>JAWDJD010000002.1:328225140-329425140 GCA_035047305.1 Bradypodion pumilum
TGCACAACTGACAATGGAATTCTAGGAGATACAACAAAAAGCAGCGTTTATTCAGCTGTTTTACTTATCTCAGGATTTCTTAACATGGACTCCTTCAAATGTATTGAACTAAAATTCCAATAAGCATATTGTGTGATGACCAATGGTCAAATAATGTGGGTATTGTCCAAAATGCTGATGGGGATCCAGACATCCATACACAATCCATTATGGGATGTTAGTCACTTGGCTCCAGCAGAAGATGAGATGCTATTGTGAAAAGTAGAAATTCATTTCTTTTTTTTAAATTTTTTTATTGGTTTCCTTAAAATACATACATACATAAAACAAAACATACAATTCAACAGACAATTGACATAAAACCTACACCACCAACCTCCCCACAATTTACACTCCCACACCCCGTGCTAAACAAGTTGAAAACTGTCAATTCTACTACCAAGCAAATATTTACAAATTTGTCCAGAAACTACTTTCTTCCTGTACTGGCTTTATTCCATCTTTGCCCGCCAGACCATATTCTATCCAAGATCTCCAAATTTGCCAAAATAAATTACTTTTAACTTCTCCTCTTTCCACTTTCATTTCTGAAGTTAATTTATCATTTAGAGCCAACCGTCATATCTGTTTATACCATCTACCTCTACTTATCTTGAACTTATTCTTCCACTCCACAGCAATTATCTGCCTTGTGGCGGATAATATTATTGCCAATAACTCTCTCTTCTTGTCCTCCAGCTTTATATCTTCACACAGCCCCAGTAAAGCTATTTTTGGATTTAGTACTATACTTTTCCCAAAAATGTTTCCTATCTCTTGTTCATCCATCTTCCAACATTTCTGTGTATATTCGCAGCTCCACCACATATGTAAATAGGTGCCCAACTCTTTATTACATCTCCAACACCTATTTGAACTTGTTCTATCTATATGGTGTAGGATAATTGGGGTCAAATACCACTTCCAAATCAACTTGAAGTTATGTTCTCTTTCTTTTATTGACAGCTGACTCATTAATTGCTGATTCAATTTTCTTTTCCATGCTTGTTCTGATATCTTTATATCTAGATCCTCTTCCCATCCATTTCTTATTAACCTTTGAGGTTCTTCCTTTCTATTCAACATTCTATATAATTTACCTACCATCCCTTTCTTTGTCATTATCCCCTTTGTTATACTATAAATCAATTCTTCAAACTTTGTTACCTTCCTATCTATCCATCCTTTCTTTCTAACTACACTGTCCCATTTTTTGACTTGAATTTTTTGGAACCAATTTAAATCTAACTTCTGATAGATCTCCTCTCTCTTCTGGTATGTAAGATCCCTTTCAATCCATTCATTAATGTAATAATTTATTCTGCACAAGTTTTGACTTCATGTCTTTTATCCCATTTAATGGACAATCTACAAAGTCCAACACTTCCAAAACAGGAGAGTCCCTTTTTATTAGCTCTTCTTTCATACCATTCCAAAAAATATACAATTCCCTTACTGTCTTAGTCTTAATTTGCACCTTCTTTTCTTGAATACTCAAAAATAGAGCTTCCCCCTATTTTTTATATTCCATCTGGTTCTTGTCTTTGTACTTGCCATTATTTTGTGTTAATACATTTAATTCTATTTAACTGAAATGATTTGTAATAATTTATTATATTAGGCATACCCAATCCACCATCCTTCTGACTTTGCTACCGTAGGGATTTCATTATCCTGGGTTCCTTCCTGCATTACACTATTTATCTAGCATTTTTTGCCAATCTTTTAATTGTTTGTTACTAATTCTTAAGGGTAAATTTCCTATAATAAAATTCAATTTGGGCAAAATTTTCATTTGCCCTAAACTAACTCTCGCGAACCAGGACACTTTCAGATTACTAAATTTGGCTATACTTAATTTTAAATCTTGGTTTAATTTATCTATGTTTATCTTTTGAAGTTCTTTAATATCTCCTGTTATATAAATTCCTAAATATTTCAAACTTTTTTATATCTATATTATATCTCTTATTAATTTCGTCCTTTTCCTTTTGGTTGTAGTTACAGGCAATTGCTTCGGTCTTTTCCCAATTGATTCTTAAGCCTGTTATTTTTTCAAAACTGTACATATGTTCTTGAACCCTGCCAATTGCATTCTTTGCATCCTTTAATACTAATAACGTATCGTCTGCGAACATACTGATTTTTGACCGTTTACACCCTCAATAACCTGATCTCTTCTGATGGCATTAGCGAGAAGCTCCATAGATAATACAAACAATAGTGGGGACAAAGGGGAACCTTGTATTGCTCCCGCCGTAATCTCGATATTCTTAGTATAGCCGTCATTCACTTTTATGCTTGTTTGCGATTTACTATATAACTGATTGATTATGTGTTGAAACCTATTTCCAAAGCCCATTCTCTGAATTATTGTTTGTATCATTTGCCACTGTACCGAGTCAAACGCTTTAAATAAATCTAATGAAAGAATACAAAGTTTAGTTCTTTCCTTTTTCGCTATTTCCAAAATGTTAATTATTCTTATTATATGCTCTCCCAATTGTCGTCCTTTAAGAAAGCCCACCTGATCCCTTTGTGCATAGTTTCCTATAATTTTACTCAATCTATTGGCCATCATGGCTGCAAACAGTTTGGCGCCCTAGTTTAACAGACAAATCGGTCGGTATGAATCTATTATTTCTGGGTCTTTGTTTGGTTTCGAGATTAGTACTATTATTGATTTGTTCCATGACTCTGGAATCTTACCTCCTTCCAGTATATGATTATAAGGATGCACAATTTTGGAGTGATTATCTCTCTAAATGCTTTATAAAAATCAGTCATGTACCCGTCTTCACCCGGAGATTTCCCTAATTTAAGTTTTTTTATTGTCTCCTCAACTTCTTTCACTGTAACTCTTTCTTCCATTGATCATTTATATGTCTCCTGAAGCTTAAATGTTGTTGCTAGATCGAACTGCCTTTCCAATTCCTTCAGATCTATAGTTCTTGCTGAATATAGGTCACTAAAAAACTTTTCTACTATTGCTATTTTCTCCCCCGTTCTTACCTTATGACTTCCTTTATCATCTATTAACACTTTTAATTCCCTTCTCATCCTCTTGTCTCTAGCTGCTTTGGCAAGTCTTTTAGAATTTTTATTGCTAAATTCAAAATTATCTCTGTTCAAATAAATCAAATCCCTTTTTACTCTTTCTGTGTCGTGTCCTATAAGTTCACTTCGTAGTTTCATTAGTTTCTGATATACTGCTTCCTTCTGGCTTCTGGCATGTTCCATTTCCAACTTTTTTATCTCCTTTTCTAAACTTTCCAGTTGTGACTTCCTTTGTTTATTTATTATTGTTGTTTCTTTAATACAATCCCCATGAAAAACTGCCTTCATAGCATCCCAAAGTATATGTAGCTCTACCTCCCCAGTATCGTTTAGGTTCCACTTCTCTTGCCACTTTATTTTAAGGTCATTCAATAGTTTCTTGCTCCTTATTAAATGTGGATCAAATCTCCATTGTTTTGATTATTCCTATCCTGTTTGATCATTAATTCTACTTTGACCATCACATGATCTGATTCCCTAATTATTCCAATTTCAGTATCCCTTAAACATCCAATCAAGCTATTCAAAATCATCATGTAATCAATTCTCAAATATGTTTTGTGCAGTTGCAAAAAGAAAGTATAGGCTCGCTCTATTCCTTTTAAAACCCTCCAAGAGTCTTTGATCCCTAATCTCTCCATCCAATCTTCAAATCGAGTGTTCTTTATTACCCTCCTCACCATGACTTTTGCAGACTTATCCAGTACAGATGCCATCATATTAAAGTCTCCTCCAATTATCATATTCCGAGTATTCTCTTTTGTAAAATTAACCTCATTTTCTCAAGATAGTCTTCTTGTGCTTGGTTAGGAACATAAATGTTGATCAAAGTTATCTTTTCATCACCTATCTTTCCCTCCATTAACAAGAATCTTCCCTCTTCATCCTTTACCGTTTTTTCTATAGAAAAATTTAATTTTTTGGCAATAAGAATCACCACACCTTTTGCTTTGGAAGATCAAAAAGATTTTTCATATATATCCATCCAACCTAAAAAGAGATTATTAGCACCATCCTTTTTCTGATGCATCTCTTGCAAAAATAGGATGTCAGGCTTCTCTTTTTTAATGCATTCTCGACTCTCCTTCTCTTTATCACCGAACCCAATCCTTTGGCATTCCATGAAACAATCTTTAATAGCTTTGACAAGAGTTAAATTGAACAAATACAATTCTTATGAGGTTTGACAATTATACAACTAAACACTTGTGTGAGTTGACACTTACAAACCTACCACCCACCCTTATTGACAATATCCTGCCTCTCTGCTGCCTCATGGATAGCCACCTTCAAGTGGTGAAGCTTGAGAGGTTTTGCACTTCCTAGATGACTATCGCTCTCCCCTTGTGGAAGGGATTGAGATGGACCAAACTTGCTCCTGGTTTCACAATATAATTAATAGATACTACTTGCTGAAACCACATTACTTACCCAACTAGATATTCATTAAAGAAACTTTGTATATTTACCCTTTAAAGTATGGGCAAAATTTTAAATGGAAGAGAAATACAACACTATTCATACAAGTTAATCACAGTTTATCTATTATAAGGCTATACAGAGATTATTTACTGAAGAAATAAACTACTTAGGACTCCTACCTCCTGATCTAGTTAGTTCTTCCTTTATCTTGTCTCAATCATCTGTTCCCTCTTTTAGCAACCCACATGATTCAAGAATGTCCAGACTATCAATTTGTTTGTTCACTACTGAAGTTTCCCCCGCATAGAAATTTTTTAGCTTTTGGGGCGGTTGCCAATTGTACTTCACACCTTTAGAGGATAAAAAAATAGTAATAGGTTTAATTTTTGCCCTCCACTGTCTTTCTTCTTTGGGGATATCTTGATAAACCTCAAGGTTTCCTGAATCATATTTCAATGCCTCTTTCCCATGCATCCTTATATATCTCATTATTCTCACCCTCACTTCAAGACTAGAGAACTTAACCACCACATGCCTATTTATTCCCCCCTGAACTTTCTGCCCTATCCGAAAAACAGCGATGATATCTTCATCGCATATGTCCTTCTCTAGCTTCATTTCCTTTATCCATCTAGTCACCCTAGGCATTAACTGATCTGGATTTTTTTCCTGGAAGTTTTTCACAATAATGTTTTTTTCATCTCAACAAATTCTCCAAATTATATAATCTTTCTTCTTGTAATTCCACTTTTATCTCTTGTTCTTTATTTTTATCTTTTATCTGTTTAACTTCTTCCTTTATTTCCTCAACCATCTTGATCTCCTCTTCCACCATTTTAATCTTTGTCTCCATTTTTTCAGGCTTCTCCCCTCACCACTTCTAAAGACATATCGTGAAGAGTTCTCCACCCTCCGTAAATCATTCAGCGTTTTCACCACACATTCCAGCTGCCGTAATTCACTTCTCTTAGCCTCTTTTCAGTCACTCTTCTACTGCATTCCATTTATAAGCTTTGTTTATTTTCTCAAAGGAAAACATTTGCAGCTAGTTTTCACCTCTGCACCTCCTTTTCACATTCCTTTTTCTGTGAAGGAGGGAGCTTGCAAACACACGTCTGCTCACACCACCATCTCACTGGAAATTCATTTCTAACCATTCATTTTAGCATGGCCCATGGGGTACACAGAAAGAGCCACCTTGAAAATTATGATATTTTTAATCTGTAATCAGGCATACCCCAGGTAGTGTCAACCTTGTGGCTGCTAATCTTTCTCACACTAGGTCCATATTGTTCCCCACCAGACTCCCCAATTCAGCATAGTCAAGGTTCATTGCGGCTAGAAGGTACTAGTGGTTGTAATTACAAAAATCTAATTTTCCCCAAACTACACTTGAAATATTACAGAAGAATTCTAAATATAAAAGATACAGTAAGAGCTGCTGATAATAGCTGCATCACATGAATTAACACATGCATGCCTTTTACTGCCCATCCACCCCAAGGTGTCAACCACCCAGAGGACTCAGTGTTTCGGGGAGGAGCCTATGCTGTATAAGAGTGTCTCCTTCCTGCCTCACCCTCTCTCTTATTCTGCATAATCTGGCAAAAGCATGTGCATCCGAGCTTCCTCGTGTGACGCACGTGGAATAAACCTCTATGAAGAGAAAGCCTTGAATAATGGCACCTAAGCATCACAATTTTTTTGCTTCGGGCATGGGCGCAGAGAAGAGAATTTCTCCATGCCCCACATGGGATTCGCCGATACCCATGACAGATTTGGTGGCCAGGATAATGGCCCTCAAGCGGACTGCTGCTCTAAGTCTGGCAACACTTCCACCAACCCCAGTGATGAGATGTTGAGGGACCCCGGTGGACAATGCCCTGACCTGGAAAGAGATTGTCCAGGCCCTCCAGAAGCATGTGGATGCTCTGGAGGTAGCAGCGGCATCTCAGGAAATGGATGCACATGCAGGGGTGCCTTCGACAGCATTTGCACAGGACGTGGAAGTCCAAGAATCTGCCCAGTCATCTGGTGCTTCTGCGACGACTGAACCTGAGAACACTGTGGGAGTGGTGTCATCTACTCCAGGAATACCTGGGCCGAGATTAGGGGAGTATGTGGGATTGGGGAATGCGACTGGGTGTGGGACACCGGCACCCCATTCTTCACCTATACAGCCACCTTTATGGCCTTGGCCTCGGTCTAGCCCCATGTAGGCTACAAACTCCCCAGGCAGGCAGGCAGCCGCTATGGTCCTGTGGACAGCCCCCTATCCACCTCCCGGGGTTTATTCCCCTACCTCCCTTCAAAGTTCAGTGGCGGACATGAAGGTTGGGTTTTCAGCTTTGCTGACCCTTGCAATGGTGCTTGCATCTGCGTTGCCTTTCAGTAACCATTCCCTACTGGGGTGACCATCTTCTCCCGGTCATGAGGGACAAAATCATGCATGGCGAATATGTCGATATATTTCCCCTGATTAACAGGGATTCGGACAAGCCGGGAATATTTGTTTTTGTTTTATGAGGAATAAAGAAATGTAAAGTTTCACAATGCTAAAATGGACCAAATACTTAAATATCCAATGATTTCTGTGTTAGCAGAATTAGATCCTTTGTACGCACAGGAAGATCTATTTTAGGGACACCACACACACACACACACACACCACTATTCTTAATACATTTGAATTTTGTTTTGAAAGAAAGCCGGTTCTTTCCACTCTCAAAGTGGTTTCTCTCTTAATGTTATGCCTTACAATAGAACAGAAAGCAAGAGATAAAGGTGACAATACGTGTTACCAAATGACCAGTGTTTCTGAAGCTGATCTTACTGAAGCCCATAAAAAATTCAATAGCTTAGTCATATTCTATTACACAGTTGTGAGTTAGGTGTTGAGGTCTTGGAGCTATTTAAATAGCATAACATTTATAATATGAGTGGATTATGTCTATTTAAATGGAGCTTGGAACATTACTGTAAACTGTAATTTGTTATGTTATTTGTTAGTTAGCATTGCCAAAAAAACTGCTGGTGCTAATGATGTCATCGACAACAGCAGCATTATAACTCACCATTGATATTTGGGACATTTAAAAACATTTTTTAAAAAAAAAAATCTGTAGAAGTTTTTTGGATATTTTTTTTTGTCTTTGTGATTATCTTTCACTTGAAGATACAACCTGACCCGATTGCCATAAACTAACTCTTTTGCTTCTATCTTTAAAACACCCACACTTCCTCTTTCACGGTCTCTGCTATCATCTACTGACTAATGGGGTAAATGTTACTCATTCCTTCTGGAAACCCTTTTCCCTTTCTGGAACCACATAAGCAGTTTGGCAGCAGATAAAGAAATCTGGGAAGCTACCCAGAATTGCAAGCACTAACAGTTTGAACAAGGCACAAGCATGCCTTGTGATTTCTTACAATTGCTTGCCTATGTACTGTAGATCCTTTACAATTGCTTGCCTATATAGAGCCTTAAGGGAAAGATGTGAAAGAATGGAACCAATGGGATTTTCTGATGATGCCCAGTACCTACCAGTTAGCCTAAGCCTAGGCACTTCAGAAAAGAATAGGACCCTCTCACTTATTCCAATATTTCATTGAGATGACCCAGTAGAAGCATACCTGTCAACCATCCCGTTTTACCCAGGAAACCCCTTATTTTTGCCCCTCTTCCTGCCCCCTCCCGTTTTATTATTTTCCCCGTATTTTCCTTTATTTTCCAAGCCGGGGGGAGGAGGAGGAGGAGCACCAGCTGGGCCACGGTGGGAAGGCCAGCTACCACCGCGGCCACGTGGCCTCGATCCGGAGCCGGATGGGGGCCGCCCGGAGACCACACACCTAGCTGGGGGTGAGGAGGAGGAGCACCAGCTGGGCCGCGGCAGGAAGGCCAGCTACTGCCGTGGCTGCGTGGCCTCCGTCCGGAGCCGGGTGGGGGCCGCCCGGATCCGGAGACCACACCCCCAGCCAGGGGTGAGGAGGAGGAGGAGGAGGAGCACCAGCTGGGCCACAGCAGGAAGCAAGTGGCCGGGTACCTCAGAAGCCAGGGCAGCAGGTGGGTAGGCGGCACCGAGGTTCAGCCCCATCCGGGGCTTTGATTGTGTGGAGTCGTGAAAGTAGATCAGGGTTTCCCCTTTATTATCACCCTCTCCGCTGGGACCCCTGGGGCCAGAAGGGTTGAGGGGACAGACCCCTTTTGTCCCCCCAACCCTCACGGACCCACAGGACCCAGAAGAGGGGGATCACAACCCCCCACCCACTGATATTAAAGGGGAAACCCCGATCTACTTTCACGACTCCACACAATCAAAGCACCATAAGGCAATGTTTTGGGACAAATAACATGGCGGACTGTCAGATTAGTCGGCTTCAAGTTTGTGACATCATGTTTGTAATACCTCCATGCTTTAAGGACTCGAGTTGGGAGAAGGAGGTGGAGCTAATTTGGCCACGTCCACCTATTTGGCCACACCCACCTATTTGGCTATACCCACAAAATTTCCCTTATTTTCAAAGCCAAAAGTTGACAGGTATGAGTAGAAGAGTTTTGGGCAGAGGATTTCCTTTTTGCTACCAAGCAGGGGAAGATGCCATTTCAGATCCTATTCCCAGCCTCAGAGAAGTCATTTGCAGT
Source organism: Bradypodion pumilum (assembly GCA_035047305.1). Classification (NCBI taxonomy): domain Eukaryota; kingdom Metazoa; phylum Chordata; class Lepidosauria; order Squamata; family Chamaeleonidae; genus Bradypodion; species Bradypodion pumilum. The sequence continues at coordinate 328,234,301 of JAWDJD010000002.1, forward strand.
ACTGGAGTTTCAATATCAGGAAGGGACTGTGGTGGCTCAGTAGTTAAGAAGCGTGCCTTGTTAGCTGGAAGGTTGGCAAGTCGGGAGTTCAAGGCCTGAGTACTGCATGATGAAATGAGTGCCCGTCTCTGTTCTAGCTCCTGCCAACCTAGCAGTTCAAAAGCAAGAAATTGCAAATAGATAAATAGGGACCAGTTTGGTGGGAAAATATCTTGGGGACATCCGGGCATCCCCTGAGCAGAGTTCCTCTAGGAAAAATTCTTTCAACCCAGAAAGCACCTTTGTGTGCTTCTGGCATGATAAAAAAATATCAAGAAAAGCAGAAGGTTGGACCACTGCCCATAATGTGTGTGCTCTGTGAGAGTTCTTGTATAGGCAGCATCCCAAGCCTCCCTACTGTAAGAACTTCTTTCAGATACCTAGGTGGGGAGGATTCAGTGCAACACTAAAAGTGAAGTACATAAGGCAAGTCTAACTTTTTGTTTTGAATTAAGGTCCCTATGTTCGCTCCTTCTAGGCTTCCACCAGCAAGGAAGTTTGCACAGGGGAACTGTCTGATTTCTTTAAAAGGATGCATGCAGATGCAGCTCACCTGATGCTTCTAATTTTCAAAACCATAAGCAACAAGGCAACTGCTCTTGTAGTTTTACACAATTTGCACAAGCAACAGAAATTGCATTAACTTGGCAATAAGCAAGGAGATCACCATGCCCGTTTTCTTTCCTTCAGTGACAAAACAAGCAAGGATTTACATCTCTATCCAGACCTGCCAGCAGTACCCTTCTCCAAATGTTTCCTAATCATCTTCAATCCTATCTATCAATTTTTTGCTGTTACGTCCTGTTAGGTCACCTTTGACTTATTGTGACTCTATGAATGAGTGATCTTCAAAATATTCTGTCCTCAACAGCCCTGCTCAGCTCTTTTAAACTCAAAAATGTGGCTTCCTTTAGGTAGTCAATGCATCTCATATTTAGTCTTCTTTTCTTCCTACCTTCAACTTTTCCTGGCACTATTGTCTTTTCTAGTGAATTTTGCCTTTTCATTATGTGTCAACAATATGACAGCCTCAGCTTTGTCATTTTTGCCTCCAGAGAGAGTTTGATTTGCAGTAGGAATATTTGCTCATCTTTCTGGCAGTCGAGGATATCCACAAAGCTCTCCCCCAGCACCCAATTTTAAACAAATCATTTCCCGCTGTCAGCTTTCTTTACTGTTCAGTGTTCACAGCCTTGCACAGTTGATCATGAATACAAGAGTGTGTATGATCTGCAGGAAGGTAGGCTGAAGGAAGCAGCAACTGTGGTATTGGCAGGATGAAGAAGGGGTGAGGGTGGGGAGTGTGACTTCTGCCACCAGAGTAAAAGGAAAAGGAGAAAGGCTGGAAGGTAGGCGAGAGAGGCTGGCTTAGGAAGAGAGAAGCCCATCAGCAAAGAGAGATCACTTCTGATTTCAACACACAACCAATTTGCTTAGAAAACATTTGACAAACAGCTTTGAAACAGTGTTACATTTCTGGCACTTCACAGAAGAAGGAGGAGGAGGAGAAGGAAAGAATAACAGAAGAAATGAAAGACAGCATCAGCTGATGAATTCAAGCAAGCAAGAGGGAAAATCAAATGCTGTTTTATAATAGTATTTTGAAGCTTTAAGGTGAAATTCTCTATGGCATTCTCTTGCACTTCAATATGAAGAAGCCATTTAAGACCACACACACAAAAAAGCTATACTTTGAGATCTTCCCACTCATACAAGATTTTAAAGGACTTGGCAGACATTGAACTGTGGCATCATGTGAAAAAAGGGTTCACAAAATGAAGAGTACTAAGAAAGACACTTCAGATTCATATCCTTCTCTAAATTGCTTGAGAGAATACAAAGGTGTCAGATGAGAGCTCCTCATGTTACAATAGCTGTTCACATCTGCTATTCATATTCAGCAGAAGCTGAGAGACTGGCCTAAAGGGAGAGAAGGAGAAATTGTTGTCAATAGCAAATACTTCTTTTTAACTCTTAAACAGTTCAAATAGGGAGTGAGACAGAAACAATGATTCTCAAAGCTGTCTCCAGCAGGTCAGGAACGTCTTACACCAGTGGTTCCAAACATGGGACACATGCACCACAGGAAGCCTAAGTCAGTACATTGGCTGACCAGTGCTTTGGGGAATTGACTTAGGTTGGGAAACTCTGATTTACTCAAACACCAGCCCTATAGATAGGGGCACTATTGTATAGGTTAATGTCACATGCTTTTAATTCCACTCAAAGGGTGTTTTTCTGGGTGTGACAATTCTTTGTTTCAAAACAAGCTTTACATATTTTTCTCTGCTCAACTGTCTCCTGATTTGCTCAACAATCTGGAGGTATATCATGAGATTCACCCTTGATCTCCAGACCAAACATTATGACCCACAGGTATCCGGCAAGTTCGCAATTGACTGGACAACACTAGACAGGCATAAGTTGGTTAAACGTTGTCCGGTCAACGACGAACTAGGCGACGGGTCTGGAGATCTGTAGGTGGGACAAAGCGTCAGCAATATCATTATTAACCCCTGGGACATGCCTGGCCCTGAACAGTACGTTGAGGCGCAGGCTGCGCAACACAAATTGGCGCACTAGATCCATAACCCTGGGCGATTTGGAAGTCTGTGCATTTACAATGTGGACCACAGCCGCGTTGTCACACCAGAAATGCACGACCAAGTTGGACCACTCCTGGCCCCATAGCATCAAAGCACCCAGGATAGGGAAAAATTCCAGATATGTGAGATCACGCAGGCGACCCGTGCCTGCCCAGGCCGGTGGCCACCCACCATAGGCCCACTTCCCATTGAAGTACATCCCATAACCGAGGGCTCCCGAGGCATCAGACTGAATCTGAAATTGAGGGGAAGCCAGGAGGTCATGCCTCCAAAATGAGACCCCATTGAACTCCCTCAGGAACTGTAACCAGACAAGCATGTCTGCCCTGATACCCCGGGTAAGCCGAACCCTATGGTGAGGCCTGGATAATCCTGCCATAGCGTCACACAAGCGCCGGGCAAAAGCCCTGCCCGGTGCGACCACTCTGCAGGCGAAATTAAGGTGACCATGCAGCACCTGCAGTTCCCTCAGTGATGCCTTGCGCTTGGCCAACAAGTCCGAGATAAGGGCCACTATCCTTGACACCTTATCCCGCGGTAACCTAGACGCCTGCGCTATCGTGTCAATCTCCACCCCCAGGAAGACTAGCTGTGTAGATGGGCCCTCGGTCTTTTCGGGCGCTAAAGGGACACCGAGTTCCTCCATTAGTGTCTGAAATGTGTTGAGGAGACGTGTACACGTGTCCCAGCCCCGTTCACCCCCGAATAAAAAGTCATCCAGGTAATGGGCTACAGACCGGGACCCTGACCTGCGGACGAAAGCCCACTCTAGGAAGGTACTGAAATGCTCGAAAGCCGAGCATGATATGGAACAGCCAAAAGGCATGGCCTTATCAAAATAATATTCGCCCTGAAATTTGAAACCCAGCAATTCAAAGTCGCCCGGGTGCACTGGCAAGAGGCGAAAAGCCGACTTAATGTCGCACTTAGCCAGCAGCGCACCCGGGCCACATGAGCGCACCATGCGCAGCGCGTGGTCAAAAGATGTATACCTGACTGAGCAAAGGTCGTCAGGGATAGCATCGTTGACCGATCGGCCGGCTGGGTAGGACAAGTGATGGATAAGGCGAAACTCGCCTGGTGACTTCTTGGGAACCAAGCCCAAGGGCGATACCTTGAGGTTAGTGAACGGGGGTGCAGGGAAAGAGCCAGCGACCCTACCCGCATTGACCTCCTTATTAATGCTGGCGGTAGCCACCTCCTCCCTCCCCCTAAGGGACAAAAGGTTGGGGGCATCCTGAGGGGACATATCACCCATGAAAGGAATACGGAACCCCTGTCTAAAGCCCTGAAGGAGATAATCTGCATCCTCCCCCTTCGGGTACAATGCGAGCCAACGCTCCAGCATGTCCACATTAATTGGGGAGGGAGCCTTTCGGTGAACCAGCTCCATCTGTGGCAGTCTTGCCAGCCCACTGTCCGCCCCTCCCTCTGCCCCGCGTCCCTCCAGGCCTGGGACAGGCAGAGGCTGCATGGGGGCCCGCACAGGTGGGACACTCATGTCTGTACTTGCAATTCTTCTTACTGCATGAACCATTAGACGAGAAAGTCCAACACAGCAGGCGGGCTGGAACCCCCTGCCCCGCCACTTGGCAGGGAACCTGTGCTGGAGCCACTCGCTGGACCGCATGTCCACAATGGTATCTTTCCCCTGGTGCAGGGCGCGTGGGCGTCATGTACAGAAGCCAAAGCCTCTGGCATGGCTCATCCCACCTCATCTCAGGGTGCAGGGGAATTCGCATACGGAATTCCTCGTCATAAGCCAACCACGACGGGCCCGGAAAATCAACCATCGCCCGATAGATATTGTCCAAATACTGGACCATCGGAATTGCCAGATCCGGCCGGGCCCTCAGGTACACCGCCATGTAGATGAGGTAAGCCGGCAGCCAGTTGGCCCACGTTCGTGGTGGCTTGCGACGACGTGCCTGTTCCTTATCCTTCTCATCCTGCCCCTCCCTCTCTTCCTTGGTGGGCTCCCTGTTTAGGAGTGAGAAGATATCAACATACTCCCCTCGCCATATTTTCTCTCTGGTGGCCTGTGCCAAGTGGTCACCCAGTGGCAAGGAATAGCCCGCTGTCGGCAAGGCCGAGACAGGCACAGCAGGAACTGCGGGCATCTGGAAAGGGGCTTGGACTAGCCCAGCCACCCCTAAAACATTCCCCACAGGGTAGGAAATGCTCCCCACCCCGGGGCCCTGGGTGGTGGTTGACGTCGCCTGGTGGTGCGTCAGCGGCTGTACCGCACCACCCATGTGAGGCCAAGGCCATTGGAAAGCCCCCCCCAACGTAGCCACATGTGTAGGTGCACTAGTTTGTACCGCATACTCACATGCTGCACCCCCGCGGGCCGCCCCCACCGGGGGTTCCGGCCCACTGGGGGCGTCGGAGCTCATGACCGCCGTAGAGCTCGCCGCCGGGGCTTGACCCACGCTGGCCTGTTGGTTGGGGAGCTGCGAGGCAGTGGCCGAAGTCGCACCACACGCCTCAAGCAGCTCAACCCGTCCCGTCGCCTGCCGCTGCCCAGCAGACGACGCGTCAAAGTGCACCCCAAAAGGAGCCGCCGCTGCCCAGCAGACGACGCGTCAAAGTGCACCCCAAAAGGAGCCCCAGCGTGGCTGGCCCGAGCAAGGGAAGCCTCGAGTGCCGCCACGCGGGCCAGCAAGGCCTCCACACTGGCGTGGGGCCACGGGCCAGCCGGCCCACCCGTTACGGGCGTGGGTACAGGTCCTTGCACCCCGGGGCCCGAATATGGCCATGACCCCACACCCAGGCCCGGCAGGGCCGGCGTAGGCACCTGCCTAGGGAGGGGACCACACCACCCCCCAAGGCTGGAAGGCCCTGGAGTGAGCTGTGCCCCGATAGAGGAAGGCCCAGTAGAATGAGCACCAGGAGCGGCGTCTGCCGCTTGCGGGCCGCGGGCCGCAGCCCATACTGGACCCCTGCTCGGGTCCCCAGCCTCCGGCCAGGGGGTAATAGACCCCATCCCACCGGTCCCGGTGGGAGCCAGCAAAGGCGGCTGGTGGGAAGGCGCAGCCGCGGTCCTCCGACCCGGATTGCGCCTCCGAACCGCCCGAGCCGCGCTCGCGGCCACCTTCTTCTTCGAAGGCATCTCAGTCGGACCTAAGGGAAGCCGAAAAGAGGAAGGTCAGCAGCCAAAAGGCTTCCCGATCAAGGTAAAAGCGACGGAGTAAGAGGAAAAACTTCTCCGCTCCGTCACTTCACAAAATGGCAGCTCGGCTGCCTCGTGGCCACCCCTTTTATAAGGGAGCTGGCCACGCCCCTAACTACCCGGATGCCTTCGTCCTGTGGGGGGGCTCCTGCAAAGAGCGCGGTGGCCATTTTGGCGCCGCGCTTGCATTCTCCCGGCACCAAATCTTTTCTCTGGTAGCCGGGAGCAGGTGATCCCCCAAAGGAAGGGAGAAACCTCCTGTCGATAGGGAAGTGTGTGGAACCAAATGGTAACCCAGATTAACAGGTGGACTGTAAGGCCATATCGGGTAGTGGGATACCCCTCCTGTACCCTGTGATAGCATAAGATTATAACAAGGAGCCACCCAGGGAACTGCCACAGGGCCCAGTGGGGGCCAAGCGGTAGGCCAAGCAGAACTACTCTGTTGAGGCCATGGCCACTGGGGCGGGCCAGAATAATGGGCGAGGGAAGGCAGTGCACTGGTGTGATGACCATACTCACCTGGTGCATACATCGCAGCCAGCTCCACTGGAGGTTCCAACTGGAGGGCGTCGGAGCCCTGGAAGGAAGTAGGGCCCATCCTGGCAACACCCTCATCTTGCAGGCCAGCCTCAACAGCAGAAGCCGGAGGCATTGGAGGCGCCAAAGTGGCCACTGCCGCCGAGCTGGGTGGTGGTGGGGGAAAGCTGATTGGCCTCTAAGACCACTATCCTGTTCCTCAGGGAGGCCACCAGTTGGGGCCAGTCAGTGGCAGTGAGTTCTGCCAACCACCTGGCCAACTGCCTGGCCGACCTCCTGGTCTCAGGCAAGATGTCCACCCCATAAGCCCTCTCAAGGGCAGCCATGTGCTTGACCATGGCTCTAGGATTGAGGGGGGGGACCTCATCCACATGGCCACCAGTAGCAGCTGGCCTCCTCCAAGGCGCACGGGCCCATGCAGGGGCAGGCCTTGAAGGGCGCTTTTGCCCCAACTTTTCCCTCTTCGGAGCCATTGTCCGCTCCAAGAGGAGAAGAGTAGGACTGCTCGTGGGTGCAGGTGAAAAAGGAGCCTTTGCTTCTTTGCCGCACCGCAGTCCTAAAGTCGAAAAGGCAGGGTACAAACGTGCCCTGGCCTTGCCAAAATAGAAAGCGCGGTGTGAGGCATGTGATCCCCTTTTAAAGGGTCTCGCTCGCACCTTGTTGCGCTCATGAGATCTCTTCCTCCTCCCTCCAGAGAGGGGGGAGGCAAAGGGGATCACCCGCAGTAATGGCTGAGGGTGCGCGTCCATTTGTGCAGCATAAAAAGGAGCAAACAAGAAGAACATAGCTCCACTTTCCAGGGCTTCCTCAGAAGACTGATAGTTTTTATGCCAGATAATTGGCTGAGAATTATAGCGACAATATTCCATGTACAATTGGCTGGATAGCTCAGTTAGTTAGCTGCAAAGGCGGAGGTTCAGAGTTCAGTTTCCCACTGTATTTCCTTTGAGAAGAGCCAGCCATAGCTTGTTAACTAGAGCTAAATGTGGTGGGTGGGTGGCTGCAGAACCTGGGGAAGGAATGTCAATTTCCCACTGTGCCTCCTAGGAGAAGAGCTAGTCTATGTTTTTGCCACTTCCCTTAGCATGAGACTGAAAATACTTGGAAATAGGAATATCAATAATTCTTATAGTAACAGAAGTGATATAAAAGATAAGACAATTATATCCAATGCTCCTAAAATACAACAGGCGATAAGCTACCATTGACAATGAGAATGTTAGAATCTTTTAATTCTAGAATACGCCAATTGGATTCTCTTGTATCAAATCAAAGGTTTGAGAAACCAAAAGCCAGACCTAAGGCAACATAATTAAATGTTCTAATCATTGGATCAAAAATACTTTTTCAAGTCATATCTATTTTTGTTGGGAGCAACTTGTTCCTGACCTTAAAGTCTGTCCAAGTGTGACAACAGATTGTGTAGCAGACTGGCACAGAGAGTGTGTGAGAGAGAGTATGTGTGTGAAAGAGGTCTCTTTTGTAGTGATGAGGTATGCTGCAAAAATTTGAAAGTGTCACTAGACAAGAAGAAAGTAGTGTACTGTTTTAGCATCATCCTGAATTTCTTTTTCCAGATTCTTGGTTGAACATATTTTACTAATATTGTCAGAGCTTGCATTGAATAACAGACTCTGGTATTGAGTGTAATTATCCCAGCTAATAATTCTGCCTTAGCTTCCCTCCCATCTCACTGTCTAAATCAGGGGTAGGCAACCTATGGCCCATGGGCCAGGTCTGGCAGACAGCACCAAATATTCCAGCCCCCGCCCTTGCTACAACTGCTGTCACCACCACCGCTGATGTTTGAAATTGGCCGGGGACTCATTTACAACAGCCGTGGATGTATTTCCGGCAGCCAAAAATGGTGGTGGTGGTGGGGGACCACCAGTCCAGCCCCCAACGTACAAGGCTGGTGACCCCTGGTCTAAATCAACCACCTGTATATCCACAGATATACAGAAATGTACATGTTTCTTGGCATGTTTCTTGGTCTTGATTTCACTGCATTTCTTCAAATCTCACTTGGATTTTCTTAATAGACTTGTTTCATACCAGGCTGAAAGACTGTTGTTCCTTCCCACAATGGAGTTTGTACACATTTTAATAGATTCTACATGTATTTATGCGTTTTACTTCACGTATGCAATTTTCCCACTGAAACTGTCAAATCCAACAACATTCTTTGTCATCTTTCACTGTGTGTCCATAGAAGTTCATGTTATTATAAACCTGTTTGTCCAAAAAATGCCGAATAATTCTGTTAATTCTCTGCTCTATGTGTTTGCTTAAGGAGAGCCATTTCCCCATGGGCCTTTCAGCTACCAGTTCAAGATATGCATCCATTTTCCAAGGATTTGTGTAACATGAGTAACACCTCCCCAAAGTTATTTAGTAGGGCTGCTGCTACTTGTATCCGAGCACACATTTTTCCTGGAGGTCATTTTCTCAGCTGGTAGATATGTCTCTGATGACTCCACAAACTGATCCTGGCATGGAATATGCGACCACACAGTACACTGAATAGATGGTGGAGGACATGGTTTGGTTTCATGAAGCTTCCGTGCTTATAGCTTAAAACGTTCAGGTGCTTCATGATGGCATGTCAGGGAGGGTTCTCCATCAAAACAGCATATCAGATGCCTTCCCAATCACCCACCTATTGAAGCAGGGCTGCATACTTGCTCCAACCCTCTTTGCCCTATACATGGCTGCCATGCAATATGAAACACCTGATAACAATACATGTGTAGAGTTTAAATACCACTTTGATGGAGGACTCTTCAGTTTGGCCAGACTACACTCCAAAAGACTAACCAGTGCAAACAGGATAACGGAAATACAATATACCAATGATACTACATCGCCTGCTCTCACACCTGAGGAGCTGCAACAGTTAGTCAACTGTTTCAAGAACACATGTGATCATTTTAAATAACTAGAAGTACAAATATCTGGTGAGAGACATGGCTGGACCAGATGGAGGGGAATTATGTCATTCTGGGCTAAACAGAGTTTCAATCAAAAACCAAATTGACATCTTGATTAGGAGACCTATGAATAGCCCTAATTCAGGATCTGTAGCAGGGCACTCGTAATTAGTGTGATCACAATGCTGTATTAGGAGGTAATGGAATAAGAAAATTTGACCACGGTATCCTTCTGGACTGGCTCAAAGGATTGGGGATCCAGGGCACTGTGTTATCCTGGATTTTCTTATTTCTGGAGGGCCGGACCCAGTTGGTGTGGTTGGAGAGTGAAAGGTCCAGCCCTTGGCCTCTACTTTATGGGGTGCCTCAGGGCTCGGTGCTCTCTCCTCTCCTATTCATCATCTACATGAAGCCACTGGGTGAGATTATCTGTTCCCATGGGGTGTGGTATCATCAGTATGCTGATGATACCCAGCTGTACATCTCAGCCTGTGGGGACCCCAGTGATGCGGTCAATGTCCTATCCAGATGTCTGGAAGCTGTTGGGGTCTGGATTGGGGACAGTGGGCTACAATTGAATCCTTCCAAGACTGAGTGGCTATGGATAGGGGGTCCCACGTTATCCAGGGAGCTGCCAACTTTGGTCTTGGATGGGGCTGCTTTGCCCCAGACAGACCCGGTACGCAATTTAGGGGTCCTCCTGGATTCGGGACTGCTACTTGTAGATCAGGTGGCGGCCGCTGCCAGGAGGGCTTTCACCCAGCTTCGTGTCATCCATTAGTTGCATTCGCTCCTGGTCACACATGCTCTTGTGACCTCCAGGCTAGATTATTGTAATGCGCTCTACATGGGGCTGCCCTTAACAACCATTCGGAGGCTACAGCTGGTGCAGAATGCGGCAGCCCGGGTGGTGATGGGGTGCGGGCGTTTTGCTTGTGCCTCACCATTGCTTCGGGAGCTGCACTGGTTACCAGTTTGTCTCCAGGTGCAATTCAAGGTGCTGGTTTTGACCTTTGAAGCCCTACATGGTAGTGGGCCAGGATACCTAAGAGACCTCATCGTCCCAAGAGTGTCTGTCCATCCAACCAGAGTGGACCAGAGGGGCTCTCTAATTGTTCCATCTGCTAGAGGGGCTCACCTTTCTGGCACACGAAGGAGGGCCTTTTCTGTGTCCATACCGGCCTTGTGGAACCTCCTGCCAGTAGAGTTGCAGGAGCAGATGGAGCTGCTGCCTTTCAGAAAATAATTAAAAACCTGGTTGGTGGGGCAGGTGTGGGGCCCAGATGGAAGAGTGTCCCCCGCCTGTTGGCTTATAAAATAAAGCCTCCCCATCTTTTTAATGTGGGCAGTTTTAATGTAGTTAGTTTTTAATAGGTAGGTGGGTATGTTGGGGTTTTAATTATTTTTAATAAGTATGTTTTAATCCTGTTGTGAGTCACCCTGAGTTGGGTTCGCCTGATAGGGTGGCATAGAAATTTGAATTATAAATAAATATGAAATAAATAAATAAATAAATAAATAAATAAATAAATACTTCTATACACATTGGTCCCTTGTAGTCTTGTGCATTTTGAGTGCTTATCTTCCCTCCTTCCAAATACCCCAGTTGGGGAAAAAATATACCAGTACCTCTAGTACAAATTGCTGGTCCCTTTATTATACCATTTTTTAAAAAAAAAACATACCACCAGCAAGCAATTGTGATTCATGATCACTTCTTCAAGCTACACACTAATCATGGTTAGTGTGGGGAAAAATAATATAAACAAGAGACCAAAGGAATTGTAGAAGTTTATGCCAGGTGTGCTTCTTAGAGGTGAGTTACAGCACTGCAAATGCCAAGCATTGTAGCACAGGCAGAAACCAAGTTGAACACAGTGGATGGTTAAGTTGGTCTGGGGACCGATTTTCTTCCCCTTAGACAACCCTGCCAAAGGCCACATCACTCTTAAGATATATATTTTTGTTAATTACTTTTAATAAATGAATTAATTTAATGCCCATTTCTGGTTTGTGATTGCAGTTTTGTGGAGAAGATTTGGGCGATTTGAGCATAAAACTCCATTCCAAGAGGAGAAGGCAGATTTTAGCCATTTTGTGGGACAGAAGTGGGTCCTGGAGCCTTTACAAATGTTCTTGAGGTGGCATAAATCTTACAGACCACACTTTGAACATCCCTATTCTCAACTGCACTAAAAATCAGGGTGTTTCAATATGGCTTTCTCCCACACAATCTTAAGGTAGCATATTTGTCTTTCCCCCCATTTTCTCACCTTTTGTAAGAAGCAAATACATATACCTGTGCATTTAATCAGCTACTGGTGTTATCTTATCAATAATGAAAGCTGAGTAAACAGCTGGCATAGCTTGTCTTGTCCATCAGCACAAGGTGTTATTACTTGGGTACTGGGTATATCCAACAGAAATTCAGTGATGCACTGTTTTTCTTTCTAACCATGCATTGGATTTAGGTCATTATCTGCAGGATGCTTGCATTTTTCTTTCACTGGATTCTTCATGTAGTCTCATAATTTCTGCTCAGTGAACCTATCTGGTTGCATTTGCAGGAGGAGAAAAGACACAAATTATAGTGGGAAATTGTTTATAGGAAGCAAGTTGCCTGTCTAACACAGATAACCTGCTGAAGCAGCTCAACATTACTACACATTTGATGGGAAGTATTGATCCGACTCATTGTCTACTGAGCAACGCCTATGGAATTATTATGCAACAAAACTCACTTTCAGCTGCTTTATTTAGTTCTTTAGCTAATTTCTACTCCCCCTTTTTCCCTGTAGTTGCTGTTCCAATCCTGTCAAATAGCATGGTATGCAGGATGAGTTAAACTTAACACAGACAATAAAAAGTTGTTCCTGGAGTTTGTGCTGTTCTGTATATCTATATTTAGATTACAATATTTTATTACTCAGATTCTCCTAAAAGTTTTGCCTTGACAAATTTTGATTGCAAATACAGTGGAACCTTGGTTAACAAATGGCTCGGTTAACATTAAAATCGCACAACAAAAGGAAATACATAGAAAATAGTGGCTTGGCTTACGGATTTTCCCCCAGAATGAATTAATTGGTTTTCAAGGCATTCCTATGGGAAACCGTGTTTTGGTTAAAGTATTCTGGTTTTCAGTGCAATGCATTCCCATGGGAAATTGCATTCAATGCATTCCTATGTGAAATTCAGTTAAAGTAATTTTCACTGTAAGAAACATCACGGAGAATGCATTAATTATGATAACCCAGGTTCCCCTCAATGTATTTATTTTTGCAGATAATCTTGTATCAACTGAGTGACACAATGTCCCAGGAGCTGTCAACACTTAACAGTATTGTGCAGGTTAAAACAGTTTGATCAAAGCAGAAAGCTGGGTTCACACAGTGCTCATGAAACATTGCACTAACCTTATTTATTCAGACTTAATGTCCACATTTACTTTCCTAGGAGTGAGCCCAACATAACTGAATGGAACTCAGTGCTGGAAACAGTTGCAGGTAAATGACAGCCAGACAGGAAACACCATGAAAAGACCATGAAAAGCTGGAGAGAGGAAAATCTGATTCTAATCTAATGTTGGTTTCCAGTTCCATCATGGATATGTTAGAAAGTTGATGTCAAATTCTTGAAATCACAAAGAAATATAAAAACTAATATAAATTCCTAAACATATATTTTTATCTGAGCATCATAGAAACCATTTGTCATCCAGAGAGGCCAGGGGGAGGTGAGTAAAAGATCCTGCCCCCCCCATCCAAAGACCTGGGCCTAGAGAGAAGGAAAAGCCATCAGGAGAAAGACAGAAGCCAACTCTGCTGCTAGTTGCCATCCAGAGAGGCCAGGGGGTGGTGAGTAAAAGATCCTGCCCCCCCTTCCAAAGACCTGAGCATAAAGAGAAGGAAAAGCCATCAGGAGAAAGACAGAAGCCAACTCTGCTGCTAGTTGCCATCCAGAGAGGCCAGAGGGTGATGAGTAAAAGATCCTGCCCTTCCCTCCCCATCCAAAGACCTGGGGCCAGAGAGAAGGACACCTCCGGAGACCCCCAACCACCCCCAGGAGATACCATCCACAACCACCATCACAGCGAGGCCCGAGTCGGCGCCTTTGACCAACTCCATGCGGCCGAAGGGTGGCGAGAGCTGCTGCATGCATGCAAAGGATAAGTAATCGAACTGAAATAATATAATTGACTAAACATAGATGGCTTATAGCAACTGACATAGTGAATGTACAAGAAACTGACGTACATAGAGACTTGAATTAGTGGACTTTTTCTTTCTTTCTTTCTTTCTTTCTTTCCTTCCCTTCATTAATTAGTTCAACTTTTACTTTGATACTATGTGATAAACTGTGATATTGTGCATGGTAATACTTTGTTTTAAAACTGTTTAAACTGTGATAACATGTGTGATGGGAAGAGACTGGCGTAGAGACCGGCAAGGCACGCCACAAAGTTTGCCAAGAGAACCCTATGGACCAAAACAAAAGGCAAAACAAGGGGATGCTCAGCACAGCAGAACCGAAAAGGGGGAGTGATACAAAAGGTGGAGGAGAAATACAGTGTTGCAGGGAACAATACTGCATAGGGACATGGAATGTGAAGTCTATGAATCAAGGAAAACTGGAAATGGTTAAAATGAGATGGAAAGAATAAGCATTGACATATTGGGCATCAGTGAGTTAAAATGGACAGGAATGGGTGAATTCAGCTCTGGAAACCATCATATCTACTACTGTGGGCAAGAAAACCTCAGAAAAAATGGAGTAGCCATAATTGTCAACAAAACAGTGAGAAAAGCAGTAATGGGATACAATATCAAAAATGATAGAATGATGTCAGTCAGAATCCAAGGCAAACCTTTCAATATCACTGTAATCCAAGTCTATGCACCAACCACTAGTGCAGATGAAGCCACAGTTGTCCAGTTCTATGAGGACCTACAACACTTCATAGAACAGACACCAAGAAATGATGTCCACATTATCTTAGGAGATTGGAATGCCAAAGTAGGAAATAAAAAAGTAAATGGAATAACAGGCAAGTTTGGTCTTGGAACACAGAATGAAGCAGGGCAAAGATTGATAGAGTTCTGCCAAGAGAATGCACTAGTCATAACAAACACCCTCTTCCAGCAACCCAAGAGGCGGCTTTACACTTGGACATCACCAGATGGCCAGCATCGAAATCAGATTGATTACATACTCTGCAGTCAAAGATGGAGAACTTCCATTCAGTCAGCAAAAACAAGACCTGGAGCAGACTGTGGCTCAGATCACAACCTACTGATCGCAAAATTCAGGCTTAGACTAAAGAAAATGGGGAAAACAATTAGACCAGACAGATATGACCTATACAACATCCCTAAAGAATACACGGTGGAGGTCATGAACAGATTTAATGTCCTGTACCTGATAGACAGAGTACCAGAAGAATTATGGACAGAGACATGGGACATCATGCAGGAGGCAGCAGGAGAAACCATACCAAAAGAAAAGAAAGGTAAGAAAGCAAAGTGGTTGTCTGATGAGGCCCTTAAAATAGCAGAGGAAAGAAGGAATGCAAAAGTCCAAGGAGAAAGGAAAAAATATAACCACCTGAATACAGAATTTCAAAGGAAAGCAAGGAGAGATAAGGAAAACTACCTGAATGAACAGTGCAAAGAAACGGAGGAAAACAACAAAAGAGGCAGGACTAGAGATCTTTTCAAAAAAATTGGGGAAATCAAGGGAACATTTAAAGCAAAAATGACCATGATAAGGGACAAAGATGGAAAGGAGTTAGCTGAAGCAGAAGAGATAAAAAAGATGGCAGGAGTACACAGAGGAACTCTACAAAAAGGACCTCAAAACTCCTGTTAATAACAATAATGAGAAATTTGAACTTGAACCAGACATTCTGGAGAGTGAAGTCAGAAAGGCCCTAAAAAGCACTGCAAACAACAAAGCTAGTGGAAATGATGGTATCCCAGTTGAATTTTTCAAAGCCCTAAAAGATGATGGAATCAAACTACTGCATTCAATATGCCAGCAAATTTGGAAAACAAAACAGTGACCACAGGATTGGAAAAGATCAGTGTACGTTCCAATCCCAAAAAAAAGCGATGCCAAAGAATGCTCAAATTACCGAACAATTGTGCTCATCCCACATGCCAGCAAGGTGATGCTCAAGATAATACAGGATAGACTTCAGCAGCACGTGGAGAGAGAACTACCAGAGGTGCAGG
This sequence comes from Bradypodion pumilum, assembly GCA_035047305.1. Classification (NCBI taxonomy): domain Eukaryota; kingdom Metazoa; phylum Chordata; class Lepidosauria; order Squamata; family Chamaeleonidae; genus Bradypodion; species Bradypodion pumilum. Next base: position 328,249,821 of record JAWDJD010000002.1, read on the forward strand.
CTGGTTTCAGAAGTGGCAGGGGGACTAGAGACCACATTGCCAACATACGTTGGATCATGGAGAAAACAAAAGAATACCAGAAACAAGTCTACTTTTGTTTTATCGACTACACCAAGTCTTTTGACTGTGTGGACCACAACAAAATGTGGCAAGTAATTAAAGAGATGGGAATACCAGAACACCTCATATGCCTCATGAGAAATCTGTACACGAACCAAGAAGCAACAGTTAGGACAGAACATGGAATGACAGAGTGGTTTGGAATAGGAAAAGGAGTAAGACAAGGCTGCATTTTATCACACTGCTTATTCAATCCATACACAGAGCACATAATGCGCAATGCAGGGATGGAGGAATCACAAAATGGAATCAAAATTGCTGGGAGAAACATCAACAATTTGAGATATGCAGACGATACTACCCTAATGGCAGAAAGTGAGGAAGACCTAAAAAACCTCTTGATTGGATTGAAGGTGGAGAGTGCAAAAGCTGGCTTGAAACTTAATATCAAGAAAACCAAGATAATGGCAACAGGTCCGATCAGTCCCTGGAAAATAGATGGGGAAGAAGTAGAAGCAGTGACAGATTTTACTTTCCTGGGATCTAAGATCACTGCAGATGGCGACTGTAGCCATGAAATAAAAAGATGATTGATTATGGGGAGACAAGCTATGAGAAACCTGGGGAATATGGTGAAAAGCAGAGACATCACATTGCAAACAAAAATTAGAATAGTCAAAGCAATGGTATTCCCAGTGGTAATGTATGGGTGTGAGAGCTGGACCATTAGGAAGGCTGAGCGCAGAAGAATAGATGCCTTTGAGATGTGGTGTTGGAGGAGAGTCCTGAGAGTCCATTGGACAGCAAAGAGAACAAATAGGTCAATACTGGAAGAAATCAATCCTTACTGTTCATTGGAGGGACAAATAGTGAAGATGAAGCTAAAGTACTTTGGACATCAAATGAGAAGGGAGGACTCACTTGAGAAGGCCTTGATGCTGGGAAAGGTTGAGAGCAAGAGCAGATGAGATGGATAGATGGTATTGTGGACACAGAGCTTGGTGGGCTGAGAAGAAAGGTGGAGGATAGAGGTGCCTGGAGGAAAATGGTCCATGGGGTCGCATAGGGTCGGAATTGACTGTGCGACTGAACAACAACAATCATAGAAACATTATCTGGACACCCTTGCAAATATAATAAAGATACTATTTGTGATTTCATTTTTCCCCATTTCATTTATTATTTATACCCCACTTTCCTCGACCCAATGGGCAACCCAAAGCGGCATTTACAACATAGAAAAGTATACAAAATACAGTACTGTATATCAAAATGCAATACAAAAAAGAATACAGTTACAAATGCAAATTACAGCTACAAGTCAGAAAATGCAATATCACTAAATGCAAAATACAGGATACCAATTAGACAAGTACAATATACAATAACAAGCCCAATGCTTAGTACAATAACAAATCCTTAGATTCAGACAGTGAGGCGGCAATTGTTAAAATCCGCGTCATCGCCAGGCTCCAAGTGCTCTGACTTCCCCATGGCCAATGCCGGACTGGGGAAGGAGCTCTGGCAGGTTGGCAAAAGGTGGCAGTTTTTAAAGTACATATTGCCGCCGGGCCCTAGGTGCTCTGACTTCCCCGCGGCCAATGCCAGACCTGGGAAGGATGGGCTAAGGGGGAAGGATGCCAAGCACAGGTGCCACACATCCTGGGGCCAGTGGCATGGGCCCTGGGAGAGGCTCAAAGGTCCATTTATGGTGGTAGGCAGCAACAGAGGCGCTGGCGTCCTTTTGAATCCTCTGTCTGGATGGGCCAAGGGGGAGGAGGGGTGCCGAGCACAGGTGCCTCCGAACCCAGGGCTGGTGGTGTGGGCCCCTGGAGAGGCTTGAAGGTCTGGCTGTGGCGGCTGCGGCACCGGAGGCTCTGGTATCCTTTTGAATCCACCACCCGAATGGGCCAAAGGGGAGTAGGGGCACTGAGTACAGGTGCCTCCCATCCTGGGGCTGATGGCGGGGGCCCCGGGAGCATACCTGTCAAGTTTCAGGAAATTTCTGTCAAAAAAGGGAAATTTCCCAGCCAAAACAGGAAACTGGACAGCTATGCTTACTCTGTGCTGGCCTCCAGTCTAACTCCAGTCCAATTGCAGTCTAACTAATACGGGATGATGGCGGGAAAGAGAATAAAATACGGGGGTTTGACAGAAATTTCCCAAAACTTGACAGGTATGCCTGGGAGAGTCTCAAAGGTTCGGCTGCAGCAGCGGTGGCAATGGAGGCTCTGGCGTCCTTTTGAATCCCCTGCCCAGATGGACCAAGGGGGAGGAGGGGCACTGAGCACAGGTGCCTCCCATCTCGGGGCCAGTGGCGTGGGCCCCGGGAAAGGTTCCAAAGTTCAACTTCATTTATACCTCAGCTTTCAAAATGCTATTTGTGTGGTTCAGCAATGGGGAGAAGTTGCAGGTTATTTTCTTTATTTTCAACATTTTGTTCATACCTTCATTTACTAAGGCAGCTTCTGGGAGGATGCTAAGTATTTGCTGAAAACAATTAATATTTCCTATATACAATAATAGGAAATACTGGGTGAGATTCCCATGGTCAAAATTACTCAGAGAGAAAGGAGTCCACAGCAGATGGGAGTTTCCTGAGGGTTTGATGCTGAAGTTACCATCATAAACAATTTATATGAGAAACGAAGCAGGGAGAAATCTGATGAAGACAGATGAGCTGCATAAATATATTTCAGATGAGCTACATTTTAAGCTACATTTACAAGGAAGCAGGGGTGAACCACCAGGGAAGTGTACAAGCAAGTAGCCAAAACCTGTAGAGAAAAGGTTAGAAAGGCTAAAGACCCAAATGAGCTCAGAATAACAGGAGAGATTAACAGTAACAAAAAGAGAAATTTCAGCTAACAAGAAACAAGAGAAAGATCAAGGAGACAGTAAGTCTGCTGCATGGAGAGAAAGGAAATTACTAATGGCTGACAAAGGAAAAAAAACATAATTTCTCAGCATCTACTGTGCCTCTGTCTTCTGCCAAAAAGTCCCTAGTGGAAATGACATAAAGGACAAAGTGAGGAGGCCACTGCCCTGCATAGACAAAGTGACAGCATAGGAATATCTAACAATATTAAATGAATTTAAGCTTCCAGGACCAGTTGAACTATATTGAAGAGTACTAAAGGAATTTGTGGATGTAATACCTAAGAGTCTCTGTCACTTAGGAATAGGATTTTTGGATTTTCTGAACTACTAATAACATTACTACAGCTCACATCACCTGGTCCTCGCAGAGTATGTGGCTCTGAGTGCTGACACCAAGAATGGCAAGGAAGGTTACAACTAGGAGAAGAGCTTTCTCTGTGGTGGCATCTACTTTATGGAACAGCCTGCCAGTGGAGCTGTGCCAAGTCCCCTCTCTAGATATGTTTTTAAAGTCTAAACACAACATTATTTACAGGGGCATTCAAGGACATTTTCCCCTTGGTTATTTATTTGGTATTTGGTTGTTTTGGGACATAAAATAATAACAATTTTTTTTATAGTTAATGGATTATTTTATATTTACATTGTCACCACTAGCAGGATAGCTTACTGCTATCATGACAAAATGCTTCATAACTTAAATTCAACAATGAAAACTAAACTTTCATTTTAGAGGTCTGAAACTAGAGTGTACACAAACAGGTTTTTTAAAAGAGCTGTACTATTGGATTTTGGCAGTGTTTCCACCTTTGTTTTGGTAGTGTCACTACAGTTTGTAGGGGTGTCAGGACATTTGCATTCATTTTGGAGAGGTTATGTGTGGATTAAATTGACAGAAATTCCCCACTCATTTCCCTCCAGCTGATTTTGCAGCTTGCCTGCTTGATTTCATAATAAGCAAAGGGGAAATAATCAATTGTGCTAATAAGCAGAGGACAACCCACTCTTCTGTTGTTGTGTAACAGATTTGCCCTAGGCTTTAAATGTGTCTGTGACAATATCAACAAAATAGCCTAACGAGGAAAAAAGGCAAACAGTTTTTGCCTCCTAAAGAATGGAAAGCAAAACTGGACAAGACAACGAATGATAAAATTTCCAAGGGCGAAAGACCAAATTAGCCTCTCTCGTAATTGGAATCCATTTTCCTGGACCTGATATTGTTGTTCTTGTTGCTGCTGACAATTTCCCTGTGAGAAAAGTTGTTTAATAGCTTAAAATATTGCCAGACTCTCCGTTAAATCCACATATTGCTCAGATTGGTAGCATTTCATTTTCTGTTCATTTGTTGCTTCACACAGTTTCCCTCATGCTGAACACAATATACAAAGGTGAGTAATGCAGAGGATGAAAGCTTCCATCTAAAACATGTGTCCCCCTACATTTCCTCAATAATTTGTATGTGTGATATGGCATTTATCATATTTTTCTCTTTAATACTCTCCCCCCCCCCAAAAAAAAAAAGGTAGGGAATTTCTGTGCATACAGGGAGCCACAGTTTTAGCATTGAAATAGATTACTAACAGTGCAGTTTGGTAACTTTAGATTCTGGACAAATTGACTTGACTGAGATTAAGGGAAAAGGCTCTCCTTTAACTGGTAATGTATATTTACTTCACTTTAAATTTAAAAAAGAAAACATTATGAAAGAGCCTTGCAGTGTTTGAGAATGGAGTCCTCACTCTACTGAGCCAACCCACAAATATCATTCTTATGTACGTTATCATTAATAGTCCTAAACAAACATTATATCACTGTCTACTCCAAGAACCTCCTGCCAAACTAGCAGTTTGAAAGCAAGAAATTGCAAGTAGATAAATAGGTACCACTTTGGTGGGAAGGTAAACAGTGTTCTGTGGGCACCGGTGTTTAGTCATGCCTGCCACATGTCCATGGAAATGTTTGCAGATGCAGACAGTGCTGGCTCTTTGGCTAATAACAGAGATGAGCACTCAACCCTAGAGATGGATATGAATGGCTTTTGAGCAAGGGCGACCTTTACCTTACTACAAGAACGGCTAAAGTAGTACTGCAGGCAACACAGAGACACACTCACATAAGAAATAAAAGTAATGAATGAGAAGGATTGGGGAAATATTTGGGGCAGGGGAGGGCTGAAGGTTGGATGCTGAGAAGATAAAGGAATGAAGTGAATACAAAACTGCCACCAGATCCCAATATTGTTTTCAAAACTGTGGCTAAAAAGTGTTGTTGAACTTCTTGTCCAGCCCTGACTGGGAGCTGTGGTGGGTGGGTGGGGGTAATGGATGAACATCACTGAAGATAAACAGATGTTCAAATAAAAGAACTGATGAAGGTATAAGGGTAATTCGGCTGCATTATCCAGATTAAAAAGTGAAAAGGTTGGAGCCCCATTGTAGTAAAGATCCAAATTCGGACCTGATCCTATTTTTAAAGGATTTGCTGCTAACTGTTTAAGAAAAGCAAAAGAGCAAACAGCTGTATAATGTATAACTTCAGTGATGTCATGTGATCCTTCCCCATAGGAACTGTGATTAGAACTGTCTGGGATTAGCAGTCGCAGTATGCAATGAGCCAGCTCCAGTTCAATTTCCTTCTCCACATCACATCACCCAGGGAATTTACCTTATACTGTGCATGTGTAACATTTTGAAGATATACTTCCTGGCTTGGTTTTAGTGTTTGAAATCATGACATTGATCTGAAGCTTTTTGAATGGATTCAGATCCTCTTCAGACAACTTCGGACCAATCCAGTCAAATCTGAACCTGATCCAAGTTAGCCTGTTTGGTTTGACATTTGGCTAAACTGGTTGCATAGCTCTAGAACAAACCTATATACATGTGCCAAAGAAGTCACAATTGAGCTAGATAAAATACCTCCAAGATGACATCTAATGTGCTGGTAATGTGGACCCTGCCAGACACTTACTTATTGGCTGAAATCCTGTTCATGCAGCTATGCCACATAAGGCTGGTAACATCATTAGCCCCAAATATTTTTTAGAATAAAAAAAAATCCTCCTCCACCACCCCACCACACACACTGAAATGTCCTGAGGTTCCATTAGAACATCTTTAATTTCTCAAATTATTGCTGCTGGGATCACTTTATTGTATCAGCAATTTTTGGAAATTAAAAACTGTTCCTGTTCTGAGTCCCCTTACAAGGTCCCCCATGGTAAAAGGGATGTCACAGGAGTTTTGGGAGCTAGGGGCAGGGAAGAATTGGCATTTATTTCTGAAAATTTGCTGTAGCTGGCAATTTCATCAGCTTTAAAGGCAAAAGTCAAGGTCGCCCTTGTTCAAAAGCCAGTCATATCTGACTCTAGGGTTTAGTGCTCATCTCTGTTTGTAACCAAAGAGCCAGTGCTGTCTCCATCTGCAGATGTTTCTGTGGACATGTGGCAGGCATGCCTAGATAAAACAGAAAGCTGTTTACCTTTCCACTGAAGTGATACCTATTTATCTACTTGTAATTTCTTGCTTTCAGACTGTTAGGTTGGCAGGAGCTGGGAAAATGATGGGAGCTCACTTCATCGTGCAGCATTTGGGTCTCAAACTGCTGACCTTCCACTCGTCAACTTCAGCATCTTAACCACTAAGCTACCGCACTCCCATCATCAGCCATTTTAGTGTTCAAGGAATGAAGAAGCAGACGAATGAAGGAGTGAAATTGAGCTCTTTATTAGTGGGGTTTGAACACTGTTTGGATGGGGCAAAACTCGGACTTATATATACTATAAACAGTAATAGTAACAATAATACAACAAGCCCATTGGCTAACAGAGTGTGCACATTTTTGATCCACTTATTTGCATAAGAATTTGTTGTTCAGTTGCACAGTCAATTCCGACCCTTTGCGACCCTATGGACCATTGTTCTCCAGGCGCCTCTTTCCTTCACCATCCCCCTCAGCCCTCCCAGTTTTGTGCCCACTGTGTCTACAATACCATCTAGCTATCTCATCTTTGGCCTCCCCCTTCTTCTTTTGCCCTCCACCCTTCCCAACATCAACGCCTTCTCAAGTGAATCCTCCTTTCTCATTTGATGTCCAAAGTACTTTAGCTTCATCTTTACTATTTGACCTTCCAATGAGCAGTAGCAGTCAGGGTTGATTTCTTCTAAGATTGGCCTATTTGTTCTCCTCACTGTCCAGGGTACTCTCAAAACTCTCCTCCAACACCACATTTCAAAGGCATCTATTCTCCTGCGTTCAGCTTTCCTAATTGTCCAGCTCTCACATCCATACATTACCATTGGGAATAGCATTGCTTTGACTATTCTAATTTTTGTTTGCAATGTGATGTCTCTGCTTTTCACTATGTTCCCAAAGTTTCTCATAGCTTGTCTCCCAAGAATCAGTCACCTTTTTATTTCATGGCTGCAATCCCCATCTACAGTGTTCTTTGATCCTAAGAATGTAAAATCTGTCACTGCTTCTACTTCTTCTCCATCTATTTTCCAGGGACTGATAGGGCCTGTTGCCATTATCTTGGTTTTTTTGATATTGAATCTCAAGCCAGCTTTTGCACTCTCCTCCTTCAATCCAATAAAGAGGTTCTTTAGGTCTTCCTCACTTTCTGCCATTAGGGTGGTATCGTCTGCATATCTCAGATTATTGATGTTTCTTCCAGCAATTTTAATCCCATATTGTGATTCCTCCATCCCTGCATTGCACATTATGTGCTGTGTATAAATTGAATAAGCAGGGTGACAAAATGCAGCCTTGTCTTTGCATAAGAATAGATACATGAAAAAAGATACATTCCGCTCCTGTCAGAAAACACAGTTAACATACATAACATTCTTCCCCCCTAGGTAAAAACAAAATCCTTTAACCAGGATGGCGGTCTAGTTTCCCTTCTGGGTCAGATGCTTGGCTGAGCCGGCTCATGGGCTCAAAGGATAGGCGACCCAACTAGTGTTAGGGATTGACTAGAGGGGGATGATTGTAAACCCAAATTAAAGCCCCGTTAGTCAGATGGAGGAGCAGGGGATCACTCAAAACCAAAATCTAATTCTGTGGATGAATAAGACAACTCAGGGTCCCTCCTGTGTGTACTAAGAGTGGTCACCATCAATAAAGGAATCCAGAGTGCTAGGCTGGGGCAGTGTAGGGGTACACATGGATGGAGTAGGGGAGCATTCCACAATTACCCCTTGAAATCGGTCCCTAGAACACAACTCTGGGTCTAAGTTAGCTTGCTGCTGACTATTACCTCTGCCCCCTGGGTTTAAACGGGTGGGAGCCAAACCTAACATTGAGTGTCTGTATTCGTCCTGTTGGTCCAGTATTCTGGGTCTCAATTGATCCGCGTGCCTCCTCCAGATCACACCAGTGGCTGTTTCGATTCTGTAAGAAACAGGACCAGACTGATCGATCACAAACCCAGGCACCCACGTAGGACCACCAGCTGCATAATTGCAGCAATGTACAGGGTCTCCCGGAGAAAAACCCTTCTGGTGTTGGATCGCTATATTTGTGCCTTTGTCCTCCACCCTAGAGTGATCCAATCTGTCCAGCAAGGATGACAGTTTCCTTTGCTGGAGTAATTCAGCAGGGGACAGCCTTGTGGCAAGGGGTGGGGTGGGGGTGAGTCTATACGTGAAAAGAAACTGGCATAGCTGGAGCTCCAAATCTCCTTCACCCATACACTGAAGCACATCTTTAGTTGTGCATACCTGCCGCTCCACCTGGCCATTGGTGGCTGGGTGGAATGGGGCGGCAGTGATGTGCCTAATTGCATTCCTTTCCATGAAGGATTGGAATTCTGCAGATGTGAACGTGGACGTGTTGTCGGACACCAGCACATCTGGAAATCCAAATGCTGCAAGCAGCCTTCTCAGGTGCATTATCATGGTGGCTGAAGTGGTATTAGGAACTCTAATCACTTCCAGTCACTTAGAGAATGAGTCCACAACCAATAAAAATAGGGCACCCCTAAATGGACCTGCAAAATCTATGTGCAACCTGGACCATGGGCCCCTAGCAGAATCCCATTCCCGAGAGGGAAGGTTGGATTGCTCTGGGCAGGAGGATTGACAGCTGGCACGAGTGCCGACAATCTGCTCTAAGTCTTGGTCCAGTTAAGGCCACCAAAAGTAGCTACGGGCCAGGGCTTTGGAACGGACAATTCCCGGATGACTTGTGTAAAGTAAATGTAAAACGTTTTTACTGATAGTGACAGGCATGACCACCTGCTGGCCCCATAGAAGGCAACCTCATTCCACTGACAATTCCAAACGCTTGCAGTGGAATGTTCTGAATTCCTCGGCTAGAGGAGAGAATGCAAGCGCGGCACCAAAATGGCCGCCGCGCTCTTTGCAGGCCTCCCCCATCAGACGAAGGCATCCGGGTAGTTAGGGGGCGTGGCCAGCTCCTCTATAAAAGGGGTGGCCACGAGGCAGCCGAGCTGCCATTTTGCGAAGCGACGGAGCGGAGAAGTTTTTCCCTCTTACCTCCGTCGCTTTTGCCTTGACTGGGAAGCCTTTTGGCTGCTGATTTTCTTCTTTCGGCGTCCCATAGGTTGGACTGAGATGCCTTCGAAGAAGAAGGCGGCTGCGAGCGCGGCTCGCGCGGTTCGGAGGCGCAATCCGGGTCGGAGGACCGTGGCTGCGCCTCCCCAGCAGCCGCCTTTGCCTGCACCCACCGGGACCGGTGGGATGGGGTCTATTCCCCCTTGGCTGGAGGCTGGGGACCCAAGCATGGGTCCAGCAAGGGCTGCGGCCCGCGGCCCGCAAGCGGTGGACACCGCTCCTGGTGCTTCCCATTCTACTGGGCCTTCCTCTATAGGGGCACAGCTCACTCCGGGGCCTTCCAGCCTTGGGGGGTGGTGTGGTCCCCTTCCCTGGCAGGTGCCTACATCGGCCCTACCGGGCCTGGGTGTGGGGTCATGGCCCTATTCGGGCCCCGGGGTACAAGGACCTGTACCCACGCCTGTAGCAGGCAGGCCGGCTGGCCCTTGGCCCCACGTCAGTGTGGAGGCCTTACTGGCCCGCGTTGCGGCCCTTGAGGCATCCCTGGCTCGGGCAAGCCACGCTGGGGCTCCCTTTGGGGTTCATTTTGACGCGTCGTCTGCTGGGCAGCGGCAGGCGACGGGACGGGTCGAGCTGCTTGAGGCGCGTGGCGCGACTTCGGCCACTGCCTCGCAGCTCCCCAACCAACAGACCAGTGCGGGTCAGGCCCCAGCGATGAGCTCTACGGCGGTCGTGAGCTCCGACGCCTCCAGTGGGGGTGGCTGGGCTAGTCTAAGCCCCTTTCCAGATGCCTGCAGTTTCTGCGGTGCCTGTCTCGGCCTTGCCGACAGCGGGGTATTCCTTGCCACTGGGTGACCACTTGGCAAAGGCCACCAAAGAGAAAATATGGCGGGGGGAGTATGTAGATATCTTCTCACTCCTAAACAGGGAGCCCACCAAGGAAGAGAGGGAGGGGCAGGATGAGAAGGATAAGGAGCAGGCACGTCGTCGCAAGCCACCACGTACGTGGGCCAACTGGCTGCCGGCTTACCTCATCTACATGGCGGTGTACCTGAGGGCCCGGCCGGATTTGGCAATTCCAATGGTCCAGTATTTGGACAACATCTATCGGGCGATGGTTGACATTCCGGGCCCGTCGTGGTTGGGTTATGACGAGGAATTCCGTATGCGGATTCCCCTGCACCCTGAGATGAGGTGGGATGAGCCATGCCAGAGGCTTTGGCTTCTGTACATGACGCCCACACGCCCCGCGCCAGGGGAAAGATACCATTGTGGACATGCGGTCCAGCGAGCGGCTCCAGCACAGGTTCCCCGCCAGGTGGTGGGGCAGGGGGTTCCAGCCCGCCTGCTGTGCTGGACTTTCTCGTCCTATGGTTCCTGCAATAGGAAGAATTGCAAGTACAGACATGGGTGTCCCACCTGTGCGGGCCCCCATGCAGCCTCTGCCTGTCCCAGGCCTGGAGGGACGTGGGGCAGAGGGAGGGGCGGACAGTGGGCTGGCAAGACTGCCGCAGATGGAGCTGGTTCACCGAAAGGCTCCCTCACCAATTAATGTGGACATGTTGGAGCGTTGGCTCACATTGTACCCGAAAGGGGAGGATGCGGATTATCTCCTTCAGGGCTTTAGGCAGGGGTTCCGTATCCCTTTCATGGGTGATAGGTCCCCTCAGGATGCCCCCAACCTTTTGTCCCTTAGGGGGAGGGAGGAGGTGGCTGCTGCCAGCATTAATAAGGAGGTCGATGCGGGCAGGGTGGCTGGCCCTTTCCCTGCACCCCCGTTCCCCAACCTTAAGGTATCGCCCCTGGGCTTGGTTCCCAAAAAGTCTCCAGGCGAGTTTCGCCTTATCCATCACTTGTCCTACCCAGCCGGCCGATCAGTCAATGATGCTATCCCTGATGACCTTTGCTCAGTCAGGTATACATCTTTTGACCACGCGCTGCGCATGGTGCGCTCATGTGGCACGGGTGCGCTGCTGGCTAAGTGCGACATTAAGTCGGCTTTTCGCCTCTTGCCGGTGCACCCGGGCGACTTTGAATTGCTGGGTTTCAAATTTCGGGGCGAATATTACTTTGATAAGGCCATGCCTTTTGGCTGTTCCATATCATGCTCGGCTCTCGAGCGTTTCAGTACCTTCCTAGAATGGGCTTTCGTCCGCAGGTCAGGGTCCCGGTCTGTAGCCCATTACCTGGATGACTTTTTATTCAGGGGTGAACGGGGCTGGGACACGTGTACACGTCTCCTCAACACATTTCAGACGCTAATGGAGGAACTCGGTGTCCCTTTAGCGCCCGAAAAGACCGAGGGCCCATCTACCCAGCTAGTCTTCCTGGGGGTGGAGATTGACACAATAGCGCAGGCGTCTAGGTTATCGCGGGATAAGGTGTCAAGGATAGTGGCCCTTATCTCGGACTTGCTGGCCAAGCGCAAAGCATCACTGAGAGAACTGCAGGTGCTACATGGTCACCTTAATTTCGCTTGCAGGGTGGTCGCACCGGGCAGGGCTTTTGCCCGGCGCTTGTGCGACGCCATGGCAGGATTATCCAGGCCTCACCATAGGGTTCGGCATACCGGGGGTATCAGGGCAGACATGCTTGTCTGGTTACAGTTCCTGAGGGAGTTCAATGGGGTCTCATTTTGGAGGTATGACCTCCTGGTTTCCCCTCATTTTTAGATTCAGTCTGATGCCTCGGGATCCCTGGGTTATGGGATGTACTTCAATGGGAAGTGGGCCTATGGTGGGTGGCCACCGGCCTGGGCAGGCACGGGTCGCCTGCGTGATCTCACATATCTGGAGTTTTTCCCTATCCTGGGTGCTTTGATGCTATGGGGCGAGGAGTGGGCCAACTCGGTCGTGCATTTCTGGTGTGACAACGCGGCTGTGGTCCACATTGTCAATGCACAGACTTCTAAATCGCCCAGGGTTATGGACCTAGTGCGCCAGTTTGTGTTGCGCAGCCTGCGCCTCAACGTCCTGTTCAGGGCCAGGCATGTCCCAGGGGTTAATAATGATATTGCTGACGCTTTGTCCCGCCTACAGATCTCCCGGTTCCGTGCCTTGGCCCCGGATGCAGAGGAATTTCCCTCGCCACTCCTGGAGGGGATATGGACCATTGGCAAGGAGAGGTGAACCGGGCGATTGGCCTGTCGATAGCGCCACGCACGCGTAAGGCGTATCACCACGCAATTAATTCTTTCAGGGCATTCTGTACCCAATTTCAACTGCCAGGGACCTGGCTGATCACGGTAACCCATGTTCTGCGGTTCATGGTTTACCTGCATGCCCAGGGCCTTGCACCTCGCACCATAGCATCTAAGCTTTCAGCGTTGGCTTTTATGGCCAAAGTGGGAGGTCATGTGGACAGCACCTCTGACTTCCGTGTGAGACATGTTTTGGAGGGGTGGGTGCGCGAGCGCGGGCGTTGCCCGGACGACCGCCACCCGATTTTCCCAGGGGTTCTTACCCAATTGGCCCGGGGCTGGCCTGGCCTCTGTTTGATAGATATGAGGCAGCCCATTTCATGCAGCCACAACGGTGGCCTTTTTTGGAGCGCTCCGCATCAGCGAGCTTGAGATGCTGTCTAAGGCGGATGCAAGTCGTAGGGCACTGGAACTCGAGGATGTCTATGTTGCCAAAGACTGGGCTCAGTCGAGGATACGCTCCTCTAAGACAGATCAGCATGGCGTAGGCAGTGATGTAAGACTGCTACGGTGTTCTTTGGCAGACATCTGTCCGGTTGGTGCCCTACAGGATTTCCTTGCACTGCGTGGCATGCACCATGGCCCGTTTTTCTGTCACCAAGGTGGGTCTTCCCTTACTAAATTTCAATTTTGGAGGGTGCCGCTAAGGCACTAGACAGTGTTGGCCTCTCAGGGGCTCGTTGCGGCACCCATTCGTTCAGAAGGGGGGCGGCTTCTACTGCAGCTGTTTTGGGTGCTCCGGGGCTGAAATATGCCGCATGGGAGGGTGGGGTTCACAATGTTTTCAATTTGTGTCCGCCCTCTTCAACCTGAGTACCAGTTTAGTCACTGCACTGTTTCCCCCCCCTTTTTTCCTTGACAGACCCTGGGTGTCGTATTACACCGGTGACAGTATGGCTGGTGGGCCATAGCCGCGTGCACAGGGCAGCGCGTTACGCTGCACGGGGCAGCACATTACGCTGCACAGGGCAGCGTGTTACGCTGCGGCGACAGAGTGGGACCCCGACTGGGACTGGGTGCACCCGCACGTCTCAGGTGGTGTGGTAAGCGTGGCATGTTATGGCGGGAACTGTTGCCATTCCTTTTCTACATCAGGGATGCTGACTCGCCTGATGTCCTGGTTATGTACCTTGGGGGCGATGGCTTGGGACGGGTCACTGGCCTATCGCGGAAGCTTGCGATTTGCAGTGACCTGCCTTACTCACATTATGTGTGGCCGGCCACAACCCTCAAGTGGTCGGACGTGATGTCGCGGTACGCTTACTGGGGAGCGTTCGGCCTCGAGGCTCTTGACTGAGCCGACGCTCCGTGAACGGGGCTATTGCCCGGTTCCTTTTTGAATAGGGTGGGGGACGCGTCATTCGCCTCCCCACCATCAGTCTGCAAAATTAAGAGCTTTACTCAGGGGATGGGGCCCATCTGTCGCAGGGAGGTATGGACCTCTGGTTAGCAGACTGGCGAGCAGGCCTGTCGACTGAGCTGACGGTCTTGGGGGGGGGCGGTGAGCCTTTTTGAGAAGCCTCCCCGTGTGGCGGGTAGCACTGGTAAGGTAAACATTTATGACCCACAGGTATCCGGCAGGTTCGCAATTGACTGGACAACACTAGACAGGTATAAGTTGGTTAAACGTTGTCCGGTCAACGACGAACCAGGCGACGGGGTGATGGCTACAGCTAGACAGCATGCATCACCCCGTGATTTCACGGATACGCTTCAGAGGGTGGGGTCATTAGTTAGATATTGACTACGGTCAACAATTTGTTTGTTGTCAACAAACAAATGGATACAAATAGATACATTGTAACAATTGCCGTCGGCAATTTGGGTGGTACCTTACCAGTGTTACTTCGGCCTGCTTGCCTTAAGAATTATAATTGGTCAATTACCAATAGAAATTTATAATTCGGACTAGGGCATGAATCAATAAATGTGGCCCAATGCCGTTATCCACTTTTAACAGTGTCTGAGTCCTTTATTGGGGGGTGCGCCTGCAAAGGCCAGCCTTTTTGTACCCAAGACATTACTTTAGTCAATGTTACATCCTTGGCCATAGCTTTGGCTATATCTGAGGGGACAACCGGGGGTGAGTCAAATGCCTCAACCACGAGGACCTGGTGGTCGCTTTCAATCTCGCAATCAGCTTCCCCAACCCCTGGCAGTGGAGAACGTGACAGGGCATCAGCGTGGCTGATGTCCTTGCCGGGCCTGCGTACCAAAGTAAAATCGTATGCATTTAGGAAAGTTGCCCAACGCAACATCCTTGGGGACAGAATTCTAAGGAGGTGCTTGTGGACAGTTACGATGGTAAAAGGCCTTCCGTAAAGGTAATCGTGGAATTTTTTAGTGCCTGCCATGATTGCCAATGCCTCCCTGTCTGTCTGAGCATAATTTTTCTCAGGCTTTGAGAGCGAACAGGAATAGAATGCTATGGGGGCTTCCCTCCTGTCATTTAGTACATGGCATAACACAGCTCCCACCCCCACAGGGGATGCATCACACACAAGTAGAACTTCTTTGTTAGGATCAAAATGAGTTAATACAGCATCCGAAGAGAGCAGCCTTTTGAGTTCTAGGAACACTTTCTCCTGGCAATGGCCCCAGTGCCAAACAGTATCTTTCTTAAGAAGCCAATGTAATGGCTCAGCAACTGATGCTTTGCGATGGAGAAAAGCATGATAGAAGTTTAACAATCCTAGAAATGATTGCAATTCAGCTTTACATTTCGGCCTGGGTGCATTCCGCACGGCCGTCACCTTGGAGTCAGAGGGCATGATACATTGGGGTGTAATGTGGTACCACAGGAACTCCACTTCCAATGCCAAAAATGCAGATTTGTCTCTTCTGAGATGTAGACTGGCCCTCTCGAAATGTGACATGACTTGATCGAGCCTGGCCACTAGTTCGACGGTGTCCTTAGCGGTGATCAGGACATTGTCAAAATATGGCAGGATACCAGGCAAACCTTTCAAAATACGTTCTACAAGAGATTGAAATATTCCAGGGGCCGCATTCACCCCGAATTGTAGTCTAGTTCCCTTAAATGCCCCCTATGCATTACTATGGTCTGGGCTATGGAAGCAGCAGGAGACACCGTTAATTGTTGGTAAGCCTGGGCAAGGTCAAGTTTTGCGAAGCAATTTCCTCCATGCAAGGAGGCAAGAAGGTGTCTTACAACGGGTACAGGATATGCGTTCGAGCAAATAGCTTTATTGATGGTAAACTTATAGTCAGCGAATATCCTGACCTCCCTGTTACTTTTCAAAGCAGTCACAATTGGTGTCTCCCACTCTGCAGAGTCCACCGGCACTAGGATGCCCTGCCCCACCAGTTTGTCCAGCTCAGCTTCTATCTTCTCCTTTAAAGCAAAGGGTACCCGGTGTGGCTTCATCCAGATGGGTTGGATGGTTGGGTCAAGCTCAAAGTCAACAGGGGGTCCTTTGTATAAACCTAAACCCTTTTTGAATACCTCAGGATGTGCAGCACAAACGTCCCGGATTGGGTCAGAGTCTATAGCGTGGATGCCAGAAAGCCGGATTCCCAGGGGCCTAAACCATTGGGTCCCAATAAGACAGTTAGTGCCCTGCTTAACTACAACCAATGTCAAGGAAGTGTGAATGTTTTTGAATTTAACCAAGAAATAACCCACCCCCAGGACTGGAATCTGGCAACCTTACACATCCCGGAGGAAAGTTTTAAAGGATTTAAGCTTGGGCTGAGAGGCAGGGAGAATTCTCAAAAACTCCCGCTGTGGGATTATGGAAAAGGTAGTACCTGAATCCACCTCCATCTTGAAGGGGACGTTCTGCAGGCTCAGGTCTGCGAAGAAACACTCACTGACAATGCCCACTTGGCATGTCTCAGGCTCGGGTGACACTTTGGCAATGGATGTGTTGTGGTGATGACTCTTCTTGGGCACAGGCACTGGAGGACTTTGCTTTTGCTGTCGGCATACCTTAGCAATGCACCCTCTTCACCTGTAGTTGTGGCATTCTGTGGTGCGGAAGGGGCACTTCTTGCAGTCATGCCAGGCTCCTCAGCCATCACACTTGTGAAGGAATTTCTCCTCCCGATTGTCACGGTGATCTTGGTTCTTTCATCGGACCGCTCGGACTTTTCCCTCTGAGTCGCTGGACTCTGATGAAGAGGTGAAACCAGGCGATGCTAAGGAGGATGAAGGTGAACTTTGAGTCGGTGGCACTGGTGGTGGAGTGGAGATGCCGGAAAAGCTTTATCCCGGGCTGTGCAGCCTCTGATGCTACTGCCTCTTCTAGGACATCCATGAAGGTTAGCATCTTTCTGATCATGAGGCAACATTGAGCATCTTCGTACCTCATGTCAGCCAGCAGACGGTCCCGGAGTGCTTCTTCAATGTTGTCTCACTTGCACGGGGCGGCAGCAATGCATAGAGTGGCAGCCTAGTCTGCAATGGGTTCACCCGGTCTTTGCTCCCTTCTGTGGAAGGCCACCCTGGCTGGGAAGATTGAGACCTCTGGCTGCAGATGCCTCCTCAGTGCAGACATGATCTCTGCAAGCAGCACCACATCCACATCCCGTGGAAGAATGAGGTGGGTGGTCAGCTCAAGTGTCTCAGAACCGCACTGAGCGAGGAAGCAGGAGCGCTTCGGGTCTTCGTCGGTGATCTTCTGCGGGGCCATTGCATGGTGGAACTGGTGTTCATATGTTGCCCATTTTTCTGGATGAGTTGGGTCGAATGGGCCAATGTTGCTGCCGTGTGGGCACGCCATCCCACCTTTGTCACCAGTTTAGTGTTCAAGGAATGAAGAAGCAGATGAACGAAGTAGTGAAATTCAGCTCTTTATTCGTGGGGTTTGAACACTTTGGATGGGGCAAAACTCAGACTTATATACCATATAAACAGTAACAGTAACAATAATAATAATAATACAACAAGCCCATTGGCTAACAGTATGTGCACATTTTTCGATCCACTTATTTGCATAAGAATAGATTCCGCTCCTGTCAGAAAATACAGTTAACATAAATAACAGCCTTACATTATCATTTATTTTTACTTGTTTTACTTTATCTGTGCAAACAGAATTTCAACCGATATGCCTGAATCATACCTTTCTTTTTGGACACTCTGATGGCAGACATGACATTGCTGGACAGTCTTCCATCCAGATTCTGGTTTTTCTTCTTTACCTTTGAGAATATGACTATACCAGGTAACTTCAGACCACGCCCTGGGCTGTATTTTCAATCAAGATGTGAAAGGTTGTTATAGCGGAGTGACCTGTAGACCATCTTTAGACACATGACCTTCATTATAACAGGATGACCCAGGAAGAATCATTTTCCAGGGCATAACTGGCTGTACAATGTTTGGCTGAGATTCTTCTTCTTTTTCCACGGTTAGGTCAGTCATGAAACTGCCAAAATGAAGGCACCTTTTGGTGAGTTCATTCTGCACTTCCTTTCACCTGACCTGATTGTTCTTCAAACCCAAATACTGCTGTGATATTAAATCTCAAATTGCCGGGTAAAAAACTAACAAACAGCAAAATATTTTTTAACCAAGCCACACTCAGGCCAGTGCTCCTCTTTAGACATCATCCAAAGATTAATTTAAAAGGCATAGTCATATTCAAGGATAATTTGTTTCAGATTCTGATAGAAAGATAAAAGATTGGTGTGTTGTGCTAGATGTGGAATTTAAATACTAAATTTCATATACCGTACATTTAGGATTAAGTTTTAAAACAAAATCAACAGACCAGTTGTTTTAAGAACACATGATGTGACAAATTTTAATGACATCTTATAATAAATAGAGAATGCAAGTGCGGCGCCAAAATGGCCGCCGTGCTCTTTGCGGGGGCCCCCCACTGGACGAAGGCATCTGGGTAGTTAGGGGCGTGGCCAGCTCCCTTATAAAAGGGGTGGCCACGAGGCAGCCGAGCTGTCATTTTGCGAAGCGACGGAGCGGAGAAGTTTTTCCCTCTTACCTCCGTCGCTTTTGCCTTGACTGGGAAGCCTTTTGGCTGCTGATTTTCTTCCTTCGGCTTCCCATAGGTTGGACTGAGATGCCTTCGAAGAAGAAGGCGGCCGCGAGCGCGGCTCGCGCGGTTCGGAGGCACAATCCGGGTCGGAGGACCGCGGCTGCGCCTCCCCAGCTGCCGCCCTTGCCTGCACCCACCGGGGTCGGTGGGATGGGGTCTATTCCCCCTTGGCCGGAGGCGGGGGACCCAAGCATGGGTCCAGCAAGGGCTGCGGCCCGCAGCCCGCAAGCGGTGGACACCGCTCCTGGTGCTTCTCCTTCTTCTATAGGGGCGCAGCTCACCCCGGGGCCTTCCAGCCTTGGGGGGTGGTGTGGTCCCCTTCCCTGGCAGGTGCCTACATCGGCCCTACCGGGCCTGGGTGTGGGGTCATGGCCTTATTCGGGCCCCGGAGCACAAGGGCCTGTACCCACGCCTGTAGCAGGCGGGCCAGCCGGCCCTTGGCCCCTCGTCAGTGTTGAGGCCTTACTAGCCCGCGTTGTGGCCCTTGAGGCTTCCCTGGCTCGGGCCAGCCACGCTGGGGCTCCCCTTGGGGTTCATTTTGAGGCGTCGTCTGCTGGGCAGCGGCAGGCGACTGGACGGGTTGAGCTGCTTGAGGCGCGTGGTGCGTCTTTGGCCACTGCCTCGCAGCTCCCCAGCCAACAGACCAGTGCGGGTCAGGCCCCAGCGACGAGCCCAACGGTGGTCGTGAGCTCCGACGCCCCAGTGGGCCGGAACCCCCGGTGGGGGCGGCCCGCGGGGGTGCAGCATGTGAGTATGCGGTCCAAACTAGTGCACCTACACACGTGGCCACGTTGGGGGGGGGCGTTCCAATGGCCCTGGCCTCGCGTGGGTGATGCGGCGGTCCAGCCACTGACGCCCCACCCGGCGACGACAACTACCACCCAGGGCCCCGAGGTGGGGGGTGTTTCCTACCCTGTGGGGAATGTTTTGGGGGTGGCTGGGCTAGTCCAAGCCCCTTTCCAGATGCCCGCAGTTTCTGCGGTGCCTGTCTCGGCCTTGCCGACAGTGGGGTATTCCTTGCCACTGGGCGACCACTTGACACAGGCCACCAAAGAGAAAATATCGCGGGGGGAGTATGTAGATATCTTCTCACTCCTAAATAGGGAGCCCACCAAGGAAGAGAGGGAGGGGCAGGATGAGAAGGATAAGGAACAGGCACGTCGTCGCAAGCCACCACGTACGTGGGCCAACTGGCTGCCGGCTTACCTCATCTACATGGCGGTGTACCTGAGGGCCCGGCCGGATTTGGCAATTCCGATGGTCCAGTATTTGGACAACATCTATCGGGCGATGGTTGACTTTCCGGGCCCGTCGTGGTTGGCTTATGACGAGGAATTCCGTATGCGATTTCCCCTGCACCCTGAGATGAGGTGGGATGAGCCATGCCAGAGGCTATGGCTTCTGTACATGACGCCCACGCGCCCCGCGCCAGGGGAAAGATACCATTGTGGACATGCGGTCCAGCGAGCGGCTCCAGCACAGGTTCCCCGCCAGGTGGCGGGGCAGGGGGTTCCAGCCTGCCTGCTGTGCTGGGTTCCGTATCCCTTTCATGGGTGATAGGTCCCCTCAGGATGCCCCCAACCTTTTGTCCCTTAGGGGGAGGGAGGAGGTGGCTGCTGCCAGCATTAATAAGGAGGTCGATGCGGGCAGGGTCGCTGGCCCTTTCCCTGCACCCCCGTTACCCAACCTTAAGGTATCGCCCCTGGGCTTGGTTCCCAAAAAGTCTCCAGGCGAGTTTCGCCTTATCCATCACTTGTCCTACCCAGCCGGCCGATCGGTCAACGATGCTATCCCTGATGACCTTTGCTCAGTCAGGTATACATCTTTTGACCACGCGCTGCACATGGTGCGCTCATATGGCCCGGGTGCGCTGCTGGCTAAGTGCGACATTAAGTCGGCTTTTCGCCTCTTGCCGGTGCACCCGGGCGACTTTGAATTGCTGGGTTTCAAATTTCGGGGCGAATATTGCTTTGATAAGGCCATGCCTTTTGGCTGTTCCATATCATGCTCGGCTTTCGAGCGTTTCAGTACCTTCCTAGAGTGGGCTTTCGTCCGCAGGTCAGGGTCCCGGTCTGTAGCCCATTACCTGGATGACTTTTTGTTCGGGGGTGAACGGGGCTGGGACATGTGTACACGTCTCCTCAACACATTTCAGACGCTAATGGAGGAAATCGGTGTCCCTTTAGCGCCCGAAAAGACCGAGGGCCCATCTACTCAGCTAGTCTTCCTGGGGGTGGAGATTGACACGATAGCGCAGGCTTCTAAGTTCCCAGGGGAGAAGGTGTCAAGGATTGTGGCCCTTATCTCGGATTTGCTGGCCAAGCGCAAGGCATCACTGAGAGAACTGCAGGTGCTTCATGGTCACCTCAATTTCGCTTGCAGGGTGGTCGCACCGGGCAGGGCTTTTGCCCGGCGCTTGTGCGACGCCATGGCGGGATTATCCAGGCCTCACCATAGGGTTCGGCTTACCCGGGGTATCAGGGCAGACATGCTTGTCTGGTTACAGTTCCTGAGGGAGTTCAATGGGGTCTCATTTTGGAGGTGTGACCTCCTGGCTTCCCCTCAATTTCAGATTCAGTCTGATGCCTCGGGATCCCTCAGTTATGGGATGTACTTCAATGGGAAGTGCTATGGGGCGAGGAGTGGTCCAACTCGGTCGTGCATTTCTGGTGTGACAATGCGGCTGTGGTCCACATTGTCAATGCACAGACTTCTAAATCGCCCAGGGTTATGGACCTAGTGCGCCAACTTGTGTTGCGCAGCCTGCGCCTCAACGTCCTGTTCAGGGCCAGGCATGTCCCAGGGGTTAATAATGATATTGCTGATGCTTTGTCCCGCCTACAGATCTCCCGGTTCCGTGCCTTGGCCCCGGATGCGGAGGAATCTCCCTCGCCACTCCCGGAGGAGATATGGACCATTGGCAAGGAGAGGTGAACCGGGCGATTGGCCTGTCGATAGCGCCACGCACGCGTAAGGTGTATCACCACGCAATTAATTCTTTCAGGGCATTCTGTACCCAATTTCAACTGCCAGGAACCTGGCCGATCCCGGTAACCCATGTTCTGTGGTTCATGGTTTACCTGCATTCTCAGGGCCTTGCACCTCGCACCATAGCATCTAAGCTTTCAGCGTTGGCTTTTATGGCCAAAGTGGGGGGTCATGTGGACAGCACCTCTGACTTCTGTGTGAGACATGTTTTGGAGGGGTGGGTGCGCGAGCGCGGGCGTTGCCCGGACGACCGCCACCCGATTTCCCCAGGGGTCCTTACCCAGTTGGCCCGGGGCTGGCCTTGCCTCTGTTTTGATGCATATGAGGCAGCCCTATTCCATGCAGCCACAACGGTGGCATTTTTTGGAGCGCTCCGCATCAGCGAGCTTGTGATGCTGTCTAAGGCGGATGCAAGTCGTAGGGCACTGGAACTCGAGGATGTCTGTGTTGCCAAAGACTGGGCTCAGTTGAGGATACGCTCCTCTAAGACGGATCAGCATGGCGTAGGCAGTGGTGTGCGACTGCTACGGTGTTCTTTGGCAGACATCTGTCCGGTTGGTGCCCTACAGGAGTTCCTGGCACTGCGTGGCACGCACCATGGCCCGTTTTTCTGTCACCAAGATGGGTCTCCCCTTACTAAATTTCGATTTTGGAAGGTGACGGGTAAAGCGCTGGCCAGTGTGGGCCTCCCAGGTGCCCGCTATGGCACCCATTCATTCCGTATAGGGGCGGCCTCAACCGCAGCTGCTTTTGGGTACTCCGGGGCTGACATACGCAGCATGGGACGGTGGGGTTCGCAGTGTTTTCAGTTTTATGTGCGCCCACTCCCGCCGTGAGTACCAATCCAGTCACTTTACCTTCTTTTCCTCATTTTTCTTTACAGACCCGGGGTGTCGTATTACACCGGTGACAGTATGGCTGGTGGGCCATAGCTACGTGCACAGGGCAGCGCGTTACGCTGCGGCGACAGAGTGGGGACCCCGACTGGGACTGGGTGCATACGCAAGTCTCACATGGCATGGTAAGCCTGGGATGTTATGGCGGGAGCTGCTGCCTTTCCTTTTTTCAGGCCAGAATGCTGACCCGCCTGACATTCTGATCATACATCTGGGGGGCAATGATTTGGGCCAGGTCACCGGCTTATCGCTGAAGCATGCGATTTGCGAGGACCTCGCCTACCTGCATTACGTCTGGCCCGCCACAACCCTTGTTTGGTCGGACATGGTCCCGTGCCATTCCTACAGAGGCGGCGTTGACCTCCTGGCCCTTGACCGCGCTAGACGCATGGTGAATAGGGCAGTGGCGCGGTTCCTTGTCGACAGGGCTTGGGGGAGGGTCAGTCGTCACCCCGCTATTAGCCTACAAAGTTATGACTTGTATGCAGGGGATGGGGTCCATCTGTCGCGAGGAGGTATGGACCTCCTGTTGGGTGATTGGCGAGCAGGCCTGTTGACTGAGCTGACGGTCTGGGGGGGGCGTCGAGCCTTCTTTGAAGCCCCTCCGTGTGGCGGGTAGCACTGGTAAGGTAAACATTATGACCCACAGGTATCCGGCAAGTTCGCAATTGACTGGACAACACTAGACAGGCATAAGTTGGTTAAACGTTGTCCGGTCAACGACGAACTAGGCGACGGGGTGTAGGCTATAGCTAGACAGCATGCATCACCACGTGATTTTACGGATACGTGTCAGAGGGTGGGGTCATTAGTTAGATATTGACTACGGTCAACAATTTGTTTGTTGTCAACAAACAAATTGATACAAATGGATACATTGTAGCAATTGCCGTTGGCAATTTTGGGTGGTACCTTACCAGTGTTACTTCGGCCTGCTTGCCTTAAGAATTATGATTGGTCAATTACCAATAGAAATTTATAATTCGGACTAGGGCATGAATCAATAAATGTGGCCCAATGCCGTTATCCACTTTTATCAGTGTCTGAGTCCTTTATTGGGGGGTGCGCCTGCAAAGGGTGTTTGTAGAGCATAATCATTGGGAGAAAGGGGTCACACTGCCAACCTTAAATGGTATTGCCTATAATATTACAGTTTTAGTGAAACCTCGGTGGCTTTTTACACTGGAATCTATCACTAAATCCTACAGATGACAGATGTCTGAGAACCAAACAATTGCTCCAGTAGGCACTGGAAAAAGCTAACTCAAATTAAGAAATAATTTTTTGCCTCTTTTTACAGAAAGAAGGCGTTGGTAAAATACAATAAAAGAGATTTTTATTTGGCAGGAGATTGAAAGCAGATGTAGCCAAGATTATGCTGAATTAATGAAGCCCATTCGGGAACATTTTTATACTCATAGAGTGACAAGAATAAGTGATTTATGAGTCCCCTTGCTCAAAAAGAAGATAAAATAAAGGATTATTCACATAGGAAAGGTTGGGATATTGGATTTGGCAGTTTTAATCTGATTTATCTCCTTTAAGCTCCTCTGTTGATTATCATGAGGCTTCTTAAGGCCAGCTATAAAAAATTGAGGATTTGCCAGAAGGTCCTAAAAAAGAGATTTGAGATGTGAAAGCAAGGGAACCTATTTAGAAAGTTTAAGAGAAAAAGACCACCTTTCCAAATCTTCCCACTAGTTTATTCTGTGCTGTAATGGAACTGATGTAGGTCAATTTTTATATGTATTTAAATGTTATGAATCCACCTTTATATGTATTCCAAACTCTTATGCCCAATGAGTTTGAATGCAGAAGTTTTGGATTCCAGACACTTATATTCAATTATGTCCAGACATATAGTTTAGTTTCTAAGAACTCATAGCCCAATGCCCTTAGAAAGAAAATTTAGGTCTTTAGTGAGTTCCCTTTTTTACTCACCATAAGCCACCACTTATAGGCTAATCATTGGAGAGCTTCTTCTCCACTTCCAAACCCTCACAATTCAATTGAGTTAGAAGTAGTCAAGGAGAAAAGTTATTTCAAATCAGAATTCTTTATTATTGGCCCATATTAAAGAAGCGATTAGCACCCACCCTACGCAACCAAGGTGTTTCAGAGTGAGGCCCTGAGCAAAGAAAAGAGTACAGATTTTATACAATTTCTTTTCCTCCTGCCAAGCCCCTTTGTTGTTGTTGTTGTTGTTGTTGTTCAGTTGCACAGTCAATTCCGACCCTTTGCGACCCCATGGACCATTTTTCTCCAGGCATCTCTATCCTCCACCATTCTCCTCAGCCCACCAAGCTCTGTGTCCATTGTGTCCACAATACCATCTATCCATCTCATCTTTGGATGCCCCCTTCTTCTCTTGCCCTCCACCTTTCCCAGCATCAAGGCCTTCTCAAGTGAGTCCTCCCTTCTCATTTGATGTCCAAAGTACTTTAGCTTCATCTTCACTATTTGTCCCTCCAATGAACAGTAAGGATTGATTTCTTCCAGTATTGACCTATTTGTTCTCTTTGCTGTCCAAGGGACTCTCCGGACTCTCAGGACTCTCCTCCAACACCACATCTCAAAGGCATCTATTCTTCTGCGCTCAGCCTTCCTAATGGTCCAGTTCTCACACCCATACATTACCACTGGGAATACCATTGCTTTGACTATGCAAATTTTTGTTTTCAAGGTGATGTCTCTGCTTTTCACTATATTCCCCAGGTTTCTCATCGCTTGTCTCCCCATAATCACTCGTCTTTTTATTTCATGGCTACAGTCGCCATCTGCAGTGATCTTAGATCCCAGGAAAGTAAAATCTGTCACTGCTTCTACTTCTTCCCCATCTATTTTCCAGGGACTGATTGGACCTGTTGCCATTATCTTGGTTTTCTTGATATTAAGTCTCAAGCCAGCTTTTGAACTCTCCACCTTCAATCCAATCAAGAGGTTCTTTAGGTCTTCCTCACTTTCTGCCATTAGGGTGGTATCGTCTGCATATCTCAAATTGTTGATGTTTCTCCCAGCAATTTTGATCCCATTTTGTGATTCCTCCATCCCTGCATTGCGCATTATGTGCTCTGTGTATAGATTGAATAAGCAGGGTGATAAAATGCAGCCTTGTCTTACTCCTTTTCCTATTCCAAACCACTCTGTCTTTCCGTGTTCTGTCCTAACTGTTGCTTCTTGGTTCGTGTACAGATTTCTCATGAGGCATATGAGATGTTTTGATATTCCCATCTCTTTAATTACTTGCCACATTTTGTTGTGGTCCACACAGTCAAAAGCCTTGGTGTAGTCAATAAAACAAAAGTAGACTTGTTTCTGGTATTCTTTTGTTTTCTCCATGATCCAACGAATGTTGGCAATGTGGTCTCTAGTCCCCCTGCCTCTTCTGAAACTGGCCTGGACCTCTGGTAGTTCTCTCTCCACATGTTGTTGAAGTCTATCCTGTATTATCTTGAGCATCACCTTGCTGGCATGTGGGATGAGCGCGTTTGTTCGGTAATTTGAGCATTCTTTGGCATTGCCTTTTTTTGAGATTGGAACGTACACTGATCTTTTCCAATCCTGTGGCCACTGTTTTGTTTTCCAAATTTGCTGGCATATTGAATGCAGTAGTTTGATTCCATCATCTTTTAGGGCTTTGAAAAATTCAGCTGGGATACCATCATTTCCACTAGCTTTGTTGTTTGCAGTGTTTTTTAGGGCCTTTCGGACTTCACTCTCCAGAATGACTGGTTCAAGTTCAAATTTCTCATTATTGTTATTAACAGGAGTGTTGAGGTCCTTTTTGTAGAGTTCCTCTGTGTACTCCTGCCATCTTTTTTGATCTCTTCTGCTTCAGCTAACTCCTTTCCATCTTTGTCCCTTATCATGGTCATTTTTGCTTTAAATGTTCCCTTGATTTTCCCAATTTTTTTGAAAAGATCTGTAGTCCTGCCTCTTTTGTTGTTTTCCTCCATTTCTTTGCACTGTTCGTTCAGATAGTTTTCCTTATCTGTCCTTGCTTTTCTTTGAAATTCTGTATTCAAGTGGTTGTATTTTTTCCTTTCTCCTTGGACTTTTGCATTCCTTCTTTCCTCTGCTATTTTAAGAGCCTCATCAGACAACCACTTTGCTTTCTTATGCTTCTTTTCTTTTGATATGGTTTCTCTTGCTGCATCCTGCATGATGTCCCACATCTCTGTCCATAATTCCTCTGGTACTCTGTCTATCAGGTACAGGACATTAAATCTGTTCATGACCTCCATGTTGTATAGGTCATATCTGGCTGGTCTAATTGTTTTCCCAATGCTCTTTAGTCTAAGCCTGAATTTTGTGATCAGTAGGTTGTGATCTGAGCCCCAGTCTGCTCCAGGTCTTGTTTTTGCTGACTGAATGGAGGTTCTCCATCTTTGACTGCAGAGTACATAATCAATCTGATTTCGATGCTGGCCATCTGGTGATGTCCATGTGTAAAGTCACCTCTTGGGTTGCTGGAAGAGGGTGTTTGCTATGACTAGTGCATTCTCTTGGCAGAACTCTATCAATCTTTGCCCTGCTTCATTCTGTGTTCCAAGACCATACTTGCCTGTTATTCCATTTGCTTTTTGATTTCCTACTTTGGCATTCCAGTCTCCTAATATAATTTGGACATCATTTCTTGGTGTCTGTTCTATGAGGTGTTGTAGGTCCTCATAGAACTGGACAATTGTGGCTTCATCTGCACTAGTGGTTCGTGCATAGACTTGGATTACAGTGATATTGAAAGGTTTGCCTTGGATTCTGACTGACATCATTCTATCATTTTTGATGTTGTATCCCATTACTGCTTTCCTCACTCTTTTGTTGACAATTATGGCTACTCCATTTTTTCTGTGGTTTTCTTGCCCACAGTAGTAGATATGATGGTTTCCAGAGCAGAATTCACCCATCCCTGTCCATTTTAACTCACTGATGCCCAGCATGTCAATGCTTATTATTTCCATCTCATTTTTAACCACTTCCAGTTTTCCTTGATTCATAGACCTCACATTCCATGTCCCTATGCAGTATTGTTCCCTGCATCACTGTATTTCTTCTCCCCCTTTCATATCCCTCCCCCTTTTCAGATCTGCTGTGCTGAGCATCCCCTTGTTTTGTCTTTTGTTTTGGTCCATAGGGTTCTCTTGGCAACTTTGTGGCATGCCTTGCCAGTCTCTACGCCAGTTTCTTCCCATCACACATGTTATCATAGTTTAAACAGTTTTAAAACAAAGTATTGTCATGCACAATATCACAGTTTATCACATAGTATCAAAGTAAAAGTTGAACTAATTAATGAAGGGAAGGAAAGAAAGAAAGAAAGAAAAAGTCCTCTATCTCAAGTCTCTATGTAAGTCAGTTTCTTGTACAGTCACTATGTCAGTTGCTATAAGCCATCTATGTTTAGTCAGCTACACTAATACCTCATACAACGTCCAAACTTGGTCCCACAAGTTAGGACGTTGTATGAATTCCGACTTTGTATGAGGCATGTAAAATCCTATCCGCGATGCCTCATACAATGTCCAAATTATTGCCACTGATGCTTTGTATAACGTTGTTCCCCTGGTGAGAGCGGGGAGATGGGGGCTAAAGGCCGGCCCCAGCTGTGAGGTGGCCAGAGAAGCGACAGTGGGGGAATCCCCCAAAATATCCAAGCGGCCCTGAGCACCCTCACACGAGGACAGGAGGAATGGCGCTTCCGGGGCAGCAGCGGGAGACCCGAAAAGTCTCCTCCTCTTTGGGTACTGGTCGCTTCTCTTGCTCCTGCCGGCGAGTCTCGCTCCCACCTACCCACTCCCAACCAAGGGTCGCTTCCCTGGCGAGAGTGGGGAAGGGAAGCGAGACTGGCTTCAGCTGTGAGGCGGGCAGCATGGTGCACCAGAGTCTTGATCGCTTCCCCGCTCTCGCCAGGGAAGCGTTCCTTGGTTGTGAGCGGGGAAGGGAAGCGAGACTCCGTTGTGGCTGGTCTTCTTATGCGCCACACTGCCCGCCTCACAGCTGAAGCCAGTCTCGCTTCCCTTCCCCACTCTCACCAGGGAAGCGACCCTTGGTTGAGAGTGGGTAGGTGGGAGCGAGACTCACCGGCAGGAGCAAGAGAAGCGACCAGTGCCCAAAGAGGAGGAGACTCGTTGGGTCTCCCGCCGCTGCCCTGGAAGCGCCATTCCTCCTCCGCGCCCCATTCCTCCTGTCCTCGGGCGAGGGTGCTCGGGGCCACTTGGATATTTTGGGGAATTACCCCACGGTCGCTTCTCTGGCCGCCTCACAGCTGGGGCCAGTTTCGCTCCCACCCGGCTCACAACCAAGGGAAATGTCCGGTGAGTGTCACGGCTTCTTTCTCATGTGAAAACCCTAATGCCTCATACAACGTCTGGCAATGGTTTATGAGGCATCTTTTTTCCAAGAATTGGGCGATGTTGTATGGATCCGACGTTCTATGAAGCGGACGTAGTATGAGGTATTATTGTATATTATTTCAGTTCAATTACTTATCCTTTGCATGCATGCAGCAGCTCTTACCTCCCTTTGGCCGCATGGAGTTGGTCAAAGACTCCGGCTCGGGCCTCACTGTGATAGTGGTTGTGGATGGTATCTCCTAGGGGTGGTTGGGGGTCTACGGAGGTGTCCTTTTCTCTGGCCCCAGGTCTTTGGATGGGGAGGGAGAGGCAATATCCTTTGCTCACCTCCCCCCTGGGCCTCTCTGGATGGCAAATGGGCAGTAGAGCTGGGCCTTCCTGATGCCTTTTCTTTCTCTCTGGGCCCCTTTAGAAAACAACTTGTCTGGTTTGTAAGCAATTAATGTTCAAGTTGACTTTATAGGTTACAAACGTACTGATAACTATTCTCTTCTCTGATTGGTCCTTTGGAATTCTTGCCTGTCTCTGAGCGTAAATTGAAACTTAAGAAGCAAGGAGGCTTTTGATTTAAGACCATGAGGTCATGTGGGTGATGGAAGATACAGTGCCAGCCTTGGACAAACTCCAAGACCAGTATGCCTAGAGTTCCTCCTTCCTTTTTCTTATCTCTTAACAACCTAGAAATGCTTACAAAATGGCTTTTTGGTTCCTACTCCTTTGAATTCTCATGTCTTCCTGCAGAGAAGTTGAAGATTTAACATCTTTGGGGTCAATTTAGACCTTAACCTTTCAGTCCAGAGTTAGCTTAAAAGTTGATACAACCTTAGCACTGAATATGAACCATACAATCAAAGGGGCCAGCTTTTATGTGTATAAAAACCTTGTTACAGTATTATTGTGTTGCATGGTATTTCGTTTTTTAAAAAAAATGTTTTTATTAGTTTTCAAATAAAATACATTTTACATACCTTTCAATCAAAATATGTGAAAATTGCAAAACCTTGCTTCTATATCTTCATACTCACATAAACATTTTAAAAACCCTACCCCGTGAACCCACCCCCACCCCCACTTCTCTTTAAGTTTAAATCTTAAATTTTACAAATTTATATATAGTGAAATTATCAAATAATCAATTTACAAGGATATAATGTCAATGAGCTCCTTATACTTCTAGATTCAATTTAAAGATCAAAATTTATATTCGTCCATGGACGTTTGATCCCATCTCTACTAGTTACAGCATATAATACAAATGGCTCCCATATTTCCCAAAACGTATTTTTAACAATTTCACCCCTTTTTTGTTTCATTTCAATTGTTAATTTATCATTCAAAGCTAGTTTCCATACTTGATTACACCATTTATCTTTTTTCATCTTAAATTCTTTTTTCCCAGTCTAATGCAATTAGTTGCCTCATTACTGATAAAAGCATTAACAATAATTCCTTCCTTTGTCTCTCTAGCCTCACTTCTTGTACCTCTCCTAGCAGTGCAACCTTTGGGTTTAAGACTATTTCTGATTCAAAGATGTTCTTTAACTCCTGCTCCAACCATCTCCAACATTTCTGAACAAAATCACATTCCCACCACATGTGAATATAGGTACCCCCCCTTTTTTTTTTACATCTCCAGCATTTATCATCACTCATCCTACACATCTGGTGTATTCTTACAGGAGTCAAGTACCATCTCCAGATTATTTTGAAGTTATGTTCTCTTTCCTTGTTTGAGATGATATTTCTTAAGAATATTATAAGCAACAATTCTATAATGTTTCATAAAGTAGATACAATGTGTTTTGAGTGTAGTAGATTTCTATATGATTATAATGGATACATATATTTAATAAAATGATAAAAAACAGTCCCACATCAGAATCTCACAAGAAACATGGCATGGGTTGTCAAACAAAAGTGGTGTAAGGTTATTAGGTTGTACTTGTACCATGGTACTTGTACCATGGAGTTTCTTAACCAGTATAATCAGGCTTGGTTAAGGAGTTATCTCAGGGACCTGTGCCATCATCCAAGTCCATTTCATGTGAACTACTTGGATCAAATGCTACTTGTAGCATTACTTTTAGCTTTTTGTTATTTGTGATTGTGTATTTAGTGTGTATTTTTTGCTTGACTGCTGTGTGAGCCGCCCTGAGTTGGGTTTCCTGAGTGGGCGGCATATAAGTATGAAAATTAAATTAAAATTAAATTAAATTTGTACTTTGAAACTGTTGGTTAGGATAGCTGTTTTTTTCAATTATATATTATTTCTGTGTTTACTCAGAAACACAAAGATTACTAAAGTCCTACCTTTCCCTCATGAACTAGGCCCTTGCCTTTTACCTTATGTCTACTGTATGTATTATAGTCATTTTGATGTTTGCAGAGTGATACGTAGTAGGCAGTAGTTATGGGGCCAAACACATCTTTATTGCAAGGTATACAATCTGAACATGAGGTAATGGCAGAGGCGCAGCTCCTTTTATACAGAGTTGCACATTTGAATCTAGCCACACGGTTCCCCATTGGTTCCTGTATGAGTGACGTCATGGTGACACCCCTCATTCTTTACCTGGTTTACCTGTGGCAGGAATGTTTCCCGCGGTAGGCTGTGATTGGATGATTAATACCATGTGGTCGTGAGTCACCGCCATCTAGTGGCAGGTGAATCGTGTTCCATCCATCTGACTTACATTGAGTTACATTGTATTCAATTGAGGTTACATTCTTTCATTCTTCCTGTTACAGTTTCTCTTAAAGGCATATACTTTAATACACAACAGTCATCTTGCGCAGATCATTTATTTATTCATTGATGTAAGCATTTAAGTCTGATATCAGGAAAATCTTTACCACATGGAAAACTTCTGCTGGGTTGAAGACCTCTTTGAGTGGCGGGAAAGCAGAAAAGTGTAACTGCTGCATCACCATCATAGCTAGAAAATAGTGGCCCTACCACTTGTGTTTGATAGTATTTGTTATGAGTTTCATACCATCTGTGAACCTTGTTGTGTGTCTTCTATAGTTCCCCTTCTAGGTGGGCATATCTGAGCAGAAGAGGGCACACTGGAGCAATCCTGATGATTGCCCACCATGAGACCATAAATGATTTGACAGCTGCACCACCCATGTTAATAAGAAATCTTGTTCACATTATAGGCATCATATTATATGTACACTTATATGGATTGGTGTAGGAGCTATAAAAAGAGATGAGCTGCATAGGAAGTTAGAAGGTGGGCAAAGAGAGTTAAACATTAAAGTACATGTATTGTCATTGTAGTTGGTAAATTCCAAAAAATTAAAGGCAAGCATGACAAGATTCTAGTGTTATGGAGTCAATTTATGAGTGTCAAATATTTGTTATTGTTTTGGGCCAGAGGTGGCAAACCTATGGCATGCATTCCAGAGGTGGCACACAGAGCCATCTTTGTGGGTATCCATGCAGTCAGGCCAGCACAGTGTTTGCCCCGACCCTCTGCCCACTATCCCAATGGGAGCACTTCCTGCCTCCCCCTAGCACAGAGTTCACCCCACCCCTCTGCCCAGCAGCCCAATGGGAGTGCTTCCTTCCTCCCCTGTTGCTGTGTTGGCACTTTGTGATAAATAAGTGGGTTTTGGGTTGCA
This sequence comes from Bradypodion pumilum, assembly GCA_035047305.1. Lineage (NCBI taxonomy): Eukaryota > Metazoa > Chordata > Lepidosauria > Squamata > Chamaeleonidae > Bradypodion > Bradypodion pumilum. The sequence continues at coordinate 328,282,365 of JAWDJD010000002.1, forward strand.
GTTTGGGCACTCGGACTCTAAAAGGTTCACCACCACTGCTTTGGGCCATCAAGTCACTTCCCTGTATAGTGATCCTAATAAGGTTTTGGAGGTGGGTGAAATGTTTAGGGAATAGTCCACACCCTCTAGTGAATTTCTATGGCCAAGCAGGAATTTGAACCAACATTCTCTGAGTCACAGAACCTGACTGTACCATTAAATATGGTGAGATTTGCTTAACTTGTAAAATGGATACATTCAAAATATACCGATAACATGATACAAAGGCTCATTTGGATCCATCTGGTGCTTTTTTGCTGCCAGGGCCTTCTACATTTTCATTCCTGAAGGATTTGGATGAGCGTTTTCCTGTGTGGGCAGTTGAGCAAGATGGGGGTCCATGTTTATAGGAGTCAATACTTCCTCTGTGGTTCCTTTTATGGTTTACTGTGTTTGTAGTATTTTATATGCAAACAATAGCTCAGACTCATCTTTAACATTTGTATTCACCAGGGAGTACTCAGACAAAGGTCATCATACAGGAAATCATAGGGTTCTGCTGTCACTTGGCTTCTCCTTTGGGGATATATCTGCTCCACCTGTCATTTTGCAGGACCGTAGGGTGAAGATCTTGCCTTGTTCTTTCCACTTTGCATTCCAGAATAATCTTTGTTGTTGTTCTCTTACTTATCTTAATTTATGCAACTTGACTGAAATATTACACTGTTAGCATTGAATATGTATGTATGATTGTATGTGATTGTGAAAGGATGATTTCTATATGGGATTACAGTGGATAGGTCACACAATTAGGGCACTGTGCACCCCTCTTATTTTCATCCCCCCCACACATACTAGAATGTTTTCTTTAACAAAATCAAGAAATACATGCATGATGTCTTGGATTCAGGGCAAACTACCTGGAACATCACCTAAAGAGCACGGAGCCAATTGGCCCTTATCTATATGTATTAATGTGGAAACACACTGGGTTACGTGCAGTGGTGGGATTCAGCAGGTTCACCCCAGTTCACCAGAACTGGTAGCAGAAATTCTGGCTGGCCCCTCCCATCAAAGTTTTGAAATAATGCAGGGCTTTCCCCTAGCCACACCCACCATACCACACCCACAGAGTAGGTAGTAAATTTTTTTTTGAATCCCACCACTGGTTACATGTTCTTTGTCAAAGCACAAGACATGTGATACAAAATTCCCTATTTTAATCACTCTGTTTTAATTGATAACATTTGGTTCTAATTTTAGTACTCCCCATACCAAGTTGTATGTTCTTTGTTTCTTTTTCTATCACAGAGCAAACATTGGTTTACTGTGACTGCAGTGTGCAATAAGGAGCAGGAATTCCACAATTTTGTGTTGCTTTGATTTTGGCATTCTATCAACACAGTTCTTTGCATCTTTATTCAGAAGTAAGCCATGCCAAATTTAATGCTACTTAGTACCAGGTTAGGGCTGCAGTGTCTTAATGGTGAAGATGATGACTGTAAGGTTGGCAGTTCAGCAATTCAAGACCAGTGTGCTGCATGATGGAGTGAGCTCCTGTCATCTGTCCCAGCTCCTGCCAACTTAGCAGTTCAAAAGCAAGAAATTGCAAGTAGATAAATAGGCACCACTTTGGGTGGGGTGGGGGGAGGCAACAGTGTTCCATGCACTTTGGCATGCCACATGACCATGGAAACATTTGCAGACAGCAATGGCTCTTTGGCTGAAAACGGAAATGAGCACCACCCTCAATAGTCAGACATGACTGGCTTTTAAGCAAGGAAGACCTAGTCCCTGGTAAGTGCAGATAGTATTGCAGCTTTTTTCACCTAGCAGCAAAGTTACAGAAACTTTTTCTTATTATGAAATATGTGCATGTATGCATGCAAGACTACAGCCTCAGGAAATGTGGGTACTGTATTTGGATTAATGGTCTTGCTGTGGGAGACTTTATGAAATAAAATGATTCTCATAAACTTAATTGATAATGAAAACAAGCATGCATTAATATTTTAGAATCCCTACGTAATGAGTAATTAATTCAAATTACTCAAGCAATTACACTCACACTGACAGCGATTATTTCACAAACTAAACCCTTTTATTGTGATTACATATTTCTTCCCAAATCATTATGCCATAAACAGCTATTTTAAATAACAAGAAAATATGGATATTTTTCATTTATATTAAACTATTATTATTATTATTATTATTATTATTATTATTATTATTATTATTATTATTATTATTATTATTATTATTATTATTATTATTATTATTATTATCATCATCATCATCATCATCACCATCAAATGGCAGAGATTGTAAGCAGTGGGAGTATAGGCAAGGACTTCAGTGACTCAGTGGTTAAGAAGCTCACCTTGTTAGCTGAAAGGTCGGCAAGTTGGCAGTTCAAGACCCGAGTACTGCATGATGGAATGAATGCCTGTCTCTGTCCCAGCTCCTGCCAACCTAGCAGTTCGAAAGCAAGAAATTGCAAGTTGATAAATAGGGACCACTTTGGTGGGAAAAGAGCCTCATTCGGGTGTTCCCTGAGTGGAGTTCCTCCAGCAAAAATCCTTTCAAGCCAGAAAGCACCTTTGTGTGCTTCTGACATGGTAATAAAAAGGCACATAATACCTCGTATATGTTCATCTGCCATTGCCACACTATTTGTCTATTTGGGAGTGCCCTGAGTGAGTAATAAATCCCGACATTTATGGCTTCTAGAAACTTAGCCAAGACATCAAATAGTGATCACACAAGTGCCATAAGGTGCACATTGGGACCTTCTCTAGTTGTTGCCAAAAAGACTTTTCTCCTGCCATATTGGCCCTCATGATAATACTGAAATGCATTAAGCTTCCCCTAATTTGTTTCCAGAACCAAATCAGCTATGTCAGCTTTGATCCAGGACAGACTCAAATTGTTCCAGATAATCCTAATTCGCTTGATAATTTATATTTGGGACTGGTCTTTACTAACAGTAGCAATGATACTTTCAGGCTAAAAGATTTTCAAGGGTCATGGATGCTGCTGATTGAATGTACTTAACCTTTGCTGAACATAAACATAGTGGTGCCATATAATATCAACTCTTGCATAGCATCATTATTTCAGAAGATGTAGCCTCTTAGAAACATATGATACCTAATAGTCAGCCATGTGAGATTATTCCTCAGTGGGAGTGATATTATAAACTAAGCAAGTGCAATAAAATGCTAACTGGATCGAGGTTTGCATAGAAAAAAAGGGGGCAATTTTGCTGTTATGTAATTTTCATATCAAACTTTCCTTCACCCCACTGCTTTTCAACCCACTACATTTTTCTTCCTGTCGCATTATACTCAACCATGAGGTCCACTGCGTGACAAGCAATGACAGACAAGAATTTCCCCCTGATATATAATTAGTATATGGAATTTGAAGTAGTAAGGAATTCAATGTGGATTTCTCTCTTTAATTGTGTATATGACAGCTATACAGAGGTTTAGCCAAATTCTTGGAAGATACTTCTATCCAACCCTGGAATGCTCTGCAGAGTCAACCTTCGAATTTCACCTGCAGTTTTATCATGGACAGTTTGGCCAGACATGCAGGTATTGATTTCAAACAGCTGTGTTGACATGGATGCAACATATTCAATCATTTCCAGATGTTTTGTGGTCAATACAAGTACTTTCAACAGTAATTTCCATATTTTATATTTCCATCATTAGAGTAATGACCAGTGCTACACATAAGGAATTGGAACGCATCTTTAAGTGTATACATACAACAGTGTTTTATGGACCAAGTGGGGAACCTTCACTCCAAATTTGGTGGAGGACTGTTGGGATGGTAATTAGATTGATTCAAGATCGTACTAAAATTATATACCATATTTAATATAAAAGGATCTTGAACCATAATGACTGGAGTTAAAGAGGTCAGTGGCACACCAATTGATGTCTTGCCAGTCAGCAACAGAGCTTGAATTCTTAACTAAAGCAAGGTTAGCAGACCTTTTGCCTTCTAAATTGACCAGGGAATAACCTTTTTTTCTTGTTGGGCTGAGGTGACTTGGATTAAGCTAATCCCCCATTGTTTCCCTTGCGTACTTTTAATTAACTAACTGATTCCGTGACTTTTTAGGGAACCTGTGTCCAGATAAGCTTTTCTGTCAACAAGCAGAACAAATAAGAACATAAGAACAGCCTTGCTGGAACAGGCCAAAGCCCATCCAGTCCAGCATTCTGTCTCACACAGTGGCTCACCATTTCCTTCAGGGTATTCCCAAGGAGATGCCTTCATCTGTTTAGGATTCCCTGGAAATGGCATTGAGAGATATCCTGCCCAGAGGTTGTCCTTAAGTATCCATAATTATAGCCATTGATACCCTTGTCCTCCATGAACTTGTCTAATCCTTTCTTAAAGCTGTCAAGACTGACAGCTGTCACCACTTCTTCTGGCAGGGAGTTCCATAGACCAGTAATCCTCTGGGTGAAAAAGTACTTTCTCTTATTTGTTTGAGAACTAGTACCCAAAGGTTTCATGGAGTGTCCCCTAGTTCTAGTGTTATGCGATAGGGAAAACAGTTTTTCCTTATCTACTTTGTCTACACCGTGCATGATTTTATAAACTTCAATCAGGTCACCTCTTAGACGCCGTCGTTCAAGAGTGAAAAGGCCCAACCATTGCAGCCTCAGATGGTAAGGAAGGTGTTCCAGTCCCCTAATCATTTTGGTTGCCCTCCTCTGCACTTTTTCCAGCTCCATAATATCCTTCTGGAGGTATGGCGACCAGAACTGTACACAGTATTCCAGATGGGGCCTCACCATAGATTTGTAAAGAGGCAAAATGACACTTGCTGACTTATTTTCTATACCTTTCCTAATGATCCCTAGCATTGAGTTTGCTTTTCTCACTGCTGAGGCACACTGGGTTGACACCTTCATTGAGCTGTCCACCAGGACACCAAGGTCCCTTTCCTGGTTTGTTGCAGAGAGTTCAGAACCCATCAGTTTATAAATGTAATTGGGGTTTTTTGCCCCAACATGCATCACTCTGCACTTACTAATGTCGAAGCTCATTTGCCACTGCTTTGCCCACTCCCCCAGTGTCAAGAGATCCCTCTGGAGCTCCTCACAATTTCTCACAGTTTTCACTACCCTGTATAATTTAGTGTCGTCAGCAAATTTGGCTACCTTGCTTTTTACTCTTACCTCTAGATCATTTATGAAGAGGTTGAAAAGCAGGGGTCCCAGTACTGAACCTTGGGGGACCCCACTCTTTACTTCCCTCCACTTGGAGAAGTGTCCATTTAGTGCTACCCTCTGTTTCCTGTCCCTTAGCCAGTTGCTGATCCAGGGCAAGACCTGTCCCTTTATTCCATGACTGGCAAGTTTATTCAAGAGCCTTTGGTGTGGGACCTTGTCAAAAGCCTTCTGAAAGTCCAGATAAACAATGTCAACTGGATCCCCCTTATCCACATGCTTGTTGACACTCTCAAAAAATTCCAACAGATTAGTGAGGCATGATTTGCCCTTGCAAAAGCCATGTTGGCTCTCCTTTAGCAGCGCCTTGTCTTCTATGTGCCTATTAATTCTATCTTTTAGGATGGTTTCCATCACTTTACCTGGGACACATGTCAAACTGACTGGTCGGTAATTTCCTGGATCACCCCTGGATCCTTTTTTGAAAATTGGTGTTACATTTGCTACCTTCCAGTCATCAGGCACAAAGCCTGATTTGAGGGAAAGATTATATATTTTGGCTAGGAGATCAGCAATTTCATCTTTAAGTTCCCTGAGAACTCGTGGATGGATGCCATCTGGTCCTGGTGATTTGTTAGTGTTTAGTTTAACAAGACATGCAAGGACCTCCTCCCTGGTTATTTCTATCTGGCTTAATTCTTCGGTTTCCCTCCCTATGAAGATAGGCTCTGTTTTGGGCATGTGGTCTCTGTCTTCTTCAGTGAATACTGAAGCAAAGAATTCATTGAGTCTCTCTGCAATCTCTCAGGACTAAGGACTCAGTTAGTCATTTTAGGAAAACAGCTAGTCTCTCTGTTAATTAGTAGTATGGCCATGAAGCAGTTTTTGCATTATTTAATGGGACTGAAAAATGAATTAAATGAGCAGTTTATCCTGATTCCTGAAGTCTGTCTCCTTCCTTCTCTCCATTGGGCAAGGCTCATGACAACAGAGGACACCTCCCTTCCTCTGTCACAAATGTCCCAGCAACCATATCAAATCTGGTAACTCCTTGTAATGCCACTTTCCCCTGCCTATTCTGCCCTAAACCTCTGTTCTGTCATCACAATAAAATGTGGGGGAATCATGATTTATCATACTGAGATCAAGTGGTCCCTTTTTGTTGTTACTTGGAGGTGTGACTGCTCCATTCAAAGGTTTGGGGTAATCAGCAGATGCCTCAGAGTACTTTAACTGTCCTTCCTCCCTGACCTTCTTTGTACCTGGCACTTCTCATTACTTCCTTTCCCTTTAGTTGCTTTACAGAGTCAAGGATGTTAGCTTGCATTAACAACATAACATGCTCTGATCTGATGCAATGTGAAAATGGGCTCTCAGCATTTCCAGATACATTCTGCAGTATGTCCAACATACCAACAATTAAGTGGGTGGAACTGTGGCATCCTGTGCAACAATGCACTGTTTAGAATAATGCTTTTAAAAACACTGTAAAATATTAACAGCATCCTTGTGTCTTTACAGCTGAATGTGTTCTGCATGGAAAACAGGGACATCCAAGTAGAAACCTGATGAGCAGTACAAAATGTGTCTATTTTTAGAAGTAGGCATGTTAATGTTTCTATTTGTTGCAAAGCCCTAAGGAGGTCTTATGTACTCCAGCTCTTATGGCATTGTTGCTGCCAGGGAAACAAGGGAGGAAGAGGCATTTTAACTTACATATACAAAAAATCTTTCTTATCTCACATACTTCTATGTATAATATATTTATTATACAGTGAATTGTGCAACGTTTCAGGGTCATGTCTATAAACACCATTTGGTGTGATATTTTTTGACCCTCCCTGAGTGATGTGGAAATATACTATAAAAATATGTTGTAGGCAAGGGGGCCAGGATCACCAAGGGAACTGCCTAGGAGGATATGCAGAATAATGCAAAGCAACTGTCTTTCTTTACTGATATACTATATCAACAACGACAAGGCAGTGTCTGTGCAGTTATTTCATAGACCATAATACTGTACATCAGTTGTTCATGGATCTAGAGCAGGGGTTCCCAAACTTTTCACATCATGGGCCTGACCATGCCCCCCAGACAGCTGAGCGGGCTGATCATGTGGTTCCTCCAGCCATAAAATCTGCCATAAAATGCATCTGTGGCTGTCATACATATGACAGCTGCGGGTGCATTTATGGCATTGTTTATGGCAGGTGGAGGTATGTTTATGTATGCATGGGCACGCTTTATGGTGCTGTAAATACACCTGCTTCCATGAGTGGTAAGGGCATCATGGGCCACATGAAATGGTATTGTGGGCCAGGGCTGGCCCATGGGCTGTAGTTTGGCTACCCCTGATATGGAACACACAACAGTCCATACTACCTCTCCCTGATTAGGTTGCCAGTGAGGAGGCTTTGGACTGTAGAATAAGGGCTCCACCTCCATGTTTGGGCTTTGGTAAGGTCCAGTCATAGCCTCAGCTCTTGGTCAGGGCTTAGAGTCCTCCTGCATGGTAGCTGTTTGGACATGACTTCATCTGCACTTGTAATCCTAGATATTACTGCCTGGTAGCAAGGGAATGAACAGTGCAGACCTCACCCTCCTTCTATAAAGAAATCTCCTTGGTTTCAGAGTGCAGGCAGAAGGGGTTCCAGAAGCTGCACAAAGATATGGACCATATAAATAGGTGGACATCAGTAGGAATTGGACCCGTGCTCTAGCAAAGGATGTCAAATTTCAGTGCAAGTGAATCTATAAACTTAATACAAGAACACCTAACAAATTTGAGAAGTAACTGGACTAAAATTAATTGGAGCAAAATGGAAATAATGATAATCAAGAAATAGTGGGAAATAAAAAGAAGCTTGGGATCAAACTAAAATCTTATGTTAAGTATGTGGGAATATACATATCAGACACTATATGGGATTTGAAAATACTGAACTTTGACAAATTGAACGAAGAGTATAAGAATCTAATAGAGAAAGATATATATAAAAAATCTATCATGGTTTGGGAGAATTGCAATCTGCAAAATGAAGATTTTACAAAAAAACCTTCTTATTTGGACATTTTTCAGTTATATATGCATCTATATTTTCTATATCTAGGAGAATTTGAATTCCATCTAATGCAGGGGTTCCCATCCTTTTCACACTGCAGGCTAGACCACTCTCCCCAGACAGTTGAGCTAGTGGGGTGTGTGACCACTGGGAGCATGACCCAGGGCCCAGCATTAAAAGGTTGAGGACCCCTGGTTTAGTACAGCACAGCACACCATCGAACTAACCACTGGTACAAGTTAATTGCCCCCCTCAAAGGAAACTCTATGATTGGGTGTGGTCTCCCCATGCCCCAATGGCATGGAACGGCCCGCGCAGAGGCCACTTCGGGAGAACGCTCCCTGAGCCGTGGGCTCTGCGGGCAGAGAAATTAAGGGGGGTGGATAAATGATAGGGTTTGATTCACCCAATTCCCTGACCTGAACAGCGGCTCTGCTGAGAGAGCAAATCTCTAACCTCTGTTACGTATTAGGCAATTACTCACTCTGAGTTAAGCTTAATCTCTGGTGCAAATAGAAGCCATATTTACCCTAGCCTAAGCCTCAGACAATGGTCAGTGTTTGTCCTAGTTAATTAACTTCCCCAAGAGAGGTTCTCAATTAACCCGGGTAAATGGGTGATGTAATTTTCTGCCATATGACCATTCTACCATGCGCAGCCTTGGACATAATATATACTGATGATTTTCCCTCAATAAATCACTGGTCTTCTCTCCATCTTGCCTCGTGTCATTCCTTTGACCAGTCTCCTCCGGGATCCTAAGGGCCTCCTCACGGCCCCAATTCCTACATCTGGTGACCCCGAGACGTGATCTACTCGAGAGTAAGCGACCCCCGAGCGGTCTACTCGTGAGTAAGCGATCAGCACAGCCAGGTTCTGCGCTTGAACCTTGTCCAATCATCCTGGAGGACAGAGCAGCAGCCCCAGTCGGAAAGCCATCCGATTGGGAAGACAGCTACGTGGTGAGGCATTACAGAGAGGCATCCTACACCTTGCTCCCGACTTTCGCGGTGGCTTGCAGGTTACGGAAAAACGCGTTCCGCAGGGACAGCTGTGAGCCCCTGACAGCGCAGTGGCCACCGAGGGCCCGTGGCCGCAGTCCACGCTCCGAGCTCTACCCAGAAAGCGACATCGCCAGAACCTGTTGCCTGCCAAAGAAGCGTCGACTCGTCCCGAGGAGGAAACTTCGGAGGACCCAATCGCAGGTAATATGGGGACCTGTCCTCAGCGACAGCGTCCATCCGCTAGCCAAAGAACTTGTGAGGGAGAGTTCAAGATCCTGGCCAGGATATCTAATTTGCGTTTTCACAGCGGGGAGCTAGCGAGACTTTTGGTGTACCTAGGGGAACACTGCCTGCTTTACCCAGAAGTAGGTACGTTAACCCTCGAGCTCTGGGATCAGATAGGAGACTGCATTCAGCAACCCCCGAAAGCTCCAGAGGGCATAATTCGCACATGGAGCAAATGTAGGAAGCTCTCAGCAGAGGTAGACCCAGTCCGGATAGAGACCCAGAAAACCCCAGCGCAGTCAGAACCATCAGCCCCAAGGAGTCTCTATTCGTCATTTCAGCTTAAGCAGGGCAGTGTAGGGAGCATCCCCTCAGTGACAGCTGCAGACGTCACTGAAGGAATTCATGGCATGAGAGACCTTGGCGCTTCTCTGACAGTTAAAAGTTCCTTGCAAAGAAAGAACTCCATTCAGCGCAGGGGTGAGGAAGATCCATTCACGGGGAAATTGCCAGTGGCACAATTAGCTAGCACCCAACTGCTGTGCTCAGCCTATCTGAAGGCAGACACATGTTCAGGCAGGGCTGCTCAGCGCCCACTGCTCACGGAAATCTGCATGGCCCCTGGCCATGCAGGGCTCCAGAGCAGACCCATTGCCACACTCAGGCGCAGAGCAGTGCCAAAACCCCAAGGCGCCTGCTTCCAGTGTGGAAAAATGAGACACCTTAGAAGAGAAAGCCAATCTAGACCAGGCAGAGCTTCAAAAGATTGTCTTCATACCAAATGGCCACGCTGGCATGCATCTGGCCCAGGCTAGAAAGGAGGCAGCCATCGCCCTGGCTATGCCAGAAGAACCATCCCAGCAACAGTACCCCGAGTTCCCCCAGGGCACAGGCAGAAGCTACTTGTCTCACCCTGGGAGTAGCCCAGAGAAACTTGCCCCTAAGTAGAAGCACCCAGATGGCTGTAAATAGCCAGCTGTGTATTAGCCATCTCCTCATGTGTAGTACAGAACGCTGCAGATCAGGGGAGGAATGTGCGAATGCGTAAATAAATGTGTGTATGTGTGGTGCACCACTGAATGTATGTCTGCAAGAACTGTGTATGATTGCAAAAGCCTTGTCTCTATGACCACAGTATGACTGGAAAAGTGTTCCTTGTGTGTAACTGCGTGGTAATGTCACTGTGAAATATGTGTTAAACAATTTGCACTCTGCTCATGGGCAGGAACTATTTAAAGTTTGAGAAAGCATGATGAACTAAGCCCCTTGCCTTGCCTGCTTAGCAGCTTAAGCAGGAGAGGGGGGGGGAATCCTAACCTACAATAGGGCGGGGTGGTTCCCCCTTCCTCCCTTGAGACTTTTCTTTGTCAAAGGATTAAGCCACTCTTGGAAACCGGTTCTGCAACTCTTACAGATTTTTCTTTTCAGAAGCGTGATCTGAAAACAAAAATCACTTCTATGAGTTTTCCTCACTGTATCATAAGCTATGGGGCCCCTTCCTACGTCTGTGTTCCTCAAACCCCCATCTCTGTGTTTAAGGTTTTTTGAATGTCTCTTGGCGTCTGGAAGTCGTATCCCACTAGGAGTGAGAGAATTGCATTGTCTTCATGTGTGTATTGTGTTATCATCTTGTAACCTCGGTTCTCAACCTTTTAAAGTCAGGGGCCAAAGTTCCGGGGCCTCAGGCAGCTTTGGGGGTCCGGACAGTCATCCTGCCCTTCCTGCGCCACACAGCCCTTCTTGGCTTGGTGGGGGTAGTGGCAGGGCAACGTGGGCTCTGGCCCACTCGCCCACATCTGGCCGCAGGTTGAGAATCGTTCTAACTCTCCTTCATTCTCTTAGGAAAGATACTGTTCTGGTATTTTGACTTTAATCTGTGCAAAGTAACTCACTCATTGTACCCCTTTCACAGGAAAAAGTACGCAAACATTCTTGCGCTCTGTATATTCAGAAAATGCTTACTTTTTTTACAGGAACAAAATTCCTTTCCAGGCCTTATTTCTACAGCCTTACACTCCTTCCTTTCACAGGTTAATTACTGATAGGTATTTCTTAACAGGAGGACCCGGTTGCCTTGGTTACCTGACCTAATCTGATTTCGTTATGATAAGAGTTGTTGCATTCTCATTGTGCTAACTTCTGACTTGTCTTTCCTCCTTCCCTCCTTTCGCCAGTGGAGCTCCCTGCTGGAAATGTTTAACTTGTGTGTCTTTTCATCTTTGTGTGTTATTTCCTTACAGCTGGCACGTCATAATTGGCTTGTTTTTAATAAGTCTTAGTAGGTCATTTTAAGTATGGCACCTGGCCCGCAGCACCCTCTCTAGTGTGCAGACACATTTTGCAAACTCCAGAGCACAGAGGAAGGATTAGTCCCTGAGCTCTCGAGCATGTGCAGAGTGCCACCCATTAGCCAGGACTGCTTAGGACCATTTTAAGAGTGCAGTCAGGTCACACCCTTCAATCAGATACAGGCATTTTTAGGCCACCCCTTCCCTTTTTGCTGCTAGTCTAAGCGCAGGCAAAAGGCTAGCCACCATCTGGCACTCTTCTAAACGTGTGCACGCACGCCATGGGCGGATGTGCGCAGGGGGGCCTTCTTGAGAAATTTACCCAAGGGAAGCCTGGCGCTTCATGCGCCAAGGTTTGCCATAAGACCCCAGACTCGTCTCGCTTCAAACGCAGACAGTCACCTTGTGTGAATTTATGTCACTGGCTCCTCTTCAGGGGGCTAGGACAGTTTTCACATATTAGGTTCTTACTTGGCAAGAGGACCAAGCTTGGTGCACGCTCCTGACTCTTCCGCAAGCGGGCAGAGTTGACAGCCGTGAACCTCGCTTTGCGCACCTTTGCCAAAGAACACTTAAACAGAATTGCTGACAGCCAGTTTCCTAGGAATTTGCTTCACAGTCTACCGGGAGCACACATCACTCCCGCGTTAGACAAAAATTTGCTAAGTTTGTTCCTCACAACTCCAATTCAGAGTCATGCATTCCCAATTCAGAATGCCAAAGCGCTCGCAAGGCAGTTCAACCTGCCACTTTCCCAAGCCCAAGGCCTAGTCCGTTCCTGTCTGCATCGTGCAGGGACACCGGGGGGGCCCTCGTGGGGGGTCAACCCACGAGGGACAGAGGCCATCCAGGTGTGACAAAGGGACGTCACACATCCCCACATTTTGGCAAATGGCAGTACATGCACGTTTGCATTAATACAAACAAACAGAAAAGGGGGGGAACCACGCCCCACAGTTGCACAGCAATTGCTATCCTATAGGTGCAAAAACTAACTAACTCTTTCAGAATTTTTATCTCCCAAACAAGTCTCTTCCCCATGCAGGTCCCAGAGGCCAGAGTCAGACCTCGATGATTGCAAAGAGCGGCACCAGTCACTGTCCTGGATGTCATCAGCTGTCCGTCTTCCTTTATGACTTACATCTCCAAAGACATTTCTATGAACATTTTTGCATACTCAGTGCTACTTCTGAGGACCATGCTTTTCCCCAAAACAAGACTTTTCCAAGCTCAAGTTACACATGAAACCCCACCAAGAAGAGAAGCCTCATCCTTCGAAAAGCTGCTGAATGTCTTTTATTGCTATTGTTATCTGTAGTTGCTATTATTTATACATGCCTTGTACAATGCTCCAGTTGGGATTTGCAAGGGACACTTGAATTTCTGTATATTGCTAATAACGGCCAGCTTCCACCAAAGGAAGCCAGACCGGCCCATGTTTTGCACCGGCCCATTGCTTGGAAAGATTGAGCACCCGGTAGCCGGTAATCCCCAGTTTATCTTCACACCTTCTAACACCCATAGGTGTTAGAAAAGACATTTGCACAATGCCAGAAGCTGCAGAGATAGCTTAGAATCAACCCAGGTCACAGTATCAATGACACATCTCATTATCTTGCCTTGCTACAGAAAGCAGTCTGAATTCAGACCCACAGCTCTGAAAAACCAGGCTGTAGTCAGTATATTCAGCGTGTCAGGCTTAGCCATAGGCAACACTCGGAGAATTGGTCAATTGGCTTGCGGATTAGCAAAAGCCATCAACCACACCTCCTCAGCAATAGCGCTGCTCAACCAGGAGCAGGCAGAGCTTCGCCATGCCATACTGGATAATCAAGCAGCTATCGATTATCCCCTATTGCTACATCATATGGGCTGCAAGTCTGTCCACAGCATGTGTTGCTTAAATCTCACAGACAATACCCACAAGATACAGAGCCAGCTCACGGACCTCCACACCCTAGTTAAGAACATCAAGGAGGATTCTTCATGGGGGTGGTAGGACTCCTTGTGGTCGTGGTTCCCATGGGGACGGCTTCAGACGACACTCAAAGTGATTGTGGGGGTGGTAATACTGGGCACAACAGTGTGTTGTTTCGTGCAATGTATTCCCTCACTGCTATCGAGATGTCCCCCATGGAGGGAACCCCGAAGCGTCATTCCCGCTCATCAGCTGGTACCCCTCTTGTGCAGAGTCGTCAGTCAAGTCCTTAAATAAATCAGAAAGGGGAAATGTGGTCTCCCCATGCCCCAATGGCATGGAACGGCCCGCGCAGAGGCCACTTCGGGAGAACGCTCCCTTAGCCGTGGGCTCTGCGGGCAGAGAAATTAAGGGGAGTGGATAAATGATAGGGTTTGATTCACCCAATTCCCTGACCTGAACAGCGGCTCTGCTGAGAGAGCAAATCTCTAACCTCTGTTACGTATTAGGCAATTACTCACTCTGAGTTAAGCTTAATCTCTGGTGCAAATAGAAGACATATTTACCCTAGCCTAAGCCTCAGACAATGGTCAGTGTTTGTCCTAGTTAATTAACTTCCCCAAGAGAGGTTCTCAATTAACCAGGGTAAATGGGTGATGTAATTTTCTGCCATATGACCATTCTACCATGCGCAGCCTTGGACATAATATATACTAATGATTTTCCCTCAATAAATCACTGGTCTTCTCTCCATCTTGCCTCGTGTCGTTCCTTTGACCAGTCTCCTCCGGGATCCTAAGGGCCTCCTCACGGCCCCAATTCCTACAATTGGGCTTTTTCCTTGCAGATACTCAGAAATGCTCAAATTCTACACAGACATGGACTGAAAGAAGTCACAGAAGCACAGCCCATATCGTATACCAATTTCTGTGCCGTTTTTCAGAAATATTTCTTTGGGGGGAGGGGCAAGTATGAACCCCTTCTTGGAAGCAGACAGGTGTGTCAAGATTAGGAAAACATGAAGCAGGGAGCCAAACCTGAGGGACCCAGTCGGGAATAAAAAGCAAAGACCATACAGAAGCACACCAGAGCTAGAGAGATCTTCATGCTCGGGCAAAACAGAATGCCTACCTGGACAAGAGGCTCAAACTGCCATCCCACATGGTAGGGCTGATCCAGTGTCTGAGAATGCTGTATTGTGCCGGGGTGGGTGGGTGGGATATTGCAATTTACCAGAGGCAAGGCCAACCCAAGGTGTTTTATTGCCTGAAGCAGAGTAACAAATTCCACCCTTCCATTGAGGCAGATAGTATTCAAACCATGATAATTTTGGCATAGTAACCAGATGATTTGTCAACAACTTCTTCCTGTTTGCTATTAATCAATATAATAGGGCACACTGCCAAATGACAGTGCTGGTACTCCCAAAGTATTAATGAATCAGGAAAGGTGGGCAATGCAGAAACAAGGTGTCTTAAGAGCTAAGGATGTAATCAGTAGGTCTTCTTACACCTGGGGATTAAAATAATCAATCAGGTATAGAAGAGTTTAATTTGATGTAGAGTTTTTTCTTTTCTTTTTATGAAACTGATTTTTTTGTTTTTTATAAAATTAAATTAGATAAAAGTCAAATAAATAAAAAATAACTGTCATATAACCCAGATATTCCATTGTTTCCCTTTCCAGCCTTAACTGGGGTACCAAAGAGCCCTCTCCTCTGTAATAGAAAGCATCACAATTCTGTGATGTGATGTTTATGCAAAGTGACGAGTGGCTGGAAGATTGAAGCATCTGTCTTTCTTAGTCTCTTCCTGCACAAAGCAGCAGCAAACAGACATGACATGATCAGAACAGAAGTCTGGACTAAATCTTTCACAGTCTGTTAAGGAAAACAGAGATGGCTGCTGGAGAATGTTCCTTACCACCATAATCTTATTGGGATAGGAAGAAATTTAGATTTCTATTTTTTCACATTTCCTCTCAATTCTTTAAAAAGTCAATGAGGATTAAAATAGGTCCTTTTCCAATGAGATCCCCCCCCCATTTTTTATCTTGCTCCCTAAATTAAAATTTGACTCTATCAACAACAGTAAAAGCAGCAGTACTAAGATGCTAATTCCACCTTGGCATTGCTGTAGAATAATTGCTTTGGGTTTTGCTATCATGTTCTAATGAACTGGACTATCTCTTTGCTTTTAAGCCTTCAACTTGGAAATAATGATGTCTCCACTAAATGATTGCTTGGTATACAACCACTCTAGGATGTTTTGAACAGGTAAACAGTGTTCATGGAATGGAGGCAAGGCTGAGTCGGGCAGAAGGTAGGTCAGCTCTACTGATAAACCTTAGGGTGATTTGCACTAGATAAGCAAGCACTTCTGACTCCCACATGTGCAACGAGAGGTGAAACACAATTATACCATAGAAATTAAGAAAACTTTAATAGTTTAAGACAGAATTTTTCTGAGGGGAGATTGTGGATTCTTTTCATCTCAGCTACTTAAACCAAATTCTGGGGTTTGCAGTCATTTAAGATTCCCACTGGGGTAGTGTGGGGTGGTAGTGAGTAACAAACTAAACTCTTCAATCCTGAATGTCTGTCTGCTGCAGGGATAAAGTCATATCTCCTCATCACCATCATCAACTAAGGTTATGCAGTCTATGTTTCTTTGTGAGAAGAAATAATAGAGCAAGGGTTCCAAAACTATGGCTCATGGGCCGGATTTGGCCCATGTCACCTGCACCGCTCCTGAAAGTGGAAGTAAATCATGCCCACACATGCGCAAAACACTGCCATAAGTGCACCCATGGCTGTTGTAAACACATTTATGACAGCCACAGGTGCATTTAAAGCAGCATCTTGTGCTTGTGCATGCTCATGAACATTTTACTTCCACTTCTGGTGATAGGAATCATGTGACCAGCCCGCTCAACCATGTGACCAGCCTGTGGCCCAAAAGGTTTGGCCAACCTTGTAATAGAGATTACAGTTAGAGAAAGGTGAGAGAGGTGAGTTTTGGGAAGTCTGTAAACTAATACAGTAAGAGAGCACAAACACCTGTCTCTGGGGAGATGATACGAGGCCTTGGATTTGGCTGCCACGCTCCACATATAAGGTTTGCTTCCATCTATATTCATCCATTATAAGTAAAGGTCCTCCTTGCTTAAAAACCAGTCATGTCTGACTCTAGGGTTCAGTGCTCATCTCCATTTACAGACAAAGAGCCAGCGCTGTCTGCACCTGCAGACATTTCCATGGTCTCGTGGCAGGCATGACTAGACACTGGAGTGCACAGAACGCTGTTACCTTTCCTGCCAAAGTGGTACCTATTCATTTACTTGCAATTTCTTGTTTTGAAACTGCTAGGTTGGCAGAAGGTGGGACAGAGATGGGAGCTCACTCCATTGCGCAGCACTTGGGTCTCAAACTGCCAAGCTGCCGACCTTCCAGTCATCAAGTTCAGCATCTTAAGCACTAAAACACCATAGTCCTTTCATATTTGCATCTATTAAAGGTGGATGGTATGACTCATATGGAAGATAGGCATTCCTATCTGTGCTCTTCTTAAATAGCCTAACCTGCAGTTTATTGTCCCTTCCTACGAAAACCATGAGGTCCAGAAATGATATTTCAGTCCTGTTCATGCAATGGGTAAATTTTAGGTTCACATTCTGTGTATTCAACCAGGAAACAAAGTCTGGAATTAGATTAAAGTCATCTAACACGAAAAAACAGATCATCTATAAATCTTTTAAACAATAAAATGTGGTGAAAAAATTGATTAAGTTGTGCATTTAAAACAATATTTCTCTCAAAGGAAATCATATAGAGATTGGCCAAACTTGGTGCCATTGCGGACCCCATTGCCACTCCTTTTACTTGCAAAAAGATGTCTTGGTCGAACCTAAAATAGTTCTTTTCCAAGCAGATTTCTAAAAGATCAATTAGAAAATGAGTGGGCGGTTGTTGAACTACTCTGGTATTTAATACATCCTGGACCACTAATCTCGCATCTTCAAATGGGACATTTGTGTACAAAGCTGTAACGTCCATGGTTACCAAACCACCCGTTGCTGGAAGCTGGAAGCCCTCAACCTTATTTATAAAATCGGTAGAATCCTTGATAAAGGAAGTGGTGTCACAGGTGTAGCTCAACAACCACCCAAACCAAAACAAAAAACAAAAAATGCATAAAAATAAAGATTTAAAAAACCAAAATTAAATTTTAAAGTAAAAAAAATTAACTAACATTAAATAAATTAAAATAAAATAAAATTTGCATAAACATAAAACAAAAACCTTCCAAAACCAATTTAAAGAGCCCGGCACTGAGGAAGCTGGCGTGCAAAAACAAACAAACAAACAAACAACCACACACACACACACACTGGGAGCGCAAGTCCGCCACAGGCGGACACAGCGCCTCGAAGCCACAAAATCATAAAACCTTTCAACACCATTTAAAACAGCTCAGCACCATTGGTTCAAGAAAAAAAACCGAAACCCTTTACTATCTAACACAATTTTACAAAGCCCGGCACCGCCGGGCAAAATATGCTAGTATAAAATAAAAAAAATAACATTAAGAATATAAAGACCTTATAAGAAGATTCCTTTATCATTATCTTCATCATTTTTGTGCATACACAAATGTTACATTGTGTTTGCATCTCTGTTCATAGCCAAAGAGCCAGTGCTGTCTGTGTTTGCAGATGTTTCAGTGGTCACGTGGCAGGCATGACTAGACACCCGCATGCATGGAACGCTGTTTACCTTTCCACTAAAGTGGTTCCTATTTATCTACTTGCAATTTCTTGCTTTCGAAGTGCTAGGTTAGCAGGAGCTGGGACAGAGATGGAAGCTCACTCCGTCAAGCAGTACTTGTGTCTTGAACTGCTGACCTGCTGCTCTTCCAGTCATCAAGTTCAGCATTTTAACCACTAAGCCACCACATCCACTATACTTGCATATAAAGTAAAAAATATAAAGTAAAAATTCACAATAAGTAACTCCCTTCCAGAGAAAATGAAACAAAGGAAGCTTCCCTTCATCTAGGGAGGTTTGGTTATATACCATCCCCCATGATAGGCAATTTATATTTCCAATATCTATCAAAATTCAGCTACTTAACTGTGAAGTACTAGTATATCTTTTTGTTTTGAATCTGAGAAGAGTTATGTAATACCTTTTGTAACTAGAAAAATGCAGACACTTTATAGTGAGTTTGCTAGTTTATCTTTTCTCTCTTTATCTACATTTTTACAGCTTCGGAGTTTTTCAGGTATATTTAGAGATAAGGCTGAATCACATATTTTTAAAAAAATGCCCAAGGCAATCAAAGAATGATTTATTTTATTTTAAAATGCCAATTATTGATTTTTCTTGCACATACTTTCAACTTTACTGGTTGCTACCTGTCCACTCTTTTGAGTTATTTCAGTAACCATAATTTATACACCCTGAAATTCATTTTCTAGTTCTGTATAATAGACAGATACCAAAAAATGGGAGAAAGAACAGCTATACTGCATTTAATACATAGTCTCACACGTATACATTTGCTTCTTTCTGAGCTACTCCTTTTAGTTTATCATCTGTAAAATGCTTGCTTCAATTATATTTTGTTTTTCTGTGCCTTTCACTTAAAAAACCCAAATGAACAAAACTCTGAATATATATATTAAATGAAATTTTAATATTTGCAGTTATTTATTTATGTATTGGGTTATAGCTGCTAGCAGTATAAGAAGTTCAATTAGACCGGAAATAATAAAAGCATGAACTCATGTTAGACTTTGTAGGATGATAAATCCAGTTGATAAGAAAGGATAGAGAAAATAAGAGGCTAATACAAAGAGCAAAGAGTCAAGTTTAGCTACACAAAGGTTTAAATTTGGTAAGATGGAAAAGATGGTAAATCCTTAAAAAGTGAAGGAATGCTATAAAAATGACACTCTTTAACTAATAAATGAAAATTGAAAACAGTGAATTGAATTGGTAGCAAATGGCAACAAAGCCTCCAATGTACAGATCTGAAATCCTAGCAAAAATCTGGGCACTGCCATAACATGGCGATTGTGTGGTAGAGTTTGTGATGCTGCCCTCCTCCAAAGCAGCTGGGTAGCCCAGCTTCTTCCATGCTACAGGAACTGACAGTGTGCTTTTGCTGACAATGAAGAACTTCAAACATCAACATGTACAGTCCAGTTTCTCCACTAGCCCACTCAAGTCTTTCAACAAACTGCTCCCCTGTTAAAAGTCCTTATTTAGGGTTGGAACCGTGAGAGGGAGGGGGGGATACAAGCAGCACCAGGGAGGTTTGGCAAACTGGGTGGTATAAATGGCATGTTCCAAGTCCTGTTGCCACAGGACTTGATTTCATCACTACTGTCATTCTTTTCTTGCTTAGTTTTAGGGTCCCAGAGGATCTCTCCAACCTTCTAATAGCCTAGGTCAGTGATGGTGAACCTTTTTAGAGACCGAGCACTCAAGGACGAGGAGGCAGCATTTGGGCAGGTACCGTGTGTGCCCACACACCCATGTGACATTGTCGGTGCACCCCTGGCAACATCACATGGGTGCATTTGCACACGTGCTGCTTGAGCCGTGCTCCAGAAAAATAAATAACACCATTAAGGTGTTCATAGTGCGGCTCGCTTACCCTTTCGCGTCAGTGGCCTCACACACTTAACTCTCTTGGTGCCAGCTGACGTTAACAGCCTGGGTGAGCACCGCCTATTTAAACAACGGTACCTGATTAGTAGAGAATGTTTCATATATACGAATTAAAGAAAGAATGACCCAATTATTGTAAAGCTCTGAATAATTCCCCCTGGATTTTCAACAGACATGCAATGTTAAACAAAACCTTAAAGTCAAAATTTAAGGCTTTTGATTCTTTGCAATGGGTTACAATTAAAGAGATAATTCGATGTTATGGATTTGGAGATAGATTTTGTAACATGATAGACCAGTTATATCAATTTGGATTTGCAAAAGTCAGGGTCAACGATGAAAATACAGGAGAGATAAGATTAGAAGCAGGTACAAGACAGGGTTGCCCATTATCCCCAGTACTGTTTATAATGGCAATGGAGTTGTTAGCGAATATTATAAGAGGGGATAAAGGCAATGAAGGGATGGCTGGAAATAAAATAAGTTTGTACGCAGATGATACTTTGATAATAATGAAGCATCCTAGAAAGGCATTGGGGAAAAATACAAGGACATCTAAAAGATTTTGAAGAGATAACAGGTCTGAGAATCAATTGGGATAAATCAGAAATGATAGCCTGTAATGTTGAGAAGGAGGAACAAGAGAGAATTAAGGCTAAATTTAAAATTCAAGTTAAAGAATGTTTGAGATACTTAGGAATAAGTATCTCAAATAAAATTGAGGACCTTAAGCGATTAAATTATGATAAACAGAAAAAAGAAATTAAAGAGAAAATAGAATTGTATAAAAAATCAAATTGTCATGGTTTGGTAGGATAGCATTAACTAAAATGATGTTGTTGCCAAAAATAATTTTTTTACTTGAGGTGTTGCCGATTAGGTTGTTTGATAAGGAAATTAAAGATTTTCAAAACATAATAAATAATTATTGTAATGCAGGAAAAAAACCTAGAATTGCTAAGATTTTTTGGTACTTATCTCAGAAAGAAGGAGGATTGGGAATACCTAATTTAAGGAATTATTATAGAGCTTTTCAAATTAAGAATATTATAAAACTTTTAGCAAGGGAGAAGGTTGTCTGGGAAGAAATAGAGATGAAGGAGTTAAAATGGGTAAAGGGGTATTTCTAGGCGACAAGAAAGGGAAAATCAGTGTTAAAAATAGAATGATGAAAACAATGTTGGATGTTTGGAACAAGGTCAAAAAGAAATTGAGTCCAGAACTATCTCCTATAATAGGATTAGATGATATTAAAAGTTTTCCAATACAATTAGATAATAGTTTAAAGATGGTACTGGAAAGGAAAAATGTTTCTTTGTTGAAGGACTGGGTTTGTGTCTGTAAAGATAGTGAGGATAAAGCAGTAATTTATTCACAGTTGAATCTGAACTGGCTTCAGAAGGTAATGTTGGATAGATGGACTGATAAATATAAGGAAGAAAGTAGTTTAGAGAGGGCTAAAGCAGAATTTGAGGAACTGTTGTTAAAAATACGAAAAGGAGATATGGGATATGGGTATAATAAGCAGGATTTATAAAATTTTAAATAATGAAGGCAATCCACAAGAAACTTTGAAGTTATGCTGGGAACAGGATTTGAACATAAAAATTCAGGAAAAAATTTGGAAAGATAAGTGGGGAAAAAGATATATGAGAACTATGTCGGTAAGAATGAAAGAGCATAATTACAAAATGTTATGGAAGTGGTATCTGACTCCTGAGAGATTATTTCAAATGGACAATGCTAAAAGTAAAATGTGTTGGAGATGTAAAAACTCTTTAGGGACATATGAACATATGTGGTGGAATTGTAAAGTGGTAAAAGAGTATTGGGGAAAAATTGAGAAGGAAATATGTGATATTATGGGGGTAGAATGTGAATTGAATTTAAATATGGTGATGTTAACAGATGTGGAGAATTTGAAAGTAAATGAAGACAATAAGGAACTAATAGCTATTATGCTGATATCAGCTAGAATGTGTATTGCAAGGAGCTGGAAACTTGATAGAGTTCTAAAAGTAGAGGAATGGTATAAAGAGATGTGGGATCTTGCATTGAATGACAAACTGACATGGGAAATAAACAAATATAAGGGAAAAATTAAAGGAAATAGATTTTGGAAAATTTGGCAACCTTTTGTGGAATACTCACTGAATGGAGATCAGAGCAATAGCCTTGTACCAGAATATATATATTTTTGGAAATGGTAAAAAAGGCAATATCCCGCAGGCTCTTAAAACTTGTAAATATACAGGGTGATTATTAGTGTTTATGTTATGTTTAATGTAATTGGATTCGATAAAATTGAATATGTTTTTTTCTTTTAAATTACGTGTTTTCTTTTCTGTATTTTCTTCTTCTTTGTAATGTTTATCTTTTTATATTCAATAAAAAAATTTTTTTTAAAAAAAAGTCAAAGTGCTGATTCAATCCTCTTGGTAATGACGACTTGGCGTGCCTTCCCTTTCACATCATCGGACTCGCATGCTGAACTCTCTTGGTGCCAAGTGATGAATTTATAGAAAACATGATAAATCAGTGTCCTGGTTCAATCCTCCTGGTGCTAAAGACTTTAGTACATGAACATAGAAGGCTTCTCTTTTTAGCAGAATGTTTTCTAAATTAGTAGTTCAAAAGCGCTGGGGTCTGACTACCTCCACAACTATAAATCTCAGATCTTCATGAAAATGATTCATAGTGAGAAAATGTAAGACCATGGGTGCTGTTATAATCTGATTCCGAATGCATGATTTATGTTCTGCTACACGTGTACGGACTGATAAGATTTAATGTAAATCTTATCACATGGACAAAGTACTAAATGGACACAGCCAGCAGTCCACAATTAGAGAAGCTTCGAAGTTTGCGATGAAAGCCCAAATGAGGAAAGGAAATTTCTTTGGCATCCCAAGTGTGTTTGCAATAAATCCTATGAACTATTTACTTTACTTTTGGAAACCGGATACAGTGAATTAACTATTTTTATTTGAAGTTAAAGCAGAAGTTAAAGCAGAAGTTAAAGCGAAGTTAAAGCAAAGTCATAGCAAAGTGTTAATGCATATTTTACTAGCGAAGTTTGAGAAAAGTGTTATATAGACGAACTGCATTCTATCAAATCATCTATATTTGGTACAGAATCCTATGAATGTCTGGTTGCCTCACCTCACCCCCACACCCACCTCCCGGGCAGGATTTCAGCCTCCCCTCTCGTCTTCCCATTGGTGGAGGGAAAGAGGTGGATGGGGAAGTGACACTGCCATTGGTACCAACAGGGTGGGGTGGGGCTTGTCCATTACATACACATGCCCACAGAAAGGGCTCTGCATGCTACCTCTGGCATGTATACCCTATGTTTGCCTACACTGGCTTAGGAGTTCCAGATGGGCTCTTCTCCTTCCAGGAAAGCACCTTGTAAGCCTCCAGCCTTCACACCAGCTCACCTTCATCTTCTTCCCAGGTTTCAGTTGGGAAGTCCTGTGCTTCTACCTGGACCTTTGCCTCTGGTTTCCTCTCCCTACTTGCTTCATCTAGGACAGGGGTGCCCAAACTTTGGCCCATGGCCCGGACCCAGCCCATGGCGCCAAATCACCCAGCCTGTGCTGCTCTCACCATCACCAGAAGTAAAACATGCCTGAATGTGCAAATGTTGCCGTAAATGCACCTGCGGCTGTCGTAAATGCATTTATGACAGCTATGGACACATTTTTACAGTGGGAGGAACCACGGGACAGGCCTGCTCAACCATGTGACTGGCCCATGGAGTGAAAAGTTTGGGAACCCCTGATCTAGGGCCTTTCTTATAGCTACTCAATTCCCACTCACCAGGGCTCTCTCTCCTTACTCTACCCCAGTGACATCTGAGGGCATCTCCTATTATGTACTTTCCTATCTGCGACACTTGACACTCCAGTCAATGGATAATATCCTGGTCAAGTATTTCTGGAGCCCTGGATTTGGGAGTGATGGCCCTCTGACTGCTGTAGGGTCCGCACCAGTCTCCTGCTTACAGAGTTAATATAAAAATACTGGTTTGGGGCTGTTACACTTCATAAAATGGCTGCCACATATGAAGCAAGAGAAAACTAGGACCACAAAATGTTTGAAAATGAGGCATGAACAGAACAATATTTTAGTGTTCTGGAAATAATAGGCAGCAGCCAGTATAATGGGCCAAACACATAACTTTGTTCAGGAATAAGAACACAATTTCAACTGTGCCACAGCGACTTATATATAGGTAAGGCTAGTTACATTTAGGTGGGAATCAACAGGATTGGCTAATAGAACTCAGGAGAGAAATGGGGTGACCTGGGTAAACTTCCCAGCAGTTTACACTTCTCGAGGCATAATGGCATGAACCCCAATCTTGCATTACTTTAACTGATGAAGGAACCCAAAATGGCGAACATATTTACATTCAATACACAACATCTATGCAAAACAAAAAAAGACTCATCTTCATGTTTGAAACTTAATAAAGCCTATAGCAGAGTGTTCA
Source organism: Bradypodion pumilum (assembly GCA_035047305.1). Classification (NCBI taxonomy): domain Eukaryota; kingdom Metazoa; phylum Chordata; class Lepidosauria; order Squamata; family Chamaeleonidae; genus Bradypodion; species Bradypodion pumilum. The sequence continues at coordinate 328,307,213 of JAWDJD010000002.1, forward strand.
TGTTCCAGGAAGACCGAAGCATTCTAAAATATTTGCTTCCTCTTGAATTTGTAAAAAATAATCATTGTCAAACCACAGACCCCACCTACAGAAGAAGAAGAGGTCTAGGCTTTGATGATCACTTACAGGGGCTCCATCCAGGCCCTTCCAAAATTAGAAAGATCCATGAGTATCTGTCCCTTTTTCTTTACACAAAAGAAGGCAGACTGTGCACAGAAAGATACATTAAGCCAAGGCTTTTTAAAACCAAAGTTCCCAAGGAGAAGATAGCTAATAAAGCTGCAAACCGGCATCGCTATCCATGTGCAACCAACTGGGTAACTATATGAGTGAGGAATGAGCTACTGTCCCATATCCAAAAAGTATATCTTAACTTGGAGTCATTTCAGTAAAGAGTCTGAGCAGTGGTAGACATCTCCATGACAACATTCCACACATGCAAATGGACCCAAGAAAGCAAGTCCACCTGCATGTGGTTTTTAGCCATTTGTATATCATGTCACCTACTGGCTAGGCAAACCATGACTTGTCCCTTCGCTTTCATGTTGCCCAAGGGATTTGATGGAGGACTCTTTGGTGAGTTTTAATCCCGGCCTAACATCATTGACAGAGATGGGCAACACTGCCTAGTTAGAGTGCTCAAGCCCCTGCACCTTCACAAGGCTCTCACCTAGTGGGGGAAGTATATCTAATGGTTCTATAACCCACCAGCCAAAACAGGATTGCATTTATTTATTTATTGGGGCATTTGTATCCCGCCCTATTGGCACAAGCGCCACCCAGGGTGGCTAACAGCAGAATGGAGAGGGCTCCATTACAGCAAGAAGCCTTCTCCATATAATACATAAGCAATGCATACAAAAACAATAATGAAACATCTAAAAACACCCAACAATATCCTCCCTAACCTCTTAAGAAGTACAAGTTAAAAGATAAAAGCAATACATAAAAGCATAAAAACAGCATACACTAAAAACACTATACTGACACTACTGACAGATCACAGAAGAACTCAACCCCGGGCAGCTAAACTAGCCAGCGGGCTTGGACCATACCACATGATGGATCCCAGACCCGCTGACAAAGCCAGGTCTTTAGCGCCTTTCTGAAAGGGAGCAGCTTTGTCTGGAGGCGCAATTCCGATGGTAAGAGGTTCCACAGGGCCAGGGCAAACACTGAGAAGGCTCTTCTCCTGGTCCCCGTCAAGTGAGCTTCTCTTGTCGAGGGGACCACCACAGAGCCTCTCTGATCTGCCCTTGTAGGATAGGTAGAAAACCTTGGGGAGATGCGGTCCCATAAGTATCCTGGGCCACTGCCATGTAGGGCTTTAAAGTTTTAAACCAGAACCTTGAATTGTACCCGGAGGCACACTGGCAACCAGTGCAGCTCCTGAAGCAGACGTAAGGCATGAGCATAATGCCCCTTCCCTATCACCACCTGGGTAGCTGCATTCTGGACCAGCTGGAGTCTCCGAATAGGCATCAAGGGCAGCCCCATGTAGAGCGCATTACAATAATCCAATCTGGAGGTGACCAGAGCGTGAGTGACCGTGAGCAAGGAGTCCCGGTCCAGGAGCGGGCATAACTGGTAGATGACACGAAGCTGCACAAAGGCCCTCCTAGCCTCGGCTGCCACCTGCTCATCAAGCAGCAGCCACGAGTCCAGGAGGACCCCCAAGTTACACACCGGGTCTGTCTGAGGCAATATTGTCCTCCACCCACATCCAGGAGCCTTTTGTATGCTCCTTCTTTACTTAATCTTTTCCTACAAAAGTGCAACTGCTCTTGCTTGTTGGGTTGGTGGTTTTGGTATTCAGCAAAAGATACACAGGAGCCAGCATAACAGGGCAAAACACAATGTTATTTCGGGAACTGAACATGGAGAGCAGTGGCGCAGCAGCACCTATATATACTGTACCGGAAAGATACATTCGGGCGGGAAGCAACTGGATTGGTTGGGAGAACAGTGGGCTGATCGCAGGGTGACAGAGACTGTGAAGCCTTTCGCACTTCTTGTTAGAAAGGGTGGGAACCCAAGTCCCATGAGAGCTTAGTTTCAAGAAGAACACAAAATGGAGGATCACCCGATCCCAACAATAAAATACAAACTGTTAAAACAATACATCCAGTTACATACATAACAATGGTGATCTCATCTGGGCACTTTGTAGAATGGAAGGGAAATAATATCCTATCCAGAAGTTATTCAACCTGAAGCATCTTCTTCCAGTCCCTCCAATGTCACATTTTTTCACTATCATGTGTATGTTGTAGAGATGTGCATAGCATTTTTTTTGTATTATGCATTATGCTCATGCCTCACCATTGCTTCAGGAGCTGCACTGGTTACCAGTTTGTCTCCAGGTGCAATTCAAGATGCTGTTTTTGACCTTTAAAGCCCTACATGGCAGTGGGCCAGGATACCTAAGAGACCGCATTGTCCCAAGAGTGTCTGTCCGTCCAACCAGAACAGACTGGAGGGGCTCTCTAATTGTTCCACCTGCCAGAGAGGCTCGTCTATCTGGCACACAAAGGAGGGCCTTTTCCGTGTCCACACCGGCCTTGTGGAACCTCCTGTCAGACGGAGCTGCTGCCTTTCAGAAAAGAATTAAAAACCTGGTTGGTGGGGCAGGTGTGGGGCCCGGATGGAGCAGTGACCCCTGCCTGTTGGCTTATAAAATGAAGCCTCCCCATCTTTTTAATGTGGGCAGTTTTAATATGGTTAGTTTTTAATAGGTGGGTGGGTATGTTGGGATTTTAATTGTTTTTAATATGTATGTTTTAATCCTGTTGTGAGCTGCCCTGAGTCGGGTTCGCCTGCCACTATTGGGTGGCATAGAAATTTGAATTATAAATAAATAAATGTTTGTATTTCTTTTGTTTTAAGTTCTTCTGGCAGGAGAGTCTTTTTAATTTTCATATTTTGTGTGTGTGTGTGCAGTTTATTTTGTTTTACATGAAATGGAAAGCATCTTTTATTTTAGGTTTCCCATTAGTGTTTCTGGCATTCCAAAAGCAATAAAGAACCTTTAAAATTAGTTAAAAAACAGAAGCAGAGAATAAATCTAGTTTGAAAGCAGACAGCAGTATATGAGAAAGAAAATTTATCATTAAACCCCATCAAAATATATCTTATACAAGATAAATACACAGTAAGTTAACAAAATAACAATAAAAACCCCAATAAAACAGGGAAAACATTGTTCATGTATATACACACATTCTTCTTTCTTCTTCAAGTGCTGTATCTGATTCTGAATATTGGCTATCATCATGATCATCAGCCATGAAGATTGTCCTGGGAATAATAATGCAGTACTCTTCCATTTTTCTTCTGCATTGTAGAATGACACCCATACCACTGATCCAGTTCTACAAGTCACTTTCTGGTCTTGAGCCCTTTTGGCACACAAAGCCCTCCTTGACTCCAGGCCAGTATTGATGAAGCTGCTGCCCTCCATCAAGATGGATTCAAGTGGGATTAAATCCACTTGGGAACCATCACCCTTCCCCGTAGACTTCACCACTGTGGCCTTTAGTCTTCAGGGTTGTCAGGTTAGTTACTCACTGCCTGATGATCTGTAGATTCCCATTCTCACTCTTGGATGTTCTGATTCACCTCTGGCAGCCCTTGTTGGTTGTACCATCCTGTATTTGTGATACACCTTGCAACACTATTGAATGACAAATTTATCAGGCAGTTTGTCATACAAAAAGTGAATGAAAAGTTATGTAAAAGAGGGAAGACAAAAGAAACACAAAATTTCCACTTACCTATCTTTCAGAACAATATGTTTCATTACAATGAAAGACACCTAATTATGGGAGTGGTTTTCATTGACCTAATTGCAGAGTAGGATACTGTCAATCATAGGGTCCTGCTCCATAAAATAAATAATCTTGCCATAGATAGCAAGATTACTAGGGTCATTGGCAGCTTCCTTAAAAACCAGTGATTCTACGTGATGGTGAATGGAAATAACAACAGATGGAGGTTGCAGAAGAATTGCCTGTCCCAGGGAAGTATATTGACACACACACACACACACACACACACACACACACACACACACACACACACACACACACACACACACACACACACACACACACACACACACACACACACACACACACAAATGATCAACCATTTCCTGACAACACAAAATTGTTCATCTATGCCAATGACACAGCAATGACCATTCAAGGACCAAGCTTTGATGAGGTATCTGGAAAATGTACTGGATCACTTGAAGAATTAGGACAGTATTACAAGATCAACCATTTGAAGCCTAATACAAACAAGACTAAAGTGTTTTCTTTCCACCTTTGAAACCGAGAAGCAAGGGCTGAGTTGGGGGTTACGTGGCAAGGGAACGAATTACAGCATTGTTCAGCACCAAAATATCTTAGTGTGATGCTTGACAGGACACCCTCTTTTAAGCATCTCTGCCTGAATACCAAAGCCAAAATTAGTAGAAGGAAAAACATTATTAGGAAACTCACAAATTAACTCAACCATCCATGCTGCATATATCAGCTTTGGCCCTGAGTATCTCCGCAGTAGAGTATGCTGCTCCAGAATGTAGCACATCCATTCATGCAAAATAAGTTTATATTGCTGTTAATGAAGCCATGCAGTGACAGAATGCCTCAAACTTACACCAGTTGAGAAAATATATGCTCTTATTGATATCGCTCCACCGAAGATAAGGAGAGAAGTAGCAGCAGACACTGAGAGAACTAAGCAAGAAAATGACCCTTGACATCCTCTGAATAGATATGAGCCTCAAGATCCCAGAAGAGCTTTATGGCAAGAACAAACATTCCTGAGGGCATTCAAGAGCAAAACCAAATTAGAAGATGGAAGATGGCGCACACTGGATAAGGAACAACATTAAAGGAGGATATGGCTAAGGAATTGAACCTCCACTTGGAGGACCCTGAATAGGTTGAGGGTCCTGAGAACACCTGGAGAGCCAAGTTTGAGGACCCCTGGTGTAGACCTAGTTTAAGAAAACATTAAGCCTCTGTCTTCAACTCTGAGTACATGACTGTTTTCCATTTGAATAAGATTAGGCAAAGTCTGTAGCAGCAGATATTTAATCATTTCTTGTACCCCAGGAAACCATCCATCTTTCTAGACATGCTGGTCTGCATCTTTTTTTAAGCAACAGAATAGTTTTGTGAGTGTGTTTGGGAGAGAAAAACCCACTACAAATAATTTATTTAAGTCGATGGAGTATAACATTGTCCATGTAAATGTAATCAGTATAATATTTTGAATAGGGATGCATATGCAAGGGTAGAAAAGACATGAACTGATTTGATCAGGTTGATTTAAGTTTCAGCGAGGCCTGATAATGCAAGCGCGGCGCCAAAATGGCTGCCTAGCTCTTTGCGGGGGCCCCCCCACAGGACGAAGGCATCCGGGTAGTTAGGGGCATGGCCAGCTCCCTTATAAAAGGGGTGGCCACGAGGCAGCCGAGCTGCCATTTTGCGAAGCGACGGAGCGGAGAAGTTTTTCCCTCTTACTCTGTCGCTTTTACCTTGATTGGGAAGCCTTTTGGCTGCTGACCTTCCTCTTTTCGGCTTCCCTTAGGTCCGACTGAGATGCCTTCGAAGAAGAAGGCGGCCGCGAGCGCGGCTCGGGCGGTTCGGAGGCGCAATCCGGGTCGGAGGACCGCGGCTGCGCCTCCCCACCAGCCGCCTTTGCCGGCACCCACCGGGACCGGTGGGATGGGGTCTATTACCCCCTGGCCGGAGGCTGGAGACCCGAACAGGGGTCCAGCATGGGCTGCGGCCCGCGGTCCGCAAGCGGCGGACGCCGCTCCTGGTGCCCATTCTACTGGGCCTCCCTCTATCGGGGCGCAGCTCACTCCAGGGCCTTCCAGCCTTGGGGGGTGGTGTGGTCCCCTCCCTTGGCAGATGCCTACATCGGCCCTACCGGGCCTGGGTGTGGGGTCATGGCCATATTCGGGCCCCGGGGTGCAAGGACCTGTACCCACGCCCGTAACGGGCAGGCCGGCTGGCCCGTGGCCCCACGCCAGTGTGGAGGCCTTACTGGCCCGCGTGGCGGCACTAGAGGCTTCCCTTGCTCGGGCCAGCCATGCTGGGGCTCCTTTTGGGGTTCACTTTGACGCGTCGTCTGCTGGGCAGCGGCAGGCGACGGGACGGGTCGAGCAGCTTGAGGCGCGTGGCGCGACTTCGGCCACTGCCTCGCAGCTCCCCAACCAACAGGCCAGCGCGGGTCAGGCCCCGGCGACGAGCTCTACGGCGGTCGTGAGCTCCGACGCCCCCAGTGGGCCGGAACCCCCGGTGGGGGTGGCCCGCGGGGGTGCAGCATGTGAGTATGCGGTACAAACTAGTGCACCTACACATGTGGCTACGTTGGGGGGGCTTTCCAATGTCCTTGGCCTCGCATGGGTGGTGCGGCGGTACAGCCGCTGACGCACCACCAGGCAACGTCAACCACCACCCAGGGCCCCGGGGTGGGGAGCATTTCCTACCCTGTGGGGAATGTTTTGGGGGTGGCTGGGCTAGTCCAAGCCCCTTTCCAGATGCCCGCAGTTTCTGCTGTGCCTGTCTCGGCCTTGCCGACAGCGGGCTATTCCTTGCCACTGGGTGACCACTTGGCACAGGCCACCAGAGAGAAAATATGGCGAGGGGAGTATGTAGATATCTTCTCACTCCTAAACAGGGAGCCCACCAAGGAAGAGAGGGAGGGGCAGGATGAGAAGGATAAGGAACAGGCACGTCGTCGCAAGCCACCACGAACGTGGGCCAACTGGCTGCCGGCTTACCTCATCTACATGGCGGTGTACCTGAGGGCCCGGCCGGATTTGGCAATTCCGATGGTCCAGTATTTGGACAACATCTATCGGGCGATGGTTGATTTTCCGGGCCCGTCGTGGTTGGCTTATGACGAGGAATTCCGTATGCGAATTCCCCTGCACCCTGAGATGAGGCGGGATGAGCCATGCCAGAGGCTTTGGCTTCTGTACATGACGCCCCCGCGCCCCGCACCAGGGGAAAGATACCATTGTGGACATGCGGTCCAGCGAGTGGCTCCAGCACAGGTTCCCCGCCAAGTGGCGGGGCAGGAGGTTCCAGCCCGCCTGCTGTGCTGGACTTTCTCGTCTAATGGTTCATGCAATAAGAAGAATTGCAAGTACAGACATGAGTGTCCCACCTGTGCGGGCCCCCATGCAGCCTCTGCCTGTCCCAGGCCTGGAGGGACGCAGGGCAGAGGGAGGGGCAGACAGTGGGCTGGCAAGACTGCCGCAGATGGAGCTGGTTCACCGAAAGGCTCCCTCCCCAATTAATGTGGACATGTTGGAGCGTTGGCTCGCATTGTACCCGAAGGGGGAGGATGCAGATTATCTCCTTCAGGGCTTTAGGCAGGGGTTCCGTATTCCTTTCATGGGTGATAGGTCCCCTCAGGATGCCCCCAACCTTTTGTCCCTTAGGGGGAGGGAGGAGGTGGCCGCCGCCAGCATCAATAAGGAGGTCAATGCGGGCAGGGTCGCTGGCCCTTTCCCTGCACCCCCGTTCACTAACCTTAAGGTATCGCCCCTGGGCTTGGTTCCCAAGAAGTCTCCAGGCGAGTTTCGCCTTATCCATCACTTGTCCTACCCAGCCGGCCGATCGGTCAATGATGCTATCCCTGACGACCTTTGCTCAGTCAGGTATACATCTTTTGACCACGCGCTGCGCATGGTGCGCTCATGTGGCCCGGGTGCGCTGCTGGCTAAGTGCGACATTAAGTCGGCTTTTCGCCTCTTGCCAGTGCACCCGGGTGACTTTGAATTGCTGGGTTTCAAATTTCGGGGCGAATATTATTTTGATAAGGCCATGCCTTTTGGCTGTTCCATATCATGCTCGGCTTTCGAGCGTTTCAGTACCTTCCTAGAGTGGGCTTTCGTCCGCAGGTCAGGGTCCCGGTCTGTAGACCATTACCTGGATGACTTTTTATTCAGGGGTGAACGGGGCTGGGACACGTGTACACGTCTCCTCAACACATTTCAGACGCTAATGGAGGAACTCGGTGTCCCTTTAGCGCCCGAAAAGACCGAGGGCCCATCTACACAGCTAGTATTCCTGGGGGTGGAGATTGACACGATAGCGTAGGCGTCTAGGTTACCGCGGGATAAGGTGTCAAGGATAGTGGCCCTTATCTCGGACTTGTTGGCCAAGCGCAAGGCATCACTGAGAGAACTGCAGGTGCTGCATGGTCACCTTAATTTCGCCTGCAGAGTGGTCGCACCGGGCAGGGCTTTTGCCCGGCGCTTGTGCGACGCTATGGCAGGATTATCCAGGCCTCACCATAGGGTTAGGCTTACCCGGGGTATCAGGGCAGACATGCTTGTCTGGTTACAGTTCCTGAGGGAGTTCAATGGGGTCTCATTTTGGAGGCATGACCTCCTGGCTTCCCCTCAATTTCAGATTCAGTCTGATGCCTCGGGAGCCCTCGGTTATGGGATGTACTTCAATGGGAAGTGGGCCTATGGTGGGTGGCCACCGGCCTGGGCAGGCACGGGTCGCCTGCGTGATCTCACATATCTGGAATTTTTCCCTATCCTGGGTGCTTTGATGCTATGGGGCCAGGAGTGGTCCAACTCGGTCGTGCATTTCTGGTGTGACAATGCGGCTGTGGTCCACATTGTAAATGCACAGACTTCCAAATCGCCCAGGGTTATGGATCTAGTGCGCCAATTTGTGTTGCGCAGCCTGCGCCTCAACGTACTGTTCAGGGCCAGGCATGTCCCAGGGGTTAATAATGATATTGCTGACGCTTTGTCCCGCCTACAGATCTCCCGGTTCCGTGCCTTGGCCCTGGATGCGGAGGAATTTCCCTCGCCACTCCCTGAGGAGATATGGACTATTGGCAAGGAGAGGTGAACCGGGCGATTGGCCTGTCGCTAGCGCCACGCACCCGTAAGGCGTATCACCACGCAATTAAGTCTTTCAGGGCATTCTGTACTCAATTTCAACTGCCAGAAACCTGGCCGATCCCGGTAACCCATGTTCTGCGGTTCATGGTTTACCTGCATTCTCAGGGCCTTGCACCTCGCACCATAGCATCTAAGCTTTCAGCGTTGGCTTTTATGGCCAAGGTGGGGGGTCATGTGGACAGCACCTCTGACTTCTGTGTGAGACATGTTTTGGAGGGGTGGGTGCGCGAGCGCGGGCGTTGCCCGGATGACCGCCACCCGATTTCCCCAGGGGTCCTTACCCAGTTGGCCCGGGGCTGGCCTTGCCTCTGTTTTGATGCATATGAGGCAGCCCTGTTCCATGCAGCCACAACGGTGGCATTTTTTGGAGCGCTCCGCATCAGCGAGCTTGTGATGCTGTCTAAGGCGGATGCAAGTCATAGGGCACTGGAACTCGAGGATGTCTGTGTTGCCAAAGACTGGGCTCAGTTGAGGATACGTTCCTCTAAGACCGATCAGCATGGCGTCGGCAGTGGTGTGCGACTGCTACGGTGTTCTTTGGCAGACATCTGTCCGGTTGGTGCCCTACAGGAATTCCTGGCACTGCGTGGCACGCACCATGGCCCGTTTTTCTGTCACCAAGATGGGTCTCCCCTTACTAAATTTCAATTTTGGAAGGTGACGGGCAAAGCGCTGGCCAGTGTGGGCCTCCCAGGCGCCCGCTATGGCACTAATTCATTCCGTATAGGGGCGGCCTCAACCGCAGCTGCTTTTGGGTACTCAGGGGCTGACATACGTAGCATGGGACGGTGGGGTTCGCAATGTTTTCAGTTTTATGTGCGCCCACTCCCGCCGTGAGTACCAACCCAGTCACCTTACCTACTTTCCCTCATTTTTCCTTTACAGACCCGGGGTGTCGTATTACACCGGTGACAGTATGGCTGGTGGGCCATAGCTACGTGCACAGGGCAGCGTGTTATGCTGCGGCGACAGAGTGGGGTCCCCGACTGGGACTGGGTGCATACGCAAGTCTCACATGGCATGGTAAGCCCGGGATGTTATGGCGGGAGCTGCTGCCTTTCCTTTTTTCAGGCCAGAATGCTGACCTGCCTGACATTCTGATCATACACCTGGGGGGCAATGATTTGGGCCAGGTCACCGGCTTGTCGCTGAAGCATGCGATTTGCGAGGACCTCGCCTACCTGCATTACGTCTGGCCCGCCACAACCCTTGTTTGGTCGGACATGGTCCCGCGCCATTCCTACAGAGGGGGTGTTGACCTCCTGGCCCTTGACCGCGCTAGACGCATGGTGAATAGGGCAGTGGCGCGTTTCCTTGTCTACAGGGCTTGGGGGAGGGTCAGTCGTCACCCCGCTATTAGCCTCCAAAGTTATGACTTGTATGCAGGGGATGGGGTCCATCTGTCGCGAGGAGGTATGGACCTCCTGTTGGGTGATTGGCGAGCAGGCCTTTATTGGGGGGTGCGCCTGCAATGCAAGCGCGGCGCCAAAATGGCCACCGCGCTCTTTGCGGGGGCCCCCCCACAGGACGAAGGCATCCAGGTAGTTAGGGGCATGGCCAGCTCCCTTATAAAAGGGGTGGCCACGAGGCAGCTGAGCTGCCATTTTGCGAAGCGACGGAGCGGAGAAGTTTTTCCCTCCACCCCCTCCCTAGTTAACAGTGTGATATTTTGGTCGCTTCGGGGCCGGGTGGGAATTTTTGGCTGGGACCCATATTGGCTTCCGGGTCCTGGTTTTTTCGCCCATCCCACACTGTTGCTATGGTTTGACATAGGGGTTTTTCTGTTGCTACTGTTGACTTTGGTCACATGGGCGGGTAGCACTGGTAAGGTAAACATTATGACCCACAGGTATCCGGCAAGTTCGCAATTGACTGGACAACACTAGACAGGCATAGGTTGGTTAAACGTTGTCCGGTCAACGACGAACTAGGCGACGGGGTGATGGCTATAGCTAGACAGCATGCATCACCCCGTGATTTTACGGATACGCGTCAGAGGGTGGGGTCATTAGTTAGATATTGACTACGGTCAACAATTTGTTTGTGGTCAACAAACAAATTGATACAAATGGATACATTGTAGCATTTGCCGTTGGCAATTTTGGGTGGTACCTTACCAGTGTTACTTCGGCCTGCTTGCCTTAAGAATTATGATTGGTCAATTACCAATAGAAATTTATAATTCGGACTAGGGCATGAATCAATAAATGTGGCCCAATGCCGTTATCCACTTTCATTGGTGTCTGAGTCCTTTATTGGGGGGTGCGCCTGCAATACATTAACACTACAGTCATATATATATCTGTGCACATTCCTTTAAATTTGAAGGGGTTTATTTTCCAGTTACTTGTGCAAAAGGTTCTGGTTTAAATAATCTCTATTTTCAATATTTGTAATTCATAGCTGAGTGAATATACACTTCAATTAAAATCAGTTCTTTATTTTATAGCCTGTGTTAATAAAATTATATGTACTTATAAATGGCACAAAAAAGACAGAAAGCTACACTGAACATATTTCCCCCAATCCTTATATCAGGAATCCAAAGGCAAATTACTCTACCAGAATAGCCACTGGTTTTTTCTTTAATAATAATAATAATAATAATAATAATAATAATAATAATAATAATAATAATAATAATAATAATAATAATAATAATAATAATAATAATAATAATAATAATAATAATAATAATAATAATAATAATAATAATAATAATAGAAGAAGAAGAAGAAGAAGAAGAAGAAGAAGAAGAAGAAGAAGAAGAAGAAGAAGAAGAAGAAGAAGAAGAACTGCAGACCTGAAAGGGACCCTTTGGAAATTCATGAAAACTTAAACTGAAATAGATCTTAGAGGTACCAAAATATTTTTATTGCAGTTTTTCTTTTCTTCTCTTCAGAGATGTTGGCCTGTATACAGAGATTGGTTGTGGCATGTATTGAGACTGAGAAGAAAGTTCCTATGCACCTTCTCTTTATCTCCTTGATGGTGACATTTAGTCTAATAACACTATTGTGTTTTAGCTAAATTAATTTGGTGAAATGTAAGGTTAAATGGTAAATGTTTCCCTTGTTTGAAAGCCAGTCGTATCTGACTCTAGGGTTCAGTGCTCATCTCTGTTTCAAAGCCGAAGAGCCAGCACTGTCTGCTTCTGCAGACATTTCCTTGGTCATGTGGCAGGCATGACTAGACACCGGAGCACATGGAACGCTGTTACCTTCCCACCAAAGTGAAATGTAATAAAAGTTATAATTATAGTACAATAATACCCCGCATAATGAACGCTTCACATAGCGAAAAATTTGCATAATGAAGTGTTCATTATGCAAGGGCGATACCCGGCCTAATGAAAAAAATTGTTCGCTATGCGGGGTTTTTGGTAGCTGGGGTTATACCCAGTCAATGGGAACCCCGGATAACAAACATTTTTGTTCATTATCCAGGGCATCTCCCATAGGCTTTGTATAACGGGAAAAAACCATAGTGAAGCAACTCGCAGAACGGAGTTTTTTTCGTTATGCAGGGTTCTACTGTATAGGATTTTTGCCTGCTTCACATACAGGGTATCAAACAAAAATTCAAACTCCGAATTTCTTCCCATGAGCTCCTCAGCAGGGACAACATTATTTGCAAATGTAATTCTATTTAATTCAATTCTGATTTTCATTAGTCCGTCTGAAATGGATACATTTTCCTGTCCCATTTATCCTAACAGCTGCATGTTAGAAGACAAACTCCCCTACTATAATGTATCTGTGTACAGTATTTTCAGTATGTCCCCCAGTAGACTTCCCACCCATAAAACAAGTTTACAATATTCAGGCAAAAGTAAATTCTGACATATAATTGCATTTTGGTTTATTTTGTTGGTTTGGGAAATGCTAATTAGTTTGGTCAACATTAAAAAGTAAAACCAACCTAGTTTTATGGCTTGCACAGTAGTAAAAATGATTCTTTGAGATGAAAGCCAACCATGATCTATCTGATATGGTTAAACAGTGAAATCCCATGAACCAAAATGCAGTCATCCATTTCCAACCAGACTGAAACTGTTGAATCAATAGCATTTACTTAAGTATTCACTGATTTAATGGGTCTCATATCTAGCCTGGACTTGTATTTGGTTTTCTAATATTTGTTGGTTGAAATCCAGTAGTAAGTTGCAGATGTGATTCGATGGGCCTACTCTAGTTGCAACTAACTATTGGATTCCAGCTATTATATCTTGATAAACAGATGTAACTTTCTTCCATCATGCTTTTTAAAAAAATCATCAATTTATGCACAGGTTATTTTCTCAACCCATTGAGAATGCCAGTGTACTGAGGATTAGCGGAAGAGTTAGCAATGTGATTAGCATTAAGACTAGAAATGTTTTGGATTAGGGTTTCATATTCATAACTCATATTTCTGGACTCCAGTGAAAATTCCAGTGCCTTCCCCATTACATTTGGTTAAGTTATCAACATCCAGAAGACATTATTTGTGCATTTTACATCATTGGCTTGGATGGAGAAGGACACCAAATACAAGGAGCAATAGATTGGCTGAGTGTTTCCCCAAATGGTTAGTTGTTTTGCTGGTTAAGAGTATGCATAAATCCCTGGCTGAAACCTGAGGACACTGTTTACAACAGTGGTTTGTTCTAGATAGTTTCTGAAATGCAAAATGAAGAACGATCCAATTACTTGTCTTCTAATATTTTAAAATTCTTCAGCCTTATTTTTTCGAGTGAAGAAAGCAGGTTTACTGAGAAGTGGTTTTTAAAAAATGAAGTCACAGGCTAAGGTAAATCATATCACCTACACAAAAAAGGGAGAAAAATACCCTGTGTAGAAGATGATATTCTAAACCACCCCTTTTCTCTATTGTGCTTTTCCAATGTTTGAAATCTAAGTACAGTACACCAGTGAGTGGAGTAGAGAGAAATTGCTTCCATGTACTGAGCATACACTGATTTTGATTTCTGAAAGCATTTCTTGTGTCAGTTGAAGGAGTTGAAGTCATTGTTTCAGCAGCTTATTTTTTGCAACTGGTTTTCTAAAAACCATATGTATTTGTTATTAACTACTGTGAAGCAGTTCTGGCCAATTCCCCTTTCAAAGTGGATTACCCAGCAATTCTGCTAACAGAACAACTCACTTTATTCCAAAGTGTTCCTAACGAGCATTATAATGATAAGAAATAAAAGACATTAGATGAATGTGTTTCTCTTAGAAGCTGTTTTAAGGGATCTGTGGGCACCAATATATAATAGGCAACTGATGCTTTGTGGGAAAGACTGGAATTTGGCCTGCTTGCTAGCAGCTTGTGCATACTGTTTCCCGATACTTTTATATTTTGTTTCTGTTCTAAAAGATAGGTTCATAAACCAAAATCTCAATTTCTTTTAAGTTCATGTTTCATCCATTGATTCCCATCAGAGATCATAGTTTTCCATTGTCTACAAGAATCTAGATAGAAATCTTTCTTTCTGTGTTTTACAGCTAAACATGCTAGATGCAGCTACACATCTCTGCAACCGATACAAGTTAGCAATTTGTAATACAAGGAGAGGGTAAACAACTTTTGGTGGTCCAGATGTTGAACTGAAACTCCCATCATCTCTCATCACTAACCTTGATGTTGCATTCCATCAATATCTGGAGGATCACGTGTTGCCTCAAGAAAATGGATACACTTAGATTCGTATTAAAACTTCAGTCAGTCAATTCATGATGTGGTGCAATAAGAACTTCCAATATGGGGTGGGGGTGGGGAAGGCAAACAAGGGAGATATATGCACAAGACAAGGCCAGGAACCCAACAGGTTCCCCCCTCCGTGGTGCCATTTCATGTGGACCGCTGCCCCCACTCCTGCTGTGACCCAGGGGTTCTCAACCTATGGCCTGCGGACTGGATCAGGCCCCCAGTGCCATTTCATGTGGCCCACCACCCTTGCTCCTGCCTCTGGAAGCTGTGCCATGTGTGATTTTTTTGAAAAAATATATAAACAGCATTTCAAAGCTGTTTACATGGAAAAGAAACCACACATGACACAGCTTCCAGCGGTGGCGGTGGGAGTGGGGGCAGCATTCCACATGAAATGGCACCACTGGAGGGGGGAGGGATTGGACTCCTGGCCTTGTATTGTGCATGTATCTCACTTGCTTGCCTTTTCCTCCAAGATTGGAAGTTCTTATTGCATCACAGCAAAAAGAAAAATTGCACATCTTTAAACAATAGAATAACATGAGAAAAGGGGACAAATTTCCTGATGCAGGGAGTTTTACTAATTTAGAAGTATCTTTCATGTGGCTCTACTCACCTTCAATGGAAATAAGATGTACAAAATATCCTCCTTGTTCAATATCAGTGGATAGACAAGATTGTATGGGAAGATGACATCCTTAGACCTTACAAGCCAAAAAGTAGTCATATCAACAGGAGACAGCACTATGTCAAGGAGGGTCACAGAGATGAGCATTTCAAATTTGTAGTTCTTGAAGTTGTGCAACCTAAACCTTTTGAAAAAACAATATTGATAAATTGTTGTTGCAGAGAGAAGCATTTTATATTCACCGTCTAAAGACTTTGGTTCCATTAGGTTTGAATGATGAGTTGGACCTTTCCTGTTTCTTACAATCACTTGGATGGTTACATTTCTGAGCATGTTGTCACTTTAAATTAGCAAGCCATTTCTGCCTCCTTACTGTACCTTTAAAAGATAGTTGTTTCTCATGAACAAATCACTCGACACACAATATACACTGTATATTGCAATATTGTACCATATATTTTAACATCTTTAAGCTCATTATGAAAGGATGTTCTC
Organism: Bradypodion pumilum; assembly: GCA_035047305.1. NCBI lineage: Eukaryota > Metazoa > Chordata > Lepidosauria > Squamata > Chamaeleonidae > Bradypodion > Bradypodion pumilum. Next base: position 328,322,983 of record JAWDJD010000002.1, read on the forward strand.
CCTGAAGATGATAGACACATTTAAAAATTCTTGGTATGTATTATGTTTAGAAATTTTTATCTTGGTTTAAGGCTCACAGCCAAACTTGAAAATGTTTTGTCAGAGTGTATGATTTTGCTTTATTTTCATTTTATTGTCTACAGACAAATATTTAAGATCATATCCTGATGAAGAAAAATTATTTTGAAAAACTGGTATTATCAGAACAGTTTTGATATATAACTTCTTCACCCCTTCGCAGTCTTGCAGTAAAATTGATTTGGCAACTATTCCTGCCTCAAACGGTTCTCACATACCAACAGGAGAAGCAGATGCTAAAGGTGTATCAAATGATAACTGAATTTAGCATGGAGTCAAATTTGGACATGGTGCAAACAATTTTTGTTTGCAAAGTGTCTTGCAAATTGTCCATAGTAGGCTGTTGAGAAGTCCTTTGCTCTGGTCTGGGTGGAGAGAAGTCAATGAAAATGCATAAGCAAAAATAAAAACACCAACTGAATCCCAAAGACCTTAGTCATAATAAGCTCTTACTGATATATAACTGTATTTCAAGTAGCCATGGAGGAGTAGTGAATTTTAAGTAGCTATGGAGGAGGACTAAGCAAGTAAACATTTCTGGATATGTCAGTAAAAAAGGGTCAACGAGTGTTATTTTCTTCTATAATGAAGGAAGAGAAAAGATGTGAATGAATAATACAGTAGAACCCTGTATAGCGATTGTAATCCATTCCATGGAGCTGATTGCTATGTAGTTTTCATCATTGTACAATCTTCCCTATGGGAAAATCCATACAACGATCTTCCCTATGGGAAAAACTGTACAACAATGTTGATGCTAAGCAGTTTTTTCCCATTTGAAAATCAATATATGGATTTTCCCAAAGGAACAATCACTATGCGGAATGGCTTTTCTCCCTCCAAGCCTCATCGCTATTTGATTTCATCGCTGTATGGGACGATCACTATACGGGGTTCTACTGTACTTATAGTGTGAGGCCATCAATCTCATAGAAGAGAAAACTGTTGCAGCCGAATTCTCTTAACTGACAACCCTTCATCAGAAATAAATACATTTCAGAGAGTGGTCCATTCTCCATTGTTTTCTTAGCAAGCCTCACCAACCAGAATTCAATGTAGTCATTTGTTATGATAAATGCCCCATGACTTAACACTGGAGAATGTCTTATTGTGGCACATTAGAATTTCCCTTAGCCAACAGAAAATACAGTAAAACCAGGCAAGTGATGAAATGATGCAAAGAAACACTCTTGAGCACCTGTTAGTGAGTTCTTAGTTATGAAGTGTTTGGCTGAAATTGGGCTGAAGTGGCTTTCTTTTCTCCACCAAGCAAGTCATTAAAGCTTGTTGGGAGAAACGTATCATTTATCTGCATATCAGCAATGCTGAAATTTAAAATACCACCACTATTTAATGTCAATACTCTCCATCAAGCAGGTGTGTCATGTTGTCAGCAAGCATTTCAGGCAGCTCTCTTTCAACATGCTGCAGAGTAGCTGAAAGCTGAAGGAAGGAATATATAATATATTACTGATGAGATATTATTAAGCACGAGTGGTTTGGTGTAAGTAGGATGGCCATAATATTAATGCAACCATGCCTCTATTTCAACAGAAAGAATGAAATCCTGTCACTTAGTGGAATAATCTTCAACTAGAGTCAGCCCACTGAATTAATAGAGGAGATGACTGAGTCATTGCAGCTATTCTAGCTGTAACTAATTACTCTAAGCAACAGGATTCCAGACATTATGCCACTGATATATAAATAAGGCATTCATACCACAATATTTATTCCTTCACAATAAAGTTATGTAAGAAGACAACCAGGAGATATTGTATCCATTGAACCCATTGCCCTGGCCATTTCTCCATTCCAGAGATCAGCCAGAGCTTCAACAGGATTGCCTATGAGACAACAGGAAACCCCCCAAAAGCCATTAATAAACTATTAGGAGTTGTTCGCCTCCTGCAGAGGCTTTGAGGTTCAGTGAATTTAACCCCACTAGGTAAGGATCTGTCCACGACAAAGGAACTACAGGGTGCCAAGAAAAACCAGCTCCTTGGTTTGACCTAAAACCTAAGTGGGAACATACACCACATGTGACAGATCCATGGTTGTGATGGAGGAAACAAAGTCTTAAGCCACTCCTGACAAAGCTGTCCTAGCTTAGCCACTCTAGTCCCCCAGCACAACAAGCCAAGGGGACCCCAATGCCACCCCCCCCAAAACCAGCTTGGTCAACTGAGGCAGGCACTCATGCAGCATTATGTGGTACACCAACAGAACAACCATTCTGTCCCAGGCACCCACCTTCAAATAAGTACACTCCAGCCTGGCAAACTTTGGGATGTGGCACCTGATGAGAGTAGTGGACTCATGACAGACTACTGAACTCTGCCTCCCTGCCCCTCCAAGGTGTTGCCTGCTGCTGCACCAAGAAACTGCCCTAATGTCATTTGGCCAGGGTGTCTGTCATGCAGCTCTCTCATCCAAGATTTCCATATCATCACCGCATGATTTGATTAGAGGCATCTGTTCTCTCAGTCACCCACTTGGACCTCTTTGTGCTACATTTCTCTACATAAATGTTGTGGAATTCCACCATTGCACACATAGCTATCTGGGTAGAATCCCCAGCATAAGTGCCCTCCTAATGTGAAATGCCATCAATTATTAAAAATGCACAATGGCTTAGACACTATGACAGAGATTACTGTCAGTTTCTCGACTTTTAATAGGTGACAAGTTGATTCAAAGACACGTTGATAGGAACAGAGCAATCTCTGTTTATTTTACAAAATGCCTCCAACTGAAAAGATTTGGTAGACTATTGAACAATCTCAGCAGGCAGCTGGAATAAGAATAATAAAACAGCCTGATACATTAGCCTAAAAGCACAATCTCCTGGAACAGATCGGAAGAGAATTTGGCAGAGATATAATTATTTTGATTACTTTTAATGTTTTTGGAAGTTCAGTAACTGTCCTTTAGTCATACCAGAACATTGCTCAAATTAAAACTATGGACACATATGAAATATAGTAAAGTTCAAAACAGGTTTAGACATTAGAATAATGACCAGAAGCAAGCTACTTCAGCAGCATAATCAGGGCCATTTAGTAGATCTTCTTTTCTATACTTAGTGGATATAATTTCATGCATATAAATGTTGCATTGATTTGATTTCTCCACATTCACAGAAAATTTGCCATGTATCCAAATAGCCCCATTTTACTATATAATTTGGTCTTCCTACTTCACTGCAACATCTATTCAGCCTTGTTCAAATGGTCTAGCTAGAATCTTGTCCTTGCTGAGCACAGCAATTACTGTACATTGCATTATTTGGAAAACCAAAACATTAGAAGGCCCACAAATCCTTTTGAGCACTTTCCCCATCCTTTAAAACAGTGTTCCCCAACTTTTGGGTATTAGACTTCAACTCCCAAAAGCTTAAGGTAATTCCTCAAAGCACTGATCAGCCAATGTACTGACTTAGGCTTCTGGAAATTGAAGTCCAAAACCCAAAAGTTAGGAAACACTGCTGTAAAAGATATGAAATGAACTTCTGATTATGCCTTCTGCAATGATAATGAAAATTATAATAAACTAGCATAGTTTGCCCGGCATTGCCGGGCTTTTTTCCCCCTGTGCTTTATATAAAACAATGAATTCTTTGTTGTTTTTTGTAATTTTTTTATTTTTTTAACTTTGTAAAGTTTTATAGGTTGGTTTTATAGGTTAAGATCAGCATTTTTTGCCCTGCCGGGCAGGTATAACATGTGTGCTTGTGGTTGGGGTGGTTTTGAGGGGTAGACATACACACAATATAAGCATACATGCAACACAACCACACACGCGCACACAATACACACACACACAACACATACACACACACACAAAATACACACACAGCACACACAACACAACCACACTCATTCAATACACACATACAGCACACACAATATCACCACACACTCATTCAATACACAAATACAAAACAATCACACACACAACCCCACACACACACAACACACAACACACACACAACACAACCACACACTCACTCAATACACACACAACAACACACACAATACACACAGCACACACAACATAACCACACACACACACTCAATACACACATACAACACAACCACACAAACAACACAAACAACAGAACTACACACAACACATCCACACAAACAACACAACCACCCACACAACACACCCACACCCACAACACAAACACACCCACACACAATACACACACACATGCCATAGCTCCATGGGGAGAGGATGGGCTCTTCATCCCCCCCCGAAGCCTTGGTGAGCACACACACACACACACACACACACACACACACACACACACACACACACACACACACACACACACACACACACACACACACACACACACACACACTGAAGCCTTGCAGGGGGAGGAGGGACTCTTCCTCCTCCCCCCCTGACGCCTCAGTGAGGACACACACACACATGCCAAAGCTTTGCAGGAAGAGGAAGGCCTCTTCCTCCTCCCCCCTGAAGCCTCGGTGAGGACACACACACACACACACACACACACACACACACACACACACACACACACACACACACATGCTGAAGCTTTGCAGGGGGAGGAGGAGTTCTTCCTCCTCCCCCCAAGCCTTGGTGAGGACACCCAGGAGGCCTTTGCTGGGCGGGCGGGAGCATCGTTTGCCGGCTGGGCTGCTTGATTTTGGTGGCCCACACCCCACTGATGAAGGCCTTGGCGCCGGCATTGAGGGAGGAAAGGCCACACCATGGAGGCATGGAAGGTGAGTGGTCCAGCACAGAAGGCCGCTCTGGGGAGGCGCAGGGTACGAATTGCCCAGCTGCCAACAGGTAAGTGGGGCAGGGGACTGAGACTGGGGGGAAGGAGGTGGGTTCGTTCTCCCCCTTTCTTCTCTATGACCTGTGTGGGTGGCGTGCTCCCCAGGCCCGTTCCCCTCCTCAATTCCTCTCCCCCGCCCCACTTACCCATTGCCAGTTGGGCCTTTCGTACTCTACGTTTCCCCAGTGCAGCCTTCTGTGCCGGGCCTCACCTTCCATGCCTCTGTGGCGCAGCCTTTTCTCCCTCTCCGCTGGTGCCGAGGTCCTCGCCGGTTGGGTGGGGGCCGCCAAAAGCAGGCAGTCCAGGATCCGACATGGCCAGCCGCCCACCGCGATGAGCTGGGGATGGCTTCCCTCCGGGAGACGAAGTGCCTCCTGGAGGGAAGTTGTTGGCGCATTGGCTTTCCCAGCCTCCTCCATGCTCATGTCCCTTAGCCTGATTGGCTGAGGGGTCACAGCACGGAGGACGCTGGGACTTGTAGTTTCTGACGTCCGTCGCTTGGCAAGGTTTTGAAACGCTACTTTTGATTGGTTGCGGCTCGTAAAACAAAGACTGAGTCCGTTGTTTTTATCATCTTGATTGGCTGACACTGGGAGAAACACGGCGAAATGCAATGCTTTTTGGGAAATGAAGTTGTTTCCCTTTCTTGCCAATGGTGGGGCTGATGCCCCAATCGCGATTTTTTAAACCATTCGTTGACCTGCGTAGGCACTTCGCCCGTGCTCTCGAAGGGAGGGAACGGGTAAGTAGGGCGACGCACAGCAGCCCATAGCCAATTCCAACGGTGAACACTTGGTTTTATAGGTTAAGATACTGTCATTGCTGAATCTACACCGAGACATCTATGCTGAAATATATCTCAAAGAGCCTTTCTGCATGTGAAACCCACATTTTGCCTATAACCCTAAGCTTTTGTTCATGGTTGTACTGTTTTCTGTTTCATTTACCAAATCTGTCAGTTCTCTGGGTGCTGGCTGAACTCTAAGGAAACTTCTAAGATTGTTTTGATTGGACATTGTGGTTTTAAAACTTGGGCTTCTATTATCTCCTTCCCTCTTCTTACCTGATCTCAGGATCCAGTGGCTCAGCACAAGGGTGCTTATACGAGTATTGCACACATACATGTGTGGCCAGACATCCCGCTATCATAATGAAGTAGACCATACAGCCAGTGCCTCAATGCCAAGTGTTGTGTGGTGGTAAATAACCTGACTCCATAAAGGGGCCAATGGCCTCTTAGTGGAGGAAATGCCACTGGAAACCATCATATTGGACCCAATGGCTAAATGAGAGGAGGAGGAACCACTTCACTATTCTGATTCCCAACGATCATGGAGGTGGAAGAGGTCATACCAGATGGACTGGCTGGAAGGCACACCTTGTTAATATCCTCAAGGCTGTGGCCGTCCATTGCAGTCCCAGTGTTAAAGCCTGCATTTCTCATTTCATATGTGCTGCCAGAGATGGCTCCTTAAGTGTGGGTCACTTAATGGCAAGCTGGGATCCACCTTAAACACATTCATGCCAATGGCATTTTTATTGGTGAAAATGTTTTTTTTTTGAGGGGGGGAGAGAATGTATACTTGGTTATGAGTAGCAGACAATGACAATGACAACACATACTGTGTACTTAGGAGATAGTACAGGAAATCATAGTCTCTTTCTTTCTTTCTCACTCATTCTGTCTCACACACAAACACACAAATGTTTTCCTTCAGTTCTGTTTCTCTCAATTTAATTCAGACGAGGTTTAATCAAACAAGCTGTCTCCTTGTTGAAATTCATTCGGCAAGAAAAAAAATTATTGCATTGCAAATTGAACTTAGCAATTGTTGGATGGTTGGCCAGCACTTCTGCTCTCCTTGTTTGACATCTCCTTTCTACCACTTAAAAGATGTGGTTGCAAAGATAGCGCACGCGCACACACACACACACACACACACACACACACACACACACACACACACACACACACACACACACACACACACTGGTTACGCACAATTAGATTGGAACATCACACACACACATGGATTCCTGGATTTATTTCTTATTTTAAAGTGTACAGAGATGTTTGGTGTGTTCTAGTGGTATAGACTGTGTGTATGAATTATGTTAGCTTTCCTCTATGCAGCTCTACCTATCCCATCGAAAAAATTCCTCCAGACACTCCTGTCTACCTTTCTCTTCTTCTGCTTAACAAAGTGCAGTGATATAAAACCTGTTTTACAGGTAACAGCCAGAAATTATATTTCCTGCCTGAGTCCTACTCAGTAGTTATCCAAATTCTCATCTGCACTGGAGTTACTTGAACAATGCTGCCCAAACAAACCAATGCTTCTTAAATCACAGGTGATGACGATCAAAGCTCTGGATTGACTCTACAAGTTAAGGCCCCAGTTACAAAGCAGGGGAAATGTTTGACAAATAGCAGGCTTGCAAATTAAATGTCCTAGATTTGTCATGAATGAAATTTAAAGGAAATGTATTTTTCAAACTAGAAGATAGGATCATGTCTATCTTTTCCTTTAATTATCTGAGTGACAAAAGGTTCCCTACAGAAATATGCCAAAATCGTCACTGAGCCATCAAACTGGGGAAAGCAATATTTGTAATTATGGTATCACACAAAATATGGCATTCAAATGTCAATGTCATATCCTCATTGTTTGATATTTTGTATTCTGTAGCTCTGTGAGTCAGTGAGTACTTTGGTATAATGCTGTGGCAGTCACTTAGTCAAGTGTTACTTCTTTTTTACAAATCTATTCTTTCTTTTTTATTTTTGAAATGTTTGAAGTGGTAGCCATGTTAGTTTGTGCAAGCATATCAGAGAGTAAACAAAACAAAACAGCAAAAAGTATTGTGGCACTTTAAAGACTAACTGCTGATTTAAAAGTGAGCTTTAATGGACCAAGTATGACAATGACGATCAACAACTTGACTTGCAGATTTAATGACTGATTTTGGGGGTAGTGATAGGAGGATCTAGATATATTTCTGCAGAGAGAAGTAGTAATAACCATAATCCATTTTGGAACTGTGAATGCATCTTGAGAAGCAAGATGCAAGTGTTTATATACAAGTCACATTTATCATTAATTTGCACAATAGACAAGCGAGACATCAGATTTAATATCACAAGACATGGTGGTGACCATTAGGTTTGGTACATGAGACCCATGACATATGGAGTATCTGGCCCCCAGTTGAGGGGCAACAGTCATGGCTTCACTATCATGCTGCTGATGGAGCCGCTGGATTTGTCATTTCCCCGCCCGTGGTGAGAGCGGAGGCAGGGAGAGAGAGAGTCAGATGGACAGGGAGACAGGCGGATGCTATTGCAGCTGAAGACGTTGGGCTGGGGTGCCAATGGGGGTGTGAGCTGTGCTCCATTACCTGGGGATTTTGTTAATATTGAATATATTTTTGATGCTATGTAATTATGTATTATTTGATATACTGATACTATGCTTTTTTGAATTTGATACTGTATTATTGTCAATTATTGGTGTAATTATACCTGTGTTACTGTATTTATATATGTTGTAAGCCGCTTTGAGTGGCACTTGTGCCAGGAAAGTGGGATAGAAATAAAACTTTATTATTATTATTATTATTATTATTATTATTATTATTATTATTATTATTATTATTATTATTATTATTATTATTATTATTATTATTATTATTATTATTATTATTATTATTATTATTATTATTATTATTATTATTATTATTATTAATGGCTGGAAGGTACCCTGCCTTCTTCTAAAATGTACCATTATATTTCCTTCCATATATTTTTGTATGGCCAGTCCACAATAGTCATTCAGCATTCAATGACCACTGGTATTGTTGTGTCATCATAGGGTTGTTTGGGGTTACCTGTTTGGTGGGGCATTTCTGTGAATCTTTGGGTTCCCCAACCAAGTTGATATTTCCTTTCGGTGCATAGACAAGGCTATTAGGACCGAAGTAGGAAAAGACAAGATGGCTTTTCAAAAGACTAGACAAATCATGGTTGACATTAGTCATAACTCCCAAACACAACATCTGATTACAGGCAATAAATATCAGAGTGCCAGATGCTGGGGAGGGACAATTGGGCAGCTTTCATCAATTTGATACATTCCAGATGTTTTAGAATCCAACCCTCATGTTCATTCATTTTTGACCATGTCAGCTAGGGCAGATGGGAACTATACTCCAAGACATCTGGAGTGCACCAGCTTAGAGAGAGATCCCACAGAGAACAGCTTTGACTATATTTCTCACACTGGGTATTTTACAGAGGGTATTTGATGACAGCTGATATATTTTGCCTTTGTCATACCAAGGACATGCTTACATGTTTCCCCCTTCCTACTTTATCTTACTGAATAACCAGCTGAAAAATTAGAAGTATTAATTCTGTGGAACACAAGGTAAATGAGAGACATTAACTTGGAGGGACGTTGAGGAAAAACTGTATTTTCTTAGAGCTGCCAGAATCTGGTTCTCTTCAAATATTTAATGAGTCACACTGTAGTCCCTTCAGTTTGAAAAGCTCAGAGTGAAAGGGATTTAAAACGCTGTTCTTGTGGAGAAGCAATTACTTACGATTTAATCAGCTACACCTTTTAAAAGGAAAAAAGAAGCAGCTTTTTTATGTAAGAAGCAATAATGACTCATAAAGTGAAACTTCAACATAGAAGGCAGAGGGAGGGAGAACTTGTATTACCATTAAAGTGTCAAGCATGATTCAAAGAAATATGCAACGAGAGTTCATCGTGAAGATGTGCAAATGAGAGTTACTTGAGATCATTTAGGAGCCTTCAGCCATTAGTATTGAATTTCATTATGTTCTCTTTTTAAAATGTTTCCTCAGTAGTTATTGTTTCCTCTGAGCTGGATCCTGATCTCAGCTTCTAAAGAGTCAATTATTTATCTCTCTGTGTAGAGAAATGTGAACAAGGTGGCTCTGATTGGTTGGATATAAAATGTGGTTGTTGCAGTGCAGGGATTTTACTGGGGTGGACAGGAACCCTGCCTTTCTGCCCTAAAAGGCAAATATGCTATTTAACAGAGAAGGACTGGTAATAGTAGTATTTGGTGTTATCCTATTAGTGGTACAAGATAATAATAATAATTTCATGTTAGAAATTAGTCTGGGTTGAAAGGATTTTTGCAAAAGAAACTCCCCTCAGGGAAAACCCAAATGAGGCTCCTTTCATGTCCCCAGGAGCTGGGACAGAGATGAGCACTCAATCTGTCATGCAGTACTTGGGTGTTGAACTGCTGACTTGCCAGCCTTCCAGCTAATGGTGAGCTTCTTAACCACTGAGCCACTGCAGCCCATACCTGTCAACCATCCTGTTTTACCCGGAAAAACCCCGTTTTTTTTAACCCCTCTCCCCGCCCCTCCCGTTTTATTCCCCCCCCCGTATTTTCCCTTATTTTAAAAAAAATCCTGACTGAAGTTGCAGTATTTTTTTCAGCCACCAGATGGTGGTATGTGGCAGGCTTTTTGCCTCAGGTCCCACCTGGGCTGGCTTGGCGCCTCAGCTCAGCCTTACCCTCCTCCTCCCCACCTCCAATCCGTTTTCAGTCCCAGCCAGGCGGATGGGGAGAGGACGGTGCTAGTGTGGATCCTCTTGGCCCCACCATGACCTGGCCAGACTGAACGTGTGTGTTTCCCTCTTTTTGGTTCAATTTCGAGGAAGGCAAGTCTGGCTGCCCTGATTTTCGCTTCACCCTCCCCCCCCACACACACACACACACTCCAAGGGTCCAAGTCAGAGAGGAGTAAAATGGGCTGTGTGTGTGTGTGTGTTTCCCTCTTTGGTGGTTCAATTTCGAGGAAGGCAAGTCTGGCTGCCCTGATTTTCACTTCCAAACCCCCCCCCCTCCCACACCAAGGGTCCAAGTCAGAGAGGAGTAAAATGGGCTGAGTGTGTGTGTGTGTGTTTCTGTTTCCCTCTTTTTGGTTCCATTTCAAGGAAGGAGGAGGGAGGGGGCTGCATTCCCTTTCCCAAAGCCCCCCCCCCCAAGTGCAGAGTCCTGACTGCCTCTTGAGGGAGGAAAGTGTGGCTGAGATGTGTATGGACTCTGGAGTGTAGACAGACTGGCTCTTTTCTCAGGAGACACAGTGGGGAATCGAACTCCCAACCTCTGTTTCTGCAGCTAAGAAACCATCTCATTGAGCTATCCTATCAGCATTATCTGCTGATCTCATCTTTTAAACTGGCTGCTAGGGATGTGCTATTCCTGCTTTTTGAACTCCAAGATGCTTAATTGTCCACACATTCCCCAGGTGGGCTTGTGAAAGTTCTAGCCCTGTGATAGCGAACCTTGGCACTCCAGATGTTCTTGGACATCAATTCCCAGAAAGCCAAGCCCCCATGAATCCACATGAATGGGTTTGCTGCAATTCATTTGGCCTGCACCACCCTCGTTGCTCCTGGAAGTGGAAGTAAAACGCGTCTATACGGAGGAAGAGTTAACTCGGAAGAGCCTTAACCGTAATTCCACTTCCAGGAGGATCGGGGGTGGAGTGGGCTGGATGAATAACAGTAAACCCATTCATGCAGATTCGTGGGGGCTTGGCCTTCTTGGAACTGAAGTCCAAAAACATCTGGAGTGCCATGGTTCGCCATCACGGCTCTGCCCCATTATATACATAAGAATCCGAAGGTTTGCTGATGGATGAAAAAGTAACTTCAGTTTTTTTCTTTGCTGAGGTGATGTAAAAGTCTGCTGTGTGGGCATTATGTTCTGCTGTTCTGAAATGTAGATTACTAAATGTGAAGTAGTAAATGTGTTTGTTTCTGGGCTGCTGTGCTGATATGAAAGTTAGGGCCATATAATGATGTTCTGGTCTGTCCTCTGAATTCTTGATTATTAAATGGTTTAAGTGTTTTTGGCTGTGGTAACATGAAAGTGTGCGTAATCATTCTGAATTGTGAAGTAATAAATGTGTCTAGGCCATTTGTAGATGTTTTCATGGCCATGTGGCAGGCATGACTAGATAGCGGCTAGCCTACTCAGTCACATGATCACCCCCAGCAAGTCACACATGGCCACCGATTTGGCCACACCCACCAATTTGGCCATGCCCACCAATTTGGCCACGCCCACAAAATTTCCATTATTTTCAAAACCAAAAGTTGACAGGTATGCTGCAGCCCTGGTGGTACTAGATGATTTATAATAACGGTGTGCCATCAAGTCAATTCTGGGACCCTTTCCATAGCTTTCTTTATAGAGAGTACTCAGACATTGTTCACCATTCCCTTCTTCTGGGGTCACCCTGAGACTGTGCAGCTTGCCAAATGCCACACAAGCTGGCTCTTCTCTTGGGAGGCATAGTGGGAAGGAAACAGAACTTCAAGCCTCTGGCTCCATGGCCAGATACCTGAACCACAGCATTCTCCAGCTGGCAACACAGATTTTTGTAAACTGTCAGCCAAAATGACTCAGTTGGTTTGGGGTATTGTGGCTCTTGAGGTGAACAAGTGAAGATGCCATTCACCATTCTACCTCAAGCAGAAAAATCCCTTGGTTTGTCCTGCAGAAAATATTTGGTGGGGCTCTTGGAAACTGTCCATGAGAGATCATCAAAACCTTAGACTGGCTTGAAGTCAGAGCGTGGCTGACATTGTCAAGCCATAATGCCACAAATGGCTTTTTTTTTTCTTTTTGCATGTGCCTTGCCTTATAAGACATTGTAGTGTCAGAATGTTTTGAGAGATGCTCTGCAAGTTACTCACAAAGAGTCCTCACCAGGAGATCACTTGGAGCAACAAGAAGCCCAGGTTCTTTCCCAGCTGATGATGTTGTTATATCAATGGGTTGCACCTTGAAGGTTCATGCCTTTCCAGTTCAGTCATAGTTTAAACCATCTGGGTGTCTTGATATGAGATATTTTTCCCATGCTGCAATGATGCAAGAAAAAAGCAGCTTGACCCTTCTACAAGCTTTTATTTTTTATTTTTTTATTTTTCAATTTTCTATTGCTGCCTAACTTGACAACAACTCTGGGCGGCTAACAACAATTAAAAGCAACATCAAACTAACTAACTACATTGCTTCTAAAGTACATCAAAGTTGTTGAAAACCTTTGTGTTCAAGGAATGAAGAAGCAGACGAATGAAGTAATGAAGTTCAGCTCTTTATTAGTGGGGTTTTAACACAGTATGGATGGGGCAGAACTCAGACTTATATACACTATAATCAGTAACAGTAACAATAATACAACAAGCCCATTGGCTAACAGAGTGTGCACATTTTTCGATCCATTTATTTGCATAAGAATAGATACATGAGAAAAGATACATTCCGGTCCTGTCAGAAAACACAGTTAACATACATAACATTCTTCCACCATTGGTAAAAACAATGGGGTCTAGTTTCCCTTCTGGGTCGAGCTGGCTCAGGGGCTCATAGGATGGGCAACCCGACTGGAGTGAGGGATTGACTAGAGGGGGAGGATTGTAAACCCAAATTAAAACCCCGTTTGTCAGATGGAGGAGCAGGGGGTCGCTCAAAACCAAAATCTAATTCTGTGGATGAATAAGACAACTCAGGGTCCCTCCTGTGTGTACTGAGAGTGGAGGGTGACTCTAAACAAAATTGGTAATTATCAATAAAGGAATCCAGAGTGCTAGGCTGGGACAGTGTAGGGGACACTTCTGGGTCAATGTTGGCTGGCTGCTGACTATTACCACTGCCCCCTGGCTTTAAACGGGTGGGGGCCAACCCTATCGTTGAGTGTCTGTATTCATTCTGCGGGTCCAGTATTCTGGGTCTCAATTGATCCATGTGCTTCCTCCAGATCAGACCAGTGGCTGTTTCGATTCTGTAAGAAACAGGATCAGTCTGATCGATCACAAACCCAGGCACCCACGTAGGACCACCAGCTGCATAATTACAAACCCTTCTGGTGTTGGCTTGCTATATTTGTGCCGTTGTCCTCTACCCTAGAGGGATCCAATCTGTTCAGCAAGGATGACAGTTTCCTTCGCTGGAGCAATTCAGCAGGGAACAGCCCTGAGGCAAGAGGTGTGAGCCTATATGTGAAAAGAAACTGGCATAACTGGAGCTCCAAATCCCCTTCACCCATACGCTGAAGTGCATCTTTAGTTGTGCGCACCTGCCGCTCTACCTGGCCATTGGTGGCTGGATGGAATGGGGTGGCAGTGATGTGCCTAATTGCATTCCTTTCCATGAACAATTGGAATTCTATTGATGTGAACGTGGACGCGTTGTCGGACACCAGCACATCTGGAAGTCCAAATGCTGCAAACAGCCTTCTTAGGTACATTATTGTGGTGGCTGAAGTAGTATTAGGCACCCTAATCACTTCCAGCCACTTTTAGAATGAATCCACAACCAACAAAAATAGGACACCCCTAAATGGACCTGCAAAATCTATGTGTAACCTGGACAATGGGCCCCGAGCAGAATCCCATTCCTGAGAGGAAAGGTGGGATTGCTCTGGGTGAGAGGATTGACAACTGTGGCAAAAGTGCTGACCATTTATTCTATGCCTTGGTCCAGTTGAGGCCACCCAAAGTAGCTACGGGCAAGGGCTTTGGAACGGACAATTCCCGGGTGACTTGTGTGAAGTAGGTGTAAAACCTTTTTCATGAGAGTGACAGGAATGACCACCCGCTGGCTCCATAGAAGGCAACCTCATTCCACTGATAGTTCCAAACACTTGCAGTGGAATGTTCTGAATTCCTCGGCTAGAGGAGAGAAAGGCCAGCCTTTTTGTACCGAAGGCATTACTTTAGTCAATGTTACATCCTTGGCCGTAGCCTTGGCTATATCTGAGGGGACGACTGAGGGCGAGTCGAAAGCCTCAATCATGAGGACCTGGTGGTCGCTTTCGATCTCGCAATTGGCTTCCCTGACCCCTGGCAGTGGAGAATGTGACAGGGCATCAGCGTGGCTGATGTCCTTGCCAGGCCTGTGTGCCAAAGTAAAATCGTATGCATTTAGGAAAATTGCCCAATGCAACATCCTTGGGGACTGAATTTGAGGCATGGACTTCCCGTTCACAAAGATTCCAAGGTAAAAGGTCTTCTGTAAAGGTAATCATTGATTTTTTTTTAGTGCCAGCCACAATTGCCAACGCCTCCCTGTCTGTCTGAGCGTAATTTTTCTCAGGCTTTGAGAGTGAACAGGAATAGAATGCTATGGTGGCTTCCTTTCCGTCACTTAGTACATGGCATAACACAGCTACCACCCCCATAGGGGATGCATCACACACAAGTACAACTTCTTTGTTAGGATGAAAATGAGTTAATACAGCATCCGAAGATAGCAGCCTTTTAAGTTCTAGGAACGCTTTCTCCTGGCAATGGCCCCAGTGCCAAACAGTATCTTTCTTAAGAAGCCAATGTAATGGTTTGGCAACTGAGGCTTTGTGATGGAGAAAAGCATGATAGAAGTTTAACAATCCTAGAAATGATTGCAATTCAGCTTTTCATTTCGGCCTGGGTGCATTCTGCACGGCAGTCACCTTGGAGTCAGAGTGCATAATACCTTGGGATGTAATACGGTACCCCAGGAACTCCACTTCCCATGCCAAAAACATACCTATGTCTCTTCTGAGACGTAGACCAGCCCTCTCGAAACGTGACAGGACTCAAGCAAGCCTGGCCGCTAGTTCAACGGTGTCCTTAGCGGTGATCAGGACATCATCGAAATATGGCAGGACACCAGGCAACCCTTTCAAAATACGTTCTACAAGAGATTGAAATATTCCAGGGGCCGCATTCACTCCAAATTGTAGTCTAGTTACTTTAAATGCCCCCCTATGTGTTACTATTGTCTGGGCTATGGCAGCAGCAGGAGACACAGTTAATTGTTGGTAAGCCTGGGCAAGGTCAAGTTTTGCGAAGCAATTTCCTCCATGCAAAGAGGCAAGAAGGTGGCTTAATACGGGCACAGGATATGCGTTCGGGTGAATAGCTTTATTGATGGTACACTTGTAGTCAGAGCATATCCTGATCTCCCCGTTACTTTTCAAAGCAGTCACTATTGGTGTCTCCCACTCTGTGGAGTCCACTGGCACTAGGATGCCCTGCCCCACCAGTTTGTCCAGCTCGGCTTCTATCTTCTCCTTTAAAGCAAAGGGTACACGGCGTGGCTTCATCCGGATGGGCCGGATGGTTGGGTCAAGCTCAAAGTCCACAGGGGGTCCTTTGTATAAATCTAAAGCCTTTTTGATCACCTCAGGATGTGCAGAACAAACGTCCTTTATTGGATCAGCATCTATAGCGTGAATGCCAGAAAGCAGGATTCCTAGGGGCCTAATCCATTGGGTCCCAATAAGACAGTTAGTCCCCTCCTTAACTACAACCAATGGCCAGGAGGTGAGAATGTATTTGAATTTGACCAAGAAATTTCCCACCCCCAGGACTGGAATCTGGCAACCTTCCACATCCCGGAGGAAAGTTTAAAAGGATTTGAGCTTGGGCCAAGAGGAAGGGGGAATTCTCAAAATCTCCCGCTGTGGGATTATGGAAAAGGTAGTACCTGAATCCACCTCCATCTTGAAAGGGACATCCTGCAGGCTCTGGTCTGTGAAGAAACGCTTGCTGATGATGCTCACTTGGCACAGCTGAGGCTCTGGTGACACTTTGGCGACGGACGTTTTGTGGTGAAGACTCTTCTCGGACTCAGGTGCTGGAGTTCTTTGCTTTCGCTGTCGACATACTTTAGCAATGTGCCCTCTTTGCCCACAGTTGTGGCATTCTGCGGTGCTGAAGGGGCACTTCTTGCGGTCATGCTGGGCTCCGCAGCCATCACACTTGCGAAAGACTTTCTTCTCCCGATTGTTACAGTGCTCTTGGTGCTTTCATCGGACCGCTCGGACGTCTTTCTCTGCGTTGCTGGACTCCGATGAAGAGGTGGAACCAGGTGATGCTGAGGAGGATGAAGATGATTTTTGCTGGGCTTGCACAGCTGAGTCAGTGGCACTGGTGGTGGAGTGGCAATGCCGATAAAGCTTGATGCCGGATGGTGCAGCCTCAGATGCTACCGCCTCTTCTAGGACAGCCTTGAAAGTTAACGTCTTCCTGATCATGAGGCGACATTGACTATCTTCATCCCTCATGCCAGCCAGCAGACAGTCCCAGAGTGCTTCTTCAATGTTGTCCCACTTGCACCGGGCGGCAGCAATGCGCAGCGCGATGGCGTAGTCTGTAATGGATTCATGGGGTCGCTGATCTATTCTGTGGAAGGCCTCCCTGGCCATGAAGATCGAGGCTTCTGGCTGCAGGTGCCTCCTCAGTGTGGACATGATCTCCGTTAGTGGCACCACATCCATGACCCTTGGAAGAACGAGGCGGGTTGCCAGCTCAAGAGTCTCAGAACCGCACTGAGCGAGGAAACAGGAGCACTTCGGGTCTTTGTCGGTGATCTTCTGCGAGGCCATTGCTTGGCGGAATCGGCGTTTGTATGTTGCCCATTTCTCTTGACACGCTAGGTCAAATGAGCTGATGTTGCTGCCATGTGGGGATGCCATCCCATCCTCGTCGCTAATTTTTTGTTCAAGGAATGAATGAAGTAGTGAAATTCAGCTCTTTATTAGTGGGATTTGAACACAGTTTGGATGGGGCAAAACTCAGACTTATATACACTATAAACAGTAACAGTAACAATAATACAACAAGCTCATTGGCTAACAGAGTGTGCACATTTTTCGATCCACTTATTTGCATAAGAATAGATACATGAGAAAAGATAATTCCGCTCCTGTCAGAAAACACAGTTAACATACATAACAAAAACCATGTAACAGGCATGTGGATAAAAAGTTTTAACTTCACTTTACAGTAAATGAGGATTTGTAGGCACATACTTTAAAATATGAAACTTGAATACATCGTCTTTGCTTAAAAGCCAGTCATATCTGACTCTAGTGTGCAGTGCTCATCTCCATTTACAGTCAAAAAGCTAGCATGCAATGCTTTTACTTTCCTATCAAAGCAGTAGCTATTTATCTACTTGAAATTTCTTGCTTTCGAACTGTTAGGTTGGCAGGAGCTCAGACAGACAACAGTAGCTCACTCCATCATGCAGAACACGGGTCTTGAACTGAAGACTGGCTGACCTTCCAGTCATCAAATCTGAACTGCTGAACTCCTGACCTTCTTGTCATCAAGCACAGCATCTTTACCACAAAGCCACTGTGGCACTATGAAACTTGAGACGGGAGCACAAGTTGAGAACCCGAAATGCTCTGGTTAAAAATCCCTTATTTTGAAATTATTGCAGATATAAGCTGAACCCATATTACAGGTAAATGCTTAAAATCATGAAGACTGAATACAGGAAAACAAATATCCTTTAAAAACATGCTAAAACCTGAACCTTCTTAAAAGTAAAAAGGTTAAAATAAAAAATATTTCTTAGCCTTTTAAGCATTTTTAAAGGAACACACAGAGAAAAATCAAATTTAAATCTCACCCTGACCATAAATGCTTGCATTTATTGATATATGGAGGGAACTTAAGGAAAGAGCTAATAGTTAGAGCTAATAGTTAGTCTATTAGTTTGTTTTGTGATATGGATTATTTCATCGTTTGCATCATTTCTGCAATAAAATATTAAAAGACATCAACGCCTCATCTTTGGAGTGAGAAGAGAGGATTTTGGAGCTGTTTCTACTGCCAAGATAAGACTCCTGGGTAGCTAAGGCTTGGCTAAAATTTCACATGTATGGAACTTGGGATCAGAAGGGATCTTCAAAGAGACATTGGCTTGGGATGTTGATAAAGTCACTAGGGAAATGAAGTGGGAGTGTAACACTCATCCCAGAGCAAGTCTTGAGAAAAATAATTTGCCTGTGCAGAATTTTCAACCTGGACTTTGCTAAAAGTTAGAAATTTTTTCCCAACAGTCTTGAAGACGTGTCTTGACACTGGTAAATGAACACAGAGGGTTAATGTTTAGAATTCTGGATACTCTGTGTTCATTTATTGGTGTCAAGATGGGTCTTCAAACAAACATGATGTCACAAAATTTTAATTTACACCTAGACAAATGTCATTTGGAAGGTTTACCATTTAAACCTATGCTAACATTTTAGCAAAATATTTTACACTGCAATTTTAATCCATTGTTTTAATCATTAATAAATGAAGCTCCTGAGATATGTTCACCTATATGAGAGTGCACTGCCCAACTCAATGGGTTTTACTGCAAAGAAGATGTAAAGGTAAAGGTTTCCCTTGCTTGAAAGCCAGTCGTATCCGACTCTAGGGTGCAATGCTCATCTCTGTTTCAAAGCCAAAGTGCCAGCACTGCCTGCTTCTGCAGACATTCCCGTGGTCATGTGGCAGGAATGACTAGACACTGGAGCACACGGAACACTGTTACCCTCCCATTGAAGTGGTCCTTATTTATCTACTTGCAATGTCTTGCTTTCAAACTGCTAGGTTGGCAAGAGCTGGGACAAAGACAGGAGCTCATTCCATCCTGCAGTACTCGGGAATCGAACTGCTGATCTTCCACCTCCCAGTCAGCGTCTTAGCCACTTGAGCCAGTGCAGTCCCTATATATATATTGCACAATTATATATATAAGGGTCACTGAGGTGAGGAAGGTGGCCTATAAATTGAATAAAAATAAATAAATAAATAAATAAATAGATAAGGGATTACATTGTTAATCTTCTTAACATTTCCTTTTTTCAACTCCTCTGCAAAATTGCAAAGGAGAAACTTCCACATTCCAGTGTCAAGATATTCCAGTGTCAAATATCAGTGAGTTCAAAATAGAGTTATGGATTTCCATGAAAGGCACCCTTCTATAATCCTCAGCATGGCAGGCATAGCTTTCACAAACATAACAGTGAATAAAGGTCTTTTAAAAGTAAAAGCAAATAATTGGGAAAACTTATTGCTCTGGTGATTCATGTTATAATACTGGCATTAGGATGACTGAATGACAGTATGAGAATTTCTACTGGCAGACTACTGAGCTTGGGATGTTAATTTTGAAAGTCACATTATTTAAATAGCCATGACCTATTTATTTGTGGGCAGAACATTATTTGCAATTCCTTTAGTGAAACTTTGTTATTTCCTTGCTTGTTTATAAAATGTTCAATTTTGAACTCAGTTTAGAAATGTATAAGCAATTGAAAATTTCTGAAGGGAAGCAACACTATTATTATGTACTTTTACTAATTGTGGCCAGCAAGGACACACATGCACACACACTATTCACTGTCACTTTGACCAACTAATCCTCATATACCAGGGTTCTCAAACATTTCAAGTCGGGGCTGGGTCACACTCCCTTAGACAATTGAGGGTGCCAGACTGGTGCCCCCCTGCCATTTACAGCTGCCGTAAAGGTATCTGCAGCTGTCGTAAATGCATTTATGACAGCCATAAATGAGTCCACAGCCAATTCCAGTAGCGGAAGTGGTGGCGGCTGGAGCAAGATTTAGAGCTGGATTATTTGGTACCATGGGCTGGATCCGGCCCATGGGCCCTAGGTTGAGAACCCCTGTCATAGACTAATTAGAGTAGCTTTAATTTTTTTGTCCTGTGCTATAGAGCTAAGTATGAGACATATTCCAACAGAAAACATTGCATAAAGTACAGGATTCTGAGGAAAAGAAGAAAAAAAGAGTTTTAAACTAAGAATGTGCTGAATTATTTCAGACTTTAACTCTGCAATGAAACACTGAAGTGTTTTGAATATTTTAAAGTTGCTATTTTATCCTTTTGGGTAATATCTTGGGTGCAATGCAGGAAGAGTAAAATCTGACATCTTGAGCACGTTGTCATAAATAGGGACAGTGAAATTTGTCAAATCTATTCAGGGTTGTTTTAAAACTGACAAATCTAATCAAATCAAATCTTTTTTTACAAACTCAAGTTCCCTCCTGAATACAAAGGCATTTGTGAACATTAGCAAATTTTTCAAAAAGGAACCTCAGCAAAATTCTCATCTATTTGCATCTTGCAAAGTAAATAGACAAAGCTATTCCCAACATGGAGAAGAATATATCATATTATACCAATTTGTCACACAAGTGTTAAGTATGATTTTGGAGCACAAGGATTTGATTACCCCCCAAATAACCACTGACATATTTGAATACACAGGGATTGAAACAAAATATTTTTATAGTAGAAAAGCTCAAAACCCTTCATGTGAATAAACATATCTCTCAGTTTTGACTTCTCCCACATCATTTTTTTCTTTTAAAAATCTCAACTTCTTTCATCTGAAATATGAAGAATTGTGCAAATTTTGGTATAATGATGTAAAATTGGAAATGAAATGAAGTGAAGGCAATCAATTTTGCAAAAAAAGAGTGTTTGAAAGCAATTCCCCAATAACAGCCAGTGAATCCTTAACTATTAGTAACACTAGCAAAGGACCCAGCATTGCCCGGGGGTACCCTGCCCTGGACAAGGAGAGACCCGGGCCCGCCCCCCGCCCCAGCTGCGTTACCTTTTTGTCTGCTGTCATCATGGCCGCTCTCTCAGACCCACCATGAGGTGCCATCTCAGCCTGACTCTGGCCACTGCCGCTGGCCTCCCCAGCAACTACAGTCAGTGGGTAGCCATCATAGCCCGGCCCCTCCATCCTCCTGTGGGTTGTGTCAGGCAGAAGGGAAGCTCCATTTGGGTAGGTGGGAAGAGGACCCATTGGGGGGGCGGAGGCCTGTGGAAGGTGGCAGCCCAGTCCTGTCCTCCACCCACCCACCCCCAGCTGTTGGTTCTCCCTTTCCCCCATGGCATGCCTCAGGAGTGCAGAGGAGCCATGCCGCAGTGGTCACCCGCCAACAGTACTCTCTGGGGCGGGGGCAGCCATAATGGCCATAATTGCTGCCATCCATACTGGTGGCTAGGCCATGTGCCACCTGGAATGCTGGTCAAACTTTGGCAATGCATGGAATTTTGTGCATGTGCCACAGCCTGGAATGCCAGGCAGGGTTAGGCACATGCGTGGATTCTCGTGCATGCGCAGTCATCTCCCCTGGTCATTTATGCCCACCGGGTGGGGGGCGTTGCAGCCCCTTTTTGGGAGCAAGAACTCAAAGGCGGGCTGCTGGTTACCCATGCTGGCCAGATTTTGGTGCATGCATGGAATTTTGTGCATGTGCCACATCCTGGAATGCCACACAGGGTTAGGCACATGCATGGATTCTCATGCATGCACAGTCACCTCCCCTGGTCATTTATGCCAGCCTTGGGGGGGGGCTTGCAACCCCTTTTTGGGAGCAAGAACCCCAAGCCAGGCTAGTGGTTACCCACACCGGCCACCCCAGATGTTGAAGGTAGGCGTGCACGCAGTTTCCAGCACAATTGGTGCAGGGGTGTCACATTGTGGAGCCCTGTGATATCATGGAGCCCCAGATCTGGTCAGGTGGGAATTGGTTGAGCTGTGGCGATGACATCACAACCCCCCTGGTTGGCTTTTTTCCCTTGCTTTTTCTCCAGTTGGTGGGAGTGTCACCTTTGTGGATTGATTTAGGGGGCGTACCCCCCTCCATGGGGCTTGACACCCCCACAGTGACTGTCTCTTCAGCCCAAGGTACACATGTACCGAGTTTCAGCATGATCGGTGCAGGGATGTGGATTTGTATAAGGAACATACAGCACCGGACCTTGATTTTAGTTATATAGATTGCAGCATAGGCCTAGGGCCTAAGAAAAACATAACAATAATCTAGCATAATTTACAGGGAAAAAGATAAACTAGAATAACATTACTTCCTGCTCAGATTTATACCCATCAACCAACATTCAAGAGGTTTCCACCAATCCAAAACTGAAGCTCCCTGAATTTTCTAGAGCAGAATACCATTTTTAAATGTCACTTCTCCACCTCCCCTCATTTCTTTCCAAAATTGAACCAGTTTCTTCTAATTAGCAATTAGCTGGACCATAGACAAGTTTGTGTTTTGACCTTGAGAGACATTCATTTTTCAAGAGATAATTTGACAGTTGTGGAGAGTCAAAGGGCTGCTCACTCTCTCTCTCTCCTGCCTCTCAGTGCCAACTAACAGAACTTCAGCTCTTTTAACTCGGACTTTAAAAGCTCAGTGGTTTAGTTCAGTTCTCCATTGCACTTCCTGTGAGAACAGTCAACCTGTCTAGTCGTGTACAATCTGCTCAGTCTGAAATAAGAGAATGGGAAATAACTTCTGTATATTCCCTACCTAGGAAACCCTGGAAAGGGTCACCATAAGTAAGAACTGACTTGATGGCACACAATTATTGTTCGCAACCAAAGTCCCTATATTTTCTCCTCCAAGTGGAGGGAAGTAAAGAGTGGGGTTCCCCAAGGTTCAGTACTGGGGGCCCTGCTTTTCAACCTCTTCATAAATGATCTAGAAGTAGGAGTAAATAGCAAGGTAATCACATTTGCTGATGACACTAAATTATACAGGGTAGTTAAAACTGTGAGAGAGTGTGAGGAGCTCCAGAGGGATCTCTTGACATTGAGGGAGTGGGCAAAACAGTGGCAAATGAGCTTCAACACTAGTAAGTGCAGAGTGATGCACAATTCTCATTTATAAACTGATGGGGTCTGAATTCTCTGCGACAAACCAGGAAAGGGACCTTGGGGTCCTGGTGGACAGCTCAATGAAGGTGTCAACCCAGTGTGCCTCAGCAGTGAAAAAAGCAAACTCAATGCTCGAGATCATTAGGAAGGGTATAGAAAATGAATCAGCAAGTGTCATTTTGTCTCTTTAGAAATCTATGGTGAGGCCCCATCTGGAATACTGTGTACAATTCTGGCCACCATACCTCCAGAAGGATATTATGGAGCTGGAAAAAGTGCACAGGAGGGCAACCAGAATGATCAAGCACGGTGTGGACAAAAGTAGATAAGGAAAAACTGTTTTCCCTATCACACAACACTAGAACTAGGGGACACTCCATGAAACTTTTGGGTACTAGTTCTCAAACAAATAAGAGAAAGTACTTTTTCACCCAGAGTACTTTTTCACCCAGAGGATCACTGGTCTATGGAACTCCCTGCCAGAAGAAGTGGTGACAGCTTTCAGTCTTGACAGCTTTAAGAATGGATTAGACAAGTTTATGGAGGACAAGGGTATCAATGGCTATAATTATGGATACCTAAGGATAACCTCCGGGTTGGAGAGATAGGCAGGATATTTCTCAATGCCATTTCCAAGGAATCCTAAACAGGAGAAGGCATCTGCTTGGGAATACCCTGAAGCAAATGGTGAGCCACTGTGTGAGACAGAATGCTGGACTGGATGGGCGGTGGCCTGTTCCAGCGAGGCTGTTCTTATGTCCTTATGTTCCCTTCATTTCATACTCATTATCATTTATGATGCAGATTTATGTAGACTCATTACAGTGTTCATTTAAAAGCTTTTTAAAGTACTCTTTTGATTGATTGCTAAGAAAATGGCATATATCTGTTAGAATCGATTCAAAAAGGAATAAAAACTATTTAAAATGTTGAATAGCTCTTTTTATCTCTTATTTATCATTAGGTTGGTTCCAACCTAGGGAGACCATTGAAGGACTTTCATAATATGTGAGGAAGTTAAGGAGTGATTTTGCAAGTGTCATCCTCCAGTGAGCTTCTGTGGTTGAACAGGGATTTGGACTAACAGGGATTTGAGAGCAAATACAACACATTATCCACTACACTATCTTGGCTTCCTAATAGTCATTACACATAGCACAGGCACACACAATAATTGTATTCCCATTTGTCATATTACTTTGGAAACATAACTTTGTTTTTGCCTTGCTCCTATAATGTACCCAAGGCAAGGTTGCTGGGGGTTGCATTTGGATTCCTGGAGGGGGGTTATCTGCCCCAAGGGCTACATGTTGCCCACCTGTGGATTACTTGTAACACTCTCTAAAGAGGTAGACATATTGTTTGATTCTAACATGTTGCCACCATCACCGCAGTACAGTGGCCTTTCATCTGCCTTCCACATCGCAGCGTGACACCCGTACCACTGATCCAGTTCCACGAGTTGCTTTCTGGTCCTGAGCCCTTGTGGCATGCAAAGTCCTCCCAGGCCAGTATTGATGAAGCTGTTGCCCTCCATCAAAATGGATTCAAGTGGGATTTAATCACCCTTCTCTGTGAACTTTGGCACCCAAGGTCGTTAGTCCTCAGGGTTTTCAGGTTAGTTAACCACTGTCTGACACTCAGCTTTGAGCCGCTGGCAGTATGGTCTATTCTATTAGCAGGTTAACCTGGCCAGACACAAACACACATGAACTTCTGATCATGTCATAAAATAATGGCATGATATCAGTAAATATTGCCATGATGCATAATGAAAAACAGACAGCAAGAAAGACAGAGGTGTGGCCAAGAAACCATTCAAAACAATCAATATGGCTGAGAGATTATTTTTCATTGTTTTTATTTTTTTAAAATAATTCCAAAACACCACACTCAATATATTTCAGCAGGAAACAGGCATTTGTTTATCACAAAAAAACCCAGTAGATCTCTTCTAGAAGTAATAAAAGACTAATCACTTTGTTCAGATATTCTCATTTATTCAGGAAGTCTGATACCTGTTTGCAAAAATGCCACAGGCCATCCAGCATCATTCTGGCTGCTTTTTAAAGCTAAAGATGACATCAGTAGAAGACACAAGTGTATCATGTAAAACAGCTTGCAGCTAATTTGGACCCAAATATATTTCAACCCCCTCCCTCTTTATTGATTTTATAAGCTGTATCTATGAAAGCTGTTAACAGCTTTTAAAAGTGGGATAAAAAGTTGAGAAACTGAAGGCTGTGGAGATTAAAGGAAAATATTAATATTCTTGGAAATGGTCAATAATAATAACTTGACTAAATATGTGATTTCAGAGGGGGGGAGTGATAACCATAAATTTGCCTTGCTGAATATTTTATGCTATACCAACTGAATGTGTCATCAACAATCTACAGCCCATCCTGGACAACTCTCTGTCATAGGCTCTGGTTGGGTGGGAAGCATGTACATGTATATACACCAGGTATTCTCAACCTGCGGCCCACAGCACCATTTCATGTGGCTTTCCACCACCTCCACCACACCTGGAAGTGCTATGTGCTATGTGGTGGAGGAATGGCAAAATGGCCCCTGAAGCTGTCTGAGGGAGTTTAGTGTAAGGGACCAAAGACAATGAAACAGCCGAAGGGTTGGCTTAACACAGGTTTATTGCATGATGATCCGGAGGAACATGTGGTAATGGCGGATGAGTAGCTCAATATATACAGCTGGCTATACATTTGAATGTGGCTCGTCGACAGACTATTGGTTGCTGCCTGCGTGACGTTGTAGAAGGTCATGCCCTTCTTGACCAGGTGAAGAGGTTGCGGGGAATCTTCCCGCGCTGCTGAACCAGGTGAATCTGAGCCATGAGAGCTGGACGCTCGCTATTGCCATCTAGTGGTCACTAGCTCGCGTCCCCTTATCAGGTTTACATTGATACAGCTGATGGTTATAATGTTGCACACAGAAAGGTTACATTGTTAACACATGGCAAAGGTACATTGTTAAAGGCACAGCTTTACAGAACACAACATCCCTCCCCCCTAGGATGAGACGAAGTCTCTCAGCCAAGATGGCTTGTTGCATGTGCGTTTGGGCCGTGAAGAGGGCTGACCCCCCCCCGGGGGCGCTACTGCTTCTTTGTTCCCTGGTCCCTTGTCCTGAAATGGGAGAGGGAGACTTGTTAGTGGCTTGCCGCTGTCTGGCGGCCTTAGGGGAAGGGAAAAACTCCATTGTGGGCAGACCGGGGGCAGTCGGGGCTAACGAAAAACCCCTCTTCTTGCTTGGACGGGTTGGGGACCACTCCGAAACCCCCCCCCCGGTTCTGAGAATCAAAATCTAACTTAGTAGGGGTATCCGCATTTGTGGGGGAATTCCGCGAGATATGTATGGGGTCGGGTTCCTCCTCCTCCTCAGAAAGATCCCCTAGGATATCTACGAGAATATCCCCCTCCCCCCTTGGTGGGGACCCGCGGCCCCCTTTCCCTCCCCCTTGGGCTGAACGGGTGGGGGAGAACCCTAACACTGATTTTTCCTCTATTTGGACTGTGCCCTGCTCATCGGAGACCCTGCGTCGGAGCTGATCCGCGTGCCGCCTCCACAGGAGCCCTGTGCTGGTTTCCACGCGGTACGACACAGGGCCGGTTTGCTCCACAACTACGCCCGGCACCCATGCTGGGCCCGTGCTGGCGTAGTTCCTGCAATGCACGGGGGCGCCTACACTGAAACTCTTTGTAGCCTCTAGCCCGATGTTCCTTCCTTTGTCCTCTACCCTCGTGGGGTCTAGCCTAGTAAGGATGGTGGTCAGTTTCCTACGCATTAAGAGTTCTGCGGGGGAGTATCCAGACGCCAACGGGGTCACCCTGTACCCTAGCAGAAACTGGCACACTTGCAGGTTCAGATCTCCGGGGCCCATGCGCCGCAACGCGTCCTTCGTGGTGCGGACGAGGCGCTCTACTTGGCCATTGGTGGCCGGGTGAAACGGGGCGGAGGTGATGTGCCGAACGGCGTTGATCTCCATGAATGCCCTAAACTCGGAGGACGTGAAGCAACTAGCGTTATCGCTAATTAATGTGTCGGGTATGCCGAACGTGGAAAAGAGCCTCCGCAAATGCCTAATGGTCTGGGCCGAGGAGGTGCTCGTGACTGGGATAACCTCCAACCACTTGGAGAAGGCGTCCACTACGAGAAGGAACAGGGTGCCTCTGAACGGGCCCGCGAAATCAACGTGCACCCGGGACCACGGCCCCTTAGCCGCGTCCCATTCCCTGTGGGGAAGGTGGGCCTCCTCTGGTCTGGAGCATTGGCAACTTTCACAAGTGCCGACCATGTGCTCGATGTCGGCGTCCAGCTGGGGCCACCAGAAGTAACTCCGGGCCAGCGCCTTGGGTCGCACGATGCCGGGGTGGCTGACGTGCAGCAGTTTGAGCACCCGCGGCCGAAGGGAAGTGGGAATCACGACCCGCTGCCCCCACAAGAGGCACCCCCTCTCTAGGGACAGTTCTAGCTTTTTTCTGAAAAATGGAGCGAACTCCTCCGCTGGGGAGGACGCCGGCCACCCTTTCTGCACCCAGGAGCTAACTGCCGCTAACGTCTTGTCCTTCTCTGTCGCTTTGGCAATGTCGGCGGGCACTACGGGGGGCGAATCCAGCACCTCTATCATGAGAACCTGATGGTCCCGCTCCCCCTTGCTCACCTGGCTGGGCGTTAGGGGAAGGGGAGACCTAGATAGAGCGTCCGCATGGCTGATCTCTTTCCCGGGCCGGTAGACCAACGCGTGCTGATACGCGTTGAGAAAAATGGCCCACCTGAGCATCCTCGGGGACAGGATCTGTGGGGTGGGCTTATCTGCGGTAAAGATGCCTAGCAGGGGCTTGTGGTCCGTTACAATGGTGAAGGGGCGGCCGTACAGAAAATCGTGAAATTTTTTCGTCCCCGCGACTATTGCTAGTGCCTCCCTGTCTGTCTGTGCGTAGTTTCTCTCCGCTTGGGACAGGGACCTGGAGTAAAATGCTATCGGGGCCTCCCTTCCATTTTCCAACACGTGGCACAGCACCGCCCCCACCCCCACTGGAGATGCATCACAGGTCAGAACTACTGGGCGTTTGGGGTTGAAGTGGGTCAGTATGGCATCGGACGCTAGGAGGCTTTTTAGCTCGCTAAATGCCCTTTCTTGGTCATCGCCCCATTTCCATGCCTGGTCTTTCTTTAGCAGTTTGTGTAGCGGTTCAGCCACCGCTGCCTTCCGGGGGAGGAAGGAGTGGTAAAAGTTGAGCAGCCCTAGGAACAACTGCAGCTCGGGCTTGGAGGTGGGGCGGGGGGCTTTCTTAATGGCTGCCACCTTGGACTTGGATGGTTTTATTCCTTCGGGAGTCACACAAAACCCTAGGAACTCAACCTCGGTTGCGAAGAAGACGCATTTGTCCTTTCGCAGTCTCAGCCCCGCTTTTTCAAATATTGTCAGGACCTTCCCCAACCTCTTGGCCAATTCAACCCGACTCCCCCCCGTTATTAACACGTCATCAAAATAAGGCAACACCCCCTCCAGCAGCTTACGGTGTCCCCTGCCGCAGCTGCTGCGCAGACCATAGTCACCCATAAGGGGGCGTTCCTGGTGACGCGCCTCCAGTTCGGCATGAATTCGGCGCCTGGAATTTTCCAGTCACTCGTGGAACGCCTCCTGATATACACAGTCACCCAACTGGAAAAGCTTAAACATCCATAACAACAGCTTTTACAACAGAGATACTAACACGGGAAGCAGAGCCTTTGGCAGAGTCTGAACACAACTCTGTTCCCTTGTCAACACCGGAAACACTGGCACAAGGTCCATTAATATAATCCAAAATATTACAGTTGATATAGCCACTCATTCTCCAGTGTGATGCATGTTATCTTCGGTCTGTGACACCTTAAAGGTATTTCACATGGGAAAAGCAGGCCAGTTTCTGCACTAAAGAATAAATCTGATGTTAGAAGCTGCAGTATTCTTTTCATGGAGGCAAGAGAACTCTTCAGCCTTCCAGAATATCATCTCTGATCTTACAAGGGTGATATTAAAACAAAAGAATTTGGAAGACAGGTTTCAAAGGGAAACCACTGAACAAAAAGTTTTATCAAGAAATTCAGCTGTATGTCCCTCATCTTGAAAAGGGATGCTATGCCTGTGTGAACACACATATTAATACATTCACACATGGTGTCAGTTCTGTTGTGCAACTTTTGTATATCTTGCAGTGGCTGTTTGGAAAATTTTCTCCACTTGCAATACTGTTCCTTTGATACTTCTAATTCTACTAACTGTGTATATATATAAACTAAACTATTTTCTTTTACTTGGCTTAGATAAAGACCTCCCCCTTCCACTTGCATTCATCTGCTTGTCTATGCTTAGATGTACTTGTCACCCACCAATATCTGTTTAGCAAAGCTTCATGATCACGACTCTTATAATTACTATATTAGCACCTTTTGCTTTCCTACTGTTTCGTATTTCTTGCTCTGCATTCCTGCCTCCTTTCTGCCTACTGAAGCTTCCCTTCATGGCGAACTGGGCTGCAATCCAACTAAGTTTTTGCCAAGTAAAAGCAATTAAGCTTTTAAATTGTCATAAAAGACCAACAGGGATACCCCCATAGAATCTTTTTATGCATCTATAAAAGCAATATATGTCTGTAGATCTCTGCAGCCAAACAATTACTGAGGCAGTTGTCACTCAAAATTGCATTATTAAAATAAGCAATGACATTCTTAAAATAAGAAGTCCAAAATAGCATGTAAGTATTTGCACCACATTTGAGCTAGCACCAAAGCAACTGCTGTACTGGTCCCAGGTACTGGTCTCTTGGAAGGACATTCTTTAGTGAGATCTCAAAAATCAAGAAGCCTCTGCAACCCTCATATTATTTCTTGAAGCACTTAGAGAAGGAGAGGTGATTAAATACTTTTCAGGGGAGACTTTTCAGGAAGCTTAGGGAGGGGAGAGCCTAAGGTAGAAAAAAGTGAAAGGTATGTGGCCCATAGTAAAATTCAAATGTTTCACCCCTGACTCTTCCTAATTTTAGCCCTTAATCAATTTTCAACAACAACCACAATGACCACAACAACCACAGTATGTATCCAACAATAGCAAATGCTGGCTTTGTAATGAAAAGGATGAAACAGTAGATCTTCTGATCAGCGGATGCAGCAAAATTTCACAGACTGATTATTTTCAATGTCATGACTGAGCTGAAAAAATTATTCATTGCAAATGTTGCCAAAAGCTTGGATTTGAATGCAGTAAAAATAATTGAAAACATCAAGTAGAGAAAGCCTTAGAAATTGAGAGCATCAAGATCATGTGGGACTTTAAAATTCAAGAAGATAGACACCTGACTCATAACAAACCTGATATAACTGTTGTTGAAAAGAAGGAGCTCTGGTTTATTGACATTGCTGTACCAGGAGATGCATGAACTGAAGACAAACAACTCAAGAAAATCACAAAATATCATCATTTGCAAATTGAGGTTCAGCATCTATGGAGGAAGAAATCTGTTATTGTACCCATAGTGAATGGAGCCCTTGGAGCAATACCTAACAGAACTCCCTAGATATCTGGAAATTTTGGACTTATCAGACTTAAACAACTGTCCAAAAATAAATCTACTAGGAACTGCATATATACTTAGACATTACCTTAATAGTTCTTGGGTCTTGGTTAGGGCTTGAACGGTTAATTTTATTCCAGTCCTCAGCTGTGAATAAAATGGTAGATTTGTGTCCTATAATGATAATAATTCTGTGCCATCAAGTCAATTCTGTCCCATGACAACCCTTTCCAGGGTTTTCCAGATAGAGAATACTCAGAAGTGGTTTACCATTCCCTTCTTCTGTGGGATCATGAAGCTTGTCCAAGCCCACACAAGATAGCTCTTCTCCTTGGATGCACAGTGCAAAATTGAACTTATCTAACTCACTGAGCTATCTTCCTCACCTCTCTCAGCATTCCTTCTCACCTTGATTTTCAATTCCCATCCCCCAATACTTTTGCTCCACTGCTTTTTCACATGAACCCCTCAACCGCTTCATGAATATGACAGAAGAGGAGCTAGGCCAAGCCCTACTATGGTGGAGGACTCAGTCAGATCTCCTTACCCTTTGGATTCTGGATTAGACATAAAAAAACTTGGCTCTAGTTACTATTAATCATATTCCTATATACACTTCTAATAACCATAACAGGCAGAGAGCTCATCTCAAAGAGAAAAGTGGTAGAAATATATGAAAGTGTGGGAGCAATCATAGATTCCTCTATGTTCATACAGACACAGTTTTTCCTACAAATGATGGCCTGAATCAAAGCAAATGTAAGACAGTTTTTAAATTGACAGATTCGGTCACAGTATGTTTGAACTAACATACACCAATGAGTCATGGTGGTGCAGTGATTAACCTGTTTTACTACAGTCAAAATGTTGTGAGTTCAATCCTGATGGGACACAAGGTTGGCTCAGCTTTCCATTTTTCCAAAGTCAGTTAAATGAATAACCAGTGTTTTGGGAGCAAAATGTTAATTACCTTATGGATCGCCCAGAGAGTGTCCTAAGTGCTATGGGGTGGTACATAAGTGTAATTGCTATTGCTATTACTGAGAAGCAGTTGTCAAAAATTAAATGCTTTCTCAATAGGATGAGTTCTTGTTGCTCCTGCTGCTCCTGTTGTTTGTTGGGTAGACTATGTAATGAAAATGAAATGGAGCCTTGATTTTGTCAGTTTTTAATTTAATTTAATTTAATAGTCACACTTATATGCCGCCCACTCAGGTAAAACCCGACTCAGGGCAGCATTACAACAATTTTAAAAACATATAAAAACACAAATAAATCCCCCAATTATCAGAACCAACCACCCCACCCACTGCAAAAAGAGAAAGAGAAGGCTCCTAATTGTTATCTTGTTATGAGCCACCAGGCAGGGACCGTATTAAAATCCGTTAAAATGGATTCTGTTTGTTTCCTTTCCTTCCTAAGAGGGGGTGAATTCCTGGTAAAACCAGAGGGTTGGAGTTTGGCCGTGGGCCCAGGTGCTAATTCTTATCCTCTGGAGATAGTCAAAATACAGTAATCTAGGAATGTGATAACAGAAGGGAAAATTATGGATGTTTGAAAGTAGGAGCCTTAATGGGTAAGAGAGAGAAATAGGCGGGGCAAAGGATGAAATACAGGTTTTGTTAATCTAGGTATGGTAGAGAGAAACCTCATGTGCTTAGGCTGGAGGGAAATGACTACAGAGGCTTGTGAGTAGAAAAGTAAAGAAATGTAATCTTTATTGTATTAACTTGCTAGGCCAGGAAATATAAATAGCTATTCCTTTCTTGTTTTAACAATTGGAAAGGGGGAAAGGAATGAATGTTCCTCTTAAATTTTTTATAACATTTTGTATTCCTGTTTTTAAATCTTTCTTTTATTTAATAAAGCCTTGACTTTTTACAGAAAACCTTTTGGATTTTTATTTGAAGCATAAACTGGTGGGAGTATGAATGAGGGCAATGTTGGTTATCTGAGATTACAGCAGGCAATACCATCATTGCCATAACATACCATCAATACCATAACATGGGGGTGGGAAAGGCCAACATTTTAATAAACATAATCATTGACTGTTTTGAATCTAAACAGCCAATCAACAAGCTAAATATTTATTTTGTACAAAAGGTAACTGCTTATATATGTTGGCTCTCTATATGGGTACTGCCACTGCTAGTTTAGTTTAATCTGTCTGACCAGTTCTAGTTGTCTTTCTGACTCAAAGTGTTAGTTTCAGAAAGCTAATAATTCAGTACCCTTTTGAAACTATCATTTGTTTGAGATTCTTCTTTATTACAAGAATAAGATAAAGTGTACTGCTACATTATAATTTTGCCATCTATCTGACAATTTTATCTAAACACAAACCTTATAAGTGAACATTGTTTTTTCCTTCTTCTAAAACTGTGCCTGAGCATTTGTACTTTAGGAATTGTGAAGAAAAAATTAGGGAACTAAGGAAGGCTTGTATTTCAGAACATTCAGCCTTATTCCTTTGAGATACACTAGCTGCACCACTCTACAAAGGTCATCCAACAGTTTACAGAGCTGGGGAAGCTAGTGCTATGACAGAATTCTATCATCCATATTGCCCCAAATTTTATTTCTTCAAGAAAAAGCTTCCATCTTAATCTCTACTTATCAGGCTCCCTTAGAATTTTTGGTGGAATATTTTTGAATATACTGCTACCATTGCAAAATGACTGAGGGCAATGCATTTCCCTTGCTTTTTATTCTTTCAGCTGCATATCAGAACAGCTGGGATAGTTTTAGCCAGTAAGAGCTCCTGGCGAGGAATCAGCAGTTCACATCTCTATTGTGCCTTCTGGGAGAGAAGCCAGTTGAAACCACCTGGTGTGTGTGTACTGCCATGGGCAATTTACATGGTCCCAAATCACCACCAGAAGCAAGAATTGGTACATATCTAAGGATTTCATACCTAGAAACCACTGTAATTCAAATCACCTTAATGGCATATAATAGAACAGAGGGTTGGACTCAATGGCCTAAAAGGCCTTTTCCAATGCAGTGGTTCTATTATTCTTTTCTTAAATTATATGTAATTTCACTATTGTATGGTATCCCTAGCTGTCTACCTATCCATCATGATCTCAAAAGGCCTCGTGGAAGGTGTCTTTCCCTCGGCTTTAAAAAGCGTGAGAAACTGGGTAGGCTGCAAGTTACTATAGAGATGATTATAAAATGACATACATTTCACTTAAATATATTTCCCTCATCCACTTCATAAGTAAAGATAAACACAAGAGTTATGAATCTCACCCAGGATAAAAGAGGAGTCATTTCCCGCAAAATGACTCCTCTTTTGAAAAATGTCTTTTAAAAATCATATTGGAAAAGAATGGTCAACAACTCCATTATTATCCATTTCTCCTTTGCATCTCCTCTCTGAGCATTAGACTGCCACCACATACTGTAAAACAGGACGTAGGTGAATGAGAGGAGATAGAAAAACCAAGGGAGAGAAATTGACTTGCATGTAAGCAAAGAAATTGACTTGCATGTAAGGGAACTGCAGTGGCTCAAGTCGCTAAGACGCTGACTGGGAAGCGGAAGGTCAGCAGTTCGATTCCCGAGTACTGCAGGACGGAAATGAGCTCCCGTCTTCGTCCCAGCTCCTGCCAACCTAGCAGTTCGAAAGCAAGAAATTGCAAGTAGATAAATAGGGACCACTTCGGTGGGAAGGTAACAGCGTTCCGTGCGCTCCGGTGTCTAGTCATGCCTGCCACATGACCACGGAAACATCTGCAGAAGCAGACAGCGCTGGCTCTTCGGCTTAGAAACAGAGATGAGCACTGCACCCTAGAGTCGGATACGACTGGCTTTCGAGCAAGGGAAACCTTTACCTTTACCTAAGCAAAGGTTGGGTTATAACTCCACAGCTGAGGAAGAAGGCAGGCCCTAAAGCCAGAAGAAGAAGACAAAGAAGAAAGACTAGAACACAGACTGAGGAGATGGGCAAATTTTCCTCAATATGCTCAGGGTTCATAAATGCAGAGCTAATAAAGGAAGAAGGGCAGAAGGGAGTTGTATACATTGTTATGAGTTCACTGGAGGAAAGATGGGAAATAAAAGATAACATATAAAATAAAAATTATATTTAAGGTCTGTATCATTTAAACTTGCCTAATTTTTAAATTGGGGTCACTGATTAGTCCAAACCAGTTTTTCTCAACCTGGTGCTGGCAGCTTTTATTACATTTCTGGCAAAATGATCATAATTTTATTTTACTGTCCAAGATTATCATCCCTTGTGTCAGATGTAATTGATGCACTATATATCAGGAGCACCTCAATTTCAGTGGCTTTTATAACATTTGGAAATGCATCATTAATTTCCTTTCCAGCATGATTTCACAATTTCTTCCCTTAACGGAATTGTTAGTTAGTTCTCCATAAATTCCTTGCAAATCATCCCAATTTGTGCTTCAGAGTTCATAGTACTGCCTATTTAGGGAAACAATCACTTTAAGTGTTATGCTTAGTTCATTTGATTCTCCTTTTTAAAAAAACAATCAATGTTTTGTAGCCTGTATTCTTACTGGTGTTTCTATGGATGCTTTCTAAACCCTTTCTATTCTTTAGTAGGCCTGTTTCAGCATGCAATCTCTATCTCTGTATTTAAGTCTACTACTTTGTTAAATACAGAATCCCCTCACCACTAGTTGCATGGGGTTCCACACCTAAAATTTGGTCAGTTGTGAGTTCTTCTTCTGCCAAATATCTTGCATTCTACTTCTTCTGCCAAATATTGGCAATCTTCATGGTGATTAGCCATGAAGACTGTCCTGAGAATATAATGTGGCCTTTCATCTGCCTTCCACATTGCAGCATGACCTGCATACCACTGATCCAGTTCAGCAAGTCGCTTTCTGGCCCTGAGGACTTTTGGCACGCAAAGTCCTCCTTAGCCCCAGGCCAGTATTGATGAAGCTGCTGCCCTCCATCAAGATGGATTCAAGTGGGATTTAATCCACTTGCGGCCCATCACCCTTCCCTGTGGACTTTGGCACCCAAGGGCGTTAGTCCTCAGGGCTGTCGGGTTAGTTAACCACCGCCTGACGCTTGGCGTTGAGTCGCTGGCAGTATGGTACTCCATTAACATAGCAGGATAATCTGGCCAGTTGTGCATTGTGAGTAATGCAATGTTTAGAAATGAACTATTTCTCTGCTTTTTATTTTATTTTATTGGCTTTTTAACTCTTGACATAGGAGGCCTGTGAACAACTGATTAATGGTCCATTGCAACAAAACCCATAAATAGCAAGGATACCATCATCAATAAGTTATTGATGATGGTGCCCTTGCTCTTTATGGGTTTTGTTTCTACTTCATATGGTGTTGCAGTGCTTAAATTTAAGGTCTCTTTTAGAATGGGACTACGGTTGGCAGGAGCTGGGACAGAGACAGCACTACTAGTGACTTGCCGACCTTCTAGTCGTCAAGTTCAGGGTCTTAACCACTAAGCCACTGTAGT
This sequence comes from Bradypodion pumilum, assembly GCA_035047305.1. Lineage (NCBI taxonomy): Eukaryota > Metazoa > Chordata > Lepidosauria > Squamata > Chamaeleonidae > Bradypodion > Bradypodion pumilum. The sequence goes on from JAWDJD010000002.1 coordinate 328,359,455, forward strand.
CCCATTCTAAAAGAGACCTTGAATCTAAGGACTGCAACACCATATGCAGTAGAAATTTCCTGCCAACCTAGCAGTTCGAAAAGCAAGAAATTGCAAGTAAATTTGGCCTCACCCACAGATTTGGCCATGCCCACAGAGGGGTGTGGCCAAAATGGGGGGGCAATAGGATTGCTCAGTACGGGGCCCAGAAATTTTTGATGGTGGCCCTGGAGGCATGGAGTATGGGAATAGGTAAATACAGTGTACAATTTTGTTAGATGTTAATTTTATGTGAAATAGTTTCATTAGGAAAAACTTCAAGCTAAAGTGTCTGGTTTTTCAAATGCAGGCCTTTCTTTTTTATTGGATTAGAAATAGCAGCAAATGCTGTGCAACATATTTGAATTCACATGAATTATTAATTTAACCATCGTGGAAGAATAAGAAGTCAGTGAGTGGCAGTAACACTTCTCTTGCTAATCTAAAGAAGTTAATTCTCTTGTCAGTCTTCTCCATATTTAATCAATCAAAGGATTGTGAATCTGAGTGCTTTTCATATTTGTCTTGATGTATCCATTTAAATCAAAGATGGCTGTTAATTCATTTCTACTTCAACCACATTAACTTTTGGACAGATTTTCTCTAAGGACATTGAAACTGATGTTGTTTCCAGATTGTGGGCTTCCTTCTTACACAATCACATAGCTTCTGCTTTGAAACAAACTTTTTGGTTATTTCAATCTAGAATTTAACGTCTACTTCTCCTAAATCTCAGCCTGTAGACTTACCCTCCCACAAATTCCTGTTTCTTCCTTTAAAAGCCCAATCTCTTTAGAAAGGATGTTGTTATGGTTATGGTACTGTTGAGTCTGGACAAAGAAGTATTCTAACCAGCAGAATTGGGTTAAACTCAGTGATCTTTATTCAGCTCAGGTTCCAGACTGGGGACTATATACAGGGGTGGCCAATATATATATACAGTGTTTGGACCGTTACAAAATAAGATACATTTAGACAGTCTTCCAGATGACATACAGAGTCCAGTCTTTTCTCGCTTTGACATAGCTTTGAAATTGGTGCCTTTAGAATTGGTGCGCTTCCGGGTTCACGGTTTGGCGCGGTTTTACATTTGAACACAATAAATCCTTATATACAACAGGTACAAGAAGCTGCATGTCAGTCGCATGCCATGTTTGGGAGAAGCTGAAAAGCAGTAGGGGCACAGAATTGTTTAGAACTGATAACTTCATATTTGTCAGATACCTGTACTTAATTTCTGTAAATCAATGAGTTATTTACTTTATAATACTGCTTTATATTACTTATTACTGTTTTATATTACCCAGAGATTAAAATCCAGTAGTAAGGGTGTTGTGTTCTGTTGGTTTTATTGTACACACGGATTACAATGTATCTGAGCCAATGTAACCTTGCCTATAGCAACAATGTAACCTTCAGCTGTATCATATAAACCCTGTAATAGGACGCGAGCTAATGACCACCAGCTGGCAGCAGCGAGCGTCCAAAGCTCTCTTGGTCCAAACTCATCAAAGGCAACAGCGCGGGAAGTTTTCCCGCCACCACCTACACCTGGACAAGAAGGGCGTGACCTGCAATGACGTCACGCAGACAGTAGCCAATGGGCTACCATGGCACCACGTTCAAATGTGTTACTGCTGTATATAAAGAGCTATCGATCCGCCATTACCTCATGTTCCCTCTGCCCACGATGCAATAAACCTGAGTTAACCCAGCCCGAGGCTGTGTCCTGTGTCTTGGTTTGCATACACCAAATTGGCGACGAAGGTGGGATTAATGGATCCCCACGGAACAGCCAGGGCACAGAGCGGTTTCAACATCACCAAACCGCAAGACTGGGAGCTGCTTGAGATGGATTTCCAGGCAGCCCTGGTGGAACTCAGAGTCAAAGGAGAAGACGAGGAGAGAAAGAGGGCCATCCTCACCAGAATGCTCGGGATGGAAACCAAGCGGACGCTGGTGGGCATAATCGCTCCGAAGAAGGTGAGCGACTTTAAGGCGAGCGACATCATGAAACTGCTGCGAGAGCGGTTCTGCCCCTCGAGGGCAATGTTTCCCGCTCGGAGCGCGTTTTGGAGGCGAGTCCAAGCGCCGGATGAGTCGGTTGAGGCATTCGTGGCCGCCATGAGGATAGCCGCCGCCCCCTGTAAATGGGGCGATATCCTGGAGTTGGTCCTCAGGGACGGCGTGTTGTGTGGCCTGAAAGACAAGGAGGTACAGCGCAGTTTGATGAATAAGGAGCCGCCACCCACGCTGGCAGAGGTCATAGAGGCCGCGGAAGCCGCAGAGTCCACGAATGCCGGAGTGGACGAGATGCACCAGTGGCGTGAGTGGCGTCCTAGAGCCGGCAAGGCGGAAAATTCGGTGCACGGGAAGACCGGACAGTCGGTGCACGCGACTCGGCGGGCCTCAAAGTCGTCTACGGAAGGCAGCGACGGCGAGGAGGTCCAGAAGGTCCGGAAGGGTGGTCGACGCTGCGAGGGTTGCGGAGCGGCCCACGAGCGCGCGAGATGCCCGTTCAGGAAGGCCGAGTGTTACACCTGCGGCCGTCGGGGGCACATCGCCAAGGCGTGCAGGAAGCGGAAAGAGGGCCGGAGGCAGTCACAAGACCGCGCGGCCAGACCGGACCGTCCAGTGAGGCCCAAAGATGGCGCCCAGACCACGAGGAAGCAGGACGGCGTGGGCCGCGTCTCGGACGGCAGCGAGGACGACGCCTCAGTGTTCAGCGTGTCCGCGGGACAGTCCCATTACTTAGTTGAGGTATTAGTACAAGGGGCCCCTATTAAGATGGAAATTGACTCGGGGTCCTCCTATTCCATAATTCCCCAGAAAGAGTTCCTGAAAATCGACCCCCACGTGCGGCCCAAGCTTAAAGCATTGAGGTCCACACTACGGGACGTACAGGGAAACAGCATTCCGGTGTTGGGGGTCGGGAAATTTCGGGTCAATTTTAAGAGACATTCTGCGGAACTGCCCCTAGTTGTCCTCAAAGGGGGAAGCTGTAGCCTCCTAGGGACACAGTGGTTTCAGCCCTTAGGTTTGTTCATAGGGGGGGTGCATACCGTGGGGGGGGACCCAATACAAGCGGTGTGCGATGCGCATCCCGCCGTTTTTAAGAAAGGACTCGGAAAGTTCAAGGGACCCCCTGTAGCTTTCGACATAGACCCGGAGGTCCGCCCGATAAGACTCAAACCACGCAGGGTGCCGTTCGCACTCAAGGACAAGATAGAGGCGGAACTGGACAAACTGGTGGGCCAGGGGATTCTTATTCCTGTTGATTCCGCGGAGTGGGAAACTCCAATTGTAACGGCTCTAAAGGCTAACGGGGAGGTGCGCATTTGCGCTGATTATAAGTGTACAATTAACAAGGCGATCCGCCCTAATGCATACCCGGTGCCAGTGATCAGCCACCTTTTGGCCAGGCTAAATGGGGGAAAGTGTTTTGCTAAACTCGATTTGGCACAAGCCTATCAGCAACTTCCAGTGACCCCCGCCACGGCCGCGGCACAAACGATAGTTACACATAAGGGAGCGTTCCAGGTGTCGCGGTTACAGTTCGGCGTGAACTCGGCACCCGGCCTTTTTCAATCGCTCGTGGAACGCCTCCTAAAGGGCCTGGAGGGGGTGTTGCCTTATTTTGATGACGTGTTGATTACAGGGGGGAGTGAGGCTGAACTGGCGAAAAGGTTGGACAAAGTACTGACCGTGTTCGAGAAAGCGGGGCTGAGATTGAGGAAGGACAAATGTGTTTTTTTCGAAACCGAGGTCGAGTTTTTAGGGTTCCGGATCACACCCGAGGGGATTAAGCCGTCTAAATCCAAAGTAGAAGCCATTAAAAAGGCCCCTCGCCCCACATCCAAAACCGAGCTACAGTCTTTCCTGGGGCTCCTCAATTTTTACCATACATTCCTCCCGCGGAAGGCGTCCGTGGCCGAACCGCTCCATCGGTTACTTAAAAAGGAGGAGCCATGGATGTGGGGTGACGAGCACGAGAGGGCGTTCAAGGAGCTAAAGCAACTCCTAACATCTGAGGCAATCCTGACGCACTTCGACCCCAAACGGCCAGTGGTCCTAGTCTGTGATGCATCCCCGGTGGGGGTGGGGGCGGTGCTTTGCCACGTGTTGGAGGACGGAAGGGAGGCCCCGGTAGCGTTTTACTCAAGGTCCCTGTCCCAAGCGGAGCGAAATTACGCACAAACCGACAGGGAAGCGTTAGCAATAGTAGCGGGGACCAAAAAATTTCACGATTTTTTGTATGGCCGCCCGTTCAAAATCGTGACCGATCACAAGCCGCTATTAGGGATTTTCACGGCGAGCAAGCCCACGCCACAGATCCTGTCCCCGAGAATGCTGCGATGGGCTATTTTCCTCAACGCATACCAACATGAGTTGGAGTACAGGCCCGGCAAGGAGATCAGCCATGCTGATGCGCTTTCGAGATCCCCTCTGCCCTTGTCGGCGGACCAAAAGGCGAGAGCAGAAAGAGACCGCCAGGTGTTGCTAATTGAGGTTTTAGACGCACCCCCACTAGTACCAGCCGACATTGCTAGGGCGACAGGCAAGGACAGGACGTTGGAGAAAGTTAGTGCATGGGTGCAGAAGGGGTGGCCGGCTTCGTCCCCGAGTACAGAGTTCGACCCGTTCTTTAGGAAAAAGCTAGAGTTGTCCCTAGAGAGGGGGTGCCTTCTGTGGGGCCAACGGGTGGTGGTCCCTGCGCCCCTGCGGACGAGGGTGCTCGAACTGCTGCACGTCAGCCACCCGGGCATAGTTCGTTCAAAGGCGCTAGCCCGGAGTTACTTCTGGTGGCCACAGCTGGACGCGGACATTGAGCACATGGTCGGCACTTGCGAGGCTTGCCAGGGATCCCGACCTGAGGCGGCCCGTCTTCCGCATAGGGAGTGGGACACAGCAAGGGGGCCGTGGTCCAGAGTGCACGTGGATTTCGCTGGCCCGTTCCGAGGAACCATGTTTCTCCTAGTGGTAGATGCGTTCTCCAAGTGGCTGGAGGTTATCCCAGTAAAAAGCACGTCCTCCGCCACGACAATTAGCCAGCTAAGGAGAGTCTTTTCCACGTTCGGTTTACCCGACACTTTGGTAAGCGATAACGCTAGTTGTTTCACCTCCGCTGAGTTCGGAGCCTTCATGGAGGCAAACGCCATTCGGCATGTCACGTCCGCACCGTTTCACCCGGCCACGAATGGCCAAGTGGAACGACTAGTGCGGACAACAAAGGACGCGCTGCGGCGCATGGGCCCGGGGGACCTGAATCACCAAGTATGCCAGTTCCTCTTAGCGTATAGGGTAACTCCCTTAGCGTCAGGCTACTCGCCGGCAGAGCTCTTGATGCGGCGAAAACTGACCACGCTCCTGTCCAGGCTAGACCCGACGAGAGTCGAGGATAAAGGGAAAAACGTAGGGTTGGCAGTCTCGAAAGGTTTCGCCGCTGGTGACCCTGTTCACTGCAGGAACTACTCCAGCGCAGGGCCAGCCTGGGTGCCGGGGACGGTTGTAGAACAGACGGGGCCAGTGTCGTACCGGGTCGAGACGACCACCGGCCTCCTCTGGAGGAGGCACGCTGACCAACTGAGGCACCGGGTGAGTGGGCCAGTCAGTGGAGCTCAGCAACAGGATTCAGCGTTAGGGTTCTCCCCCACCCGCTTAGCCCAAGGGGGAGACAGCAGTGGACGACAGTCCCAAGCAAGGGTGGAAGGAAGCAGCAGCAGCAGCCCCGACTCATATCCTTTTGATACGCCAGTCTTATCAGGGGCCGGGGAAGGGGGAGAGGAGTTCGCGACCGCTGCCCCCGATTGTGATTTTGATTTTGAGTTTGCGAGCCGGGGGGGTTTTCAGGAGTGTTCCCCCACCCATCCAAGCGAGAAGAGGGGTTTTTCGTTAGCCCCCAGTGCCCCCGGTTCCTCCCTAAGAAAGAGCACACCTCCCAACAACGCCGCGGAGCCGCGGCAAATCACTAACGAGTCTCCCTCTCATATTACAGGACAGGAAACCAGGGGACAAAGAGAAGGTAGCAAACCCGGGGAGAGGCAGCCCGCATCGAGACCCCAGCGTGTTCGAAATAAGCCATCTTGGCTGAGAGACTTTGTCTCCTAAGGGGGGGGGAGTGTGTTTAAGTGTGGGCTCGAGACCTTGTCTCGTCCTAGGGGGGAGGGGTGTTGTGTTCTGTTGGTTTTATTGTACACACGGATTACAATGTATCTGAGCCAATGTAACCTTGCCTATAGCAACAATGTAACCTTCAGCTGTATCATATAAACCCTGTAATAGGACGCGAGCTAATGACCACCAGCTGGCAGCAGCGAGCGTCCAAAGCTCTCTTGGTCCAAACTCATCAAAGGCAACAGCGCGGGAAGTTTTCCCGCCACCACCTACACCTGGACAAGAAGGGCGTGACCTGCAATGACGTCACGCAGACAGTAGCCAATGGGCTACCATGGCACCACGTTCAAATGTGTTACTGCTGTATATAAAGAGCTATCGATCCGCCATTACCTCATGTTCCCTCTGCCCACGATGCAATAAACCTGAGTTAACCCAGCCCGAGGCTGTGTCCTGTGTCTTGGTTTGCATACACCAAAAAGTGGCAACTAGAATAGGCCCACTGAATTAATATTACTTGCATAGGGGTTTATCAAATCCCAACTCATTCAATGGGCCTATTCTAATTGTGACTTACTCCTGGATTTCTGCTATTGTGCAGAAACAATGCCATTTTGGAAAATACTCCCAGAATCCCAGTGGCTCGGATGCTTGTGGGGAATACTGGAAGTTGCCACCCAAAAAAGTAACATTTACAAGTTCTGGTGTCACTAATAAATGCTCAGAAATTACATATATATTTATATATGTCAAAGAGAAGAGTAACAAACACAAAGAATTCTTTATTATTTGCTCTTTCCCAATTCTGCACCAAGATAAATCATAATATGAGCTCACTCACCAAATGCTGAATCTTGAAAACAAAATCAAACACCTTTGCCAGTAACAGGAGGGAGAAAATAGTCAATACAAAAAATTCTGCATCAGCAATTATTATTTAAACATTGATAATAGACATGAATGTTCCATCTTTACACCATCTATATAAAAGTCATTTACTGTGAAGGAAGCTTTATTAGACTCTTAGATACATTGGAGGGAATTCTAGCTTGAAAATGTTCAGGTAAGCTTCTGCTCATTGAGGAAATGTCATGGTAAAATGAAGAAAAATGATGCATACTTTTGACCATTGCAGATAGTTTTCCAGTGAGTTGGAAATGGAGTAGAAACAGGCAATATCTATGTAAAGTGCATGTTTTTCACCTACATAGGAGGAAATTAAACACACATTTTGTGTTCAAGCATGTTGGCTAGAATTCTATTATCTATTTCAACTTGCATAAAAGATATTGCATAAAGCCCTGAGTCGGGTTTACCCGAGTGGGCAGCATAGAAATCTAAGAATTAAATTAAATTAATATTGCATAAGTGTGGGTGGTAAATTGCTACTCATTAACAAGATGCAGCTTGCATTTCCAGATGCATGCCCTATCACATGATTGGATGTGTGTTTAAGGAATGCAACCAGCACTTTGTTCATGAGCAGTAATTGGTTGGGTTAAGCTCAAAGTCCACAGGGGGTCCTTTGTATAACCCTAAATCTTTTTTGAACACCTCAGAATGTGCAGCACAAACGTCCTGGATTGGGTCAGTGTCTATTGCGTGAATGCCAGAAAGCTGGATTCCCAGGGGTCTAAACCATTGAGTCCCAATAAGACAGTTAGTGCCCTGCTTAACTACAACCAATGGCATGGAGGTGCAAATGTTTTTGAATTTGACCAAGAAATTTCCCACCCCCAGGACTGGAATCTGGCAGCCTTGCACATCCCAGAGGGAAGTTTTAAAAGATTTGACCTTGGGCCGAGGGGCAGCGGGAATTCTCAAAAACTCCCACTGTGGGATTATGGAAAAGGTAGTACCTAAATCCACCTCCATCTTGAAGGGGACATCCTGCAGGCTCAGATATTCCTGCTCATGAGGCAACATTGACCATCTTCGTCCCTCAGCCAGCAGACGGTCCTGGAGTGCTTCTTCGATGTTGCCCCACTTGCACGGGGCAGCAGCAATGTGCAGAGCGGCGGCGTAGTCTGCAATGGACTCTCTAGGTCGCTGCTCCCTTCTGTGGAAGGCCACCCTGGCCGGGATGATCGAGACCTCTGGCTGCAGGTGTTTCCTCAGTGCGGACATGATTTCTGCGAGCGGCACCACATCCACGTCCCTTGGGAGAACGAGGTGGGTTGCCAGCTCAAGCATCTCAGAACCGCACTGAGCGAGGAAACAGGAGCACTTCTGGTCTTCGTCGGTGATCTTCTGCGAGGCCATTGCATGGTGGAATCGGCGTTCATATGTTGCCCATTTCTCTGGATGCATAGGTCAAATGGGCCGATGTTGCTGCCATGTGGGGACACCATCCCATCCTCGTCGCCAGTTTCGTGTTCAGGGAATGAACAAGCAGACGAGTGAAGTAGTGAAATTCAGCTCTTTAATAGTGGGGTTTGAACAGTTTGGACGGGGCAAAACTCTGACTTATATACACTATAAACAGTAACAGTAACAATAATACAACAAGGCCATTGGCTAACAGAGTGTGCACATTTTCAATCCACTTATTTGCATAAGAATAGATACATGAGAAAAGATACATTCCGCTCCTGTCAGAAAACACAGTTAACATACATAACAGATCCCTTCGTGAAAAGCCTCTCTTCTGGTCCATCTTTTTTCTCTCTCCCCACAAGGTATTGTCTCCCCTACTGACTTTAAGCATTGATGTGCTACATTCTCACTTATGAAAATGAGTCCATTTCCCACTGTTAAAAAATGCTGGTAATTTGTGTGTTGATGCTTATAAAATAGTTTATGCAAATTTTGTGTCAATCTACATTTTCTTCTTTTAATTATATTCTAGCATTTTTTGCCCGGCCCTGCCGGGCAGGTATAACTTGTGTGTTGGTGGTTGTGATGGTTTTGGGGGTGTACACACACAACACAAAGAACACACAACAACAACACACACACACACACACACACACACACACACACACACACACAAAATACACGCACACAACACAACCACATACACACAATACACACACACATACACAACACAACCACACACACAATATACACAAACACACAAACAACACAATCACACACACAGAATACACACACATAGCACAACCACACACACACAACACACAACACAACCACACACACAACCACACACATAATACACACACAATGCACACAACCACACACACAACACAACCACACACACACGCCAAAGCTGCATGGGGAGAGGAGGGGCTCCCCTCCCCCCCCCCGAAGTCTCGGTGAGGATACACACACACACACACACACACACACACACACACACACACACACACACACACACCGAAGCTGCATGGGGAGATGAGGGGCTCTCCTTCCTCCCCCCGAAGCCTTGGCAAGGACACACACACACACACACACACACACACACATGGAAGGCCGTGCTGGGGAGGCACAGAGTGCGATTGGCCCAGCCGGCAACAGGTAAGTGGGGCAGGGGAAAGGGACTGAGAGGGGTAACGGGCGGGGGCAGGTTTGTGTTCCCCCTTTCTCCTCCCAGACCAGGGTGGGCGGCGTGGTCCCCGGGCTCATCCCCTCCCCCTCTGTCCCTGTTCTCCACCCCACTTACATGTTGTCTTGTGGGCTAGGCAACAGGCTGTGCCTCTGTGGCAGCGGCCTGTCCTCCGTCCCCACCGGCGTCGAGGTGTTCGCCGGTCGAGCAGGGGGGACCAAAAGCAGGCAGCCCAGCCGGCAACTGATGTGCCTGCCCGCCTGTCGGCCGTGGTGAGCTGGGGATGGCTTTCCTCTGGGAGACAAAGTGTCTCCCGGAGGGAAGTTTGGCTGGCCGTTTTTTTTACGCATGCACCACTTTCTCGGCCTCCTCCATGCTTGCGTCCCTCAGCCTGATTGGCTGATGGGTTGTGCGGCACGGAGGATGTTGGGAAACATAAGGTTTTTTTTGTTTGTGTTCGTGGGGTGGGTGCCCTGCTCTCGGCGTCCGGACCCTTGCGGTGATGCTTGCAGGGTCTTAAGGTAATTGTGGCTGGCTTGGTACGGGATGGTTGGTCCGGGTGTGGCCACGTATGCCAGACACGTACCACACAACCCCCTTCTTATAGGTATAGATTTCTTCTTTTTTGGTGATATGTAATTGACCAGTCTATTTCTTGCCTTTTCCTTACATAGGATAGTCATCCAGAATAAAAAGGGTATTTCTGGGGAGCCATGTTCTTGAAACTCTGCTGGGTGGGTGGCGGTATACACATGAATAGAAGAATTATCATTTTGGAAAGGGATAAATAATTCCCCACAATTTTTCTTTTGTGCCATGGGCATTCTTGCTATGCACCTCTCTGGATTAGGTTCATCTTGGATATCTGGCATGTGGATAGTCCTAGTTTTAAGAGTAGGTTGCACTATAAGGTTCCATTCAACTGTTTGATTCCACAGCATTGCAAAATAGCTTAAGTAAATGAAACATCATCTGGGAAATGGGTGCATTTCCTTCAAGTCTTCCCTTAAGCATAAGGCATGGTTTTCATGCTTCAGAACTGAGTGCACTGAAGGAGAAAAATAACAACTTTATGCCTGTAATGCTAAGAACATTAAGGTCATTATCACATACTCAGCTTCCACAAAATTTTGACAGCTAGACAAAATATCTGCTATAACAAGCCATTATGTAAACAGGAAGTAGATAAAAGCGACTGACAGATAATTAATTTCTATGTCTGGTGAAATCCTGTTATAAATAAAATCTTGAGAAAAACAACATTTAACCTATACAATATGTAATACTTACCTTCTTTGTTCAGAATGAAGACACATATGTATATGGACAAGAAGCATTGCCACATTTAATGACAATTTTCTTATTCCTGAAATACTGTACCTGGGATTGGCAACTTTTAGAAGCAGCAAGATTGAAGCAGTTACAAGCCTCTGGTCTGAGTTCTTTTTTCTAAAATAGAGATAGCTTTAAGAAAAGTACATGGCTATTTCAAGCTGACCTGCAGTGGAGTGGAGATGGTCCACATTATCTGTTCAAAATAATTGGAATTGATTCAAAGAAGCCTGACAAGATTTCATTTTTGATATCTTCTCAGATGCTGCCACAAATGTAGTGTTCAGTGAACAATTATCTCCTCAAAAGGGCTCAGCAAATTGTCATAGTAGATAATGGAGGGTTCCATTCCTGAGTCCTCTTAACTAGGTCCCAATAAGCTCTGAACCACCCAGAACACCTCTGCTGTTATCACAATTTGAAGATGCTGTAAAGAAAATGCAACAAAACCATTTGCCCTTGTGGTGCAGTGACTGCACACAGCACTCTGCTCACAAACTGAGTTTGATTCTGATGGGCTTAGGGTCAACTCAGCTTTCTATTCTTTCATGGTAGGTAAAATGAGTGCCCTACATGTTTGGCACAAAATGTTAATTGCCTTGCAAACTTCCTACAGAATGCTCTAAGTGCTATGGGGTGGTATATAAGTATAATTGCTAGTACTATTGCTTCATTGCAATTTTGTCCTCCATGGTGGCAGAAGTACATGGGTGATGGAGACTGCCTACAACCTCAGATCATCATCATGCTTCCCATGCTTACCAATGGCAAAAAAACAAACTTAGGTTATAACCTTTCACATGTGTTGGGTCATTGATGTTGACTGCAAGCTGGCCAGGACCTTTGATGTCCAAACACACGTATTAAGGGCAAAATTAGAAATTGCAGGGAAAATAAATAATTTAGATACACATTGATCATATAAACACACTGTCTAATACAATAATTGTGTGGTGTCAAGTCAATACTGAGTTAAGGTGAGCCTCTTCAGGGTTTTCAAGTTAGACAATACACAAAAGTGATTTACCATTTCCTTCTTCAGGGAGTATCCTGGTATTGTGCAGCTTGCCCAAGGCCACACAGGTCGGCTTCCTTTGGGATGCACAGTTGGAAATCAAATTCCCAACCTCTGGATCTGCAATCAGATATCAGATACTGATAATGGCTGAAATCTTGTTTGTGTGAATTTATGCCATGCAAACCAAATGATGGCATCATCCAGCGAGAAAGATGTTTAATTTAATTAAAAACTTCCTATCCCCAAAATGTCAGCTTCTGAGACTCCTTAGTGATTACTTTTGCCCTTCGGAAGCCTTTGGGAGCCTTGAAGTGGGAGATAAGCCTTTAATATGGAAAAACAGGCTAACAAAAAAATTATCATTTTACACAAACAGGTAATGCAACTGCCACTCCCAGCATCACATCATCTTCTCCCTGCCCATCAGTAAAAAAATATATGTTGTCGGAAGATAATGTTTTCTGGCTTACATGGCGTTAATTGTGTCAGTCAACGTGTAAAAAACATATAATAGTACACATTCTACTTGGATATAAACAAGGACATCAATATATATATCAAACCTTGCAACACTCAAGGAGTTATACATGCAGTTATACCCGGTTGGACAGCATTCATAACAATCCATAACATCTAAACCTGTTTGGTTGAACTAAGGAGATACTCTGCTCTGCTCAAATAGCATATTAGAAAGTAAAAGGCAAAAAAAAAAAAACCCAGACACACACACACACAAAGCAACAGTCTCTTGGGTCAATTTTGAGATGCCAGGTCATGATTCTGATTGAAACATATTTTAATTGCAGTAGCTGAATTCCCTCCAACCTTTGTTTATTTTGGAAGAAGGGTACTGAATTGTACATAATAGTTCATGACACAAAACTGGAAAAACTGGAAACATGCAGGTCGCAAAGTACTTAGCATCATACAGTTTTTCAGTGAAAGAAGTTATTGATCTTTTTTTAAAAGATAGAATATGTGTCTGGCATTTTAGTTATAATGGGCTAAAGTTCACAAGGCAAAATAAATACCTAGAAAGCAGGCTTCCTTCTCTTAGGTCAGGGTTGCCCAAACTTTTCGGGCTGTGGGCTGGCCACGTGATTCAAGGAGCCAGTCACTATAGCCCAGGGGCTGGATCTGGCACCCAACACCAATTCATTTGGCCTGTGAAGCCCTCATCACTCCTGGAAGCGGAAGTAACACGTGCCTGTACACCCGTGTTTTACTTCTGCTTCCAGGAGCGATGAGGACTTTGCAAGCCAGATGAATTGGCATCAGGGGCTGGATCTGGTCCCCAGGCTGTAGTTTGGGCAGCCCTGTCTTAGGTCATCATCTGACATTAGCTATTTTTTTTCATGTTTCAGGATTTAATTATTTTAGCTTTTTTAAAAAATCCTAAGGAATATGCTGGGTTCCAAGCATAGAAATTATACAGCAAGTTATTTCTTTCATATTTTCTTTCTGGAAAACAAAAAATCCTTTGCATTCTTTGTTACACAAACCTCGACCTAGATGTTATCCTTAAAACAGAAATTATACAAAAAGAGTCTCTGGCCACCCAGAAACCAAGCTCATGGCTAAAAATAGTGCTGTGTCCTTGCTAGCAAAGCAGGCGACCCAGGGCAAATGTGCTCCAAAGAGCCTTGCTTATCAGAGCAGAAAGAAAACCGGTGGTGGCTTTGAGCTACCGCTGACTGATTCAGTCAGGATGATTTGTACTACAGTGGAAGCCAAACACCACTACAAAATGGAGTGCAAACAGGATTAAAATCACTTCTTCAGCTCTATCCCTTAGGCTCAGCTAGAATTTAGAGGACTTAGTTCACACATCTCATCAGGTGCCTTGCAATGACCATTAAGGGTCCCTCTCTGAGGCTGCTTCATCCTAGTATGTTTCATCCTACTGTTGTTGTACTGATAGATTAGTTTTCAGGCCTCACACAGCATAAAGTCACTGCTGAATGGTGGCCAAGTCACTCAAAAACAGGTTACTTAGAGCAAGGGTTCTCATCTCTTTGTTTCTCCCCAGTAGCATGTTTTGGGAGGAGGTTTTGGATTATGCCAACGTTCAGCAAGTTACCTTTAACTGCATGCTCAGGGATCCTTCTTATAAACTTACTTCCAATCATATGGGGGTTCTGGTTCTTCTGGGGCCTCTATAAGGTAGCCCTCTTTAGGATCCTCCAGCATATCTCCACAGTCCTTCTTCCACTCTGCAAGGATGTACCTGTCTGTTGTGTATCCATGCAGTTCAGCTGTTTGCCGGTAGCGCAGCTGATGGAGCTCACGTGACCCCAATTCCTCCAATGGGTAACTAATGCGGGAAACCTTCCCGCCACAGGTGAAACTATGTCAGGTATGTGTTACGTCAGAAAGATGTTACCAATACTGTAACCAATAGGCGCCTTAGGGCGAGATTCAAATTATTATGTACCATATAAAAGGAGGCAAGGCTCTGCCATTGCCTCATGTACAGATTGACCATCTTTACCTATAAATCTGAGTGTTAACCGTTGGAATGTGACAAAGGATCCTGCACCCGGCCATACTAGCCTGTACCAAGCATCCGTGCACTTGCCCGAACCGGGTTCGCAGGTAACTGTCGGGTTGAGAAATGCACCAGTGGGGCAGGAGACCCACAAACGTCAACAAAGAAAAAGAACTTCAATACCCAACATCCTGTGCGCTGTGGTGAGCTGCAGCCAATTAGGATGAGAAGTGTGACCAAATAGAACGTTGTCAGTCGCTCCACAGCCAATCAAAATAAACTTCAGAAAATATTTCAACGCACGACCAGTAACACCACAAATTAAACTTCATGTCCCAGTGTCCTTTGCACTGTGCAACCCCTCAGCCAATCAGGCTGAGGGATACGAGCACAGAGGAGGCTGGAAATGCGTGCGCTGACTGAAAAAAAACAACTGCTGGGAGCCAGAGGGACTTTGAAAGACCCAGCTGGAGGGAGCCAGGAAAAGGTAAGTTCAGTCGGTGGGGGTGAGGGAGTGGGTGAGGGTGGCAATAAAAGGTGCTGGGTCCAGAAGGGTTGGGGGGACAGACCCCTTTTGTCCCCCCCAACCCTTCTGGACCCAGGAGACCCGAGACAGAGGATCGAATCCACACACACCCCTCCCAAACACTCCGTTTTAAAACAGAAGAAACAGCTTGGTTTCTTCTCTTTAAAATGGAGTGTTTTTTGGGGGGATGATCCCCTCTCTGCCAGGTCCCCTGGCTCTGGAAGGGTTGGGAGGACAGACCCCTTTTGTCCCCCCAACTCTATCAAACCCAGGGGACCAGGGACAGGGGATCGAATCCACCCCTCCCAAACACTCCATGTTAAAAGAGAAGAAACAGCTTGGTTTCTTCTCTTTAATAACGGGGTGTCCTGTGGGGGGGATCCCCTCTCTGCAGGGTCCTCTGGGTTTGGGGGGACAATACACACACACACGCGCGCGCGCACACACACACACACACACACAACACTCCTGCCTTGCCAGGAATTTTTAATGTGTGTGTTAGTGGTTGGAGTGGTATTGTATGGGTGGTGGTGGTTGTGCAAACCCAAAACCACCCCTAACCACCAGCACACCTCTTTTTTACATAAATTATCAAAAAAATTATCCCTTACAACACAATTTAAAACAGCCCGGCAACGCCGGGCAAACTATGCTAATATTACAATAAAGTAGTGTTTAGCCCGCCTGCCGGCTCGTGTGCAATCAGTCTACCTACATCAAATTGGTGACAAAGGTGGGATAATGGGATCCCACAGGGTCACCCTATCTCTGTTTGACACTTCCATGCCGGAGTCATGGGACCTCTACGAAGAGCAATTCCTATATGTGATGGCTGTGGAGAAGATTGAGGATGAAGACCAAAAGCGAGCCTGCCTGCTGGCCCAGTGTGGGTTGCCAACCTTGGAGCTGGTAAGAAACCTACTAATGCCACAGTCACTCAAGACGGCACTGCTGGATGACATCCTGGCTGCCCTGCGGGCGCATTTTCATCCAAAAGTGTCGGTTTTCCCAGTGAGAATGGCGTTCAGCCAGAGGGACCAATGGCCTGGAGAAAATGTGGCCAAGTACATGGCCGCGCTGAGGCTGGTGTCCATTCCTTGCCAGTGGGGGGCTACCCTGGCCAAGGCATTGCAAGACCGCCTCCTACTCGGCCTTGCAGGATGAAGAGGCCCAGCGAAAACTGTTAGCCCAGGACGAGGACATCACATTCGAGGAGGTCCTGTGGGTTGCACAAGCTGCTGACACTGTGGAGGATGGAGGACGGGCATGCAGGACGAGGTCCACAGCCCCGAGAAGCTTGGCGTCCATGGTGCAAGCCCACAGCTGTTCGTCACCACGTGCATGAGAGTCTAGAGCTGCGGCAGCTGCTGCCATGTCCTCTTCAGGATCTGGTGAGAATGAGAGTGAACCAGAGGTCTAGACAGTGAGAAAAAGGCCATCCAAAAAGAGAGACACCACCGAAGCAAGCCGGCGCTGTGAGGGGTGGGGGGGCTCACACGACCAGAAGAAATGCCCATTCAAGAAGGCAGAGTGCCACAACTGCGGACGGTTGGGACACAGTGAAGGTGTGCAGGCAATGCAGAAGTTGAGACCCTGACTGGACCAGCTGCTACAGTCGAAACGACAAGGCCATCAGGAAGGTGCACGAAGGGGACACCATGGTGAGATGTGTGTCGGACCGATGCACCCGTTTTTTTTGTGAAGGTACTGTTGCAGGGGGTTCAGGTGAAAATGGAGGTGGATTCAGGGACCACCTATTCCATAGTTCTGCAGACGGACTTCCTGCGAATACCCCCTAGGGACCACCCAAAACTGAGAGCCCTCAGGACGAACTTGCGGGACGTTCAAGGTAACTACATTCCCATCCTGGGGGTGGGAGATTTCACCGTCCATTTCAAAAACTTCACGAGGAATGTGCCCCTGGTGGTTCTTAAGGGGGGGTCCAGTTGTCTTCTAGGGACCCAGTGATTCGAACCAACGCCGTCCTGGCTGACCCCATTCAGGATGTGTGCAACGCACATCCCGCTGTTTTTGAAAAAGGACTTGGGAAGTACAGGGGGCCTCCAGTGGACTTTGATATAGACCCTTCCGTTCTCCCCCGTACGACTCAAGCCGGAAATAGTGCCTTTTGCACTAAAGGACATAATCAAAGCAGAACTGGACAAACTGGTAGATCAGGGGATTTTGGTTCCGGTGGACTCCGCGGAGTGGGAGACAACGATTGTGACTGCTGTGAAATCTAATGGGGTGGTTAGAATTTGTGCTGATTACAAGTGTACTATCAATAAGGCCATTCGCCCCAATGCCTACCCGGTGCCGGTAGTTAGCCATTTGCTGGCCAAGTTACACACAAGGGTAAATGCTTTGTGAAGCTTATCAACAGTTAACAGTTAAACCTGCGGCAGCAGCTGCCCAGATGATAGTTACACACAAGGGTGCATTTAAGGTGACACGCCTCCGGTTCGGCGTGAACTCAGCCCCCAGGATATTTCAGGCACTTGTAGAAGGCCTGCTTAAGGGTCTCCCCGGGGTCCTGCCACATTTTGACAATGTGTTGACAACAGCTGGGGATGAGTCAGAGCTAGCCCAGAGGTTAGACGGGGTACTATCCATTTTTAAGAGAGCTGGGCTATGCCTGAGAAGGAACAAATGTGTGTTCTATGCAAACGAGGTTGAGTTTCTGGGGTTTTGAATCACCCCCAACAGGGTAAAACCATCAAAATCCAAGGTTGCAGCAGTACAGAACACCTTCAGACCAGCCACTAAACCAGAGCTGCAGTCTTTCTTAGGGCTCCTGAACTTCTACCACTCTTTCCTCCCACGGAAGGCATCTGTGGTGGAGCCGCTTCACCGCCTGCTGAAGAAGGATGCAGTCTGGTGGTGGTGGGAGGGTCAGGAGCGAGCGTTCAATGAGTTAAAGTGGCTCCTCTCTTCCGAGGTGATATTAACTCATTTCGACCCCAGGAAGCCCATAGTACTATGCCGTAGTGTTATGCCTCACCGGTGAGGGTCGGGGCTGTCCTCTGCCATGTGCTCGAGAACAGGAGGGAGGCACCGATTGCATTCTACTTGAGATCCCTTTCGAAAGTGGAGCGAAACTATGCACAGACGAATAGGGAAGCCCTCGCGATCATCGCGGGGATGAAGAAATACCATGATTTCTTGTATGGGAGGGAGTTCACTATTGTCACAAACTACAAGCCCCTCCTGGGAATTTTTGTCATGGCCAAGCCCACTCCCCAGATCCTGTCCCTATGAATGCTACGGTGGACGTTTTTCTTAAATGCATACCAGTTCACACTGGTACACCGCCCAGGGAAAGACATTGCTCATGCGGATGCGCTTTCCAGGTCCCCCTGCTGGAGCTGGGGGAACCCGAGTGTGAGGTCGAGCAAGATCACCAGGTGCTGCTCATCGAGTCTCTCGACTCACCCCCCCATCGTGCCTTCAGATATTGCCAGGGCAACCGCAAAAGACAAGGTTCTGTCCCAGGCGGTGACATGGGTAAAGAAGGGCTGGCCTGAAACGTCCCCATCCAAGGAACTTGCATCATTTTTCAGGAAACGTTTCAAGCTTCTGCTTGAGAGAGGATGCCTCCTCTGGGGCCAGAGGGTGGTAATTCCCAAGGTTTTTCGAGCCAAGCTGATCCATTTGCTCCACACAAACCACCCGGGGATCGTGAAGTCGAAAGCTCTGGCAAGGAGCTACTTCTGGAGGCCCAACATAGACAGGGACATAGAGCAATTGGTGGGTGCGTGTGAGAGTTGCTAACACTCATGGCCCGAGGAGCACAGATTACCCCCCCAGGGAGTGGGACACAGCCCGTGGGCCATGGTCAAGGGTTCACATGGATTTTGTGGGGCCCTTCTGGGGAACAATGTTCTTGTTAGTGGTTGATGCATTCTCAAAATGACTGGAGGTCATTCCAGTGCAAAATATATCCGCCGCAGCCACAGTCAAACACCTGAGGAGGTTGTTCACGTGTTTTGGCCTGCCCGATGTGTTAATTTCAGATAACGCAACCACATTCACGTCTGCCGAATTCCAGGAATTCCTCGAACGGAATGTGATCAGGCATGTAACCTCCGCTCCGTTTCACCCTGCCACAAACAGCCAATTAGAGCACCAGGTCCACACTACAAAGGAGGTGCTATGGAGGATGGGTCCGGGGGATCTGGAGCTACAGCTCTGCAAATTCCTCCTCTGTTATAGGGTTACTCTGCTTGCATCGGGGCAGTCCCCCGTGGAGATTCTGATGCGAAGGAGACCCACAACATTGTTTGCTCATTTGAATCCATCCAGGGTGGAAGACAGAGGCATGAATGTGGCGGTAGAACAAAGGAAAGTGTTCGGGGCAGGCGACACAGTGTACTGTAGGAATTATTCCACTTCTGGGCCAGCGTGGGAACCTGGGGAGGTGGTGGAACAAACCGGGCCCATATCGTAACGAGTGAGGACAGAAACGGGTTTGTTGTGGCGGAGGCATGCCGACCAGCTTAGGAGAAGAGTCACAGAAGCCACTGGGGAAAGTGGGAATTTGACAAATCAGCGTTAGGGTCACCCCCCACCCGTGTTACCCAAGGGTGGAATACAGGACTCTGTATAACAGGTGGCATAAACCACCCAGAGACCGCTACCCAACCTGGAGTAGCACAACCCCACTTTGATTTTCTGTTACATGATGGGGGGAGTTTTCGTGAGTGTTCTCCCACTCGTCCAAGTGAGCAGCGGGGTTATGAGTTGTCCTAGAGGTCCCCCATCCTCCCCGGCATGTAGATACCCCAGCCCTGCTCCAGCCAGGGTTCGATGGGACCCTTTAGTTTTCCCGGGGGGGGGGGGGGAGAGTCGGACATCACAGCCAATTCAGACAGCACAGCTGCGGGATCCAGAGCAGCACTGCTGAATCAAATGGTCGGCCGCAGCGCGTCCGCCGGCCCCCACAATGGTTGAGGGACTTTGTCCCATCCTAGGGGGGAGGGATGTTGTGTATCCATGCAGTTCAGCTGTTCGCCGGTAGCACAGCTGACAGAGCTCACATGACCCCAATTCCTCCAATGGGTTACTACCACGGGAAACCTTCCCGCCACAAGTGAAACTATGTCAGGTATGTGTTACATCAGAAAGACGTCACCAATACTGTAACCAATAGGCACCTTCGGGCAAGATTCAAATGTATTATGTACCATATATAAGGAGGCAAGGCTCCGCCATTGCCTCATGCACAGATAGACCATGTTACAATAAAGTAGTGTTTAGCCCGCCTGCCAGCTCATGTGCAATCAATCTGCCTACATCAAACTGTCTCTTAGCTTGCCCTACTTCTTCCTGCATACAAAGCCTCCTTTATATCCTCACAAACACACTCCCAGGACCGTGTTGCTCTTTCCTCCTCCAAGGAGCCTGCTCCTTTCTTTGTCTTTTTATTGGTGCCATGGACTTCTATCTGGGTTCCAGGCTCCCAGGGCTTGTATTCTCTGTCCCAGGGTTCTTTTGGAACCCATCCTGTCTACATCATATCACCCCAGTATATTGGTGATGGCTGGTGGTGACAAACTCCCCACTCTCAGAGGGGGCAGAAGATGGCTTACTCACTGCATTGCCTTCATTAGTGTATGCTTCCTCACAAGCAGCCAGAAATATGGCAGGTATTAACTACCTGAAGCACACTAATATTTCAAGAATTATAATAGTTATGACTTCCTCGATTAATGTCAAGCTACTTGAGAGCCATGGGAAAGGTTCCAGACTTTCATAAGTTCTAACTGGAGACTCTGGGTGGCTTAGCTATATAAGAACTGACCCTTCCTCTCAGAAGCTGCCTCAGCAATGGAGGTCAACAGACTCACAGTTGCTTGGCTCCTGGATCTCCTGCCTTGTTCTTGGTTACTAGAACATCTCCTGCCTTGTTTTTGATTCCCACTTCTGAAGACCTCTGCCCATTTCCTGGTTCCTGTGGACTGTTGTTGTGGCTCACTAACAAAGGTTAGTATGCTCAGGAGTTTGGCTCCTAGATATCTTGCTTTGTTCCTGGTTCCTGCTCCAGAACATCTCCTGCCTTGTTCCTGCTTCCAAAGACTCTCTGCCCTGGATCTGATTCCTGTGGAATGTCCAATGAAGGTAATTGGACTTGCTGTTGCTTTGCTCCAGAATTTCTTGCTTTGCTCCTTGTTCCTGCCTTACTCTTGGTTCCTGACTTCAAAGATCTCCTGCCTTGCACCTGGTTTCTCCTTCCAAAACACTTTCTACCCTGTTTCCAGTTTCTGTGGACTGTTGTCATTCCTCAGCTGGCTCCCCACTTGAAACCACTCCTTGTCCTGCTTGTCCTGCTTTCTTGGTCACCTGACTTGTCCTCCTTGTCCTGCTCTCTTGGTCACCTTACCTGGTTTGTTCAGACCACATTTATTTATTTATTTATTTATTTATTTATTTATTTATTTATTTATTTATTTATTTATTTATTTATTTATTTATTTATTTATTTATTTATTTATTTATTTATTTATTTATTTATTTAATTGACTTGTTTACCTGCACTCTCACCAAGGTGACTCCGGGAGGCTTACAACATGAGAAATACCCCAACATAACCCATTAGAACAACCCATACATCTTGTTGTCCAGACCAACCATGTGTCCCTGTCTACCTTAGGCTTGCTTCTGGGTTTGGACTCTGGTCTGTGATAAGGTTACATGAAACACATAGACTCCCACACAAAACAAGTATGTTTTTTCCACTCAAACAAATTAGAAAGGACAAAGGATGATTGGCAAAAGGCTAATGAAGTCACACTTTTCTCACCAGTAAAGTGATAGCAGCAGGGGTGGAGCCAGCATGTGCCTTTCACTCCATGTTCAATAAACACAGATAAAGACTCCTTGAAAATGGTAGCACTATTCACCACATGGTAACTGCTAGATTAGGCTACTGTAATGCATTTATTATTATTATTATTATTATTATTATTATTATTATTATTATTATTATTATTATTATTATTATTATTATTATTATTATTATTATTATTATTATTATTATTATTATTATTATTATTATCATTCATTCATTCATTCATTCATTCATTCATTCATTCATTTATTTATTTATTTATTTATTTATATCCCACCCTACTCAGCACAGGCCGACTCAGGGCAGCTCACAAATTTAAAGGTACAATATAACAAAAGCAAGAATACAATATCAAAAATACAATATAGCAGATAACAAGTCCAAAATATGATAGAAAACAGTAACAACTCTGTAGTACACATATAACTCACTCCTGTCCCCAAAGAGTCTAAGTGAAAAGTGGGGGCAGTGAAAATCCTACTGCCTCAACGGCCTCTAAAGTCCGGTGGTCTCTGCATCTGTTATGTATGTTAACTGTGTTTTCTGACAGGAGTGGAATGTATCTTGTCTTATGTATCTATTCATATGCAAATAAGTGGATCAAAAAATGTGCACACTCTGTTAGCCAATAGGCTTGTTGTATTATTGTTACTGTTACTGTTTATAGGAGTGGAATGTATCTTTTCTCATGTATCTATTCTTATGCAAATAAGTGGATCGAAAATGTGCACACTCTGTTAGCCAATGGGCTTGTTGTATTATTGTTACTGTTACTGTTTATAGTGTACAGTGATACCTCATATAATGTGTAAACTTGGTTCCACAAGTTTGGACTTTATACGGATTTGGACTTTCTATGAGGCATGCAAAATCCTAGCTGTGATGCCTCATACTCTAAGTCAGAGTTTTGCCCCGTCCAAACTGTTCAAACCCCACTATTAAAGAGCTGAATTTCACTACTTCACTCGTCTGCTTGTTCATTCCCTGAACACGAAACTGGCGACGAGGATGGGATGGTGTCCCCACATGGCAGCAACATCGGCCCATTTGACCTATGCATCCAGAGAAATGGGCAACATACGAACGCCGATTCCACCATGCAATGGCCTCGCAGAAGATCACCGACGAAGACCAGAAGTGCTCCTGTTTCCTCGCTCAGTGTGATTTTGAGACGCTTGAGCCGACAACGCACCTCATTCTTCCAAGGGACGTGGATGTGGTGCCGCTCGCAGAAATCATGTCTGCACTGAGGAAACACCTGCAGCCAGAGGTCTCGATCTTCCCAGCCAGGGTGGCCTTCCACAGAAGAGAGCAGCAACCCCGTGAATCCATTGCAGACTATGCCGCCACGCTGCACATTGCTGCTGCCCCATGTAAGTGGAACAACATTGAAGAAGCACTCCGGGACCATCTGCTGGCCGGCATGAGGGATGAAGATGCTCAATGTCACCTCATGATCAGAAAGACTGATTTTTTGGAAAGCTGCAAATCAGATCCTTACTCTCGTAGCAACATTGAAAGAAAGCTGTTACAAAGAGAATGTTTCTATATCCACTGCTTTAAAATGCTTCACCCATATGTTCTCAATATGGAGATTGATTTCTCCTGCTTCTTGTAATTTGATTTCGCACACCTGTTGATTGATTCAGAATTACTTTAAATGTAGAGTGTTTGTAATGATTTTTCAATGTCCGTCGGCACAGAAAGACTGTACATGTGAGGCTTGGGACACAATTTAAAATACTTTTAAAATACTTTAAAACTTTGAAAAGTTTATATACTTCAAGATATTATAACAATAATATACAGGTAATTCCTTGTTTGATGAAATATTATTATGTATCTGAGGTTTGTTGTAAATATGTATATATGTATGTATATATTGATTGTGATTACTATATTAGTAAATTGTTTGTTTCATTATGTTTTATAGATCCATAAGAACAGCCTTGCTGGAACAGGCCACAGCCCATCCAGTCCAGCATTCTGTCTCACACAGTGGCTCACCATTTCCTTCAGGGTATTCCCAAGCAGATGCCTTCACCTGCTTAGGATTCCCTGGAAATGATATTGAGAGATATCCTGCCTATCTCTCCAACCCGGAGGTTGTCCTTAAGTATCCATAATTATAGCCATTGATACTCTTGTCCTCCATGAACTTGTCTAATCCTTTCTTAAAGCTGTCAAGACTGACAGCTGTCACCACTTCTTCTGGCAGGGAGTTCCATAGACCAGTAATCCTCTGGGTGAAAAAGTACTTTCTCTTATTAGTTTGAGAACTAGTACCCAAAAGTTTCATGGAGTGTCCCCTAGTTCTAGTGTTATGCGATAGGGAAAACAGTTTTTCCTTATCTACTTTGTCCACACCGTGCATGATTTTATAAACTTCAATCAGGTCACCTCTTAGACGTCGTCGTTCAAGAGTGAAGAGGCCCAACCGTTGCAGCCTCAGATGGTAAGGAAGGTGTTCCAGTCCCCTAATCATTCTGGTTGCCCTCCTCTGCACTTTTTCCAGCTCCATAATATCCTTCTGGAGGTATGGCGACCAGAACTGTACACAGTATTCCAGATGGGGCCTCACCATAGATTTATAAAGAGGCAAAATGACACTTGCTGACTTATTTTCTATACCCTTCCTAATGATCCCTAGCATTGAGTTTGCTTTTTTCACTGCTGAGGCACACTAGGTTGACACCTTCATTGAGTTGTCCACCAAGGTCCCTTTCCTGGTTTGTCACAGAGAGTTCAGACCCCATCAGTTTATAAATGTAATTGGGGTTCTTTGCCCCAACATGCATCACTCTGCACTTACTAATGTTGAAACTCATTTGCCACTGTTTTGCCCACTCCCCCAGTGTCGAGAGATCCCTCTGGAGCTCCTCACAATCTCTCACAGTTTTCACTACCCTGTATAATTTAGTGTCGTCAGCAAATTTGGCTACCTTGCTTTTTACTCCTACCTCTAGATCATTTATGAAGAGGTTGAAAAGCAGGGGTCCCAGTACTGAACCTTGGGGGACCCCACTACTTCCCTCCACTTGGAGAAGTGTCCATTTAGTGCTACCCTCTGTTTCCTGTCCCTTAGCCAGTTGCTGATCCAGGACAAGACCTGTCCCTTTATTCCATGACTGGTAAGTTTATTCAAGAGCCTGTGGTGTGGGACCTTGTCAAAAGCCTTCTGAAAGTCCAGATAAACAATGTCAACTGGATCCCCCTTATCCATATGCTTGTTGACACTCTCAAAAAATTCCAACAGATTAGTGAGGCATGTTTTGCCCTTGCAAAAGCCATGTTGGCTCTCCTTTAGCAGCGCCTTCTCTTCTATGTGCCTATTAATTCTATCTTTTAGGATGGTTTCCATCACTTTACCTGGAAGACATGTCAAACTGACAGGTCGGTAATTTCCTAGATCACCCCTGGATCCTTTTTTGAAAATTGGTGTTACATTCGCTACCTTCCAGTCATCAGGCACAAAGCCTGATTTGAGGGAAAGATTATATATTTTGGCTAGGAGATCAGCAATTTCATCTTTAAGTTCCCTGAGAACTCGTGGATGGATTCCATCTGGTCCTGGTGATTTGTTAGTGTTTAGTTTAACAAGACATGCAAGGACCTCCTCCCTGGTTATTTCTATCTGGCTTAATTCTTCGGTTTCCCTCCCTACGAAGATAGGCTCTGTTTTGGGCATGTGGCCTCTGTCTTCTTCAGTGAATACTGAAGCAAAGAATTCATTGAGTCTCTCTGCAATCTCTGTTTCCTCTTTAATAACCCCTTGCCTTACATTGTCATCTAATGGTCCAATGGCCTTTCTAGTTGGGTTCTTACTTCTAATGTACTTAAAGAAGTCTTTGTTATTTCTCTGAGTATTTTTAGCTATACGCTCCTCAAAGTCTTGCTTTGCTTTCCTGATTGTTGCCTTGCATTTGTTCTGCCAGAATTTATGTTTCTGCCTGCTGTCCTCATTCGGACAAGCCTTCCATCTTCTAAATAAGCTTTTATTGCTCTTGATCACTTCCCGAACAGTTCCTGTAAGCCACATCGGAGTCCTCTTGGACCTGGCAGTGCCCTTTTTCCTTTTGGGTATGCATTCCAATTGGGCCTCTGTTATTGTTTTTGTAAACAGCCTCCATGCCTCTTGGAGTGTTTGGACTCTCTCAATTTTCCCTTTCAGCTTCTTTTTTACTAGTTTCCTCAACTTTGGGAAATTTCCTTTTTGAAAATTTAAGGTCTCTGTGTTAGATTTTATCAGTGACTTGCGGTCTATGATCAAGTTAAACATAATTGAGTTGTGGTCACTGTTCCCTATTGGATCAGTCACATTAACATCTTGCACCAGATCCTGAGTATTACTCAGGATCAAGTCAAGGATTCTTGTACCTCTAGTTGGGTCTTCAACCATCTGTCCCAGGGAACAATCATTTAGCATACCTAGGAACTTTATCTCTTTATCATGTGCTGAACAACAGTTCACCCAGTCTATGTGAGGGTAATGAAGTCCCCCATTATAACCAGGCTTCCCTTCTTGGATGCCTCCTTTACAACATTCTCCAACTGCCAGTCTCCCTCAAGAGTTTGGGTCGGAGGCCGATAGTATATGCCTACTGTTAGACCATCCTTGTGGCCTGGTACTCTTACCCACAGAGCTTCTAATGGTGACTCCAAATCACCTAGATATTCCAATTCATACGATTTTATCACTTCTTTGACATACAAGGCTACACCACCTCCCATTTGCCCCTTCCTATCCTTCCTATACAGTTTGTAGCCTGGGATAACTGTATCCCATTGGTTATCATCCGTCCACCAGGTTTCAGTGATACCAATAATATCAATATTCTTATCTATTGCTAAGTATTCCAGCTCCCCTATTTTGTTCCGGAGGCTTCTGGCATTTGTATACAAGCATTTATATATGCTTTTCTGACACAGTCTTTTGTGTCCAGTTGCATTGTTAGACTGCCTCTTGCATCCTTCTGCTAGAATGCTAGTGACTAGCTCCTCGCTCTGCTCAGTAATTTTTGCATCCTCCTCACTACCCAAGTACACACTTTCCCAAACCGGATGCTGCCCAGCTCCTGTCGGCTTTTCCCCAGTTATCAGTTTAAAAGCTGCTCTGCAGCCTTTTTGATGTTGAGTGCCAGCAATCTGGTCCCATCATGGTTCAAATGCAACCCATCCCTCCTGAACAGATTTGGCTTGTCCCAAAATGTTCTCCAGTTCCTGACAAATCTGAAACCCTCCTCTCGACACCACCGCCTCATCCACGCATTGAGGCTTCTGAGCTCTGCCTGCCTGGTAGGTCCTGCGCGAGGGACAGGCAGCACTTCTGAAAATGCTACCTTGGAAGTCCGGGACTTCAATCTTCTTCCTAACAACCTGAATTTGGCTTCCAGGACAGACCGCTTGGCCTTCCCAACATCATTGGTACCAACGTGTACCATGACAACTGGCTCGTTCCCAGTTCTCTCTAACAATCTATCTAGATTTCTTGTGATGTCTGCAACTTTTGCACCTGGCAGGCAAGTCACCATACGGTTATCATGTGCATCACAAATCCATTTCTCTGTATTT
The DNA here is from genome assembly GCA_035047305.1 of Bradypodion pumilum. Lineage (NCBI taxonomy): Eukaryota > Metazoa > Chordata > Lepidosauria > Squamata > Chamaeleonidae > Bradypodion > Bradypodion pumilum. The sequence continues at coordinate 328,386,871 of JAWDJD010000002.1, forward strand.
CTAATTATTGAATCGCCTAGTACAAGGAGCCTCTCTCCTGCAATCTATTCATCTACATGCACCTCATCAACCATATTAAGGGAGAGAACCTCAGTTTGTTCCTGTTGTTTATCTTCCTGGATCTCATCAAGTGTGATGAAGGAGAGATCATCAGGTGGAACCAGTTGTTCCTCTGTGTGTTCCTCATCAGGTGTGATGAGGGAAAGAGCCTCAAATTTATTCTGTAATTTCAGACTCTCAGAGTGATCCCCTACTCTTCTCCTCCTTTGAGTCACATTCCTCCAAACATCTCCCTCCTGAGTTAGTGAAGGGCCTTCTCCCTCAGAACTGTGGCCTGTCTCTTCTTTGTCCAGCATAGTCTGCTCCGCTCTGTCCAAGAACAGCTCAAGCTCTTTAATTTGTTGATGGTTAGATATGCGGGCCTCTAGCTGCTGGACCTTCTCTTCTAGTAGTGCAACCAGCTTGCACTTGCTGCAAGTGTAGTTCTCCATAAGCTTTGGCAAGAACACAAACATGGCACAAGTATTGCAGGTAACTACAACGGTTCCCTCAGAATCCATTTTAACAAGTGCAGTATTCAGGGCCTCAAAAATGTACACGTTTACTACCTTTCTACCTAGTAAGATTATATTCTTCTTTTGTTACTAGTTTGCAGTTTCACGCGACGTCAGGCGCGTAGGCCTCTAAAGCAGCTCTACTCCAACTGCAAAACTTACCAGTGCTCACTTCCTTTGTTTGGCTCTCCTCAGCAGCAGCTCTGCTTAAGAGCACATGCAGAGTCAAAAGGGCTGACCCTGAAAGAGCTCAGAGCTTTTAAAAGCTAGTGTGGCTCCGCCCCTATGAGTCACAGTTCAGGGAAGGGCCTGGTGTGGCTCTGCCCCCTGCTTCTGGAAGCTTCAAACTGCTTCCTCTGTTTGAACAGAGGTGGCTCTCAGCAGTTTAAATTATCAATTTAAATTAGTGGAGGCCTCTAAAGCAGCTCTACTCCAACTGCAAAACTTACCAATGCTCACTTCCTTTGTTTGGCTCTCCTCAGCAGCAGCTCTGCTTAAGAGCACATGCAGAGTCAAAAGGGCTGACACTGAAAGAGCTCAGAGCTTTTAAAGGCTAGTGTGGCTCCGCCCCTATGAGTGACAGTTCAGGGAAGGGCCTGGTGTGGCTCTGCCCCCCTGCTTCTGGAAGCTTCAAACTGCTTCCTCTGTTTGAACAGAGGTGGCTCTCAGCAGTTTAAATTATCAATTTAAATTAGTGGAGGCCTCTAAAGCAGCTCTACTCCAACTGCAAAACTTACCAGTGCTCACTTCCTTTGTTTGGCTCTCCTCAGCAGCAGCTCTGCTTAAGAGCACATGCAGAGTCAAAAGGCAATCCCTGAGGAAGGTTTTTACTGAAACTTCTTATTACTAGATGGAATTTGGATCTGTTTTGGATATACTTAAAGTGAATTAAACTCGTTTTATTTTATTGCTACAAACGGACTTACTGCCTTTCTATTGGATTTCACCATTTGGCCCCTTCTCCTGCTTGAGCGTTTTGGGCTATGGCTTTTACTGAACTCGTATTTGCTTATTCTACTGCAGATTGAACACATATACTGCAGAATATTGTTTCTTATAGACAATCTACTGAATCTAACAAGGATGATTTCTCCACTATTGAGACACTTGAGAAGAAAAAACTAAGATTTATGTTACACTCATCCTTTTTGGCAGATTACCACAAAATGGCTCGGGATACCCTGTGGGCTTCGCATTCACAAGGGCCCTACTCTTTTCATTGAAGATAAGGAGTTTTGTGATAAATGGGCAGCCATTCTTGACCGCTGCTCATTTGACTTAATTTTGTTAATTATTGAACATTCCAATCATCAAGTTGATATCCTCACTGATGAGATTAATGACCTCAAGTCTAATATTCAAGCATCCTGTGGAGCTGATTTTGACAAAAATTATGAGGAACTTAAAGCCAACTTAGCGAAATTCCAGGACTCTTTGATTGAGTTTAAAAACAAGAAAGTTTGATAGGGACATATGTGATTATGCCACTTCATTTGTTTATAAATGGAGATATCAGAAGAAGAGGTCATAGGAGGAGGAGGAGCCGTCTTTGATCATGGTGGAGGAGGAGGTAGGTAAGGAGCAATGAGCATTAGATTGTACTGACTTTAAAGAGCTATTAGAGGTAGAATAGGTAAAAGCGCGTAACACCGACAGTAGGGCGCATCTTACATGTCCCCCCTCTCCCCTCTTTGGTTGACAGAGGCGGCTTTTTGCAGGAAGGTGGGGAGAGTGAAAGTGTGTGTTTTATGTAGTGGGTATAGTGGTAGGGTTGTTGGTGGCACGCCCGATGGAGAGTTTAAAATTGGAAGAAGAACTTGGTTATGGGAAGTATTAAAATAATATCGTGGAATGTAAAAGGTACAGGTTCTGTTCTTAAGAGACGTAGATTGGAATTGGCGTTGAAAAAGGATAGACCAGATATATTGTTTTTACAGGAAACACATCAGAAGTCAAAAGATACGAATAAGCTTTATTTGGGATGGATGCAACACTATGAGATGGCGTTCGGTACTTCGAAAGCAAGAGGGGTGGCAATTATGATTTCAAGAAAGTTGGGATTTGAAATTACAAAAAAGATTGCGGATCAAGAGGGTAGATATTTGTTGTTAAGAGGAAAATTGGAGGATGAGGAAATTATGTTGGTAAACGTTTATGCTCCTAATGACCGCCAAGCAGAGTTTTTGGAAAAAATCCGGAAAATAGTGGAGTTGGAAAATGTTGCAAAAATTATTGTGGCTGGTGATTTTAATTTGATAAGGTCAGGATTAGATTGTACAAATATAGCTAGAAGTGGAATTGGTGTGAAAGGGAAGGTGCTGGACAATTGGATGAAGGTTATGGGTTTGAAGGATTCATGGAGAGAGTATAAGGGCTCAGAAAGGGCATATTCTTTTTTTCACACGTCCATGGGACCTACTCAAGAATAGATTATGTTTTTCTTTCGGAAAATTTAATTGGGGATATAGAAGGTGTGGAAATGGGGATTATTAAGGAATCGGACCATGCTAAAGTATATTTGGAACTAAAAGCACAAAAAAATATACGAAGAGTAAGAAATTGGAGGTACGATCCTAATTTGTTTAAAGATCAAAAAAGTAAAGAGGTAATTATGGGAAGTTGAAAAGAAAGCTGGCAGTGGAACGACAATAATGAGGTTAATTTTAATGTTGTATGGGATACCATGAAGTCAGTTTTTAGGGGGGAGAGTATAAAATTGGCAAGCTTCAAATATAAAAAATACAAAGCAGAACAGACAGAAAAAGAAAGAGAAATAAAACAATTACAGGAGGAGCATGCGAAAAACAAGGACAAAATTTTTTTTATGAAATTACAAGGACTTAAGGCAGAAGTAATGGGTAAGGATATTGATAAAGTTAAACGGGATTTGATTTATCTAAATAGAGAATATTTTGAATTTAGTAATAAGAATTCAAAATTATTAGCAAGAGCAGCCAAGGTTAAAAGGGAAAAAAGAGAAATTGGTGTACTGGTTGATAAGCAAGGCTTAAGATGTAATAAGAATAGGGATAAATGTAAAATTGTCAGGGAATTTTATCAGGTACTATATGCAAAAAAGGAAGTAGATTTGGAAAAGCTTAAAAAGATATTGGAGAAACAGTTAGGGAGTGGGATAAAACAAGAGCATAGGGAGAAAATGGAAGAAAAGATATCTGATAAAGAGATTAAGGAGGTAATAAGCAGATTGAAGATAGGGAAAGCCCCTGGGGACGATGGATTATCGACAGAGTTTTATAAAGAATTTAAGGAGGTGGTGGTCCCGAAATTGGTGAAGTTATATAATTATATACTAGATGGAGGATCAATTCCGACTTCATGGTATAATACTACAATCGTTCTTCTGCCAAAACCTGGTAAGAATTTGGAAAGAGTGGATTCGTACAGACCAATTTCACTTATAAATCAAGATGCGAAAATCTTCACAGCAATATTGGCTAACCATCTAAATAGTTTTATGGGAGAATATATAAATGTTGATCAAGTTGGGTTTTTAAAAGGACGACATATGGCGGATTTGACTAGAAGGGTATTAGATTTAATAGATAATGTAAATCAAACAAAGGAAAAGGTGGGACTATTATCATTGGATATCTTCAAGGCATTTGACTCATTGCAGTGGTCCTCAATCAAGGAAATAGTTAAAAAATATGGATTTGGGGATAAATTTAATAGGGTTATAGATTTACTATATCAAAAAGGAAATGCTAGGGTTAGAGTAAATGAGGAGCTTACGGATGTGGTAAAGTTAGAAGCTGGTACGAGGCAGGGCTGTCCATTATCTCCTATTCTGTTTATTATGGCAATGGAAATCTTAGCTAAAAGTATAAGGGAGGATTTAAATATAGAAGGGATCATGGGTAATAAAGTGAGTATGTACGCAGATGATACATTGCTTATGGTAAAGCACCCGGAGTTGGTAATGGACAGGATTAAAGATCATTTACAGATATTTCAAGATATAACTGGGTTAAAGATAAATTGGAATAAATCAGAATTGATGTTGTGCAATTTGAAACCAAGTGAGATGGGTAGGACAGTGTTGACACTTAATATACAAATTAAGGATAAGTTGAAATACTTGGGGATAATTATTTCAAACAAATTAGAAGAACTTAAACAATTGAACTATGACAGCTTGAAAGTAGAATTTAAGAACAAAATACAAGAGCTTCAGAAGTCAAAGCTGTCATGGTTCGGAAGGATTGCTATGTGTAAAATGATATTGTTGCCAAAGCTTAACTTTTTATTTGATACACTAGCGATCCATTTGAAAGAGAAAGAAATTAATGAGTTTCAAAAGATGTTCAATGGTTTTTGTAATGGAGGTAAAAAATCTAGGCTTCCAAAGAAGTTATGGTATTTGTCTCAAAAAAAAGGGGGTTTGGGATTGCCAAACTTGCTAGCATATTACCGGGCTTTTCAAGTTAAGAATGTTGTGAAGATTTTGGCAAGAGAAAAAACAATTTGGGAGCAATTGGAGATGAAAGAATATAGAAATATTGGAAATTTGATTTTTTTAGGAATAAAGGATAAGCTGAGAAGACCAAATAATACTATGATGAGAGGTCTCGTGGAGGTGTGGAAGAAGGTAAAAAAGGATATGGTCCCAAATCTCTCTCCAGTTTTAGAACTGACTGATATGATGTGTTTCCCAATAAAGTTAGATAAGGAAAAAATGGAAATATTGGATAAAAATGGGATGCTTTTATTGAAGGATTGGTTAAAAATATGTGAGTCTCTTGTTGAGCGGAAAAAAATATTTGAGATATTAAATTTGAATTGGTTTCAGAGGTTGAAGGTGGAAAATTGGAACAAAAAATATGGAAAAGAAGTAGGGCTAGATAGAATGCATACAGAATTTGAGGAGTTGGTATGGAGAATTAGAAAAGGGGAAAACAGTATAAAAGGTCTTGTGAGTAAGCTTTACAATATACTGAATAGAGGGATAGATCCACATGAGGATTTGAGACGGAAGTGGGAACAAAGTTTGAATATAACAATTGGGGAGATGGAGTGGAAAAACAAATGGAAAAAGAGGATTATGAGAACAATGTCTGTGAGAATTAAAGAACATAATTTTAAAATGTTGTGGCAATGGTACTTGACACCATTAAGACTTTACCAGATGGATAATAAAAGAGATAAGTTATGTTGGAGATGTAGAGAATTTGATGGAACATACGAACATATGTGGTGGAGTTGTAAAAAAATAAGGGATTTCTGGGGGAGAATAGAAGCTGAATTTGGTGAAATAATGGGTAGAAGTGTTAAGCTGGTGTCAAGTATCATTCTTTTAACGAATGTGGAAGGTTTGGGTTTAAACAAAGACGAAAAGGAATTATTGGAAATTGTATTGACAACGGGTAGACAATGTATAGCTAGAAACTGGAAAAATGACATAGAAATACAGATTGGAGAGTGGTATAAAGAAATGTGGAGTTTAGCACTGAATGATAAACTGACATGGGAGATTAAAGTGAAAAGGGATAACTTAAAAGAGAATAGATTTTGGAATATATGGAAACCATTTGTGGACCATTCTTGTACGGCAAATGATAGTTCAGGACCAGTACCATCTCAAAGAAGTTTTTGGAGTTGAGTAGCAAATAAACTCTCCGGGCATTGTATATATTCACAGGGTGTTTATTATTTATCTAAAGATTAATGGTAGCACAGAAAGTTCTTATTATTTTGGATTTTGAAACAATGGTTTTTTTCTTACTATTTTGTGGTTATATAGTAATTAATGAGTCTAGATATTGTTATGTGCTAACATTCAGTAATGTTTGTTAAGATGATACTATGGATTTGTTTATGTATTGTATTGTTAGTTATTGTTTTCTTTTCTTTTTTTGTATGTCTTTGAAAAATTCAATAAAAAAATTAAAAAAAAAGAAGAGGTCATTTACCAACAAAAATGGTTACATGGCAAGAGCCTCTGGTCTCTACGGACACTTCGGATTCTGAAGGTACTTCTATGTCTAGCGACGGAGAATTCATTGGGGCTCTGAGGCTTAGTACTTTCACTACACGTTCGTCCATGTCTGGAACTTCATCCCAACAACCTCCTCCTTCTTCTTAATCATCTTCTTTTTTACCCCAGAGAAAAGCTCCCAGAAAATAAAGACTTAGTCTTTAACTTTTCTAGCAAACAATTATCTCAATGGGCTTTGGAGTTATTGTTGCTGGGTTTAGGGTTCATTCCCACACCAATTTATAATCTGTTTAATACTAGAATTGATGTATATAGATTAATTCATTTGTTGAAATTTAAGTGTTTTTTTCAGGATAAAACTCCAGGACCAGTGGAACGCTTTAGAACCAAATCTACTTTTTTGCCTTCAGTGAATGACCCATCAATAGAGATATTCCAGAGGCTCATTTTGCGGGATATTGAGTCATATGAGAAACAAAAAATTAGGTCTAGATTCAATCTGTCGAAAGATGATATTTCTGTTCTTCAGGAGTTAGCAACAGATAGAGATATTCTTATTAAGCAAGCTGATAAGGGTGATGTAGTAGTTATTTTAAATACAGTAGATAATTTAATTTAATTTAATTTAATTTAATTGTCAAATTTATATACCACCCACGCGGCCAAAGCCGACTCAGGGTGGTTCACAATGACAATTTTAAAAACATGTTAAAAACAGTTAAAACTACCCACTCCCTAAAACAAGGGGTGCAGAATCCAAAGGCACCATGGGGGGGAGTTCTTTTACACCAGCCACCCAATGGAGGTTACCCTTCCACCTGCACCCCACACTTGACCCGCCAGCCAGGTTTTAAGTTCTTTTCTGAAAGGCAGCAATTCCGTCCGGAGACGTAGCTCTGTTGGCAGGAGGATCCAGAGGACCGGCACAGGCACAGAGAAGGCTCTCCTCATTGTGCCAGAGAGGCGAGCCCCCCTGGCTGATGGAACGATTAGAGAGCCCCTCCGGTCTGCTCTGGTTGGATGGACAGATGTCCTCAGGGCAATGCGATCTCTTAGGTAACCCAGCCCACTACCATATAGGGCTTTAAAGGTCAAAACCAGCACCTTGAATTGCATCCGGAGACAAACTGGCAACCAGTGCAGCTCCCAGAGCAGTGGTGAAGCATGGGCATAATGCCCACACCCCATCACCACCCGGACTGCTGCATTCTGGACCAGCTGTAGCCTCCAAATGGTTGTCAAGGGCAGCCCCATGTAGAGTGCATTGCAATAATCTAGTCTGGAGGTGATCAGAGCGTGAGTGACCATGAACAAGGAGATTATATTGCTGAGGCGCACCGGCAACTGTCTAATGAGAGTTTCTATAAAACACTTACCACGGACCCCACCGATAAAAGTAACCAGCTTAATTAAGACTGTTCTTTTTGAAGGTGTTGCTATGGGGTTTATTTCTGTTAAGGAATATGATTTCCTTTTAAATCAGTATCCCAAGGTGCCTGTTTTTCACCTGCTTCCGAAAATTCGCAAAGACTGCACAAGTGAGGGTTTAATACCAGGCAGACCCATTGTAGCCTCGACAAATTCCTTGTTAGAGCCAATTTCTCAGTTCCTGGATCACTTTATTAATCCTTTTCCCCGAAATACCTCCTCCTTTATTTTAAACTAGCAGAGATTGCTCGGCGGTGCCAGACTGTTTTAAATTGTTTTGGAAGGGGTTTTTTTGGTTAATGTTTTAAAAAAGAGGAATATTTATTTATTTATTTATGGTTCAAATTTCTAGGCTGCCCAATCAGGCAAACCCGACTCAGGGTGGCTCACAACAAGATTAAAACATACATATTAAAAACAATTAAAATCCCCAACATACCCACCCACCTATTAAAACTAACCACATTAAAACTGCCCGCATTAAAAAGATGGGGGGCTTCATTTTATAAGCCAACAGGCGGGGACCACTCTTCCATCTGAGCCCCACACCTGCCCCGCCAACCAGGTTTTTGATTCTCTTCTGAAAGGCAGCAGCTCCATCTGCTCCCACAACTCTACTGGCAGGAGGTTCCATAAGGCTGGTGCGGACACAGAAAAGGCCCTCCTTTGTGTGCCAGAGAGGCGAGGCCCTCTGGCAGATGGAACAATTAGAGAGCCCCTCCGGTTCGCTCTGGTTGGACGGACAGACACTCTTGGCATGATGCGGTCTCTTAGGTATCCTGGCCCACTATCATGTAGGGCTTTAAAGGTCAAAATCAGCACCTTGAATTACACTGTGAATTTCATTTTGAAAAGTTTATTTATAAACATATTTTTTCATTGTACATTAATAAACTTTTTAAAATAAGGCAAATGTTTTTTAGGTTTTTTTAATGTTTAACATTTGTGTAACAGATATGTATATTTTTATTGAAAGAGAAATAATTTTTTAAGATTTCTATTTGTTTTTTTAATTTACTTTTAGAAACATGTATATTTTTTAAAATTAGACAAATAAATTTGGTTACATTTGTATATTTTTAAACATTTGTTTAACATGTATGTATATTTCTTTAAAACTAAGAAATAAATTTTCTTATATTCGTATTCCTTTTTTAAACTTTGTAAATATTATTTTTTGTAAATATTTTAAACTGTAACTATATACATTTTATTACAAATTTGTTCCTGTTGTTTGTTGTCTTGTCCATTGTTGTTTGGATCTGAATATATATATATATATATATATATATATATATATATATATATATATATATATATATATATATATATATATATATATATATATATATATATATATATATATATATATATATATATATATATATATATATATATATATATATATATATATATATATATATATATATATATATATATATATATATATATTAGCCTTATATTTGAAATTTACTCACGTTTATGTAGTTTTGATTTGCATGGGTGTTTAATCTTGATTTTCTGTTGAAAAAAGAATAGAAATGTATCTTAGGTATTTGTTTATAACGTCTGGGTTTTTTTATATGTATCATTGATTATAATGAGTTTTAATAGATAATTGTTACTTACCTTTATTTATTTATTTATTTATTTATTTATTCAATTTATATCCCGCCCACTCAACACAAGGCCGACTCTGGGCGGCTAACAACATAAAAAGTAACCCCAGGGCAACCCAAGGAGTTTACAGACAATATTCACAAATACAACAATAATCCTAAAAACAGTTAAAACAGTAAAAAAGTTAAGACTACCCACCCCCTAAAAAGCAAGGGCTGCAGGATCGAAAAGGCACCATGGGGAAGAGTTCCTCTACACCAACCACCCCATGGTGGTTACCCTTCCACCCGCACCCCACACTTGACCTGCCAGCCAGGTTTTAAGATCCCTTCTGAAAGGCAGCAACTCCGTCCGAAGACGTAATTCTGTTGGCAGGAGGTTCCAGAGGGCCGGTGCAGACACGGAGAAGGCTCTCCTCCTTGTGCCAGAGAGGCGAGCCCCTCTGGCTGTTGGAACAATTAGAGAGCCCCTCCGGTCCGCTCTGGTTGGACGGACAGACGTCCTCAGGGCGATGCGGTCTCTTAGGTAACCTGGCCCACTACCATATAGGGCTTTAAAGGTCAAAACCAGCACCTTGAATTGCACCCGGAGACATACTGGCAACCAGTGCAGCTCCCGGAGCAGTGGCGAAGCATGAGCATAACGGCCACACCCCATCACCACCTGGGCAGCCGCATTTTGGACCAGCTGTAGCCTCCGAATGGTCGTCAAGGGCAGCCCCATGTAGAGCGCATTGCAATAGTCTAGTCTGGAGGTAACCAGAGCATGGGTGACCATGAGCAAGGAGTCCCGGTCCAGGAGTGGGCGCAACTGGCGAATCACCCGAAGTTGGGCGAAAGCCCTCCTGGTCACAGCCGCCACCTGTTCTTCTAGCAGTAGCCGTGAATCCAGGAGGACCCCCAAGTTGCGCACCGGGTCTGTCTGGGGCAAAATAGCCCCATCCAGAACCAACGATGGAAGCTCCCGGATTAACGCAGGACCCCCTATCCATAGCCACTCAGTCTTGCTGGGATTCAATTGTAGCCCGTTAGCCCCCATCCAGACCCCCACAGCTTCCAGGCATCTGGAAAGGACTTTGACAGCATCACTGGGGTCCCCATGGGCCGAGATGTACAACTGAGTGTCATCCGCGTACTGATGGTACCGCACCCCATGGGAACGAATGATCTCACCCAGCGGTTTCATGTAGATGTTAAATAGGAGAGGAGAGAGCACCGAGCCCTGAGGAACCCCCCATTTGAGGGGCCTAGGACTGGACCTCTCACTCTCCAACCACACCGACTGGGACCGACCCTTCAGAAATGAGGAAAACCAGGACCACACAGTACCCTGGATTCCCAAACCTCGGAGCCGTTCCAGAAGGATACCATGGTCAACGGTATCGAAAGCCGCTGAGAGGTCAAGAAGAGCGAGGACGGATGGGTGACCACCGTCCCGCTCCCGCCAGAGATCATCCATCAGTGCGACCAATGCCGTCTCGGTACCATATCCAGGCCTGAATCCTGACTGAAAAGGGTCCAGATAATCCGCTTCATCCAGTACCCCCTGCAGCCGACACGCCACTGCCTTCTCCAACACCTTCCCTAAAAAGGGGAGGTTTGAGACAGGCCTATAGTTAGTTAGGACAGCTGGGTCGAGGGAAGATTTCTTCAGGAGGGGGCGCACCAAAGCATGTTTTAAAGGTGCAGGAAACACCCCCTCCCGCAATGATGCATTGATCACAGCCCCAACCCAGCCACCTGTCACTGCCTTGGAGGTTTTCACCAACCAGGTGGGACAGGGGTCCAAAGGGCAGGTAGTGGCGCGCACAGCTGCAAGGAGCCTGTCCACTTCATCAGGGGCAACTGGATCAAACCGGTCCCAGATGGCATAGCAAGACTGTGCTCCGGCTCCCTCCGGACTCTCCCCATCCACGCCAGGATTAAACCCAGAGCGAATCCGATCGATTTTCTCCACTAGATGGTCAGCAAAGTCCTCAGCCGACCCCTGCCAACCGGGCACCGGGGTCCCCCTACCAAGGAGAGACCCGGTAACCCGGAACAAGGTGGCTGGGCGATTATCAGCAGAGGCGATAAGGGTGGTGAAGTATTGTCGCCTCACCACCTCCATCGCCACTAGATAGGCCCTAATAGCGGCCCTAGCTAGTGTCCAATCGGAGTCTCTCTGGGTCTTCACCCAGCGGCGCTCTTGGCGTCTCTTTGCCCGTTTGAGCTCCCGCAGTTCATCTGTGAACCATGGAGATGACCTAGCTCGATGAGCTCTGAGAGGCCGTAGTGGTGCGATTTCATCCAAGGCCGCTGTTGTCATCCTGTTCCACAGGTCGACCAGTGCCTCGGGCGAATCGTGTTGCCGATCCAGAGGAAAATCCCCCAGTTCCCTCTGGAATCCATCAGGATCCATCAGTTGCCTGGGGCGGGCCATTCTAATAGGCCCTGCCTCCCTATGGTAAAGCGACGTACCCAGGAAGTCTAGAGCCACCAAATAGTGATCTGACCATGGCACAGGTGTTATGTCTAATTTCCGTAATCTCAGATCACTCTGCCACCGCTCCGACAAAAAGATTAAATCTGGTGTGTGGCCACTGCCCGTGGTCGGGCCCTGAATTACCTGAATCAGGTCCATATCTGCCATGGAAGCCATGAACTCCTGAGCCACCTCGGAGCCAGTCCCCAGCGAGGGTAAATTGAAGTCCCCCAGAACCATCAGTCTAGGGAACTCCAACGCCAACGCTGAGATGGCCTCGAGGAGCTCAGGCAGGGTGTCCCTTACCCTGCAAGGGGGCAGGTACAGGAGTAAGACTCCCAACTGACCCTTAGAGCCCAGACGCAGAAGCAGGGCCTCACAACCCAGAATTTGTGGAGCGGTAGCCCTGGTGACTCCCAGTGACTCCCTGGCTATGATGGCGACGCCACCGCCCTTACCCTTATCCCTAGGCTGGTGCCAAATACTAAACCCAGCTGGACACATTTCTGACAGAGGAACCCCATCCTCTGGTCTCAGCCAGGTCTCAGTAATACATGCCAAGTCGGCCCGCTCCCCCATAATAGAATCTTGTATCAGGGGGGCCTTATTACATACGGACCTGGCATTCATCAGCAGCAGCCTAAGGACAGGGTCACCCTGGGTCAGCTGCTCAGGACCTAGAGGTGTAACCGTGGGGCTGGAACGAGGGACAGATACTAAGCATCTGCCCCGCATTCCCCGGGTGCGGCCCACCCCTCAGTACCCGCTATATCGCCCCATGCCCATCACAACCTCTATATTGGTCTCCGGAGCCTCCCTGCTTGCCCTGGACAGAATGCTGCCTCTCCTTCCTGGCTGGCCTGGCAATCTCTCCCTCCCTCCCTTCCACCCCAATATAAAACCGCCCCATTCACTCCCCCCACCACCCTCCGCACGGCTCCGGTGGTGATGGAAGTGGTGGGGCATTCTTCCACAACTGTGTTGAACCCTCAACTGCCGGGCAGGGCCCGAAACGCCGGCCGATGGCGAGGCCAGCGAGCCTCTTCGCCCCCGCCGGGGCCGAACACAGCGGCGGTGATGTTTCGTCCGGCAGGCCCCCTCGCCTTTTGAGTCCTGGCGAGGGGCGGGGGGCGGGGCCCAAAACGCCGGCCGATGGTGAGGCCAGCGAGCCTCTTCGCCCCCGCCGGGGCCGAACACAGCGGCGGTCCTTGGCGTTGGCCCCGCATTTGAGGCTGCCTGCCGAAACTCCCTCCAGCTGTACCTGTTCATCTCCCGCCGGTCTGGCCGGGAGGGAAAGAGAGCGCCCGGTGTCCTTGGCGTTGGCAGCATCGGCCCCACTTTTGAGGCTGCCTGCCGAAACTCCCTCCAGCCGTGCCTGTTCATCTCCCGCCGGTCTGGCCGGGAGGGAAAGAGAGCGCCCGGTGTCCTTGGCGTTGGCAGCGTCGGCCCCACTTTTGAGGCTGCCTGCCGAAACTCCCTCCAACTGTGCCTGTTCATCTCCCGCCGGTCTGGCCGGGAGGGAAAGAGAGCGCCCGGTGTCCTTGGCGTTGGCAGCGTCGGCCCCACTTTTGAGGCTGCCTGCCGAAACTCCCTCCAGCTGTGCCTGTTCATCTCCCGCCGGTCTGGCCGGGAGGGAAAGAGAGCGCCCGGTGTCCTTGGCGTTGGCAGCGTCGGCCCCACTTTTGAGGCTGCCTGCCGAAACTCCCTCCAGCTATGCCTGTTCATCTCCCGCCGGTCTGGCCGGGAGGGAAAGAGAGCGCCCGGTGTCCTTGGCGTCGGCAGCATCGGCCCCACTTTTGAGGCTGCCTGCCGAAACTCCCTCCAGCTGTGCCTGTTCATCTCCCGCCGGTCTGGCCGGGAGGGAAAGAGAGCGCCCGGTGTCCTTGGCGTTGGCAGCGTCGGCCCCACTTTTGAGGCTGCCTGCCGAAACTCCCTCCAGCTGTGCCTGTTCATCTCCCGCCGGTCTGGCCGGGAGGGAAAGAGAGCGCCCGGTGTCCTTGGCGTTGGCAGCATCGGCCCCACTTTTGAGGCTGCCTGCCGAAACTCCCTCCAGCTGTGCCTGTTCATCTCCCGCCGGTCTGGCCGGGAGGGAAAGAGAGCGCCCGGTGTCCTTGGCGTTGGCAGCGTCGGCCCCACTTTTGAGGCTGCCTGCCTTTTTTTTGATACTGTTGTTTGTTGTATGGTTCTGGTTTGTGGTTTGTTTCTTTTTCCTTTGTTGAATTTGTGAAATCTGTAAAATAGAAACAATATTTTGTAGTATTATGTTAAATTAATGGAGAACTGTGTTCTAAGGATTGTTTCATTTACCTGTTATTTGATGAGTCTGGTTGTTTTTTATTACAATGAAATTATTTAACATTAGCAGAGCTAATGGCAGGTTGAATTGCATTGGTGGATTTAACATCAATAGCAGATGTCTCTGAATAATAAATTCTATAGGAATGATTGGGGTATGATGATTTTCTATGTTGTCTTCTGTTTTTTTTTTGTCTTCTTCTTCTTGAGTTCTTTGAGTTGTGCATATTTTTTTGGTTTGTGGGACTCCTGTTAGTCCTTTTTTCATTTTCTGGAATTTGTTTGTGGTTTATTTTATCAATTATTTGTTGTAATTGTTCATTTTGCTTATTAGTATTTTTGTCTTTGTCATAATTTGTTTTTGTTTGTGTTTCTTTTCTTCGTACAACTGGAATGTCTTGGCAATTTATTTTTGATATTTGTTTGTCTCCTTCTGGTTTATCCTTTGAAATTAGGATTTCTGGGTCACTTATTATTGATTTTCTGTTCTTGTGGTCTACATGTGTATTTTCTTTCTTATTAATTTTTTCAATTATTTCTTCCAAGTCCTTATTTTGGTTCTGATATTGTATATCCTCATTTTCATTAATTTTAGGTACTTTAATTATTGTTTTTTTTCTCTTTTGTGTTCTGTTTCCATGGTAATTTCTTTTTTGGTTTCTTTTAGGTTTTCATAAGATATCCAATATTTGTCTGGTGATTCATGCATCTGTATAAGTTTATTTATTCTTTCTGTGTCTCTAATTTTGTTCTTCTTAATGTTTTCTATTATTTCTTCCAGCTCCTCCTCATGTTGTTCTGGTTTTTTTTTCCATGTATTTGCTATTTGTTTGTTGTGGTATCCTTTCTTTTTTTCTTACAATTTGGATTTCTGTATTTTTTGAGTTTTCTATATTTTGGTCACTAATTTGTTTATTTTTTGAGGTGTACTGTTCTGGTTCATTTCTGATGGTCCAGTATCTTTCGTTTTCACTTGTTGTTATTTGTTTTTGATTAATTTCATCAATTATTTTTGAAGTTGTTTTTTGGAGTGTTCTGATAAGTTGTTATCTTTTTGCTTGTTATATTTTTCATTTGTTTTTTTTAATCAGTTTCCATTACTATTTGTTTTGGTTCTTGGTTTGTTTCAATTTCATTTTCCATTTGTTCTATATTTGAATTGTGTTTTGATATATTTGTGTATAGTATTTCCTCTTCGTCTTCTTCTTCTTCTGAAGTAGAAAATTCTTCTCGGAAAATTACTGAATATTCTTCAGTTTTATATTGTACATGGTCCATTATTTTCCTCCAATACTTTTTATACTAATCTGGGTTTCCTTTATGTCTTGCAAGGTTTTGTTCTGGGTCTATGTTGTAATAAGGGTTGGGATCTGCGTAATTATAGAAATTGGTACCTTGGTCTCTTTGGTTCATTATATTTTTGGGAATTATTTCTCCGGGCTTTCTCTCTCTTTTTTGGTCCATTATTTTATATCATCTTCCACTTGGTGTTCTGTTTATTTTTTCCATGTTATTATTTTAATTTGCTATTTTTTAAAGTTTATTTTAATTTATTGGTTCAATGAGTTTGGTTTAACTGCTCTCCGGAACTTTCCAATGCTCCCCTCAGTTCTTCTCGTTTGTTGCTCTCCCATTTATAGTCTGTTTTTTTATTGTTATCGCGTGAGTTTGGAAGCGTACGTTTTCCGCGTTAGTGTGGGCTGTTTACCTAGTAGTCTTTGGTTCGCTGTTTGTAATTTGTGTAGGTGTGGCTATTGTTTCGTTTTCCATTTCTCATGGATTTACAGCATGTCCTTTGTTTACGGAACTATATGCGGCTCATCGTTCAAAGTTTGTTATTCGCCCTTTTGGTATATGGGTGAAGACTATTGGTGGAAACTCTGTTTGTAGTTTGGTAAGCTTGAATTTTTTTTTTGCATTTATCTGTTCTTTTTTAGCCATCTTAAAGAGCGTAAGTGGATGCTTTTTTAAGTTTTAAATTGTTTTTTGATTATTTTCCTGAGTTCACGTGTTGCTTATTATTTTTATTTTTGCAGCACTTGTTGATATACAATGTTTTTGGTTTGATTGTTTGTTGCTAGTATGAATAAATTATCTGCTGAAACCACTCTAGAGCACGCAACATATAACTGTCCGTGAGAGAAACATGGCTTTGAAAGATGAACTCCACAATGTTGCAGTGTCTGTCCTTGCGATTTATTTATGGTAATTGTGAATGCTAGTCGTACAGGGAATTGTAGTCTTTTGAATGGTATAGTTTGATCAGTTGGGATCAATTGAATACATGGAATGCATACTGATTCTCCTGCTCCTTTTCCTGTAATAATTATAGCTTCTATTACATTTGGCATGAGGTTTTTAACACAGAGTCTGGTCCCATTACATAGGTTTGGTGAGTTTAAATTTCTAAGTAGAATAATTGGTGCTCCTTTTTTCAGTAATAGTTGGTGAGAAGGCATTCCTGGTAGTTCTAGTGAATTTAAAAATTATGTTGGAAAATTTACAGCATCGTCTTTATCCACTACTGTATCAATGGATTTGTATACAGTAGGTTGGTTTGGTAACATGTCTAGAATTTCCTGATTTATGATGTTAACATCATCATTCCTTGCTGCTAAGATTGCTCTTTCTATGAGCCATTCATGATGATGATAATTTTCATTAATGTTTGTATATATGGCATTTATAAGTTCAAATGTAGATGTTACAACTGTACAGAAATAATCAGGAAATTCAATGTTGTTTTCTTCATTTTTTGTAACTTTCCCATCACCTATATTAAGCATGAAGTTAATAAACATTTGAGTGTTTGTATTTTGCCTTACTCTCATGTTTTCTGATAATGTAATTATTTCAACACTTTTCCATAAATTGGATTGGTTGATACATGCGTTAATTTGATCTGCTGGTGTAGATTTTGGTATTACTGGGAGTGTTTGTCTGAAATCTCCACAAAGAAGTAGGAGAAGTCCACCCATAATTTTTTCATTTTCTCTAATGACTTTTAGAGTCATGTGTAATGCTTCAATTGATTTTTTATGTGCTATTGTACATTCATCCCAGACAATAATTTTTGCTTCTTTAAGTACTTTTGCATGGGCACTATCTTTTGTTATATTACATGTTGGATTTTCCTGATTAGCTATATCAATTGGTATTTGGAGTGCAGAATGAGCAGTTCTTCCATCTTCCATTAATGTTGCAGCTATACCTGAGGATGCTATGGCTAATGCAACATTTCCTTGTGATCGTATTTCTGCTAGAATTAGGTTTGTGAGGAAGGTTTTTCCTGTTCCACCAGAAGATTGTAGGAATATTATTCCTCCATCTTCTGTTGTTAGTTGTGTCATTATTTGGTTATAGGCAGATTTCTGTTCATCATTAAGCAGTGGTTTGTTTTGATTTATGAATTCTTTTAATCTTTCAATGTCATAGTTTGTCTCCCTTATATAGTCTGCATTTAATGCATCTCCTTCATTGCATGTTGGTGCTGGTAAGCCAACTGCTTCAAGTGTTTTATTTGCCATGCGTATGCATTGGTCTTCAATTTCTATTAAGGCCATGTTGTATATATCTCCTCCATACTCAATGATTAAGGTGGGATTTTGTTTTCTGGCTTTGATTAGCTTATCCTCAGTCAGTGGGTTTTTAAACATTTCCCACAAATGTAGTTTGATGAGCTACATGAAGGTTTTCATTTGGTGTGGCATAGAAATCATTGCTGCTGCTTCCAAAGTTTTTCCTCAGTGATGTTCAGCCTCTAATAATCCCATGTGCTGACAAACTTCTCTGTATGTTTCCAACACTTTTCCATCCACAGTTTTGAGTTCTTGAAAAGATGTTGGTCCAGGTATTGTATGGAGCAGCATTCTTAGATAGAAGCATTCACTATTATTTGGATGCACAGTATACAGTCTTCCTATGGCATCACTTTGATAAATGTCATGTTCAGGTACATAAGTGCCAGTTTTTCTTCGGCAGAACTGTTTATTACTTTTATTCCACGTGTAATATGTTGCCACATCATGATATAGAATAGTTTTTGCAAATGGATCTTTCTGGCACAATTTTAAAAAGACAGTTAAAGTTTCCTGAGGATTCTCTGCGACACTTGTGGCTGATTCAGGAGTAAAATATACTCTTTGGCCATTTTCTAGGTGTACACTTAGATGAAGGACTGCTGGATGTCTATTGTGTATGTTAAACCCTAGAATGCGCCACAGACCCTCATTTGTACTAATGTACCTGCCACATTGGTACTGTAAGATCTCATCATTTTTGTTCATGTTTCTAATATCATAAATGGCCATGTCGCTGCCTTTGTTTATATACTTGCACACATACTTTATTGATTTAACACTGTTACAATATTCAACATTAATGTGTGTGTTAAATATTTTTGAAAGTAGTGGGCAGTATGGGATTATCCAGGTGTTGTCAATTACTATTTCTCCTTGTGTTTTCACTTTTATTTTCATTGTGTGTCCTCCATCCTCCACAGAATGTCTTCTGTATTGTGGATACCCATCTTCTTTCATGCATGGTGCTTGTGGGTTAAGAAGGCCACAGGGACCATGAACCATGTTTTTCTTTACAATGGCATATAGTTCCATGTCTTCCTTTCCATTGGGTATTTCAGCAGATATTATTTTATCAATTTCAGTGGGATGTATTTTGTTTTTTTTAGCCAGATTAAGTTGTGAGCATGTGACAACCCACGTTTCTGCCATTCAATCGTAAACATCCAGCAAATACATTCACCAAATATTTGATTTTTTTTTGTGATAAGATTAATTAATTTTGTTTGTTTTAGTCTAAATACTTTTGCAATTAAGTCATGTCGGTCATTAAATGTTTCATCATTTCTGAGGTGATTTTTTATCTCAGGCCATGTTGGGTTACATGTGAATGTTATAAATAAGTCTGGTCTTCCATGTTTCCTAACATAGGTCATAGCATCCTGAGTATATTCATGCATATGCCTTGGGCTTCCTGTATATGTTGCTGGTAGCTATGACAATTTGGTATTCATTGTTTGGCATGGTTTGCATGGCATTTTTGAAAGTGAGGATGAGATTACTGTGTTCATGTAACATTCTTTGTATGTTTAGCACAATACGTTGTTTTGTTCCTTAAATGTATGTACATCGTTGTGTTGTTTCTTTTTTCCTCATCTCCCATGAAATAAATTTGCAGGAACTTTGGTTCTTCCTCTGGTAGTGGTAGTAGTGAACCAATATTGTGGTAAATCTGTCCTTGAATGGTGAATGTTGGATTGAATCCTTTCTGTTGTATAATGGCTGTGGCTCCAAATGAAGTCATTTGAAAACAGGAGTTGTATTTTCGAATATTCTTTAAGAAATTTTAAGAATCTGGTGTTACTCCACTGGTATATTCTCTCAGTTGTTGTGGTGGCAATTGCTGCTGAATTCTAATTTTACCATCTTTACAACATAGTGATTTGGTTTCTGTTTTAAATTTTCTTTCTTGGCAGAATTGGCAAATTGTGTCTAGATTACCAATCTGTAAATTGGCATTTTCTGAATAATTAGTTTCTGGATCATAGGAGAAGGCAGCCATTTTTAATGTTAATTTCTGATCTTTACTTCTGTCTTTTCGTATTGCTCTTGTCTTTTTATTCTGTTGTAATCTCATGTCATGTCTCTTTGGGGTTTCAATTGCCCTTGATGTACTGTCAATTTCTCTACGTTCTCTTAACATGGCCTCGTGCGCCTGAGAAGATGTATGTTCTGTTTTTTCAGCATATTTCTTTTTGCGTTTATGAAGTTCTTCTTCCCTTTCTTTTGTTGTTTGTTGTGCTTTGTCTAGTTTTCGTTTCTTTTTTTGGCGTGTTCTTTGTCCTATATTTACACATTTTTTTAGGCATCCTGACTTTCAATTTATTTTAATTATTTTCTGAGGTAATTATTTTCTGTGAAAATATTTTTAATTCCTTAATTATAAGTATTAGCTTTGCGTAGCTTTAATGGTTAGCTTTGTGCTGTTTTCTAATTGTTATGTGTCAAGAATTCTTGGTCCGTAAGCTAAATGTAGTTTTTTGTTTTTTATAAAGTTCTGCAGGATATGAATTAAAAAAATTGTGAATATTTATAGTTCGTACTATGTACCCTGCAATAGTTAATGGAGTGTCCTCAGTAATTTCCTCAGGCGCAATTGTGCCTAATGGTGACGATTATTTCTTGCCTTAAATGTTTTTTCTGTTTTAATTTCTGTAATAACTGTAAGGTATTATTTTGTTTTTTTGAGAAATAGGTATAATATGATTGGCAAGGTACGTTGCTTTCAGTTTATTTGCTGAAACACTGCAATAGTTAACGGAGTGTCCTCCGTAATTTCCTCAGGCGCTATTGTGCCTAATTCTGACAGTTATTTCTTCCCTTAAACGTTTTTTCTCTTTTAATTTCTGTAATAACTGTAAGGTATTATTTTGTTTTTTGAGAAATAGGTATAATATGATTGGCAAGGTATGTTGTTTTAAGTTTCTTTGCTGAAACGCTGCAATAGTTAATGGAGTGTACTCTGTAATTTCCTCAGGCGCTATTGTGCCTAATTCTGATGGTCATTTCTTCCCTTAAATATTTTTTCTGTTGAAATTTATTCAAGAACTGTAAGATATAATTTGGATTTCTGTGTAATATGTCTAATTTGATTGTAATTGTATGTAGGAAATCTGATCCATGTAAAGATAATCATTCAGCCTCATTAGCAGCAGTTTATAGCCCCAGATATTTTAAGAGAGAGAGTTAAAAAGTCTAACGGAGTTCAGCTTCATTATACGGAGTAAGAGGGAAACAGAGATAGATAGAAAGCAAAACACACACGCTCCACTGTTGGTTGCACAAAGGATAATAATGGCTTCTCTTTATTCAAACAGAGTATCCCAGAAACGAAACTTAACAGAAACAAAACTTAAGGCACATACAACCAATCAGAAGGCCAGAACCCAAATAAGGAGAAAGAAGGGAGAAATCTTCTCATATTCTACGCATGCCCAAAATCAAGCGTTGTCTCTCATGCAGACAAAGAGGCCTTTGTTTACACAATGTGTCAGAGACAGCCAGACAGAAAACAGATACATTCCCACATGTCCTCCTTTTTCATTTAAATTTGAGAGAGGGACGGCTAATCATACCCCTGCATGTCATCATACTCCATAACTACTCCTCTATATACATCATCACTGTCCTCCTGGACATCGTACCCCTCCTGACTCCTGGTACCTTGTTCCAGAGGATGATACCTCATTGAGTACAATTGCCGTCGTGCAAAACCCGATGTCTCCCTTCTACGCAGTGGACATGCGTTACACATAGAAATAAGGTTAGGAATACAATTAATGCAAAAACACAATGATATAAGGCAGATAATAATAATGAACCCATAAAAGAAAACTTGTCTAAGGACAGATAAATCAGGCAACCAAGAAGTCACCCAATTAAAGAGATTAACATCAGTGCGTACATTGTTAGTAATGCTCTCCTGTAAATTCTGAAGTTCTTTCTCAATAGTATTATTCAGATCCTGGAATTTTACCCGACATCCCTGGTTCCCAACCAGTTTACAAAATCCTCCAGATTTTGCTAACAGGTAATCTATGGCCAGTCAGTCCTGCATTTGGTCTTGATGAAGCTCAGTGATTTCCATTTGAAGATCCCGTATGACCCTCCCTGTGGCATTGATTGATTTCTCCAGCCTACAGGTGAGTCCCAAAATGGACCTTCTATTCTCCTGGGAAATGACACCTGGGTATGATCCCAAGGTGAGTGCTCCAGTGATAGCACCCCCTATAGCTCTCCCCCAGGAGCTACCATCAGAAAGCTGAACATCGATTATCACTTCATCATTGCAACCATAACCCATCGGGCCGGCAACAGCTCTCCGGCGCCGTGCATTTTCCTGAAGCTGCATTTGCACTTGTACGGGTAAGGTAAAATAACCCAATGCTGCACATTGATATTGTCCTGGATGGAAATTCGTGGCAACTCCATTAAAAAAGAACCACATGTTAGGATCCTTAATTTGCCATCCATTGCAAATTGAACCACTATCTATAGCAGAATAATCAGGAGTAAACATAGGAAACACATCATATATATCTTCAATAGTAGTGTTAAACAAGGTATAATTAAGCTTATAAGAACTGTTATAACTACCCCATAACCAAAAATAATCGCCACAACCCGTATAATTGCCTACATTCCGCAAAACCGGTTGTGCTTGAGTCCAGTGCTTCCATTTACTATTCCAAACTCCAGAACTATGACAGCAGAAACAAAGTCCTTTAGTGTATTTCTTGAAAGTCATGCTTCGCCAGCGGGTGTTGTTAAATTGTTCTGGGGGATTAGAGAAGAGTGTAGACCTATCAACATGTTGCAAATGTCCAATAACCAACTCTGTCGTGTTGAACAATGCCGGAAGAAAGGCCATTTGAGACACTGCCAATGGATGCTCATAGTATAACGTTGCATTCTTACCATGAACCTCAAACATATAGTTAGCATGACGAAGCCAGAAGTTGGGGTTGCCCCCATGAGGTATTGTTCTCACAGCTGGAAGCACAGTAAGAAAGAAAAGAACAAATGTCAGCAAATTTAGTCTACTGGTGAACCACCATCCTGGAGCTGAGTAACCTTCTTCTCTCTCCATGGGCAGATCGCGCGAGCAGGAATCCACACAGGTCCTGAGGTCGTAGAAACCGCTGCGTATCCTCGTCCCCAGGTGATTAGAGGTACAGGACCCTTCCACTCAGGATCCGGTTGCTGCCGATAAACGACCAATGGCTTAGGAAGACACTCCTCGGTCCTGAAATGCAATTCGACTGGAGAGTGTGACCTGTTATGGGGAGCAAGAAGAAAATTAAGAGTATACAGTACTTTAGCAACAGCTGTAGGTATTTCAGCCACAGGAACCCCTCTATCTCCCACTTGCTTGTGTAACAAATTTTTGAATGTCAGGTGGGCTCTTTCAACAATCGCCTGTCCAGTCGAGTTATAGGGTATTCCATGGGTTAGCTTAATGTCCCACTGACGGCAAAAGTCCTGAAAGGCAGAAGAAACATATGATGACCCATTGTCTGTCTTAAGGCTTTTCGGTTTACCCATTACCGCAAACGAACGAATGCAATGTTGTATAACATGTCTGGATGTTTCACCCCGTAAGGGTGTAGCCCATATAAATCCAGAGAAGGTATCAACAGTCACATGTAACTTAGAAAGCGGAGCCAAAGCAGGTACTTGCGTGACATCCATCTGCCATAGCTGATTGGCTTCTGTTCCTCGAGGATTAACAGCATCAAATGGCAGGAATATAGGAGACTTCGTACAGGAAGCACAGGATGACACAATGTCTCTAGCCTGTGACATAGGAATGGAAAATCGTTTATGCAAAACCTTAGCAGATTGATGAAACATTGCATGACTGTCAATGGGGTTGTCAAAGAGAGAAAAAACCTCAGCAGAGTCCCGGAGAGCAGAATCTGCTCGTGCATTGCCCTCCGTCAAATAACCTGGGATCCTAGTGTGAGAGCGTATGTGGGCAATGAAGAATGGGACCGTACGGTTGGAAAGAAAACCTTGAAGCTGTTGGAATAAAGCAAAAAGATCCCTATCCATCGATGGAGACAAATAAGCTTGAGCTAAAGTAAAAACAAGGCGGTAAACATATTGAGTATCCACAATCAGGTTAAAAGGCACATCAAAAAACGTAGAGAAAGCAAGTATGACCGCTGCCAGTTCCGACCGCTGGGCCGATGCTTGAGGTCCTGTAAAAACAACCTCCCATTCCCCAGTAGGACCCTGCCATGTAAGTACTCCACGGGAGGGGGAGCCACCCAAGAAAAGAGTAACAGCATGCAAGATAGGTTGCATGCAAAGCGAGGATGACAGGGAGTAAGAAGTGAGATTCAGCAAGGTAAACCGCTTATCCTTGGGGGGGTTAAATTTAACTTGTCCCACAAAGTCCGCCATGGCCACCTGAAATGCCTCAGAATGCTGTAGCAAGGTGGTTAGCTGATCCTGCGAAAAAGGAAAACAAACAAAGTCAACGTCATAGCCAGTCAAATGCTTTGCCCTAGTACGGCATTTAAGGAAAAGATCAGCAATCGCATCAGGCAGGCGATAACAGTTTTTCGAGGGAGTGTGCGCCAAGTGTAGCCATTCCATGATGGCCACCTTCTGAGCGTCGACAGGCGCGAACAAAACCGCAGTGGGCAGCCTCGGTGTGGGAAGAAGAGCGCATGCCAGCGCAATGGTGCCTGAGGGCACCCGATCCACAGCGATGGTATGCAGCTTTTCGTTGAGGCGTTGAAGAGCTGTACGCATCTCCATTGTGCAGGGAATGATGTCCGCTGGAGAAGTGTGTCCAGAAAGAGCAGCAAAGAGTGGTGACAGTTCCTCCGTGCTCAGGGCCAAGAAAGGACGAGCCCAATTTATGTTCCCTAGCAATTGTTGCAATTGTACAAGAGTGAACTGCTCTGGAATAGCTATCGTTGGCAATAGCGGAATTGAAGCTGTAGCTGAGAGCCTATGTCCCAGATATTGGAATGGATACATCTGCTGTACTTTTTCAGGAGCTATGATCAAGCCCGCTTGTTGCAAAATGTCTGCTAGGTCCTGCAGGTGTTTCTCCGTGACTTGTGGACCATGCAATAAAATGTCATCTGTGTAATGATAGACTTTAACCTCTGGATGACATTGCCTGAAAGGTTCCAAAGCCATGTTCACAAAATGTTGGCATAGAGTCGGCGAGTTGGCCATACCCATAGGCAAGACACACCATTCAAACCGTTGAGTAGGATGTTCATTATTGTATACTGGCAATGTAAATGCAAATTTTTCTCTGTCTTGTGGCGCTAGCAAGATTGTATAAAAACAGTCCTTCAAATCTATGACCATGAGTTGATGATCTTCAGGAATCATGTTCGGATTAGGAAGTCCAGATTGTAGAGGTCCCATTGGCAAGATGTGCTCATTAACTTTTCTCAAATCATGCAACAATCGCCATTTTCCAGACTTCTTTTTCACCACAAAAATTGGAGAGTTCCAAGGACTAGTGGTTGTTTGAATATGTCCCAGATTTAATTGCTCCTGTACAAGGGCCTCCGCCGCCTGGAGCTTTTCTCTTGAGAGCGGCCATTGATCCGTCCACACTGGCGGGGTGTTTTTCCATTGTAGTGGAAGTGTATGCAACGGCGCTGCAGGGGAGGCCCGTATCAAAAATTTGTCTGCAAGGTACACCCTGTTTTAGCCAGGAGATCCCGGCCCCACAGAGTAATAGGAATATCCATAATCAGGGGGTGAAGAGAAACTTTTGTTCCCCCTGAGGTCTCAAAGACGATTGGATGAACACTCTGCTGTGCTGGCTCGTACCCGCCCACCCTAAAAACTTCCCTACAGGGGCGGACGGCCCATCCAGTTGGCCAATCTTTTTTTGCCACCACTGAAATATCGGCTCCTGTATCGATCAATCCAGACACTGAACGTCCACCCATAATCAGAGAGCGGGTCGGTCTATCCTCGGTGATTTGTATCACCGCCATAGCTGCTGTTACAGTCGCCTCCTGGGATGGAGTTGCAGTGGTCCCTAGTGGGAGCAGATGAAGGCGTCCTACAGGTTGTCCCTTAGGCAGGGTAAGATGTTGCGTGGCTGATGCAGGGATGACAATTTCTTGGTGACCCAATGTAACTGACCCTGCTGCAATGTGTACAGAAGCGAGTAAGGCGTCTGGGCAAGGAAGAACAATGCCCATCATGCCCTGGGGAATAACATCATCAACCAGTGTGGGAAGAGCCTCCACACACCCTGGCATAGTAAAGGTACAGTCCTTGGATAACCTCAATAAAAGCCCTTCTTTTAAAGGATGGTTTTTTCTATATCGTGAAATCATTTCTTGGGCAAGTTCCATATCTTCTTCCATTTCTCCCAACACCTCCGCTATTGCTTCCTCACTGACCTCTGGTAGCCCTATTATTTTGCCTGGGCCCGAGCCTGGCCCGCACTCCCATTTCCCTGCTGCTGTGGAGAAAAGTCAGAGTCTTTGTGCTGAGCAGCTGAGGGGTTGGCATTAGGATTTGAGCGGCACTGATTGGACCAATGGTACCCCTTCTGGCAAATGGGACACTTCCTTGAAGGGCGTGCTGCCTGCTTTTGAGAGAAGCGACATTGTGCTTTAAAATGTCCTTCTTTTCCACAGCCAAAACAACGTTTGTTTTGAGCCTGAGTTGTGGGCAACTGAACTGCAGCTGCCAGAAGTTGAGCCTTGTAACTGTGAGTCCCCACATTTTGACAAACTTTCATCATGTCTGCTATCGATGCGCCTGGTCGAGCATAAACAGCTGTCAGAGCCCCCTTACAATCCTCATTGGCATTTTCAAAAGCCAGTTGTTTCATGAGCATTTCCCGTGCCGGAACATTTTCCACCTGGCGGCTGAGGGCAGTCATGAGTCTGTTAATGAACTCAGTGTAATCCTCTTTAGGGCCCTGCCTAATTGCTGCAAACCCAGCAACTGAGCTATCCCCTTTGGAAGGAATCTTATTCCAGGCACGCATGACTATCTGTGCAATATCTCCCAACTGGGCATCAGTGAGTGCCAACTGCTGTGTGGGATTGGCAAAATTTCCCTCCCCACATAACATATCCATCGTGAGTGCAGGGCGTGTGCGATTTACCTCCCAAGCCACATCCCTCCACTCTTGCAAGCAGAGCATGGCTTCTGCAGGGGGCAGGAGTGCTTTAATCATCTGTTTCCAATCAACTGGTAGCAATTTTTGAGAAGCAATGGCTTCCAACAGAGCTTTAGTAAAAGGTGCATTAGCCCCATAGTCACGTATGCTAACTCTCAGTTCCTTCAGATATTTGTAATGGAGGGTTTCATATCTATCTGGGACTGCCGCTGCATTGCCAACAGCCGGAGCCCCCCTTATCACTGGGTATATCTCAGTAGATTCCACATCCAGCACAGCTGCAGTTAAAGCAGCAGAGAACAGTGTTTTTGTAGGGCTAAAAGTGCTTGATTGCTGCAAGGCAGGATATAATGTCCCATCTTCTTTTCCACCCCCATCCCCATCAGGGGGCTTATGCTGTTGTCTCTCATATGATGGAGGGGCAGTTGGACTCCCTCCCTTGGCTGGAGGCAAAAGCTGTGGGAGGGGGCCATCAAGCCTCTGAGAGAATAACATATTTCTTGGAGTAAGTCTTTGAAGGCAGTTTCTGACTTCCTCCCACGTAAATTGAACTGATACAAAAATTCTCTCATGCTTTTGCAATTCTTTCCCCACCTGATTCCACAGTTTTAAGTCCAAACATTCATCATATTTAACCCAATGACAGTTTTTTTCTATAGCTTTGACCAGCTGTTGTATTTGCTTCTCATCAGCCTTTCGTCCATTCATATGCAAAAGACCTGAGATATCTTTACAAAGTTCATTCCCTGGCAAAGTTAAAACGCACCCCATAATTAAATTGTTTTTTCCACTCACCCTGTTTTATTTCTCAAGCGCTTGATTTATGACCTTCCCGGTCGGACCTTTTGCCTGGTCGTAGGTGAATGAGACCTTGTCCCGGTCGATGAGGTGATAATTAGGAGCTAATTGTTGAAGCAGAATTCAAAGAAGGCTCTCTCATTGTAGTTCAATGCCTCCCACGGAGCGCCACTTGTAGGAAATCTGATCCATGTAAAGATAATCATTCAGCCTCATTAGCAGCAGTTTATAGCCCCAGATCTTTTAAGAGAGAGAGTTAAAAAGTCTAACGGAGTCCAGCTTCATTAGACGGAGTAAGAGGGAAACAGAGATAGAGAGAAAGCAAAACACACACACGCTCCACTGTTGGCTGCACAAAGGATAATAATGGCTTCTCTTTATTCAAACAGAGTATCCCAGAAATGAAACTTAACAGAAACAAAACTTAAGGCACATACAACCAATCAGAAGGCCAGAACCCAAATAAGGAGAAAGAAGGGAGAAATCTTCTCATATTCTACGCATGCCCAAAATCAAGCGTTGTCTCTCATGCAGACAAAGAGGCCTTTGTTTACACAATGTGTCAGAGACAGCCAGACAGAAACAGATACATTCCCACAATTGTAAGTTGTTTTAACTTAATCTACTGAAAGAGAACATAGACTATGCTCTGTAACCGTGGTGTTTTTTTCTCCGCCAAACTGTGGGGTTTGTGTTGCGGAGCCTTTTATGGGGTTTCTTTTTCACGCTTCTCCCAATGTTTGACACGTTTGATGCATTCTCAGCGTTCAACGTGATTGGCTGCATTTATTTAATCGCATAGGATGCTGGGATTTGTAGTGTAATCTTTTGTGTCAGCATTAGTTCTGTGGTTAATTTTTTAAAAATAATGTTACGTATGCAGTGTATATGTATTATGTGAGTTAATGGGCAGAAACGCGTTAGTTATGTATCGTAGTTTTCTAGAGTTAAAGGTTTTGTGTGGCGCAGCGAAGAAACATTCAGTTTTTTAGACGGTTGATCCAACATTCTATGCGCTCATGCCATTCAGCTATATTACTTGACATATTAACAATAAATAATTATGTGCTGTCAAGTTATGACAACCCTCTCCAGCACTTGCTAGGTACAATGTACTGCATTGTATCTTGTATATTGTATCTTGCTACGTTCTATTGTATTTTGTCACTTTGCTTTTGCTATCATGTATTTTTGCTATATTGTATTTTTGCTATATTGTATTTGGGCTGAGATTTTGTAATTGTAACTGTACTTTTGCAGATTGATATTTTGTAACTGTATTATATTTTTGCTGTAAACCGCCTTGAGTCACACTTGTGCTGAGTAAGGCGGTATATAAATTTAATAAATAAATAAATAAATAAATAGTATAGGTGCAAAGGATGCTGAAACATGAAGTTTAATGTGTGATTTTCACCAACCAACATTGGAATCTTTTCTGCGGCTTAATTTTGATTGGCTGCGGAGCAGCTCACAACGTTCTTTTTCCACATGCCTCTCAGCCTGATTGGTTGTGGCATGACTTGGTGCATAGGATGGTGGGTAGTGAAGTCCTTTTTATTTGTTTGTATCCGTGGGTCTTCTGCCCCACTGGTGCATTTCTCAACCCAACAGCAGTCATCCGTCCGTCCTTGCTCTTCTTGACCTCTCAGCGGCCTTCGATACCGTCGACCACGGTATCCTTCTGGAACGGCTCCGAGGATTGGGAATCCAGGGCACTGTGTGGTCCTGGTTTTCCTCATTTCTGAGGGGCCGGACCCAGTCGGTGTGGTTGGAGAGCGAGAAGTCCAGTCCTAGGTCCCTAAAATATGGGGTGCCTCAGGGCTCGGTACTCTCTCCTCTCCTTTTTAACATCTACATGAAGCCGCTGGGTGAGATCATCCGTTCCCACGGGGTGTGGTACCATCAGTACGCGGATGATACACAGTTGTACATCTCGGCCCGTGGGGACCCCAGTGATGCAGTCAAAGTCCTTTCCAGCTGTCTGGAGGCTGTTGGGGTCTGGATGGGGGCAAATGGGCTACAGCTGAATCCTAGCAAGACTGAGTGGCTATGGATAGGGGGTCCCGCCTTATCCCGGGAGCTACCATCTTTGGTTTTGGATGGGGCTATTCTGCCCCAGACCGACCCGGTGCGCAACTTGGGGGTCCTCCTGGATTCGCGGCTGCTGCTAGAAGAACAGGTGGCGGCTGTGGCCAGGAGGGCCTTTGCCCAACTTCGGGTGATTCGCCAGTTGCGCCCGCTCCTGGACCGGGACTCTTTGCTCATGGTCACTCATGCTCTGGTTACCTCCAGACTAGACTACTGTAATGCGCTCTACATGGGGCTGCCCTTGATGACCATTCGGAGGCTGCAGCTGGTCCAGAATGCGGCGGCCCGGGTGGTGATGGGGTGTGGACGTTATGCCCATGCCTCACCACTGCTGCGGGAGCTGCACTGGTTACCAGTTTGTCTCCGGGTGCAATTCAAGGTGCTGGTTTTGACCTTTAAAGCCCTATATGGTAGTGGGCCAGGTTACCTTAGAGACCGCATCGCCCTAAGGACGTCTGTCCGTCCAACCAGAGCGGACCGGAGGGGCTCTCTAATTGTGCCATCGGCCAGGGGGGCTCGCCTCTCTGGCACAAGGAGGAGAGCCTTCTCTGTGTCCGCACCGGCCCTTTGGAACCTCCTGCCTGTGGAACTGCGTCTCCAGACGGAGTTGTTGCCCTTTAGAAAAGAACTAAAAACCTGGCTGGCGGGCCAAGTTTGGGGTGCAGGTGGAGGGGTGGCTTCCGTTGGGTGGTTAATATAGGGGAGGATGCCTGCCCCACGGTTTCTTCAGTTCCTGCACCCCTCTCTTTTTAGGGGTGGGTTCTTATTGCTGGTTTTTATCTGTTTTATTTGTTTTTATATGTTTTTACCCATTGTTGTGAACCGCCCGGAGTCGGCTTTGGCTGAGTGGGCGGTATAGAAATTTGACAATAAAATAAAAATAAATAAATAAAATAAACAGTTACCTGCGAACCCAGTTTGGGCAAGTGCACAAAGGCTCGGTACAGGCTAGTAGGGCCTGGTGCAGGATCCTTTGTCACATTCCAATGGTTAATGCACAGATTTATAGGTATAGATACTACTGATTTTGTTTCCCCAGGTGGAGGGTTTTTCTATCCCTGAAGGTAGTGGTTTTATTACTTTCATTCATTTGGAGGAGATAAGGACTATTGTTGACAGACTTTTGGATTCCCATCAGGATTTACACCCCCCTACACACTTCCTATTGGATCTTTTAGATATTGTTTTGGAACATAATTATTTGGCAGCACGGTTTATTTGCAGATCTGTGGAGTGGCTATGGGGTCTTTGGTGGCACCTGGTTTAGCTAATGCATACATGACTAATTTTGAA
Organism: Bradypodion pumilum; assembly: GCA_035047305.1. Taxonomy (NCBI): domain Eukaryota; kingdom Metazoa; phylum Chordata; class Lepidosauria; order Squamata; family Chamaeleonidae; genus Bradypodion; species Bradypodion pumilum. Next base: position 328,418,071 of record JAWDJD010000002.1, read on the forward strand.
GAGGAGTTCATTTTTAATACATACATTAATCCCTTTTTTGCACACATTAAGTTTTATAAATGGTTTATTGATGATTTGTTTTTCATTCTAGATTATCTTTCTTTTGCTTCAGATTTTGTTTCATGGATTAACAATATGAATCCTCATTTAAAATTCTCCCATAGCATTAGCAAAACTGATATCCCTTTCTTAGATGTTACCACATATTTGTCTTCTGAACGTGATGTCAGGGTTAGGCTCTATAAAGAAGAGTACAGACCAGAAATGCTTATTTGAATTATGCCTCATATCATCCATATCATCTTAGGAAAAACTTACCATTTGGACTTTTTTTAAAGAGCCAAAAGTAATTCATCTACTGAAAGTGACTTCATTAAATCTGCTTCTGACATTTGTGGATTCTTAGATGATAAAGGTTACCCCAAGCAAGTGGTTGCAGCTAATTTTAGGAAAGTGCAGGATGTCTCCAGGAAACAGCTTTTTACCAAAAAAACAAAAGAGGTTAGAGAGCAGTTGTATTGTTCTTTTCAATACTCTCCATTAGCTGAGAAGATTAGAGCTATTATCTCTATACAATGGCATGTGGTGCAACATTTACCTGATTGTTCTCTCAAGCTTGTTATTGCCCTAAGGAAAACAAGATCTATCAGACAGATGGTAACCTTTTCTAATCATGAGTCCCGTCAAGGTTTATTTTGCTCCAGTGCAGTGGGACACTATCGATGTAATGATTGTGTGCTTTGCTTTCTGTCCTGGCAAACGAAGGAGGTCTCCTTGAAAAACAGTGATTTTGTGTTAAAACTTTGTCAGCTAACCAATTGTAAAACTAGTAACTGTGTATATTTACTCACATGTAAGTGTGGCTTACGTTATGTGGGTGTAACTCATCAGCTGAAAACAAGGGTGGGAGAACATCGCTCCAAAATTCGGGCAGGCAATACTATGACACCTTTGATAAATAATTTCATTGAAGCAGGTCATAGTGACCGGGATTTTAAATTTGTGGTTTTGGAAAGCTGCAAATCTGATCCTTACTCTTGTATCAACATTAAAAGAAAGCTGTTACAAAGAGAATGTTTCTATATCCACCGCTTTAAGATGCTTCACCCATATGGTCTCAATATGGAGATTGATTTCTCCTGCTTCTTGTAATTTGATTTCGCACGCCTGTTGATTGATTCAGAATTCCTTTAAATGTAGAGTGTTGGTAATGATTTTTGACGTCCGTCGGCACAGAAAGACTACATGTGAGGCTTGGGACGCAATTTAAAATACTTTAAAAATACTTTAAAAATAATTTAAAACTTTGAAAAGTTTATATACTTCAAAATACTATAACAAGAATATACAGGTAATTCCTTGTTTGATGAAATATTATTATGTATCGGAGGTTTGTTGGAAACATGTATATATGTATGTATATATTGATTGTGATTACTATATTAGTAAATTGTTTGTATCATTATGTTTTATAGATCCCTGACGAAGGCTTATACTGAAACTTCTTATTACTAGATGGCATTTGGATCTGTTTTGGATATACTTAAAGTGCATTAAACTCGTTTTATTTTATTGCCACAAACGGTCTTATTGCCTTTCTATTGCACTGAGATAACACCTGCAGCCAGAGATCTCAATCTTCCCAGCCAGGGTGGCCTTCCACAGAAGAGAACAGCGACCCCGTGAATCCATTGCAGGCTACACCGCCGCGCTGCACATTGCTGCTGCCCTGTGTAAGTGGCTCAACATTGAACAAGCACTCTGGGACTGTCTGCTGGCCAGCATGAGGGACAAAGATGCTCAATGTCGCCTCATGATCAGAAAGATGCTAACCTTCATGGCTGTCCTAGAAGAGGCAGTAGCATCTGAGGACGCACGGTATGGGATAAAGCTTTTCCAGCATCACCACTCCACCACCAATGCCACTGACTCAGCTGTTCAAGCTCAGCAAAGTTCACCTTCATCCTCCTCAGCATCGCCTGGTTCCACCTCTTCATCGGAGTCCAGCAATGCGGATGGAAAAGTTGGAGTGGTCCAACGAAAGCACTGAGAGCACCGTGCCGATCGGGAGAAGAAATTCCTTTGCAAGTGTGATGGCTGCGGAGCCCAACATGACTGCAAGAAGTGCCCCTTCCGCACTGCAGAATGCCACAACTGTGGGCAAAGAGGGCACATTGCTAAGGTATGCTGACAGCAAAAGCAAAGACCTCCAGCGCCTGTGCCCAAGAAGAGTCAACACCACAACACATCCATCGCCAAAGTGTCACCCAAGCCTGAGCCGTGCCAAGTGGGCATGATCAGCTAGTGTTTCTTCACAGACCTGAGCCTGCAGGACATCCCCTTCAAGATGGAGGTGGATTCAGGTGCTACCTTTTCTATAATCCCACAGCAGGAGTTTTGGAGAATTCCCCCTGCCTCTCAGCCCAAGCTCAAATCTTTTAAAACTTCCCTCTGGGATGTGCAAGGTTGCCAGATTCTGTTCCTGGGGTTGGGTTATTTCTTGGTTAAATTCAAAAACATTCGCACCTCCTTGCCATTGGTTGTAGTTAAGCAGGGCACTAACTGTCTTATTGGGACCCAATGGTTTAGGCCCCTGGGAATCGGGCTTTCTGGTATCCACACAATAGACTCTGACCCAATCCGTGATATTTGTGCTGCACATCCTGAGGTATTCAAAAAGGGTTTAGGTTTATACAAAGAACCCCCTGTGGACTTTGAGCTTGACCCAACCATCCGGCCCATTCAGATGAAGCCACGCCAGGTACCCTTTGCTTTAAAGGAGAAGATAGAAGCCGAGCTGAACAAACTGGTGTGGCAGGGCATCCTGGTGCCGGTGGACTCCGCAGAGTGGGAGACACCAGTTGTGACTGCTTTGAAAAGTAACGGGGAGGTCAGGATATGCGCTGACTACAAGTGTACCATCAATAAAGCTATTCGCCCGAATGCATATCCTGTGCCCGTAAGCCACCTTCGTGCCATCTTGCATGGAGGAAATTGCTTTGCATAACTTGACCTTGCCCAGGCTTACCAACAATTAATTGTGTCTCCTGCTGCTGCCATAGCCCAGACCATAGTAATGCATAGGGGGGCATTTAAGGTAACTAGACTACAATTCAGGGTGAATGTGGCCCCCAGAATATTTCAATCTCTTGTAGAAGGTATTTTGAAAGGGTTGCCTGGTGTCCTGCCATATTTTGACAATGTCCTGATCACCGCTAAGGACACCGTCAAACTAGCGGCCAGGCTTGATCAAGTCCTGTCACATTTTGAGAGGGCCGGTCTACATCTCAGAAGAGACAAATGTATGTTTTTGGCACAGGAAGTGGAGTTCCTGAGGTACTGCATTACACCCTAAGGTATCATGCCCTCTGACTCCAAGGTGATGGCAGTGCGGAATGCACCCAGGCCGAAATGAAAAGCTGAATTGCAATCATTTCTAGGATTGTTAAACTTCTATCATGCTTTTCTCCATCGCAAAGCCTCAGTTGCCAAACCATTACATCAGCTTCTTAAGAAAAATACTGTTTGGCACTGGGGCCATTGCCAGGAGAAAGCGTTCCTAGAACTTAAAAGGCTGCTATCTGCGGATGCTGTATTAACTCATTTTCATCCTAACAAAGAAGTTGTACTTGTGTGTGATGCATCCCCTGTGGGGGTGGGAGCTGTGTTATGCCATGTACTAAGTGACGGGAGGGAAGCCCCCATAGCATTCTATTCCCCTTCACTGTCAAAGCCTGAGAAAAATTATGCTCAGACAGACAGGGAGGCATTGGCAATCGTGGCAGGCACTAAGAAATTCCACGATTACCTTTACGGAAGGCCTTTTACCATCGTAACTGACCACAAGCCAGTCCTTGGAGTCTTTGTGAACAGGAAGCCCACACCTCAAATTCTGTCCCCAAGGATGTTGCGTTCAGCAATTTTCCTAAATGCATATGATTTTCCTTTGGTGCACAGGCCCGACAAGGACATCAGCCACGCTGATGCCCTGTCACATTCTCTACTGCCAGGGGTCAGGGAAGCCGATTGCGAGATCGAAAGCGACCACCAGGTCCTCATAATTGAGGCATTCGACTCGCCCCCAGTTGTCCCCTCAGATATAGCCAAAGCTATGGCCAAGGATGTAACATTGACTAATGTAATGTCTTGGGTACAAAACGGCTGGCCTGTCTCTCCTCTAGCTGAGGAATTCAGAACATTCCACCACAAGCATATGGAATTGTCAGTGGAATGAGGTTGCCTTCTATGGGGCCAGCGGGTGGTCATTCCTGTCACTCTCAGGAAAATAGTTTCACATTTACTTCACACAAGTCATCCGGGAATTGTTCGTTCCAAAGCCCTTGCCTGTAGCTACTTTTGGTGGCCTCAACTGGACGAACACATAGAGCATATGGTCGGCACTTGTGCCAGCTGTCAATCCTCTCGCTCAGAGCAATCCCACCTTCACTCTCGGGAATGGGATTCTGCTAGGGGCCCATGGTCCAGGTTGCACATAGATTTTGCAGGTCCATTTAGGGATGCCCTATTTTTGTTGTTTGTAGACTCATTCGCTAAGTGGCTGGAAGTGATTAGAGTGCCTAATACCACTTCAGCCCCACGATAATGCACCTGAGAAGGCTGTTCACAGCATTTGGACTTCCAGATGTGCTGGTGTCGGACAATGCATCCATGTTCACATCTGCAGAATTCCAATCCTTCATGGAAAGGAATGCAATTAGGCACATCACTGCTGCCCCATTCCACCCAGCCACCAATGGCCAGGTGGAGTGGCATGAGCGCACAACTAAGGATGCGCTTTGGCATATGGGTGAAGGGGATGTAGAGCTCCAGTTATCCCAGTTTCTTTTCATGTATAGGCTCACCCCCCTTGCCTCACGGTTGTCCCCTGCTGAATTGCTCCAGCGAAGGAAACTGTCATCCTTGCTGGACAGATTGGATCCCTCTAGGGTGGAGGACAAAGGCACAAATATAGTGATCCAACACCAGAAGGGTTTTTCTCCGGGAGACCCTGTACATTGCCACAATTATGTAGCTGGTGGTCCTACGTGGGTGCCTGGGTTTGTGATTGATTAGACTGGTCCTGTTTCTTACAGAATTGAAACAGCCACTGGTCTGATCTGGAGGAGGCACACGGATCAATTGAGACCCAGAATACTGGACCCACAGGATAAATACAGACACTCAACGTTAGGGTTGGCCCCCACCCATTTAAACCCAGGGGGCAGAGGTAATATTCAGCAGCAAACTAACTTAGACCCAGAGGTGTGTTCTAGGGACTGATTTCAAGGGGAAATTGTGGAATGCTCCCCTACTCCTTCCATGTGTACCCGTACTCTGTTCTAGCCTAGCACTCTGGATTCTTTTATTGATGATGACCAATTTTGCTTGGAGTCGCCCTCCACTCTTAGTACACACAGGAGGGACCCTGAGTTGTCTTATTCATCCACAGAATTAGATTTTGGTTTTGAACAATCCCCTGCTCCTCCATCTGACAAACGGGGCTTTAATTTGGGTTTACAATCCTCCCCCTCTAGTCAATCCCTCACTCCAGTCGCCCATCCTACGAGCCCCTGAGCCAGCTCAGCCAAGCGTCCTACCCAGAACGGAAACTAGACCGCCATCCTGGTTAAAGGATTTTGTTTTCCCGGGGGGTGGGGGAGGGAGAATGTTATGTATGTTAACTGTGTTTTCTGACAGGAGCGGAATGTATCTTTTCTCATGTATCTATTCTTATGCAAATAAGTGGATCGAAAAATGTGCACGCTCTATTAGCCAATGGGCTTGTTGTATTATTGTTACTGTTACTGTTTATAGGAGCGGAATGTATCTTTTCTCATGTATCTATTCTTATGCAAATAAGTGGATCAAAAAATGTGCACAGTCAGTTCACCAATGGGCTTGTTGTATTATTTTTACGGTTACTGTTTATAGTGTATATATGTCCGAGTTTTGCCCATCCAACTGTGTTCAAACCCCACTAATAAAGAGCTGAATTTCACTACTTCCTTTGTCTGCTTCTTTATTCCTTGAACCCTAAAGCATCCAAGCACTGCGGGGGCCTTCCCCTGACAAGAGGGCCAGAGGCGGTGACAAAGTCCTGCCACCTCAATGGCCTTAAAGTCCTGACTGGAGGCAGGGCCCCAGGGACGCCCAGTCCTCCACCCTTGGCATTGGCGAGGCTGAAGGTGGAGGACGCCCAGTCCTCCACCCTTTGCATTGGCGAGGCCGATGGTGAGTGGAGCCCAGAGAAGGAGGCAGGAGTGAACCTCCACTGCCCAAGCAGCCACAGCTGTCACCGTCTTCCTCCCCCTTCGGTGTTGACCAGGCTGAAGGTGAGCGGTGGGAGCGACTTGCATTTCCCTTGCACCTGTATTTGAAAACAGTTCAGAGATTTCCCATTTGTTGAACAGTATGTATCTTATATTTCACCTGTTTTCAGACACCTCACTGGTTACCAGTCTGAAGGAACTGATCAAGATAAAGATTACAGATAGCACATCGTTAGAAGTTGAATTTACATTTTCTATAAAGAAGGAAATAATGGCTAGAAGGCAAAACAGCTATTATGGATGTCAGCTGACAGAACAGGAAAGAAAGGAGTTAACTGGTTTAATGAACAAGTGCCTAAACTGGGCTGTTTTTAAGAGCAAATTTTAAGTTACCAAAATAAAGGGGAAAGTTTCATGTGATTAAAAGTCAGTTCAGTTTATTTTAAAAATCCATAACTGTGGCTGTTCCTGCCCAGGTAAACTCTGAGATTTAAGCAGTTTCCTGAACTCTAAATTTGAAGAAGAGCACACTTAAAAGCAGGTGGGTGGCTGATTGTGGGGGAGGGAGAGAGCAGAAAGACAAAGACAGAACATGTTTGAAATAGAAGGAAAGCTCTTGAAAAACTACTCAGGCAAAGATTCTCATATTTTGGGAAAGTCAGAAGGATGGCATTATGTTAATAGTTCTGATAGTCAGGCAATCGGCAGTATCCACAGGCTGAATACATGTCAGGATCAAACTTGTTTTGAAACCCACCTAAAACAGTGTCAGTTACTGGAAGTGTAAAAATACATTTTAAAACCTGATTTTGTTACAATAACAAAGTGTAGCTTTTGAGACTGTGGGAGGGACAGCTTATTTCCTGGTCTCATTTGGGTCATAGTTTGCTCATTGCTGGTCAAAGTCTCTTTCTTTAGCTCCTTGTTGTACATTTCCTGTCCACAGACATAGCCTATAACTAGAGGAGGGAAATCCTTAAGTAACAAAAGTGCCAGAATAGTGTGACAAGTTCTGTTTACCTTCAGGTTGGCTTTCTTTGATGATTGGGTCTTAAATTTAAGCATAATATTTCTTTAAAGTCTGATTCCACAGACTCTAGAAGGCTGCATCAATCACCTTTCTGCAACATTAACCTGCTTTCAGCTCTAATTGTAGCAGCTCCCCCGGTGGCTCAGTTAAGACACTGAGCTGGAGACCGGAAAGTCCGGTTTTGCTACCCAAGGGCTGCACATGGGGACATGAAAGGAGCTTCATTTGGGCATCCCCTGAGCAGAGTTTCTCCAGCAAAAATCCTTTCAACCCAGAGTAATTCCTGACACAAAATTATTATTAGCTCTCATTGTGGGCCATCAGTGAGTGACATTCTACATTGTGTTGTAATTGTAATAAAGGTTGCTCTTCTGTCAAGACTTTGGTTCAGCTGCCTGCTTCGTGATACTGAGGTTTTATTTCTGAGAGCTGCTTCCTGGAACTGCACATATGCAAGGCTATTAGACCCTGGCCTAGAGCTACATAATAATGAGCACATCGCAGTTGAAACAGATCAATCCTTTATATTGTTGTGAAGGAGTTGCCCTGCATGTTCCCAGCAAGCCATCTGGCCCCATACAACAAAGCTCAGGAGATTCCAAGAGACAGTAAGCCTCCCGAGCCTTTAGCCAAGGGGTTTCCAACATTTTCCCACCAGGGCCAGTTCCCACCACCACACTCAACTGTGGGGGCTGGAGGCATGTTGGCGCCGGCTACTTACATTTTTGTCATTGTTGGCAGTGGTGGTGGGACTTCCTTCTGGCTGAGGCGGAGAGGCCGATGCAGCACTGGCCACCTGGACCCTCCACCACCACTGTGTCCTGGGCCCCACCCTGGGCCAGGGCAAAAAAGGCTGTGATGGTGGCAGGACTCCGTCGCCACCCCTGGACTTCCTTGTGGCCGGTGTGGAGAGGCTGTGGTGGCACCGGGACCCTCCACCACCACCGGTGCCCTGGGCCCTGCCCCAGGCCAGGGCACAAAAGGCCACAAAGGTGGCAGGCTTCCACTTGTGGCTGGGATGGAGAGGCCGCTGTGGCGCCGGGACCCTCCACCACTGCTGGTGTCCTGGGCCCCACCCAGATCAGGGCACAAAACACCACAACGATGTCAGGACTCTGCCTCCCACCCCCGGACTTCCTTGTGGCTGAGGCGGAGATGTCCCACTTTGAGGCTGAAGACACCTGCCACCCCATCCCTGGACTTTGTTTTGGGAATTTTTCTATGTGATTGTGACTCTATTATTACATTATAGTTTTGTACTATGTTGTTCTATATTATAATGTGTTTTTTTTGTAGAATGAATTTTGTATATTGTATTATTGTGTATTTACTTTGTATATTGTTGATTTATGTTGTGATACTTGTGAGCCTCCCTGAGTCGGCATATGCTGAGTGGGCAGCATACAAATTGAATTAATCAAATCAAATCACGTGGTTTTTCTGGGGGTTTGGACAGCCTCCACTGCTTCCCAGGGTGGTGGGAGACTTTTAGGAGCAATTTCACTTCAGTTTGGTAATTTTCTGTTGCTACTCCTCGGCAGCTAGAGTGGGATGGTGAGCTACTTCCTGGTTCGATTCTGATATCCAGGTGCCTACATCAGCTCTGCACGACACTAGAAGTAGCTCACCATCCCGCTCCAGCTGCCAAAGTGCAGCAGAAGAGCATTGGAAAATTTCCATACCAGAGCAAAATTGCTCCGAAAAGTCTTCCACCATCCTGGGAAGTGGTGGAGGCTGTGCAAATCCCTGGAAAAAATGTGTGAATCCCACCACCCCTGTGGTAAGTGATGTATCATGGGTCTAGAGGTCCCTGGATGGCCACCATGGGCCAGATTAATGATATTCATGGGTCAGATTAGGCCCACGGTCCGGGGGTTGGGAACCCCGCTCTACCCAGTTTGAAGAAAGCATCACAGGTAAAGGGAGGATGGCCAGTTGATACAGGACAGCTGGAAGAGGTCACATTGGCATGGGTAGGTAAAGAAAGGCTTAGGGGAGTCTGTTATAACAAGAGGAGGAGGAAACAATGGAAGCAGCAGCAAAGGGCTGGGTCCCCATCTTTTGCACCTCTGTAGAGCTGCAGGTTAGGAAGAAATAAGGAGAGTCCCAAAATGGAGCCAATGCTGACCACTCCACCCAGTCAGCAAATAGCTGCATCAGGACTCCAGAAACATCTGCCTGACTGTTCTAGTGTTAACCCCGCCAGAGCCTCTCCATGCTCAGCAGGATGTGAAGCTTAATCCCACTTTATCTGGGGAGCTGGAGACATGAACAATGGATGCAGCAATGGAGTCTGTGGGAAGAACAATACCAGCCCTCCTCAAAAGGGCTTCATCTTGGACTGGGATTCACAACCCTTGACCAACAATCCGGACTTGGACATCCAAGGGTCCCATGGAGCTCATCTGGGGTCCCAGCAGGGCAAGCCATGGATTAGTGAAAGAAACTTAATCCTCCAGGAAATGTGGGGAAAGGAACTGTGAGAGCTAAAATTGTACTTTTAAAAATAAGTGACCGAAAGAGACAAACCAAATGGATTTATTATCAAGTGACTTCACTGCCACCAAATTCCTGGGAGGGAGATCTGACAGTGTCCACAATTGTATAATGAAAGCAGATGTCATTTCACCTAAAACAAAATTATTTACTCTTCTCCTTCAACCAAAGACATAAACTTCTGCAATGGGATAAAGCCTCAAGAGAACTCACTTGACTGACCACTCCCCCATATATCAGAATCCCTTCCAATAGGCTTTAAGAAGAATGTTTTATCTAGCCCATTTTCCTTCTTGACACCTAATTTGTAGCACTATTCTTACAATTGCTGTGTAGAAGAGCATTCCATCCATTCCCACATACAATTTGAAGGGTGCATTCCTCATATAGGTTTTTGACCTCTGTGAGAACAAAACCTACATAACTTCTGGAGTACTCATTCCTCATACAGTATCTTTTAACAAGAGGTTCTATTAAATATGGTTGCCTTTTTTGTGAAAACACATTATAGTGTCTTAAAACAGATAAGTGAATATAGCCTTAATTAATCCAGTGGAGACTACTTAAATGGGAAATGGAGCATTGGCCCTGGGAAAGGTTATTTTCAGCAACCCCACTCCAGTCTGTCTGACTACTGCTAACCAGGGCAAGGGCAGAAGATTCACTGGGACTTAAATGGGAACTACTTAAATGGGAAATGGAGCATTGGCCATGGCACAGGTTATTTCCAGCAAGCCCACTCCAGTCTGTCTGACTACTGCTAACCGGGCAAAGCCAGAAGATTCACTGGGACTTAAGCTTTCACTTTCAACAGTCTCTTCATCTTGCCTTTGGGAACTCAATGGGCAAAGCCATTTCTCCCAAGACTTGAATGATATGGGATAGCCTTCATGAGCACAGTCTCTACCCACAAGGAAGTGATGGAGAAGGAGAAGGTTATACTCAGAGAAAATTATGATCAAATAAGAGTCCCTGCCAATTTTTTTTGTGGTTGAATCAATCTCAATTTAGAATTGAGGAAGACTTCAGCCTTCACCTTGGCTAATTATATCTTCCCCTCCCTCTGCCAGTTCTTAAAATCATATTTAAGAGTGTTCCTTCATTCTCTTTTTTTAGCCAGAACACCTTGAGTATAATGGACTGCTTTTAATATCTAAACAACTTTCTTTCCCCCTAAAGTGGATAGCCAGTACGATAAGTATCTGGCTTTCCCACTTGTACCTCCTGGGAGAAGAACCAGCCTGTGTGTAGCCTTGGACGAACTACACATGCAAAAGGCACCCCCAGAAGAATGCTGGAAGCAGTTATCCTCATTGTTATTAGATAGCCACTGTGCCCACTGGGAATGGGTAACATGAGAGTAGAGGGGAGAGTCTTTATCTTGTGTAGGAAATAAGAAGAGTAAGCCCCACCAATCAAAAGAAGGCCAACTAAATGTTGTTACCCTCCATAGCAGGGAACCACTTCTAGCCTGTGGCAGGGGGATAAAGTGTGTTTCATCATTTGCTTTGTTACCTTCAGTCAATCTAAAGCGCCATCCAAAGATCATTATGCATAAAGTAACCAGATAGCTCCCTACATTTTAAATTATTCACCGTTCAGCAGGGATTGTACAGACTTCAGAGTGATATATTGAAAGTGCAACTGGAGATCCTCTTGGTGGCTTAATGTGTTGTTATTTTCCTTTAACCTGCACAACAGATTGCTCTGCGAAGGACATCCCTGTATCTCTGTGGATTCTTGTTCCACACTGCCAGCATCCTTGCAGCCCTCTCACAGACTAGTCCTTAGCAAAATGTTTCTTTGATGGTGATCAGGAGCCATGTCTTTTTCACTGAAAGGAACACATAGCATAGTTCAACTGTGCAATTTGCTACTACAGGAGGCCAAAAGCTTTTGAAAGGGATTAGAAAAGAAGCTTAGAGAAGGTAAGCTGTTTCATTGCTATACACTGCCACTAGTACCAGAGACAAGTTATGTCTCTAAATAGCAGTTGTTGAGGAAAACAACTGGAATTTCATCAATCAGTCAGTCAGTCAGTCAATCAGTTAATTCAGGGGCTCTCATACTTTTCAAGCCATGGACTAGACCATGCCCCCTCAGACAGCTGAGCGTGCCAGACTGGTGGTTCCCCCTGCCTTAAACGCTGCCGTAAAACATGTCCACAGCTGTCATAAATGTGTTTATGACAGCCGTGGGCATGTTTACAACTATTGTAAATGCATCTGCTTCCAGTGGCAGCAGTGACGTGGGCCATATGAAATGGTGCCATGGGCCGAGTCTGGCCTGCAGGCCATAGGTTGAGAGCCCCTGTGTTAGTTTATATTTCCTGCAATGAGGGCCCTCTCTTCTTTCTGACTTTATTTTCTGAACAACCTGAGAGGTAGGTTCGAATTCAGAGAGGTTGGCTGGCCCAGTGAATTTCACAGACAAGTAGAAGTTTGAACCCATGACTCACAAGTCCTATTCCAGCACTCTGACCACCACATCATGCTGATTTTATTGCATTGATCTCCTGCTTCTGGGTTACCACAGGCATATAGGTGGAAACAAAACTCAGAACTGGAGAAACCTTTTCTTATCATATGTAGAGTGGCTTGTGTGGAAGATACAAGGACCCTAGGACATACCTCTGTGGAGCCCAATTAGTTCTCTTTCCCTTCAAGAGGACACAGCCCTTCCCCACCAAGAAAATCCTAGAGGAAAGAGGACTTGAGTCATCAGGACATGTGTCTTACAATTTGCAACCTCAGAACCTTGTTGTCTCATCCTCCTATACAGATGACTAAGTCAACAGCTCTCTGTTCCCTGAGAGTTCAGGGTCAGAACCTGAGATCAGGTCCTCAACCTCTGAGATGTCAAGAAGGCAGGCCATTATGTGACAATTGCAAACAATACATATGTGAATATATTTGTTAGACTTTGAGATGGACATTTATAGGTACTGCATGTATCAATAACATCTTCCCTCTAAGTTAGAAAGACCTGACTTAAATTGGAAGTGGGTAGGACGTGTTCACTCTGGCATAAAAGCCACCACAGGCAACAACATCAGACTCCCCCCTCATCCTTCACTGCTAACCCTGCAATTTGTCTTCCTGCCTAGAAGGCCAGAGAAGCTTAACAGTTCTCTGAGAGCTGCCAACTGTGTTCCCAAATGAAACTTGTGGATGTGAAGCAGCAGCCTCCACCCTTCCTTTTCTGCTAGAGGGACCTTTCAAGAAAGAAACTGAAAGACAGGAATGTATGTCCTTGCCTGTTTTTTTTTTTTTTTGGAGTACAATTCTTTTTCCTCTTGCAATTCTTTGCCAAATCATATCCTCCCGCATCTGTGGAAAGCTGCAATTGAAACTGCGGTATTTTCTTTACATTTTGAAATGAAAATGTTAAATGAGGAATTAATCTTCTTAAAAGCAGGTGAATTCTAATTTTGCAAAGAATGTAGCCAACGTTCAAGTCTCTTTTCATTTTGAGAACATTCGTCTATCCCCACAGGGCTTAGTGTAAATGCTTGCAGCATCTCTAGACATTTCAGAAATAAATTGTCACCAAAACAAGCATTTATAAACATCTTCATATTTTGGTGAACCCAGGCCCAAACTAGATAACACTAGGAAAGGATGGCAGAGTGGGGAAAAGTAACTAGTAGGAGGAAAAAACTGCTTGAGAGCAAGGAAAGTGGACAATTAATAAGTTTGTATAATAAATCAAAAAGAGCCAGGCAGTCATGTGAGTGTGCTCTATTTATATTGCATGCAGTGAGAAAACTTCAAGTCTGAACAATGTATAAATCTTCTAACAGCAACAAAAAATGGTTTCTTCACTTCAAAATACAATCTTCTAACAACAACAAAATGGTTTCTTCACCTCGAAGTAATATACAAATAGTTGTTAACAAGAATACAGTCTTATTATAACACATGTAGTGTCCAAAAGGTTCATGGTGCAATCACTGGTTTAGAGGTTTTTTCAAAAAAGTCCAATGTTGTAACAAAATATATATAAAAATACAAGGAGTTCCAAAATTGCAGGACGTGATCCACAATATACTGTAATCAAAAATCAATATTCCAAAATCAATTTTATATCCTTCCAGTATAGGATATTTCGATTCAGATCTTCATCAGAAGTGGATTTATAATTTCTGAAATTTATAAACAATAAAGTAAAGCCAATTAAAATAGGAGTAATAAGTCACAATAAAGATATCTTACCATACAATAATCAAGGTTATATGCATTCAACAGCCTCCAGAAGTGCATTCATAATGGGCAAGGAGCGTTAAACTAAGTTTACACAAGAAGGGGTATAAATCCTTTTACAAGAACATTCTTGAATTTGCTGAATTTGCTTAAAGGAATACAGTCCGTATCTATATAGAAAGGGCCAACATGATGAGCTGTTATAAGAATGAAGAAAAATCAATATCTAGATTAAGTCCATTGGGAATTGAGGTAGAAAATTGATAGATATAAAAACCTCCCTCCTCAGCAATGTTTGTTCTATATCGGTAACCTGATATGGATGTGGTTTACAGACTTCCAAAACAGTGACCTGCATATTGGTGTGAGAATGTCCCTTCTCAACATAGTATGCGACAATGGGGGCTTGTAAATTGGCATTTCTAATATGAGATTGGTGGTCACCCACCCTGACTTTCAAGGGTCAACTGGATTTCGCGATGTAAGCTTTATTGGAAGAACATAATATTAAATAGATACAGTTCGGGGTATTGCAATTGCTAAACTCCTTCAAGTCCAGTGTGAACTTACAACCTGGGATGGAGAAGTGGTCAGTAGTCCACATGAACTTACAGAAGTTGCAAAAAACGCATTTATGGTGTCCTACAGGAAGCGTCCGGGGGTGAGGAGAATGAGGTTCTGAGTCAGTGTGAGTAATGAAGTTTGCAATGCTTATAGTCCACCTGAACCCTATGTAAAGGATCCAGTGCTCATGTGCCACATGAACAAAGAGGACCTAGATAAATATGAGAGCTGTGTAGGAAAGGCCTAGTTATCAAAAGGAGGAAAGGAGTGACCAATATCCAGTGGCAAGTATGATGAGCAGCGAGAAGGCTAATTTTTCCCCTGCATTAAACCCTGGGATTCAGAGGGAGCCAGGAAGTAAGTACATAACTATGAAGCTGTGTGAAACAAATGTCTTTAGCAATAGCTTCGTATCTTAGGATCCATGGAGTCACCTGCCAGTTGGTCCACTATTGCCAAGTACTGCTGCTCCTTGGCCACAAACAAGGCTGATTATTTCTTTCCGGGTCCAGATACAAATGCTGGAGGCAGCTGGATCCTACATCTGAGAAAGTACTTAAGGTCTAACACTTCCCCAAAATGGATGATGATGGAATCCTTTCCATCCAGCTTCTTGCATTTCTCTGTGTGTGTGTGTGTGTGTGTGTGTTGTGTTTGGAATATTGTGCCTTTAAGTAATGTAACACTCGAATGAGTGGATATAATAATCACCAGCTGTAACACTGTAACCTTCTGTATCAGGACGTGAGCTAGTGACCACTAGGGGCAATAGCGAGCGCCCAGCTCACATGGTTCCAATTCCCCAAATACCTACAGCGCGGGAAGATTCCCGCCACCACCTCACCTGGACAAGAAGGGCGTGACGGGGAATGACGTCACGCAGACAGTAGCCAATGGGCTATCGAGGAGCCACATTAAAATGTATAGCCACAGTATATATTGAGCTGTTCATCCGCCATTACCACATGTTCCCCCGGACCATCATGCAATAAAGATGTGTTAAGCCAACCTTTCAGCTGTTTCTATTGTCTTGGTTCTCATACACTAAATTGGCGACGAAGGTGGGATAATGGATCCCCACGGAATCAAGACAACGCAGGCCGGTTTCAACATCAACAAACCGGAAGAATGGGAGCTGTTCGAGATGGACTTCCAAAGCGCACTGATGGTGTCCAACATTTCAGACGAGGGGAAGAAGAGGGCCATTCTCATCAGGATGCTTGGGTTTCCTGCCATGAAGGTATTGGTGGACCTGGTGTCTCCGAAGAAGGTGAACGAAGTGCCGGTCAAGCAGCTCCTGAAAGCGATGCGCGACCACTTCCAGCCCTTGGTTTCAATGTTTTCGGCTCGGGGCGCGTTCTGGAAGAGAGTCCAGGCGCCTGGTGAGTCCGTGGCTGCCTTTGCAGCGGCCCTCCGTTTGGCTGCCGGCCCATGCAAGTGGGAGAACCTGGAAATCGCCCTCAGGGACCGCATGCTGTGCGGCCAGTGGGACGAGGAGGTTCAGCGAAAGCTGATGAACAAGGAGCCGCCCCCGACGCTGCAAGAGGTCGTGAAGGAGGCGCAGGTGGTGGAAGCCACGAGGGCCGGGGTTAAGGGGTTCAGAGCAAGGCCCCCACAACCCGACAAGGCAGCAGGCTCGGTGCAAGCGGCCAGGCGGGCACCGCACTCCTCCACGGAGAGCAGCGAGGATGAGGACATCTGGAAGGTGCAGAAGGATGGCCGGCATTGCGATGGCTGTGGGGCGTCCCATGACCGCATCAAGTGCCCGTTCAGGAAGGCCGAGTGCCACAACTGCGGGCGCCGAGGCCACATAGCCAAGGTTTGCAGACGGCGGCGCAGAGACCAGAGAGGCTCAACAGACCGCTCACCGAAAAACCAGGAAGGCGTCCGGCCCTCGAGGAAGCAGGACGGCGTGGGCCGCATCTCCGACGACGACACGGCAGTCCACAGCGTGTCCTTAGGACACCCACGATATTTTGTTGAGGTACTGGTGCAAGGGGTCCCTGTTAAGATGGAGATAGACTCGGGTTCCTCATATTCCATCATTTCACAGAGGGAGCTCAAAGCACTGAGGTCTACGCTACGGGATGTGCAGGGAAATAGCATTCCGGTGTTGGGGGTTGGAAAATTCAAGGTCCAATACAAGCAACACGCCGCGGAACTTCCCCTGGTTGTTCTCAAAGGGGGGAGTTGTTGCCTCCTCGGGACTCAATGGTTTAAGCCCCTGGGTTTGTTCATTGGGGGGGTGCATGCCGTTGGGACTGACCCAATACAGGAGGTTTGTAATGCGCATCCTGAAGTGTTCAAGAAGGGACTCGGAAAATTCAAGGGGCCCCCAGTTGCGTTCGACCTGGATCCAGAGGTCCGCCCAATAAGACTCAAACCGCGAAGGGTGCCTTTTGCACTTAAGGACAAATTGGTGGGCCAGGGGATCCTTGTTCCTGTTGATTCCGCGGAGTGGGAAACTCCGATTGTAACAGCGCTTAAGGCCAACAGGGAGGTTCGAATATGTGCTGATTACAAATGTACCATTAATAAGGCGATACGCCCTAATGCGTATCCGGTGCCGGTAGTCAGCCACCTGTTGGCCAGGTTACATGGGGGAAAGTGTTTCGCAAAGCTTGACCTGGCGCAGGCATACCAGCAGCTCTCGGTAACCCCAGCTGCAGCTGCTGCGCAGACGATAGTCACTCATAAGGGGGCGTTCCAGGTGACGCGCCTACAGTTTGGCGTGAACTCAGCGCCAGGTATCTTCCAATCGCTCATGGAACGCCTCTTAAAGGGTCTGGAGGGGGTCTTGCCATACTTTGATGACGTATTGATAATGGGGGGGAGTGAGTCAGAATTGGCTGAGAGACTAGACAAAGTACTGACGGTATTTGAAAAGGCGGGGTTGAGGTTGTGGAAAGACAAATGCGTCTTCTTCGCAAAAGAGGTTGAGATCCTGGGTTTCCGAGTAACCCCTGCAGGCATCAAACCCTCCGAATCAAAGGTGGCCGCCGTTCAAAATGCTCCTCGCCCCACCTCCAAGCCCGAGTTGCAGTCGTTCCTGGGGCTCTTAAACTTCTACCATTCCTTCCTGCCTAGGAAGGCGTCAGTAGCAGAGCCGCTGCATAAGTTACTAAAAAAGGACGAGGCGTGGAAATGGGGTGAGAGCCAGGAGAGGGCATTCAATGAGCTGAAACAACTCTTATCTTCAGATGCCATATTAACCCATTTTGACCCCAAGAAACCAGTGGTTCTGGTATGTGATGCATCTCCAGTGGGGGTGGGGGCAGTCCTGTGCCACGTGTTGGAAAACAGGCAGGAGGCCCCGGTGGCGTTCTACTCCAGGTCCCTGTCTAAGGCAGAGCGCAACT
The DNA here is from genome assembly GCA_035047305.1 of Bradypodion pumilum. Lineage (NCBI taxonomy): Eukaryota > Metazoa > Chordata > Lepidosauria > Squamata > Chamaeleonidae > Bradypodion > Bradypodion pumilum. Next base: position 328,435,991 of record JAWDJD010000002.1, read on the forward strand.
ACGCACAGACAGACAGGGAGGCATTAGCGATAATTGCTGGGACGAAGAAGTTCCATGACTTCCTCTATGGCCGCCCCTTTACCATCGTGACTGACCACAAGCCCCTGCTAGGCATTTTTACTGCAGACAAGCCCACGCCACAGATTCTGTCCCCTAGGATGCTCAGGTGGGCCATTTTTTAAACGCATACCAGAACGCGCTGGTGTATCACCCTGGAAAGGACATAAGCCACGCGGATGCTCTGTCGAGGTCACCCCTCCCCCACACGAGCAGCCACGTGTGTGAGGTGGAACAAGACCACCAAGTGCTCATGATAGAGGTCCTAGATTCACCCCCCATAGTGCCCGCAGAGATCGCCAAGGCGACGGGCAGGGACAAGACATTGGCCCTGGTCAGTTCATGGGTGCAGAAAGGGTGGCCAACGTCCTCCCCGGCGGCGGAGTTTGCCCCACTTTTTAGGAAAAAGTTAGAACTGTCCATGGAGAGGGGTTGCCTCCTGTGGGGCCAGCGGGTAATCGTCCCTGGATCCCTGAGAGCAAGGGTGCTTAAGCTGCTGCACGTCAGCCACCCTGGAATTGTTCGCTCCAAGGCACTGGCCAGGAGCTACTTCTGGTGGCCCCAGTTGGATGCCGATATCGAGCACATGGTGGGCACTTGCGAGAGTTGCCAAAGCTCCCGGCCCGAAGAGGCTCGACTTCCGCACAGGGAATGGGATGCGGCAAAGGGGCCGTGGTCCCGCGTGCACATTGACTTTGCGGGCCCTTTCAGAGGATCTCTTTTCCTCCTCATAGTGGATGCTTACTCCAAGTGGTTAGAGGTTATCCCAGTGGCGAACACCTCCTCAGCCGCAACAATTAAACAATTGCGCAGGGTGTTCAGTTCGTTCGGTATACCCAACACTCTTGTTAGCGATAACGCTAGTTGCTTCACATCCGCCGAATTCAGGGCATTCACCGACATCAACGCCATCCGGCACATCACCTCCACGCCTTTCCACCCGGCGACGAATGGCCAGGTAGAACGCCTCGTGCGTACCACCAAAGACGCGCTGAGGCGCATGGGCCCCGGGGATTTAAACCTGCAGTTGTGCCAGTTTTTGCTGGGATATAGGGTGACCCCCCTAGCGTCAGGATACTCACCCGCAGAGCTCCTAATGCGCAGGAAACTGACTACGGTACTGACCAGGCTAGACCCTACGAGGGTGGAAGACACTGGGAGGAACATCGGGTTAGCGGGTACGAAGAGTTTCGAAATAGGCGCCCCGGTCCATTGCAGAAACTACGCTAGCGCAGGGCGTAGTCATTGGGCAAACGGGTCCCATGTCGTACTGCGTCGAGACCAGCACAGGTCTACTCTGGAGGCGACACGCGGACCAACTCCGGCGCCGGGTTTCCGGAAACCAGAGCGCGGACAGCGCGGAACAGGATTCAACGTTAGGGTTCTCCCCCACCCGTTCAGCCCAAGGGGGAGGAGAGGGGGGTCAGTGGTCCCCACCAAGGGGGGAAGGGAATAAGTTTGTCCCCATAGATATCCTGAGGGATACCCCCACAGATACCCCAGAAGATGATTTTGAGTTTGGATTACAAAACCGGGGGGGGGGGTTTCAGAGTGGTCCCCCACCCATCCAGGCGAGAAGCAGGGTTTTTCGTTAGCCCCCAGTGCCCCCGGTTTTCCCACAATGGAGTTTACCCCTACCCCGAAAGCCGCGGAACCGCGGCAAGTCGCTAACGAGTCTCCCTCTCCCATTGCAGGACAAGAGACCAGGGAACACAGAAGTGATAGCGCCCCCGGGACAAGCCAGCCAGCCTTGCGCCCAAAACACGCTTGCAATAAACCATATTGGATGAGAGACTTCGTCTCATCCTAGGGGGGAGGGATGTTGTGTTTGGAATATTGTGCCTTTAAGTAATGTAACACTCGAATGAGTGGATATAATAATCACCAGCTGTAACACTGTAACCTTCTGTATCAGGACGCGAGCTAGTGACCACTAGGGGCAATAGCGAGCGCCCAGCTCACATGGTTCCAATTCCCCAAATACCTACAGCGCGGGAAGATTCCCGCCACCACCTCACCTGGACAAGAAGGGTGTGACGGGGAATGACGTCACGCAGACAGTAGCCAATGGGCTATCGAGGAGCCACATTAAAATGTGTGTGTGTGTGTGTGTGTGTGTGTGTGTGTGTGTGTGTGTGTGTGTGTGTGTGTGTGTGTGTGTGTGCATGCATGCATTTGCGTGCCAAGATAGCTGCAGTTGAGGTGAATCTTTTCCCCTTGTGAGAACCAAGTATTCTTTCCTAAACAGCTCCCATGTTTACCTGAGTAAATGTGGGACATAAGGTGAGCTAGGTATCAGATTTTGCACTCTAATTTTGGTATTGGACAATGTCAAGTGACCACTGCACATCCTGCCTAATGAAAACTGAGGACAGAATGAGGTCCGGCACATGCAGTAATGCAAGTCTCCTTAAGTTAACACTGGGACTCAACCACAGCCGCCCTTGTAGAGGCCAAGGCCTCAGTTGCAAATAGGGCATTATGGACCACTCTGGGTTCAGTATAAAATTTAAAGGAGCTGGACCAACATCAGCAATAACGTTTAGCACCATGGATAGTTCAGTGAAATTCCAATGAAAAACCAGAGGTTCATAATCTCTGTGACATATGATTTGCTATCTCAAGCCTTGTTTGCAACAAGCAGGGTGACTTTCCTTAAATGGTTAAACAGCACTTAGGTTTATACATAAGAAGCTCATGGAAATATCGGGAAGGTTAAAAACCCCTTGCCTTGGTTATGCGCCTCTTGCGACTGCATTTAAGTATACGCCTGCTGGTGTGCTTTTAAAATCCATTTGGCAAGAAAAAGTGGAAATTATGTGGTTTTTAAAAAAAGTTTCCAATTAGAGTATATGCTTTCTACTTCAAGAAAATGGAAATTTATCAGATACATTCCTAGAATTGAATAAATGTCCAGAAGCAGGGAGAGCACTGGCAGCTGAACCATACATACAAGATTAGATAAATGGCTGTGCTTGACTTTGCAGGCGCACCCCCCAAAGAAAGACTCAGACGCCGGTATTGGATTAAAGGCATCGGGCCACTTTTATTGAATAATGCCCTAGTCCGAATTATCACTTTCAATTGGTGTATCATCCAATTGTAATTCTTTAAGGCAAGCAGGCCGCAGTAACACTGGTAAGGTTCCTCCCAAAATGCCAATGGAAATTGGCTACATGTATCTATTTGTATCAATCTGTTTGTTGACACAAACAAATTGTTGACCGGAGTCAATATACTATCTACTGACCCCACCCTATGACGTGTATCCGTTCAATATCAGGGTGATGCAGGCTGTGCAGCTCCTGCCATCAGCCCTTGCATGGTTTGCCCTTGACCGGCCAATCCTATTCCCCTGTACCTATCTACGTGTTGGCCAGTCAATTGCGAACCTGCCGGATACCTATGGGTCATAAATTTTTACCTTACCAGTGCTACCCGCCACACGGGGAGGCGTCCGTGATGACTCACCACCCCCCACCCCCCACCCCCGACCGTCAGCTCGGTCACCAGGCCTGCTTGCACATCCTCCAGAAAGAGGTTCAAACCTCTGGCTGACAGATGAACCCCTTCTCTTGCATAATCCTGCAAGCCTATCCTAGAATGTTGAATGGCTGTTACAAAGCCATTGTCAAAAAGGAACCGGGCAACAGCCCTGTTCACTGACCGTCGAGCACGGTCCAAGCCATGGAGGTCAATGCCTCCCTTGTAACGGTGTCTCGGCACGATGTCAGACCATAGCAGCCGTGTGTATGGCCATAAGTGATGTAAAAAGGCCAGGTCACTGCACACCGACATTTTTAAAGAGAGGCCAGTGATCTGTGCGAGATCATTGCTGCCGAGGTGCAGAATTAAGACATCAGGCGGTCCAGCATCCCTGATGGACATCAGGAATGGCAACAGATCCCGCCATCTCATGCCGCGCTTACTGTACCATCGCATACGTGCGGCTGCACGTAGCCCGAGATGGGGTCCCCAGTCTGTCGCCACAGCATAATGCGCTGCCCAGTGCACAAAACTGTGGCCCACCAGCCATACTGCCACCGGTGTGCGTAAACACACAGGGTCTGTAAAAGAAGGAAAAAAGGGGAATTAATGACATAACTGGCACTCATGCAGTAAGGGGGCGTACATATAAAGAAAAACACATGGACCCCCACCTGCCCATGCGACGTATATCAGCATCGGAGTACCCAAACGCAGATGCAGTTGAAGCGGCGCCTATCCTAAATGAATGGGTGCCGTAATGAGCCCCAGGGAGGCCGACACTGTGAAGTGCCATACCGGTCACCTTCCAAAACTGGAATTTGGTAAGGGGAGACCCATCCTGGTGGCAGAAAAACGGGCCAGGGTGTGTGCCACGCACTGTGAAAAACTCATGTAGGGCACCAACCGGACAGATGTCAGCAATCGTACACCGAAGCAGTCTGACACCACTGCCTACTCCGTGTTGATCGGCCTTTGAGGAACGAATCCTCAACTGGGCCCACTCCTGGGTAAGAAAGACATCGTCGAGTTCCAGTGCCCTACGAGACATGTCCCCCTTTGACAATGGGACCAGCTCACTGATGCGGAGCGCTCCAAAAAAGGCTACGGTGGTAGCAGCATGAAAGAGAGTCTCCTCATACCTATCGTAACACAAGCTATGCCAACCTTGTGCAAGGTGTGTCAGAACCTCTGGTGAAACAGGGTGACGTGTGTCCGGGCGGCGGCCACGTTCACGTGTCCACCCTTCTAATACATGACGTATGCGGAAGTCATTCACGCAGTCAATGAGACCCCTCGCCTTAGCCATAAATGCCAAAGCTGAAAGCCTAGTGGCGATGGTGCGAGGGGCTAACCCTAGATCATGAAGGTAAACCATGAACTGCAGAATCTGGTCGACCGGGATCGGCCACACTTCGGGCAACTGCCTTTGCCCGCAAAAGTTCCTAAACTGTAGGAGTGCATGTAGATACGCCTTACGCGTATGCCGATCGCCCGGTTCACCTCTCCTCGCCAAATGTCCAGATCTCAGCCAGGAGTGGAGAGGGCAGTTCCTCTGCTTCTGGCGCCAAGGCACGGAACTGTGGGATCTGCAGCCGGGATAAAGCATCAGCAATATCATTATCAATGCCTGGTACATGTCTGGCACTGAAAAGCACATTAAGGCGTAAGGACCTCAAAACAAATTGGCGAACTAAGGCCATAACTCTGGGGGATTTGGATGTCTGGGCATTGACAATGTGCACCACTGCAGCATTGTCACACCAAAAGTGAACTACTGAATTAGCCCACCTATCCCCCCAGAGCATCAGGGCCCCCAAGATGGGAAAAAACTCCAGGAAATTAAGATCGCGTAAACGATCCGTGCCTTGCCATGTCTGAGGCCATTGACCATAGGACCACCTTCCTTCAAAGTAAATCCCATAACCCAGGGAGCCGGAGGCATCCAACTGAACTTGGAAATGCGGGCTGAGCATAAGCTCCGATCTCCAGAAGGAGATGCCATTGAAATCCTGAAGGAATGTGAGCCAGACCGTAAGATCCACCTGTAAACCTCTGGTCAGCCGAACCCTGTGGTGGCGTTTTAAAAGGCCTGCCATGGCGTCACACAGATGCCTGGCAAAGGCCCTGCCAGGTGTTACTACCCTACAGGCAAAGTTGAGGTGGCCGTGAAGCACCTGCAACTCTCGGAGAGACACCTTACGCCTGGCAAGCATTGCCAGAATCGCATCAGAGATCCGCGTCACCTTTTCCATGGGCAACCTGGATGTCTGGGCAACAGTGTCAATCTCGATACCTAAAAAGGTGAGAGTGGTGGCTGGTCCCTCAGTCTTTTCAGGCGCCAGGGGAACACCCAGTTCCCACATAAGCACCTGAAAAGTGGTGAGGAGATGAGCGCACATGTCCGTGCCCTGTTCCTCTCCAAACAAAAACTCATCGAGGTAGTGGGCTACAGACCGGGACCCTGATCTACAAACAAAAGCCCAGTGAAGGAAGGTGCTAAACCGTTCGAAAGCAGAACATGAGATAGAACAGCCAAAAGGCATGGCCTTATCTACATAAAAACTGCCCCAAAAACGGAAACCTAGCAGCTCAAAGTCGTCTGGGTGCACTGGCAACAATCGGAATGCCGATTTGATATCACACTTTGCCAGTAGCGCCCCTGGGCCACATGAGCGTACCATCTGCAAGGCCTGGTCAAAGGACGTATACCTGACCGAGCAAAGGTCATCAGGTATTGCATCATTGACCGAAGAACCCACAGGGTAAGAAAGGTGGTGAATTAACCAAAATTCACCCGGGGACTTCTTAGGGACTAAACCCAAAGGTGACACCTTCAAGTTCGGGAATGGTGGGTCAGCAAATGGCCCAGCAACCCTCAGCGCGGTGACCTCCTTAGCTATGGATTGGGTGGTGATATCCTCATTACCCCTGAGGGAAATTAAGTTTGGGGCGTCTTGAGGCTCGCGTACCCCCTGAAATGGTATGCGGAAGCCAAATTGAAAACCCTCAAGTAGGTACTTCGCATCATCCCATCTAGGATAAGCGGCAAGCCAATGCTTCAGCACCTGGACATTAATTGGGGAGGGGGCCTTTCTGATTGGTAGCACCGTCAGAGGGAGCTCTGACCACCCCCTGTCCACCCCTTCCTGTGCCTCGTGACCCACCAGCCCGCGAGCACGCGGAGGCGGCGTGAGGGCCAGAGCAAGAGGGGCACTTGTGCCGGAACTGATACTGACACTTGTTGCACACTCTGCTGGTGGAGAAGCTCCAACACAGCAGGCGGGCATGGCCACAATGGTAACGGTCACCAGGCGCCGGCCGCGTGGGGGTCATGTACAAGAGCCACAATTGCTGGCAGGGCTCATCCCACCTCATCTCAGGATGGAGGGCCACTCTCATCCTAAACTCCTCGTCATAGGCCAACCATGACGGTCCAGGGAAATCCACCACCGCCCGATAAATATTATCCAGGTATTGCACCATTGGAATGGCCAAGTCAGGGCGGGCCCTCAGGTATACCGCCATATAAATGAGATAGGCTGGTAACCAATTGGCCCAGGTGCGCGGTGGCTTACGACGACGGGACAACTCTTTGTCCCTATCGTCCTGCCCTTCCCTCTCTTCCTTGGTGGGCTCACGGTTTAGGAGGGAGAAAATGTCCACATATTCCCCCCTCCAAATTTTCTCCCTCATGGCCTGGGAAAGATGGTCACCCAGGGGCAAGGAATAACCGGCCGTCGGTAGGGCCGCAGTTGGCACAGATTGAATCAAGTGTGTACCCAACTGGCCCTGACCAACCCCTGAAACATTAGGCATATCCCTAGGGGCGGTCACCCCTGTCATAACTGGGGGGTAATTGGGGAACCAGGAGTTAACAGGACAGTGCGGATACAACTGTCCACCCGTGGTAACCTGTCGTGGCCATGGCCACTGCACCCCCCCCAGTGTGGCTGGGTAGTGTCACTGGTGTACTCAATTGACCAGGATACTCACCCAGTGCACCCCCGTGGGCCGCCCCCACTGGGGGTTGTGGCCCACGGCGGGCGTCGGAGCTCGCGATGGGGATCGATCTCTGCATGCCGCTGCACCCTTGCCACGCAGGACCAGACCCCTGCGGCAACCCCGTTGCGATGATCTCGCGGGGAGCTGCGAGGCGCCAGCTTGGGCTGGCCTGATGGCCTCAAGCAGCTCGACCCTGGTAATGGCCCAATGGACAGCGGTGGTCGACGTGTGGGCCGGAAATGCAGGATGTGTAATCCCACCTTCGGAAGGTGGTGGGGCAATGCCCATTGATGCCTTCAGCACCAAAATGTGTGCAAGGAGGGCATCAACGGCCTCAGTCCCACCTGGATAAGGTGGGCCGGGTGGGCCGGATGGCCCACTGGGCAATTGCGGCAGGACAAACCTGAGTGAGGATCCTGGGCCCGAATAGGGCCATGACCAATAATCCGGCCCATGTGGGGCCAGGGGAATGGTGGGGCGGAAACCCGCACCAGACCCAAGTGGGCCGCCCTGCCCAGCACAGGGCAAAGACCCCACAGGGGTAATGATCCCGGAGGGACTGGCCTGAACCCCGACATCGGGCGGGTAGGCAGAAGCCTGTCCGCCTGCATTGGTGGTAGTGGCTAAACCGGCCATACCGCCCGGTTGCAGGGGCACCGCCCGAGCCCTCCGGCCCGGGGGCGACCCCCTGGATGTGGGGGTGGGTGGGCAGAGCCCTCCCCCTTGGCTGTGGCTTAGGAGCCATCGCCTTTCGCTTGGGAGCCATGTCTCCCAAGCAGAAGAAGAAAGAAGAAAGGGAAAAATTCCCTTTTAAAAAAGAGCAAGGCGAAACCCGGGGAGAAAGCGGCGGAGCAAACTTCTCCGCTCCGTCGCTTCCAAAAAATGGCAGCCGAGCTGCCTCGTGGCCACCCCTTTTAAAGAGGGTGGCACGCCCCCTAACTCACCCGGATGTCTGAGTCTGGGTGGGGGGCCCCCACAAAGAGCGTGGTGGCCATTTTTGCACCACGCTTGCATTCTCTAATAGATCTGGAAGTAGTCCTTTCTGCCACCTTTAGGGAAGAAGACTGGCCCACAGGCTGTAGGGTATCTAAATGTAAAAGAGAAGGGCGTTCCTTTGCTATCTGAAATCCCTTCTTCTGTAAAGACATGAAAGGAGGAGAAACCTGGCCTTTTCCTATATCTGACCTCAATAAGGGATGAGATAGGATGGGGTACTGAGCAATCCCTTGATACACCGCAGCAATTTGTCCCAAAAGCTATAAAAGTTCCCTGGGGACTGAAGTCAAAGTGGTGCTGGAATAATAATAATAATAATAATAATAATAATAATAATAATAATAATAATAATAATAATAATAATAATAATAATAATAATAATAATAATAATAATAATAATAATAATAATAATAATAATATAAAACTGTCATCCTTCAGGATTAATACTCTCAGTTAAAAAACCCTTTTAAGATAGACCGTATCCAATGTCATTTTGAGAAGAAGGAATCCATTATGTAGCAGAAGAGCCCAGATGATTTTGAAATTCACCTACACATTCCTCTTTAATTTACAACAGAGCACCCTCCCACATTACAAGGTGACTTTCCTCACCACCACCACCACTCCTACAACTTTCTTTTCATTTCTTTTGCCACTTTACCTTCCTGGAGAGCAAACCATTTAAGAGTAACCTTTTATCAACGTTTCAATTAAGGAAAGCAGCCATGTGGGAAACAAAATTTTCAAATGGGGATGCAGAAAAGAAACCATCCAGGAAATTTGACAGCCAAATGGCAGAAATGCAACAGGTGAAGCCCTGCTACTGAAATGAAGGAAGCCTGAAGGTTACATTTTGATATTTTTAGCAAAAGAAAAGAAAAAGAAAAGTAAGCAGTGGCAAGAAGAGAGATGTTTGTGGATCAGCTTCTTTTCAAGAGTGGAGTTACTAGGGCTTTTGCAGCCTTTAAAAATGTAAAGCAGTGAGAATGTCAATAAGTACGTCTTTCACTGTAATGGATCCAAGTGATCCTGTACTTTGTAGAATTTTTCCAGTGATGAAATTCTAAAATTCTTTCAAAACTTAATAGGAGCAAGTCACTATCCGACACAGTGGCAACAGTCTCAAGTTGAAGTGAGGGTGCATGTCAAATGCCAGTGTGGATATAACTCAATGGCCCATCTTTATCTATAAGGAGGGATGTTAACCATTGGACTCCAGCATACACGCCCGCACCCGTACATACTATCCCGTACCGAGCCGCCCGCACTTGCCTTTACCCAGCCTGCACAGCTCCGCAAGGGTCCGGCAGTCACCAGTGGGGCAACCACCCCATGAACGCAAACAAAACAACTTCAAGTCCCAACATCCTCCATGCCGCACCGCCTCTCAGCCAATCAGGCTGACAGGCGAGAGCAAGCAGAACGTTGGGAAAGCCAGCACGCCCAATACAAAATGAGCCACAGAAAAAAACCACCACATGAATGCAAACAAAAGAAACAATACTTCAAGTCCCAGCATCCTCCGTGCCGTGTCCACTTCAACCAATCAGGTTGAAGGGCATGAGCACGCAGAATGCTGAAAATGCCGGTACGTGATAAATAAAATAAAATAATGCCTCATGCAACAGTAACGCAAGGCCGCCACAGGCGGACGCAGCACCTCATGGCCTCACTAACCCAAACCCACAAAAAAAACACAGCGAGACAACCACCGGCCTTCTTTCCCGGAGCAACGGGGAGAAGAGGGACTCCCTCTCCTCCACTCTACTCTGCCGTAGACATGGAGAGACCACTGCCAGCCTCAAGGTAAGTTGAGCCAGGGTGGGGGAAAAACAAGCAGCATTCAGCAATTCATCAGGGGTAGCACACTCCCTGGCGAATGACTGGATTCTGCCTTTCTACTACCCACACCGCTATTTAGAGAACTAGCACAAAACAGCAGTGGAAGAAATAGAAAAGCAGCAGCCAGCAATCCGCAAGGAAGCTCACCACCCCTTATGGATCATTGCCTGCTGATCTCCCATTAGGTAAGCCGGGGAAAAAGAAGGTCGAGAGCAGAGAACCATTGTGAAGAAGATAGCTCCTCCCTGCCTCCTTCTCACCCAACCAAGCTAACGAACCTTAATGGACAAAGAGCGAGCTGACTGCTGGCTCTTCCTTTTCCCCATCGTTGCATCGAAACCTAATTTCAAAACAGCAATGGGGAAAAGAGGAAATGACAAACAGGCCATTCTTCACCCCACAAAACACAACCACAACAAAACTAAACATTTAACCAAAATGCCAAGCATCAAAAATAATGAAACACAAATAAATAAACAAATAATTAAAATAAAACCAATAAACAACAAAACAATAAACCATAAACCCAACAAAAATTCCAGAAATCTACAACATGAAAATACCTAACTCAACAAACAATACTATCACAAATTAAACAAATAAATACGGAAGAAATCAGAAAAATAAATAATAAGAAATAATCAAAACAATTAAACACATTGCAAACCCAAAATAAAAACAAAAGAACAAGCAGAAACACCTTGGGGGGTTTAAGTAGAAACTCTCTATTTAACCCCCCACCAGCCCAACACCCCAAAATCAAAACAAAATAAAAACAGATTAAACAATCAAGAGCACTCACCAAACACATCCTCCCTCCATGCCTCTGGGACAGAACTGAACAAAGAAAGAAAATCGCAGTACTCTTAAACACAGCCCCACCTAGAGGCCAGAAGAGTAAAAAAAGTTTAAAAAAATCAAAACACAAAATAAGAAATAAATAAATCAAATTAATTCAAAAACCACAAATTCAAAACACCACCACCCAAACCACACCTAACCATAAAAACACAAAAAAAACTTACTAGTATACTATATGTTTATCAGAATGGATAAGCCTGGTTTTAAGCATTCGGTACTGACTTTTTCACCATCTATAAAGCACTTATCAGCAATGCTAAAATGGTACCCAGGAACAATCTATACCTATAAATCTGTGCGTTAACTGTTGGATTGTGACAAAGGATGTTGCTCCAGGCCCCACTAGCCCCAACCAAGACTCTGTGCACTCCGTCGAGGCCAATCAAAATGAAGCCACAGGGAAAAAAAACTACTGCACAAACGGTAAACATAAACCCAAAACTACAAGCCCCAGCGTCCTGCGTGCCATGAGCGCACAGAACGCTGAGGAAGCCGGCACGCAAAAAATAAAAATAAAAAACACACTGGGAGTGCAAGTCCACCGCAGGCAGACGCAGCACCTCAAAGCCATGCAAACACCACCGGCCTTCTTGCATGGAGCAATGGGGAGGAGAGGGACTCCCTGTCCTCCACGCTACCCTGCCGAAGAATGACAAGATCACCACCGTCCTCAAGAAAAGTTGAACCGGGGTGGAAAAAAACCACAACAACAGAGGGAGTTCAAGGGGGGGAGGTATTGATGCCTTTGCCCCCCCCCCTTGAAAGCAAAACAATTCCTCCGGAAAGCAAAGGAACCGGATGGTGCTCTGCCCGGTGCCTTTACTTTCCAAGTAAGTGTTTCACTTTCAAGGGAGGGAGAAGGCATCATTGCCTTCCCTTCCTTGAAAGCGAAACAATTCCTCCACAAAGCAAAGGCACCGGACAGGCGCTCTGCCTGGTGCCTTTACTTTCCGAGTAAGTGTTTCACTTTCAAGGGAGGGCAAAGGCATCATTGCCTTCGCCAACCCTAGAAAGTGAACCTATTCCCAGGTAAGCAAAGCCAGCAGACGGCGCTCGGCCTGCTGACTTTACTGACCCCAAAAGTTTTTTGCTTTCAATTGGGGGCAAAGGCAATGGTGCCTTGGGGCCCCCCTTGAAAGTGAACCCATTCCCATGTAAGCAAAGCCAGTGGACAGCGCTATGCCCACTGACTTTACTTACCCCAAAAATAAACCAGTAATTAAAAAAAAAATCACAAACAAAAACATCCAAAAATAACCAAAATCAAACCCAAAAATAACACCAAGAAGAAACACACAGAACCCCCCCCCCAAAAAAAAACCAAACACTACAAACCCCCAAAATAAATTAAACCAGAGAACTCACCCAAACGACCTTCCTCCACGACGTCCGGAACTGAAATGAGGAAAGAAAGAGACTACTTACCAGAAGAAGTGACACCCAGAGGCCAGTAGAGAAAAACAGTCAAAGTAAAAGAAAACCTCAACAGCACCACCCAGAGGCCACAGGAGAAAAACAGTCAAAAATATTCACAAAAAAATCTAAACTTTCTAAAACATTTCTTAAATCCTGTGTACAGTTTTCACTCAAAAAAACCCATCTAAACACAATTTAAAACCATTGAATTTAAAAAAAACACATACTTACACATTTTTAAAATTATTATCCATGGTACAACTATTAAAAAAATTCACATAGTAAAACATTATTTGGTTAAAAAAATTAATTGTAAAAAATTATATCATCCTTTCCTCCTTTTTTAAATCCAAAAAAAAAAACAAACCAAAAAAAAGCTGATCACAGTTTATAACAGCCCATGCATATAAATAAACATTTTAAAAATCACAGAACCTTTCAACACCATTTAAAACAGCCCGGCACCATCCAACACAATTTAACGTCTTTTTATATAACAATACACATTTTTAAAAAAACCTTCCAACACAATTTAAAACAGCCCGGCACTGCCGGGCAAAATCTGCTAGTCTTCTATATGACAAGCCTACAACAAACATCAATAGAATCCCACATACAGTTCTCAGCTACAAACACACAAATGTGTTTGTTTGTTCATTCATTCATTCATTTAGTTATTTAATCTGTCAGTTAGTCAGTTAGTTAGTTATTTGTGGTGCAACCATCCACTCAGAGCAGCTTACAATATAAAAAAATATACAACACACATCATTTAATAGATAGATAAATAGATAAGGTAAAGGTTTCCCTTGCTCGAAAGCCAGTCATATCCAACTCTAGGGTTTAGTGCTCATCTCTGTTTCAAAGCCGAAGAGCCAGCGCTGCCTGCTTCTGCAGATGTTTCCACGGTCATGTGGCAGGCACGACTAGACACCAGAGCGCACAGAACACTGTTACCTTCCCACCGAAGTGGTCCCTATTTATCTACTTGCAATTTCTTGCTTTCGAACTGCTAGGTTGGCAGGAGGATAGATAGATAGATAGATAGATTATAGATATAGATAAAGAGATCAGAATAAGCAATCTACAGCTCATTTTGGATTATGAAGCTTTCCTTGTCCCTCAAGCAAGAAACCCAAAGTTTACTCAACATTCCTTGTGCCACAGATAACCACACAGGAACCAGAGCCTGTACCAACCTGGATGCCACCTCTGTCCCTATGTCTACACTAAAAATGCAATTGAAGAGCCCCCCCCCCCCGCTCATAATGTACTTCACATCCCCAGAGTTCCCTACTTTTGCTTGATGCTGCATATGGTATATGTAGTATCTTTTGCCAACAATGGCTCACAGGGCTATCAGACCAAACAGTTCATTTCTGTCTTCAGCTACAACTGATATACTCTTGAAAGCAAATTAACTACTTCAACATCAGGAAGGTGGGGTGGTAATTGACTCTGCCAACCCACTTTATTCTTGATTACCCTTTTTAAAGTTTATGACCAGTGTTAATTAATGCAATTTTTTTTTGCTCTTTACAGCATTTCATTATGTCCCATCTCCATACACAATCAGTGTGTTCACTAGCCTGTGGCTTTGGATCTCTGTGCTTCTGAAGGAAGGGACTATGTTCATAAAAGAACATGTCAAGTAAAATGTAAAAGTTTTAAGGATGGTACAAGAATGCCCCTTGTTTAGGAGGAACCAGACTGTTTATTCTAACAGTAGCTTCCCTTATTTTGCATTTGACAATATATATGCACTTTTGCCCTTTTCAAGTGGCAATCAGACCTCCTGCAGTCCATACATCAGTGGTGGGCATCAGCAGATTCGCACTAGCTCACCAGAACTGATAGAAGAAATTCTGGCTGGCCCCACCCATCCATGTTTTGAAATACTGTAAAGTAGTCCTAATTTTGGTGCAATGCAGGGCTTTCCCCTGGCCATGTCCACCATACCACACCCACAGTGTGGTAGTATATTTCTTTGAGCCCACCACTGCATTACATCCATGGGTTCCAGAATGGCAGGTTGAAACAACTCTCTTTTTATTTACTCTTGAGCAGGTGGCACAGTACCATCTCCAACAATATCAATTCCCTCTTGCCCATCGATCTGCTGGGGAGCTGATTTGAATTCACTAGACTTCAAGAGAATCCTGTTTCTTCCATGCTTCCAGTTGTCTCCACTAAAAAGCAACAACAAGGAGCTTCTAAAGTTCCTCAAAGCTGACCACACCAGCTCATGCCTCACAAGGACAGTTTGTAGAGGCATTATTATTATCTCATGCAGAAGAATGTCTAGGGTTGGTTCTGCAGAACACAGACTCCTGGTGCAATTGGGACACACAAGAGGAATTCTAATGGTGATCTTAATGAGGATCTGGTTCATATGAAATATGGTTCTTAAAATGTATTGGTCCTGTATATTGCTGCCTAGAAAGCCTGGAAAGTCTTAATGATAATAGTGGGTTTGCAGGTACCTTTAAATTGATCTTACAATAGTTATGGTTAACATCCATGAGCACCAGAGACACTTTGCAGGAGGCTCGAGGGATGCGACTGAAACAGGTAAAAACTAAGCTATTTTTTTGTGGACACACCTCAGTAATAGTAGTGTTTTAGGATATTTGGGTTTGTATACATTGTAGATACATTATGATTCATAGAATGGCAGTCTTAGTGATTATTCTATTTGTTGATTCCACCGAACAAAACTATTCATTATTTCCTCTGAAGAAATCACGTTGTGAAAAGCCTCCAAACTGGGCGGGCTTTGAGACGTGGTTAATAATACATGAATCTTGAATCTTCATTTGGCGGTGACCACGCTATTTTCCAGATTATTTTTGTTACCTTATCAAAGTTGTTTTACCCTTTTGGTCTTACAATTGCATGAAAAGTCATCATTGCATTGATATCACAGCTGGGTTACCACGCCTTTTCAAAACTTACTGATTTCCGATCTGGGATTTACAAATTGCTAAGTTTTTGCTTTAGGACTTTACTGCCATCGACGTACTGATATTTCAGACGGATTACAATATGTTCCATTACTCAGTGACTTTGGATAAATGAGTTTGAGTCTCGAGAATTAGTTATTTTGAACATCAATACTTGTTTCGCATTGAGTACATCTCTGTTTATAGCCAAAGAGCCAGTGCTGTCTGCATCTGCAGATGTTTCCATGGACATGTGGCAGGCATGCCTCAAACAGTGCACGGATTGCTGTTTACCTTCCCACCGATGTGGTCCCCATTTATCTACTTGCATTTTCTTGCTTTCGAACTGCTAGGTTGGCAGGAGCTGGGACAGACACGGGAGCTTACTCCATCATACAGTACAAGGGAATCGAACTCTGACCTTCCAGTCAGCGAGTAGAGGTTAAAGAGTGTGTCTAACTGAAGGAGCAAAAAGATGCTATCACTTTTCTTTTCAGGAGAACAGCAGGGACATAATTATTTTCTACTCTTATCTTTGCTGGTTGTGCCAATCAGTCTCAGCATGTGGGAAACCAATAGGGTCCATATTACCATGCAATCCAAGTGTAGCAAATTATTTATTTACATAGGAAAGGAGACAAGGGACCCACCAGAGGTGCTGCCATTCCCCGGCAATACTTGTAATTATGTATAGCCTAATCTTGTATAATCCTATCTTGGATTTTCTTCCTTTGAAAATATACTATGTGACTGAATGCTACACAAATATTACCACTACTACTTGGAAAGGGAATGGCAACCTGTAATTGTGCTTGGATGAGAAGTCTTTAACTGGTTTTTACAAAGGAGTCAACTTCTGGGATTTTTTCCCTTGCTTCTTGTCTCTATGAGAATATAGACCAGCTTGACAGTTGCCATTTGTGTTGTCAACATTCAGGATGCCTTTTGCTATTTAAAGCTTGGCATTCTTTTTTCCTGCTGGCAGTGCAAGCCCAATATTGTGCAGCAATATCAGGTCATTTCCTACCATTTTGAATCATGGATACAGAAGCACAATATCTCACATCAATAAAATGGAGGGGTTTGTGGTGATTTTAGAAAACTATAAAGGCCATCACCACAAGATTTAAGCCCAGAATAGACAAAATGTAATTCACATAGGATTCCTTTAGGAAATTGCTTATCTCTCCCCCCCCCCCCAATTAACAAATAGCCAAAATCAGAGGAATACCAGAAACAAGTCTATTTCTGTTTCATTCATTACACCAAGGTCTTTGACTGTGTGGACCACAACAAACTGTGGCAAGTAATTAAAGAGATGGGAATACTAGAACACTATAGGCCTCATGAGAAATATATACAAGAAGCAAGAGTTAGGACAGGATACAGAATAACAGAGTGGTTTGGAATAGGAAAAGGAGCAAGACAAGGCTGCATTTAATCACCCTGCCTATTTAACTTATATACAGAGCACATAATGCGCAATACAGGGCTGGTTGAATCACAAGTTGGGATCAAAAGTGCTGGGAGAAACATCAACAATTTGAGATATGCAGATGATACTACCCTAATGGTAGAAAGTGAGGAAGACCTAAAGAAACTCCTGATTAGGTTGAAAGAAGAAAGTGCAAAAGCTGGCTTAAGACTCAACATCAAGAAAACAAGGATAATGGCAACAGGCCCTATCAGTCCCTCGAAAATAGATGGGGAAGAAGTAGAAGCAGTGACAGACTTTACATTTTTAGGATCTTTAGTGTATGAGAGTCAAGACACAAGGCACAGCCAAAGGCTGGGTTAACTCAGGTTTATTGCATGGTGGACAGAGGGAACATGAGGTAATGGCGGACGAACAGCTCTATATATAAGGCAGTAATGTATTTGAATGTGGCTCCACGGTAGCCCGTTGGCTACTGGTCCGCGTGACGTCATGGCTGGTCACGCCCTCCTTGTCCAGGTGTAGGTAGCGGCGGGAAACTTCCCGCGCTGCGGTCTTTGATGGGTTTGAACCAAGAGAGCTTGGACGCTCGCTGCTGCCAGCTGGTGGTCATTAGCTCGCGTCCTATTACAGGGTTTATGTGATACAGCTGAAGGTTACATTGTTACTCATTGGCAAGGTTACATTGGTTCAGATACATTGATATCACATGTAGAAGGTTACACTATTAGGACACAACACTCCTCCCCCCTAGGATGAGACGAAGTCTCTCAACCAAGATGGCTTATTTCGAACACGCTGGGGTCTCGGCGCGGGCTGCCCTGCCCCGGCTTCGCTCCCTCCTCCTTGCTCCCTGGCTTCCTGCCCTGCAATCGGAGAGGATGACTCGTTAGTGGTTTGCCGCGGCTCTGCGGCTTTGTTGGGAGGTGTGTGCTTTGTTTGGGAAGAACCGGGGGCACTGGGGACTAACGAAAAACCCCTCTTCTCGCTTGGATGGGTGGGGGAACACTCCGAAAAACCCCCCCGGCTCGCAAAATCAAAATCAAAATCGGACTCGGGGGAAGCGGCAGCGGCGGCCGCACACTCCTTTTCCCTCCCCCCGGGCTCGGATAGAACTGGGGTATCAAAAGGATATGAGTCGGGCTCGCTGCTTTCCCCCTGTCTCCCCCTTGGGCTAAACGGGTGGGGGAGAACCCTATCGCTGAATCATATCGCTGTGCTCCACTGGTCGGCCCCTCGCTCACTCGGTGCCTCAGTTGATCAGCGTGCCTCCTCCAGAGGAGGCCGGTGCTAGTTTCCACCCGATAGGACACTGGCCCCGTCTGTTCTATTATCGTCCCTGGCACCCAGGCTGGGCCTGCGTTGGCATAGTTCCTGCAATGTACAGGATCGCCTATGCCGAAACCTTTCGAGACCGCTAACCCTATGTTCTTCCCTTTGTCCTCGACCCTCGACGGGTCTAGCCTGGACAAAAGCGTGGTCAGTTTCCTCCGCATCAGCAGCTCGGCCGGCGAGTAACCAGACGCTAAGGGGGTCACTCTGTACGCTAATAGAAATTGACAAACCTGGTGATGTAGATCTCCCGAGCCCATGCGCCGCAGCGCATCTTTTGTGGTGCGCACCAACCGTTCCACTTGGCCATTCGTGGCCGGGTGAAACGGCGCGGATGTGACATGCCGAATTGCATTTGCCTCCATGAATGCCGCGAACTCAGCGGACGTGAAACAACTGGCGTTATCGCTGACCAAAGTGTCAGGTAAACCGAACGTGGAAAAGACCCTCCTTAGCTGGCGAATGGTAGTGGCGGAGGATGTGCTCTTTACCGGAATGACCTCCAGCCACTTTGAGTATGCATCCACCACCAGGAGAAACATGGTTCCCCGGAATGGGCCAGCAAAATCTACGTGCACCCTGGACCACGGTCCCCTCGCTGCGTCCCATTCCCTATGTGGTAGGCGGGCCACCTCCGGTCGAGAGCATTGACATGCCTCACAAGTGCCAACCATCTGCTCTATGTCGGCGTCCAGCTGGGGCCACCAGAAGTAACTCCGGGCCAACGCCTTGGAACGGACGATCCCCGGGTGGCTGACGTGCAACAGCTTTAGCACCTTCGGCCGCAGGGACGTAGGAACCACCACCCGTTGGCCCCACAAAAGGCACCCCCTCTCTAAAGACAACTCCACTCGCTTTCGGAAGAATGGGTCGAATTCCGTGCCTGGGGATGACGCCGGCCACCCCTTCTGCACCCACGAGCATACCTTCTCTAGTGTTCTATCCTTTCCGGTCGCCCTGGCAATGTCGGCCGGTACTATCGGGGGTGACTCTAAGACCTCTATTAGCAATACCTGGCGGTCTCTTCTTACCCCTGCTTTCTGGTCGTCCGACAATGGTAACGGCGACCGTGAGAGCGCGTCTGCATGGCTGATTTCCTTCCCTGGCCGGTATTCTAACTCATGTTGATATGCGTTAAGAAAAATAGCCCACCGCAGCATCCTCGGGGACAGGATCTGTGGCGTGGGCTTATTTGCAGTGAAAATTCCTAACAGGGGCTTGTGATCAGTAATGATCTTGAACGGCCGACCATACAGAAAATCGTGAAATTTCTTGGTTCCCGCTACTATCGCTAGTGCCTCCCTATCGGTCTGTGCGTAATTCCGCTCTGCTTGGGACAGGGACCTTGAGTAAAACGCTATCGGGGCCTCCCTTCCGTCGTCTAACACGTGGCAAAGCACCGCCCCCACCCCCACCGGGGATGCATCGCAGACCAAAACTATGGGCCGTTTGGGGTCGAAATGAGTCAGGATTGCCTCGGATGTGAGGAGTTGCTTTAACTCTGTGAACGCTCTTTCTTGCTCGTCACCCCACAGCCATTTTTCCTCTTTTTTAAGCAGCCGATGGAGCGGCTCGGCAACAGACGCCTTCCGTGGAAGGAAGGTATGGTAGAAATTGAGAAGCCCCAGAAATGACTGCAGCTCGGTTTTGGAAGTGGGGCGAGGGGCTTTCTTAATGGCGGCTACCTTAGATTTGGACGGCCTAATTCCCTCGGGTGTGACACGGAACCCTAAAAACTCAACCTCTGTTTCGAAAAATACACATTTGTCTTTTCTCAGTCGCAGCCCCGCTTTCTCGAACACGGCCAGGACCTTATCCAATCTGTGGGCCAGCTCGGCCTTACTCCCCCCCGTTATCAACACGTCATCAAAATATGGCAACACCCCCTCCAACCCCTTCAGGAGGCGTTCCACCAGCGACTGAAAAATGCCAGGTGCCGAGTTCACGCCGAACTGTAACCTCGACACCTGGAACGCCCCCTTATGTGTGACTATTGTTTGTGCCGCCGCTGTGGCGGGGGTTACCGGGAGTTGCTGGTAGGCCTGTGCTAAATCGAGTTTAGCGAAACACTTTCCCCCATTCAGCCTGGCCAGAAGGTGGCTGACCACTGGCACCGGGTATGCATTAGGGCGGATTGCCTTATTAATGGTACACTTATAATCAGCGCAAATGCGCACCTCCCCGTTAGCCTTCAGTGCTGTTACAATTGGAGTTTCCCACTCCGCGGAATCCACAGGAACGAGAATTCCTTGACCCACCAGTTTGTCCAGTTCCGCCTCTATTTTGTCCTTAAGCGCGAACGGTACCCTGCGCGGTTTAAGTCTTATCGGGCGGACCTCCGGGTCTAAGTCGAAGGCTACAGGGGGTCCCTTGAACTTTCCCAGTCCACTTTTAAAAACGGCGGGGTGTGCGTCACACACTGCTTGTATTGGGTCCTCGCCTACGGCATGCACCCCCCCTATGAACAGGCCTAAGGGCTGAAACCACTGTGTTCCGAGGAGGCTACAACTCCCCCCTTTTAGCACCACTAGGGGAAGTTCCGCAGAATGTCTCTTAAAGCGAACCCGGAACGTTCCGACCCCCAACACTGGAATGCTGTTCCCCTGAACGTCCCGTAGTGTGGCCCTCAACGCTTTAAGTTTGGGCCGCACGTGGGGGTCGATTTTCAAGAACTCTCTCTGGGGAATTATAGAATAGGAGGACCCCGAGTCAACTTCCATCCTAATAGGGGTCCCTTGTACTAGTACCTCAACAAAGTAATGGGGCTGTCCCGCAGACACGTTGAACACAGGAGCGTCGCCCTCGCTGTCGTCCGAGATGCGGCCCACACCGTCCTGCTTCCTCGTGGCCCGGGCGCCATCTTTGGGCCTCGCTGGACGGTCCGGTCTGGCTGAACGGTCTTGCGACTGTCTCCGGCCCTCTTTCCATTTCCTGCACGCCTTGGCGATGTGCCCCCGACGTCCGCAGTTGAAGCACTCGGCTTTCCTGAATGGGCACTTCACGCGCTCATGGGCCGCTCCGCAACCATCGCAGCGGCGCCCGCCTCTCCGGACCTTCTGGACCTCCTCGCCATCGCTACTTTCTGAAGACGATTTCGAGGTCGGTCGGGTTGCATGCACCGACTGACCGGACTTCCCGTGCGACGAGTTTTCCGCTTTGCCGGCCCTCGGACGCCACTCACGCCACTTGTGCATCTCGTCTACTCCCGCATTCGTGGATTCCGCGGCTTCCGCGGCCTCTACAACCTCTTCCAGTGTGGGTGGTGGCTCCCTGTTCATCAAGCTGCGCTGTACTTCCTTGTCCTTCAGGCCACACAGCACTCCGTCCCTGAGGGCCATCTCTAGGATGTGGTCCCATTTGCAGGGGGCGGCGGCTACCCTCATAGCCGTTACGAAGGCTTCTACCGACTCGTCCGGCGCTTGAACTCGCCTCCAAAACGCACTCCGAGCAGGAAACATTGCCCTCGAGGGTCGGAAACGCTCACGCAGCATTTTCATGATGTCACCGGCTTTGAAATCGCTCATCTTCTTCGGTGCAAGGATGCCCACCAGCGTCCGCTTGGTTTCCATCCCAAGCATGCGGGTGAGGATGGCCCTCTTCCTTTCCTCGTCGTCTTCTTTGACTTTGAGCTCCACCAGTGCCGCCTGGAAGTCCATCTCAAAAAGCTCCCAGTCTTGCGGTTTGGTGATGTTGAACCCGCTCTGTGTCCTGGCTCCGTGGGGATCCATATCCCACCTTCGTCGCCAATTTAGTGTATGAGAGTCAAGACACAAGGCACAGCCAAAGGCTGGGTTAACTCAGGTTTATTGCATGGTGGACAGAGGGAACATGAGGTAATGGCGGACGAACAGCTCTATATATAAGGCAGTAATGTATTTGAATGTGGCTCCACGGTAGCCCGTTGGCTACTGGTCCCTGTGACGTCATGGCTGGTCACGCCCTTCTTGTCCAGGTGTAGGTAGCGGCGGGAAACTTCCCGCGCTGCGGTCTTTGATGGGTTTGAACCAAGAGAGCTTGGACGCTCGCTGCTGCCAGCTGGTGGTCATTAGCTCGCGTCCTATTACAGGGTTTATGTGATACAGCTGAAGGTTACATTGTTACTCATTGGCAAGGTTACATTGGTTCAGATACATTGATATCACATGTAGAAGGTTACACTATTAGGACACAACAGGATCCAAGATCACTGCAGATCGTGATTGCAGCCATGAAATAAAAAGGTGACTGATTCTTGGGAGACAAGCTATGAGAAACCTGAGGAACATAATGAAAAGTAGAGACGTCACCTTGGAAACAAAAATTCGCATTGTCAAAGCAATGGTATTCCCCGTGATAATGTATGGTTGTGAGAGCAGGACCATTATGAAAGCTGAGAGCAGAAGAATAGATACCTTTGAAATGTGGTGTTGGAAGAGAGTTTTCAGAGTACCCTGGACAGTGAGGAGAACAAATAGGTCCATTTTAGAAGAAATCAACCCTGACTGCTCCTTATAAGGACAAATAGTAAAGATGAAGCTAAAGTACTTTGAATATCAAATCAGAAGAGAGGATTCACTTGAGAAAGCCTTGATGCTGGGAAAGGAGGAGTGCAAAAGAAGAAGGGGGTGGCAGAAAATGAGATGGCTAGATGGTATTGTCGACGCAATGGGCACAGAGTTGGGTGGGTTGAGGAGGATGGTGGAGGATAGGGGTGTCTGGCATGTGATGGTCCATGGGGTTGCAGGGGGTCAGAATCAACTGTGCAACTGAACAACAACAACTGGGAAACAGAAGGTCAAAGTGGATTATGATCAAGATGGGGTACAGGAGATTGACCACTGCCTCCCTGCCTTGATTCATGATTGGAGTTATTCTACACATAATTGCAGCATCCAGGGATCAAAAACAAATAGAGAAGTCAAGCTATGCACCTGCAGGTATAAGCCAGGTTGGTAGCTGCTGCTTAAAATTACTACTGCAGAGTTGAGGTTCCATTTGGATCTGATGGTCAAGCTATGTGAGCAAACATCATAATTATATTCAGCTAGCACTTTTCTCCTCCAAGGACGGATTCTTTTGAAGCTCCATGCCTGTAAAATCAGACTTCCAAATGAACCCAGTGTGAAGTCCTGTGACAGAAGAATTTTGAACATAGAGATTTAGGAAAACAGCATGGACTGTAGGTGAAAATTAGAATGCTGCAATAGATCAACATAGCACGATACATGCAGAAAGCAATCTGTGGGTAGGTTTTTAAAAGCAGTGGCAACAATATGCTTTCAGAATTCATCTAAGAGAGCTTTGCATTTAGAGCAATGGTATACTTTATGCTGCAAATATGTGCAAATTAGCAATTGAAAGGCTCCTAGAATACTTATTTGCCATTTAAAGGCAATTCTAATAGAAGTCACAAAACATACTGTTCATTCCAGCATGGCTTTTTCGATATTTCTTTTTACTTAGATATCTTATAAAGCTTGGCAGTCAGCTAAATAATGCAAACAAGGTCATCAGTTTTTTTCCATGCAAATGCCATGGAGGTTCAAAAGGGCTAGTGTTATTTTGTGAACAGCCTTTGCAAAAAAAAAAAAATCGTTGTGATAATAAAAAGAGATTGCTAACATTCTCAAAGGTGAAATACAAGCCATGTTGTACATTATAGCAGGGGTGGGCAGCTTCTTAGGAATAGGGAGCAATTTCCTGTCTCTAGAACTTAGAGGACCACCGTATATTCCAAAAGTCCCTTAGGATAACAAAAACATTTATTTATTTATTTACATTTAAACCCCACCCTTTTGGTGCAAGCACCACTCAGGGTGGCATACAATATATTAAAACATTATTAGAATAATAATAATTAAAAAAACATCTGGAATAAAAACACAAGAGGAAATAAAAGGATGCAGAGAATAGCCAGATGGCATAAAAATCCTGAAACCACAAAAATATTCAAATTAAAACATTATCAGCAGCAGGAAAAAAATGGGTAATATCAATTAAAAAGAGTCCAGGGTAAACATTACAGAATTCTAATAATCTTACAGTCCTCAAACGGCTTGTTGACAAATGTAGGTGTTAGGTTACTTACAAAATATCTATAAAGTAGGAGCAGTTCTTATTTCCACTGGCAAATTTTTCCGGGGGGGGGGGGATAGTGGAGAAAGATCTCAATGTGGTTAAGCAATTTTTGACTCTCTGGGTCTAACCACTCAGAGCTTACATGCCTGGATGATTTAGGTATAACTCCTGAGAAAGAGGTGCTCCCTCAAATAGCTTGGTCCCAAACCATTCAAAGCTTTATAGGTCAACACCTAAAATTTGGCATGAAGCACCATGGGCAGGCAATGCAGACTAGCCAGGACTGGAGTGAAATGATCAAAATGACCAACACCAACAACCAACCTGGCCACTGCATTTTGCACTCCCTGAAGCCTCTGTACCAACCTCAAGGGTAGTCCAACATAGAGGGCATTACAATAATCAATTCTGGAGATTACCTGTACATAGGTTAATGCTATCAGGGATCTCCTATCCAGGAAAGAGCAGAGCTGGGCAATGCGCTGCAGATGGAAAAATGCAGACCTGGCCACCAACGACACCTGGTTTTTAAAGGTTTAAGACTGGTCAAGTTGCATGCCCAGATACTTCAAAGGGAGAATAATGCCACCGCCACCACCCTTCTCTACCTGTAATCGGTAATCCTTACCAGCATCACCTCTGTCTTGTCTGTCTTGAGTTGAAGCTTCTGGGAAGGTATCATTTGTGTGTGTGTGTGTGTGTGTGTGTGTGTGTGTGTGTTTGGGGGTGGGGGGATAGTTTTTTGAGATGGTTGGAAGAATTTAGGGAGGATTGAGATGTCACAATGGTAAACACATAAACTATGCTTTATACATTACTTTTTAAAGAAACAAATTAAACATAATTCTGTTTTAAAGAGCATCAGATTTTGTGTCCACCTAGCCCAAGCTTATCTCTTTGACTGGTAGAGGCTCTCCAGATCACAGGAGGCAAAATTTCCTTCCTGCCACCAGCCACTTGATCATTTGGAATTTAGGACTATCTACATTCCTAATTCTTCTACAGTACTTTGATGTTATCTTGGCATTCAGTATCTGGAATGTTGCCATTAGTTGGCCACAGCTGGAAGCATTTTCCCAGCCGCATTCGCTGGTTCCTTCTTGAGATTTTCCTCCAAGGTTGTACACTATTCCCATATCTCCTCAAGGTTCTGGTCAGCCAGGCAACTTTCCTTGCTAATCTTTCTTCTTCCTAACAGAGTTCATTTAAAATGCCACCACATTTATTAATGGTTCTACCTGGTTTAGAAAATGTATAAGGTGATGCCAGTAAGAATTCCAGCCAACTCTTACCAGTGAAATAGAGACATGGATCAAGCTTGGAGTGGTATCTATTTTTCTTGATCAGCACACCAAGTGAACCATAATGGGAGAGAATTGTAATTCATGAAACAAAATGTTATTTCTCTGCAAAACATCCCAGGTCCAATCTCAGCCTTTCCAGGAAGGGCCCAGCAAAGATTTCTGCTTGAAAACTCTAGAAAGTCACTCCCTGAGCAGATGTGCTTGACTACACCTCCCCTCACTGCGCCGAACCAAACACAGCCAGCCTGCGGCTTATGTGAGTGCACTGGAGGTCACTCAACTGGTAGGAAAATATATGTTGATTTTTTCTTTATTTACATCAGAACATTGCACAATTTAAAATTATGGATGTATATGAATTATAGTTACAATTTTAACAAAATCAAAGGTTAAAATGATTAGACTGTTATTGACCGGAAGTGAGCTACTTCAAAGGCATTATCTTAGCCATTGATTATGTCTTTTTCTGTGTACACATGGTAGGGCATAAATTATATGCACAAAAATATTGTATTGATTGAATTTCTCCACATTCACAGAAAAATTGTTCTGTTTCCAAGCAGTCTCATTTTACTTGATTATTCTTCGATCTTCCTACTTTCCCCCCAAAGTCTGTTAAATGACTTCCAGATGGTCTGACTAGAATACTGTCCTGGTAGAAGACACTCTTTGACATTCATCTATTCAACAATGTGTATTATTATTATTATTATTATTATTATTATTATTATTATTATTATTATTATTATTATTATTATTATTATTATTATTATTATTATTATTATTATTATTATTATTATTATTATTATTATTGCTCTCCATAGGTTTAGCCTCTTCTGCTTTTGTATTTAGAGCTTGAGAGGACTGCAGAATTTCCCCCCTCAATTGTAAATCAGATATCAGTAGACGTGGCAAACATATATGCTCTTCCAAACAACTCACAAATCCAGTATGTAATCCCACCTACAGTCAATAACTCAATGAGCGTCACGTTTATGTAAATCCCATAGATTATTTCATTTAACTGTGCTTAGAACTACCCAATCTATTTAGGCCAAGAAGTCTTCCTTCTATTATAATGCTTGCTAATTATCAGTGGTGATAAAGTTTATGTATGATTGCGAGGTGATGTTGATAAACTAGTGTTCTACCATGTCTAGGCCAGACAAAAAAAATGCCAAAATGAAGGCACCCTTTGGTGAGTTCATTCTGCAGTTGCTTTCACCTGTCCAATTGTGAGAAAGATTAGCCGGCAACACAAAGTTGCCCTTACCAGGGTACACCCGATTGTGGTTCAAAAATACTACAATCTTTGAGGGGACTCTTTCTGTGTTACATGTACCTCAAATTAGTGTTAGGGTTATTTCTTTCTCTTTAGTGCATAAATCAAAGCCAGTAATGTCATTTCAGCCCAAGTAGAAGTTCATCTGCCAAATCCATGTCCTAGGCCTCAGCATATACAAGTTCCTCTAGGCCAGAAACAGGGATCCAGATGTTTTTTATTTACCACTTCCATCATCTTTCATCACTGGCCATGCTATGGGACTGCAGAAGCTCAGTGGTTAAGAAGCTTGCCTTGTTAGCTGGAAGGTCAGCAAGTCGGCAATTTGAGACCCAGGTACTGCATGACAGTTTGAGTGCCCAAAAGCAACAAATTACAAGTACAGTGATACCTCATACAACGTCCAAACTTGGTTCCACAAGTTTGGACTTAATACGGATTTGGACTTTGTATGAGGCATGCAAAATCCTAGCCACGATGCCTCATACAACGTCGTTTCCATAGAGATACATTCTACTGTAACAGCACAGACTTCAGGGCAAAGTCAAGGAAACAGACAGGAAACTGACAGAACTTTAAGAAATCATTGTCTAAAGGCTGAAAACATTACAAAAACTTATCAAACAACCCTGATTGTCCAAAAACCTGAAGAATGCTGCAAAAATCCCAGGAATGTTTCTAAAAATTCTGATGAAAAAATTCAAAAAAATCCAAAATCGTGCTCAAAACCACTCCTAAACACTCTCCGCCTCATGCAAAACCCACAAGAGCAATGCACGCATATGTCCTGCCTTTTATACCGCCCAGGCACAATGCAACCTGGGAAAACCCCAATGCCTCATACAAAGTCGCACGACTATGTATGAGGCAACTTTTTTCAAGGAATTAGGCGATGTTGTATGAATCCGATGTTGTATGAAACGGACTTTGTATGAGGTATTGCTGTAGATAAATAGGGACCACTTTGGTGGGAAAAGATCTTGGGGACATGAAAGGAGCCTCATTCGGATGTCCCCTGAGTGGAGTTCCTCCAGCAAAAATCATTTCAACCCAGAAAGCACTTTTGTGTGTTTCTGACACAATAAAAAAAAAAACTGACCACGCTAAAGGGAGCAGATTAATATAAGAGGTCAACAACATCCAGAGGTATGTTCTAGAGACCCTGACAGATTCAAATGACATCATCAAACCGTCCTCATTCCTGGAGGACCAGACCCAGTCGGTGTGGTTGGAGAGTGAGAGGTCCAGCCCTAGGCTTCTCCGATATGGGGTGCCTCAGGGCTCGGTGCTTTCTCCTCTCCTATTCAATATCTACATGAAATGGCTGGGTAAGATCATCCATTCCCACAGGGTGCGGTACCATCAGTACGAGGATGACACTCAGTTGTACATCTCAGCCCGTGGGGACCCAAGTGATGCTGTCAAAGTCCTGTCCGGATGTCTGTAGGCTGTGGGGGTCTGGATGGGGGCTAATGGGTTACAGCTGAATCCTAGCAAGAAAGAGTGTTTGTGGGTTCAGGGTCCTGCACTATCCTGGGAGTTGCCATCCTTGGTCTTGGATGGGGCTTCTTTGCCTCAGACAGACCCAGTGTGCAACTTGGGGGTCCTCCTGGATGCACGACTGCTCCTAGAAGAACAGGTGGCATCCGTGGCCAGGAGGGCCTTTGCACAACTTCATGTAATTCGCCAGTTGCTCCCGCTCCTGGATAGGGATTCCTTGCTCATGATCACACATGCCCTGGTTATCTCCAGACATGATTATTGTAATGCGCTCTACATGGGGCTGCCCTTGACGACCAAATCCAATGCAAAAACCTTCAAGTATACAAAGCATAACATCAGACCCAGACTATAATAACTGATTGTGGGGAATTCGGAGTCTTGAGGTCCAACAACATCTGAAAGGCCATGCTTTCCCCACTCCTGCTTTATAGTTATCAGAGCCGACTACTTATAGTTATCACCGCAGCAGGGGCTGCGGTGGCTCAGTGGTTAATAAGTTCACCTTGTTAGCTGGAAGGTTGGCAAGTGAGCAGTTCAAGACCTGGGTACTGCATGACAGATTGAGCACTTGTCTCTGTCCCAGCTCCTGCTAACCTAGCAGTCCGAAAGCAAGAAATTGCAAGTAGATAAATAGGGACCACTTTGGTCGGAAAAGATCTTGGGGACATGAAAGGAGCCTCATTCAGGTGTCACCTGAACTGAGTTTCTTCAACAAAAATCCTTTCAATCCTGAATAATTTCTGACAGAAAAATTATTATTAAAGCAGACATCAGTGGGCGGTGAGGGGCAGCCAAAGAAAGAAGGGGATGAGAACACTATATTGTTATGATCAAATGTTAGATTTGATTCAAGAATCAGTGATCACAATACAACAAAACCCAGGAGCTAATGGATCACTGAAAATAAAGCATTTCTGAAAACAAATACATGGAGGTCTCCCCCCCCTTCAATTTGTGTTATATTTCACATACTAACTTAAACTCATCTATTCAAATATAGCCATAATTAACTATAATTACTCTAATTTGACCAAAATACAATGAAATTCAGTAAGTGCAGATGACTTGATGAGGAGTTTTGAACTGTGCATTCTTATCGTAAATTGAACCATGTGGGGACATGAATTCATGAAGAATAGCCACTAAGTAGCTTTTTCTTCTAAGAATATATACAACTGCCATATAGCAATTCAGATAATTGACAGTGAAATTACTGACTACCATGACAGCCAGAGAAAAGGCTTTGGAGCCAGAGGAAATGGCTGAGAGAAGGTGTAGCTATATAGTGACATGGAACCTAGTAGTTTAGTAGTTGTAGCAGCAGCACCTGTGCATGTCACTAATTTGGGAGAAGGAGGAAGAGGTGCTCTACACAGAGCAAGCTTTCTCTTGAACACTTGACTGTGATGTGATTAAGGAAAAGCTGTCCTCTGTCATGAGAACCTGTAGAAATGCTGCCATTGACACCACCTCCTACTCCACTCCTCCTCCTCCCCTACTGCATAGTCCAGAACAATTGTAGGCGATGCCAGAAAATGACTAAATGGCCTGACCAAAATTCAAACTGAGAGCCACCCCAGAGGCCTCTGGATAAACCAAGCAATATCAACATATTGGGGGGGGGGATTCTGCACTCCATTCAGCTGTCTGAGGTCACTGATTCTCTAAGCAATGCATTATTATTGTAAAACTGCAAGCTGTGACTGCTTCTTCAGTTCGTGATTTAACAGACCACCTTCCCCATAATGCCTTGGCCCTGATGACCACCTCAGTCTCAGGTATTTAATGAGAAGAGCCCTCCCTCGAATCCACTAAGGCTGAATCCCTCTCCCTGATTCCATATCAACTTTTATCCATACAGTACACAAGACGTCAACTAGAGTAAAGCTGTAGGCAAATCTAGTTGCAACTTGAGCCAACACTGTTTAACTAAAATGCTCATTCTGAAGGAAAAGTAGTATCAATCAGCTAATATACAGTAAATGCTCTAGAAAGGATTGATGTAAAACTAATGGAGATTAGCAAAGAACACTAGAAAAACACTGAAACACGTAAGTGAAACATTTTTAGAA
The DNA here is from genome assembly GCA_035047305.1 of Bradypodion pumilum. Lineage (NCBI taxonomy): Eukaryota > Metazoa > Chordata > Lepidosauria > Squamata > Chamaeleonidae > Bradypodion > Bradypodion pumilum. The sequence continues at coordinate 328,466,581 of JAWDJD010000002.1, forward strand.
ATCACTGACAATCAAGAAGAACTGATATATAATTTAGTTCATATTACTGAAGACTGCATACACTGTTTTGATAGAACCTTCCTTTTGAGTTGCTCCTTTTTATAGAATGATATGTTATTTTAAAATTGGAAGGTCCAATGTTTTTCTGGGAAATAAACTATTACAGTAAAACTCCGACTTACATATGCCTCGAGTTACATAAAATTCCACTTACATAATGATTTTTGCACTAAAACAATGTCCCGATTTACATAAATGTCCCGATTTACATAGCACATTTTCCTATGGGTTTGCTTCGAGTTATGTAAAAATTCATTTTTCCTATGGGGTTGCTTTGATTTACATAAACATCATTTTCCTATGGGTTTGCTTCAAGTTGGGGGAGTGGGCAAAACAGTGGCAAATGAGCTTCAACAATAGTAAGTGCAGAGTGATGCATGTTGGGGCAAAAAGCCCCAATTACATTTATAAACTGATGGGGTCTGAACTCTCTGCGACAAACCAGGAAAGAGACTTTGGTGTCCTGGTGGACAACTCAATGAAGGTGTCAACCCAGTGTGCCTCAGCAGTGAAAAAAGCAAACTCAATGCTAGAGATCATTAGGAAGGGTATAGAAAATGAATCAGCAAGTGTCATTTTGTCTCTTTAGAAATCTATGGTGAGGCCCCACCTGCAATACTGTGTACAGTTCTGGTCGCCATACCTCCAGAATGATATTATGGACCTGGAAAAAGTGCAGAGGAGGGCAACCAGAATGATTAGGGTACTGGAACACCTTCCTTACCATCTGAGGCTACAACGATTGGGCCTTTTCACTCTTGAACGACGGTGTCTAAGAGGTGACCTGATTGAAGTTTATAAAATCATGCACGGTGTGGACAAAAGTAGATAAGGAAAAACTGTTTTCCCTATCACACAACACTAGAACTAGGGGACACTCTATGAAACTTTTGGGTACTTGTTCTCAAACAAATAAGAGAAAGTACTTTTTCACCCAGAGGATTACTGGTCTATGGAACTCCCTGCCAGAAGAAGTGGTGACAGCTGTCAGTCTTGACAGCTTTAAGAAAGGATTAGACAAGTTCATGGAGGACAAGGGTATCAATGGCTATAATTATGGATACTTAAGGACAACCTCGGGGTTGGAGAGATAGGCAGGATATCTCTCAATGCCATTTCCAGGGAATCCTAAGCAGGTGAAGGCATCTCCTTGGGAATACCATGAAAGAAATGGTGAGCCACTGTGTGAGACAGAATGCTGGACTGGATGGGCTGTGGCCTGTTCCAGCAAGGCTTTTCTTATGTTCTTATGTTCTTAAGTTAAGTAAAAATTTCATTTTTCCTATGGATTTGCTTTGAGTTAAGTAAAAATTCATTTTTCCTATGGGTTTGCTTCGAGTTAAGTAAAAAACTGATTTACATAAAAGCCTACAGAACAGACTTTTTACATAAGTAGGGGTTTTACTGTATTTTCTTTTTCAATTAGCATGTGTAATTAGCATTTGGCACATAAAATTCAAATTCAGTGGCTTTACAGTTTAACATGGCATAGCAATTTTGCTCATGTTAATATAGCTGACATGGAGTCCATATATTTATGGATAATCAGGACCTTAAGACATAGTGAACAGTGTTTTCACATCAAATAGGTTGCCCTCACTCATCCTCCTATGCTTCTACTTCCAGAGGGGAAACAAGTGCTACTGCCAGGTAAAGGAAGCATATCTGTGTGATTTGTTTTCTAAGCTGCAGCTTGGTATACCTAAGTGATGGTTTCTCTGTCAATTGCATTTTCCCACTGACTTTTCCTTTTTTAAAAAATAAACCTGATGGGTTTTTTTTTTCATTTATGAAGAAATTGGCAAATTTTGAGTTCTTATCTAAAACAAGCCATCCAAAATTCTTAGCTAACTGGCCAGAGTCTCAGCTAACACAGATCAACAAGCCTCTGTGTTACAAGAGCCCTGTTGGTGCAGTGGTTAAACTGCTGTATTTCAGCCCAAAAGTTGTGAAATTGATTCTGACGTGGATCAAGATTGACTGAGCCTTCCATCCTTCTGAGGTCAGTAAAATGAGTATCCAGCATGTTTGGGGCAAAATGCTAATCAACATGTGAACCACTCAGAGAGTGTACTAATGCTATGTGGCAGTATATTCTATTCCCAGAAAATTATGTTGCTCCTCTTTTCCAGCTGTTAAATTTGAAAACCCTGGTTAGAAAAAAGTGAGGCAACTTTAATTCAGCACAAAAAGCTCAGCTGCATATATAAAAATCCCCAGCCAGACTTTTAAGAACAATGTATCCAGAGCCTGATACCAAGACAAATCTATTAATTTTACTATTTGCCTCATTCTTGTGTTTATTTTGTTATTCCAATCTCAAGGTTTTTTCCTGCAAAATACTTATAAATAGTTTGCTGATTTTGTAAATTTCTTTTTTAAAAAAAGCTGAAAGAAATGCATACCATTCCTTCTTAGATCATTAGCTTGAGGTTTTTATTTTTTTTATTTTCTTAAATCATCATCATTATCCTCATTATTTTGTGAAACAGTAGGAGGAAGGTGTGGTCTACATGCAATGGTGGGCATCAGCAGGTTCGCACCAGTTCACCAGAACCGGTAGCAGAAATTCTGGCTGGCCGTGCCCATCCAAGTTTTGAAATAAAGTAGTGATAATTTGGGCGCAATACAGGGCTTTCCCCCTGGCCACGCCCACCATACCATGCCCACACAGTGTGGTAGCAAAAATTTTTTGGGAGCCCACCACTGTTACATGTGCATTTCATTTGCACAGTCTGGATAACCATGGAGATTACTGAGTGGAATGAGGCTAAGAATACACAATTCATAAATTGCTGTCCATCACGTTAAATGCTGCTGAAGAGTCCTAATGTTTGTTTTGTTTTGCTTTTTGCAGTCTGCCTGGGTTTGCAGAAATAGTGGATTCCAGAGCAAATAAGGCACCTAGCAGGCAGTGATTTTAGCCTGGTAAGTCCAGATTTCACAGGTAATAAATCCAATCTGCTTTGACATAAAATAAATTTATTTAAGCATTGCTTACATTACTTTCATCCAATGGACAAGCAAGGGAGTATTTGAGCTCTCATTTTTGTTTCCAGCATGTGCTAAGCAAAAAGTCTGCAAAGAAGAGGTTCCTGCTCAAATGTAAGTTCTCCATTTAACTAAGAACCCAATTTCCCAAGGTTCCTGTCTATGTGGAGAGGGGAGAGATAGCATTCTACCTTGGTTAGATGTTAGATGAAAGCTGAGTAATAATAATTTTGTGTCAGAAATTATTCTGGGTTGAAAGGATTTTTGCTGGAGGAACTCTGCTCAGGGACGCCCGAATAAGACTCCTTTCATGTCCCCAAGATCTTTTCCTACCAAAGAGGTCCCTATTTATCTACTTACAATTTCTAGCTTTCAAACTGTTAGGTTGGCAGGAGGTGGGACAGTGACGGGCACTCATTCTGTGATGCAGTACTCAGGTCTCGAACTGCTGACTTGCTGGCCTTCCAGCTAACAAGGTGAGCTTCTTAACCACTGAGCCACTGCAGCACAAGTCAAAAGCTGAGTAAGCAGCCCTTATTGTCTCTGCTGCTCCCGATCTCCTCTCTAGATTTCAGGAGTTCAGTGAATGCCTTTCAGATTAAGATTCTCATAATATTTCTCTATTTGTTATGCTGGCTAGGGCTCATGGGACTTCCAGGTCAAAAAAAGAGCCACTGTTGCCCATCAGTGGTCTAGAATAAGTTGCATTTTATTTTATTTGATCAACTCTCATCCCTTACAAAAAAAACCAAAAAAACAACAGTGCCTAGTAATACATTCCCATGCCAAAAGTGGTTTCTTATGTTGATGCCTTCCTACCTCTAGAGCAGGGATTCACAACCTACAGCCCATGGGCCTAATCTGGCCTGTGCTGCCAATTAATCCAGCCCACAGTGAGGACCCCAGGGCTGCCACAACAGCTGGAAGCATTAAAAATGTGCTGGAACTGCTGAAATTGCCGAAATCGCCACAAAAATGTGGTAAAAACAGCTGAAAACATGGTGAAAATACAATGCCCTCACTCCCACCAACACAGGAAGCTTTGAAAGAGATGAAAACAACGGGATCATGCTGTGACTGCACCTGCTGCTGCTGCCACAGCTGCCACAACCAGACATGGCAGAAGCAGCAGGAGGAACCATGCCTCTGGCCCTCTCACCTGTGTGAGGGGGGCGTGACCGGCCCACTGCGGGAAAAGGTTGTGAACCCCTGCTCTAGAGCCATAAATGAACACTCCCATAGTTCATAGTGATGGTAGGGGGCTTGATTCAGAATTTTATTTTGATCCAATGAAGGTTTCCCATTAGTGGAATGATGATTCTCCCCCACCCTCCAAATTCTATACTCTGAAGCCTGCCAGTACCACTTTGCACATTGTATTCCCCAAACACAGGTCAAAGAACTTTTGGGGAAACCTGGAATGGGAGCCAGAGAGTCTGCCATCACCTTTCACCAGAAGAAAATACCTCCTGTATCAAAGGCCTCTCGCTGTTGGAAGAAGCTCTTCCATTTACAGGAAGCTTCTGCTGAATTTAACCCAATATATCCATGGTTGGCTACAATCCTTTAATACCACTGTTACTGCTCATGTAGCTCAATGAATATGATTCTCCATATTAAGGCCAACACATTTGTGTGTCACAGTGAGAATGGATGTTGCTCCATGTACACATATAGTCTCCATGGTGATGCTTTCTGGGGATTGTCAGGACACATTCTGTTCAAATGGGTTTTTGGATTGCTTCTAAAAGCTTTAATACTCACTAGGGGAAAATGTTTCCCTATCATTCAAGTAAAATTAGAGCATTTAGAGATTTGCTAGGTTAAAAATAAAGCTGCCATGAAGTGTAGCTTTCAGCCAAAAGGGAAAAAAAAGGAAAAGGAAGAAGCATACCCTCCAAGAAAAGGAAGAAGAAATTCAGTAAAGCAGCTTTTATGCATTTAATAATTCAATCTAATGAAACTTGACTTCAAGTTCAATGCTGTTTCAAGAACCCTAAAGTGGTTATTGGAGGAAGGAGCTTTATATCTCCAGTCTCTCTTTTTTAAAAAAAAACACAAACAAACTATAAGGACAAGCTTAATATATTGGATAGTATTAGAATGCCATGGAATTCCTGCTTGATAGAGAAGCATTTGAAAAGGAGCTTTGTCAATGGGCAAACTTCTGCTTTGTGATGCTGTTTATACTTATTCATGGGTCCCATAGGGATACTCAGTGTGATGTAATGGACAGAGTGATGGACTCAGGAGGTCTGAGTTTGAATCCCCACTCAACCATTGGAACTCACTGAGGACTGTAGAACTGGAAAATCCACACCTTAAACATTTAAATTACTCCTCACACAGCTCATGCATACTTTGCAACCCTATGGGCCATTACCCTCCAGACACCTCTGTCCTCCACCATCCTCCTCAACCCACCCAGCTCTGTGCCCATTGCATCTACAATAGCAAAGTAGAGTGATGTCTCTACTTTTCACTATGTTCCTCAGGTTTCTCATAGCTTGTCTCCCAAGAATCAGTAGCCTTTTTATTTCATGGCTGCAATCACAATCTGCAGTGATCTTTGATCCTATGAAAGTAAAATCTGGCACTGCTTCATACTGTAGGAAAGGGCAAAAGAAATGTGACTCAAAGCAGGAATGAAATATTTGGATGGATTTACTGGATAATGTTTCTGACAAGCTTGTTCATTGATCCAAGCCAGGTATGACAGAATGTTCTGGAGTATGTAAAGATAGATTTTCTGTTTGCAATGGGGAAGGTCAGCATAGGTGCCCCCCCCAAGGCCGCAGGTTCCCTCCACTTAAGAAAACAGAAATGGACACATTTCATAAATTAGACAGGATTATGTCCACAGAAACATCTACAAATGCAGACAGCACTGGCTCTTTGGCTATAAATAGAGATGAGCACTGAACCCTAGAGTCAGATACAACTGGCTTTTGAACAATGGTGACCTTTACCTTTACCTAACTATGAATACAGTATAATCAGAAGAGGAAGGATTGTGACCAATTAACCTCACTGTCTATTGAGTCTGCTATCTCAGTGTTACCTGTGGAAAGACAATGACAAAGTTATCATCTCCCCGCTTAGGATTCATTTTCTTTAAATCAGATTTGGAGTGAGGACAGCCTCAAAAGGAAGATTGTACCTCATCAGCCATTAAATTAAGAACCTCCTTCTGTGAAAGTAGACATGTGGCTGCCCTTCTTAATGTGTGCCAATTTCCTCAAAAACCTGTCTCTGTTGGTTGAGTTATTTTGTCACTAGCATGTATGTGACTAAATATATGCACATGAACAGTAATACTCAGCACAGCCTCTCATTTCATACGATGCAATCAGACTCAGCACAACCTCATGTATAGTAAACTAGTGGTACATATCATTATTACCCTCAAGGTGCAATTGGGCCACTGTTCATAATAATCCAAGCTTGGGTAACCTTATTCAAACCAAGAAAAGACATAGAGAAGCAGAGTGCCTAACTGCTGGAACATCAGCTACAAGGCTCATTCTTTGATGATCTTTTCTAGGTTGGGGGTAATAAAGGAGGACACATTCTATCAAACCTGGCTTGGATCAGTAAACAAGCTTGTCAGAAACATTACCCAATAAATCCACCCAGCAGATTTCATTTCTGCTTTGAGTCACATTTCTTTTGGCCTTCCCTACAGTATGCATGAGCTGTATGAGGAGTAATTTAGATGTTTAAGGTGTGGATATTTTTAGTGTTCAAGGAATGAAGAAGCAGACGATTGAAGTAGTGAAACTCAGCTCTTTATTAGTGGGGTTTGAACACAGTTTGGATGGGGCAAAACTTGGACTTACATACACTATAAACAGTAAAAGTAACAATAATACAACAAGCCCATTGGCTAACAGAGTGTGCACATTTTTCTATCCACTTATTTGCATAAGAATAGATACATGAGAAAAGATACCTTCCGCTCCTGTCAGAAAACACAGTTAACATACATAACATTCTTCCCCCCTAGGTAAAAACAAAATCCTTTAACCAGGATGGTGGTCTAGTTTCCCTTCTGGGTCGTATGCTTGGCTGAGCTGGCTCAGGGGCTCATAGGATGGGCGACCCGACTGGAGTGAGGGATTGACTAGAGGGGGAGGATTGTAAACCCAAATTAAAGCCCCGTTTGTCAGATGGAGGAGCAGGGGATCGCTCAAAACCAAAATCTAATTCTGTGGATGAATAAGACAACTCAGGGTCCCTCCTGTGTGTACTAAGAGTGGAGGGCGACTCCAAACAAAATTGGTCATCATCAATAAAGGAATCCAGAGTGCTACGCTTGGACAGTGTAGGGGTACACCTGGCCAAAGTAAGGGAGCATTCCACAATTTCCCCTTGAAATCGGTCCCTAGAACACACCTCTGGGTCTAAAGTTAGCTTGCTGCTGACTATTACCTCTGTCCCCTGGGTTTAAATGGGTGGGGGCCAAACCTAACGTTGAATGTCTGGATTCGTCCTGTGGGTCCAGTATTCTGAGTCTCAATAGATCCGTGTGCCTCCTCCAGAACAGACCAGTGGCTGTTACAATTCTGTAAGAAACAGGACCAGTCTGATTGATCACAAAACCAGGCATCCATGTAGGACCACCAGCTGCATAATTGTGGCAATGTACAGGGTCTCCCAGAGAAAAAAACATTCTGGTGTTGGATCGCTATATTTATGCCTTTGTCTTCCACCCTAGAGGGATCCGATCTGTCTAGCAAGGATGACAGTTTCTTTCACTAGAGCAATTCAGCAGGGGACAGCCCTGAGGCAAGGGGGGGTGAGTCAATACGTGAAAAGAAACTGGCATAACTGGGGCTCCAAATTCCCTTCACCCATACGCCGAAGTGCATCTTTAGTTGTGCATACCTGCCACTCCACCTGGCCATTGGTGGCTGGGTGGAATGGGGCAGCAGTGATGTGCCTAATTGCATTCCTTTCCATGAAGGATTGGAATTCTGCAGATGTGAACATGGATGCATTGTCGGACACCAGCACATCTGGAAGTCCAAATACTGCGAACAGCCTTCTCAGGTGCATTATCGTGGTGGCTGAAGTGGTATTAGGAGCTCTAATCACTTCCAGCCACTTAGAGCATGAGTCTACTACCAACAAAAATAGGGCACCCCTAAATGGACCTGCAAAATCTATGTGCAGCCTGGACCACGTGCTCCTAGCAGAGAGGGAAGGTGGGATTGCTCTGGGTGAGAGGATTGACAGCTGGCACAAGTGCCAACCATTTGCTCTAGGTCTTGGTCCAGTTGAGGCCACCAAAAGTAGCTACGGACAAGAGCTTTGGAACGTACAATTCCCGGATGACTTGTGTGAAGTAAATGTAAAACCTTTTTCCTGAGAGTGACAGGAATGACCACCTGCTGGCTCCATAGAAGGCAACCTCATTCCACTGAAAATTCCAAACGCTTGCAGTGGAATGTTCTGAATTCCTCAGCTAGAGGTGAGACAGGCCAGCCGTTTTGTACCCAAGACATTACTTTAGTCAATGTTACATCCTTGGCCATATAACTGGCTATATCTGAGGGGACGACCGGGGGTGAGTCGAATGCCTCAATCATGAGGACCTGGTGGTCACTTTCGATCTCGCAATCGGCTTCCCTGACCCCTGGCAGTGGAGAATGTGACAGGGCATCAGCGTGGCTGATGTCCTTGCCGGGCCTGTGCACCAAAGTAAAATCGTATGCATTTAGGAAAATTGCCCAATGCAACATCCTTGGGGACAGAATTTGAGGTGTGGGCTTCCCGTTCACAAAGATTCCAAGGAGAGGCTTGTGGTCAGTTATGATGGTAAAAGGCCTTCCGTAAAGATAATCATGGACTTTCTTAGTACCTGCCACGATTGCCAACGCCTCCCTGTCTGTCTGAGCGTAATTTTTCTCAGGCTTTGAGAGCGAACGGGAATAGAATGCTACGGGGCTTCCCTCCCGTCATTGAGTACATGGCATAACACAGCTCCCACCCCCACAGGGGATGCATCACACACAAGTACAACTTCTTTGGTTTTTTTATTGAATCTTTATTAATTTTTAAAAAAAACAACATATTACAACAATACAAAAAAAATTAGCAAAAAAAAGATTTTACAATACACTACCAATACATTAATAATAATAAGAAAATACATTAAGAAAAGGAAGGGGGAGAAAAAAAGAAAGAACAAAGAACAAAAATAGAATCATATAAATTCATTCTATTTTAAGCTTAAAAAATACTCTTAAACATTATAAATTATCATTCAAATATGTTCTCATTCAGTTTTACACTCTTTTACTCTATACTCCTATACATTTTTAGTCATTCTTGTCTCTAACATATTGTTCAACATAACATATTTATTGCTTCTATATCTTATTACAAAGTTAATATATATTATATAACACTATTATCTAAAAAATCACATACAAGTTTACAATAATCACCCAGTGTATTTACATCATCAGGAGTTTGCAGGATATCACATTTATTTTATCGGTTCCAAACACTTATTTGATCAGGTACAAGACTACTCCTTTCTTCCTTCTTCAATGCATATTCCACAAATGGTTGCCAAATTTTCCAAAAACTATTTTCTTTAACTTTACCTTTATACTTGTTTATCTCCCATGTTAATTTGTCATTCAATGCAAGATCCCACATCTCCTTTTACCATTCTTCTATTTTTAAATTTCCATCTAATTTCCATTTTCTTGCAATGCACTGTCATCCCGTTGTCAACATTATGGAAATTAACTCTTTCTCATACTCGTTTAAATTCAAATTTTCCACTTCCGTTAACAACACTGTACTTGACTCCAATTCAATGCAACTCCCCATAACAACCCCAATTTCTTTCTCGATTTCCCCCCAAAAACCATTTACCACATTACATTCCCACCACATATGTTCATATGTTCCTAGGGAGTTTTTGCATCTCCAACACATTTTACTTTTAGTATTATCCATTTGATTTAATCTTTTTGGGGTCAAGTACCATTTCCACAACAATTTATTATGCTCTTTTATTTTAACAGAAATAGTTCTCATAATTCTTTTTTTCCATTTATTTTTCCAATTCCTTTCTGTGATTTTTATGTTGAGATCCTGTTCCCATTTTAACTTCAATACTTCTTGCGGATTACCTTCTTTATTTAATATTTTATATATTTTGCTAACTATACCCTTAATTCCTACTTCCCCTTTTCTTAATTTTGACATCAATTCCTCAAATTCAGTTTTACCTCTTTCTAAACTAATTTCTCTCAAATATTTACCATTCTATTTATTCAAAAGTACTATTTGAAACCAATTCAAATTCAACTGTGCATAAATTTTGCTTTCTTCTCTTTATTTTTACAGGCTCGTATCCAGTCCCTCAACAGGGAAACATTATTACTTAACATTACTTCTTCCACCCTTTTATTCATTTTTATTGGAAACTTTTTAATGTTTTCTATTTCTATTATTGGGGATATATCTGGACTTAAATCTTTTTTGACCTTATTCCATATTTTCAACATCGTCTTCATCATTTTATTCTTAACAATTATTTTTCCCATCTTATTTCCTAGGAATACCTCTTTACCTATTTGATTTAACTCCCTCATCTCAAGTTCTTCCCATATTGTCTCTTCCCTCATTAATATCTTTGTAACATTTTTGATTTGAAACGCTCTATAATAATTTTTCAAATTAGGTAATCCCAATCCCCCCTCTTTCTGAGATAAGTACCAAAGAGTTTTAGCAATTCTAGGTCTATTTTCCACCGTTACAATAGTTGTCAATCATACTTTTAAACTCCTTAACTTCCTTATCATTTAACTGAATTGGTAAGGCATCAAATAAAAAAATAATTTTAGGTAATAACATCATTTTACATATGGCAATCCTGCCAAACCAAGATAATTTTATCTTTTTAAATTTTTCTGTTTTATCTTTCATCTCCTTTTTGTATTTTTCATAATTCAATTTCTTAAGGTCTTATTTTTTTATTTATTTTTTTATAGTCATATTTGTATATGCCGCCCACTCAGGCAGAACCCGACTCAGGGCGGCATCACAACAATTCTAAAAATACATAAAAACATTATAAAACCCACATCCCACCCCATTTAAAAACCCATATCCCACCCAACCCCATCCACCCACTATACAAAAGGAAAAAAGAGAGAGTTCTTATAAAAGCCAGCAGGCGGGCACCATAGTCCCATTCGGGCCCCACACCTGCCCTGCCAGCCAGGTCTTCACTCCTTTCCTGAAGGGCAGCAATTCACTTTGGAGTCTTAGGTCTATTGGCAGGAGGTTCCAGAGAGTTGGTGCGGACACGGAGAAGGCCCTCCTTCGGGTGCTAGACAGATGTGCACCCCTAGTTGATGGCACTATTAGAGAGCCCCTCCGGTCTGCTCTGGTTGGACGGGCAGACACTCTTGGGACGATGCGGTCTCTAAGGTATCCTGGCCCCCTGCCATATAGGGCTTTAAAGGTCAAAACCAGCACCTTAAATTGCACCCGGAGACAAACTGGTAACCAGTGCAGCTCCCGAAGTAGCGGTGAGGCATGGGCATATCGCCCACACCCCATCACCACCCGGGCCGCCGCATTCTGGACCAGCTGCAGCCTCCGAATGGTCGTCAAGGGCAGCCCCATGTAGAGCGCATTACAGTAATCTAGTCGGGAAGTAACCAGAGCATGGGTGACCATAAGCAAGGAGCCCCGGTCAAGGAGCGTGCGCAATTGGCGAATCACCCGAAGTTGGGCAAAAGCCCTCCTGGCTACAGCCGCTACTTGTTCAAATTTATTTGAAATATTTATCCCTAAGTATTTCAAACTATTCTTAACTTGTAACTTAAATTCCTCTTTAATCTTCTCCTGGACTTCCTTATCTATGTTACAAAAAATCATTTCAGATTTATCCCAATTTATTCTTAACCCTGTCATCATTTCAAATTCCTTAAGATGTCCTTGTATCCTTTCTAATGTCCTTCTAGGATGTTTCACTGTTACCAAGATATCATCAGCGTAAAGACTTATTTTGTTTTTTGATATTCCTTCTATATTTCAATCCTCTCTTATTGCATTTGCCAGCAACTCCATTGCCATTGCAAATAAAATAGGGGACAATGGACAACCCTGTTTGGTTCCTGCTTCTAAATTTATTCCTTCTGTAATTTTATCATTCACCCTCACCCTGGCAGATCCATATTGATATAATTGATTTATTGTTCTTCTAAATTTATCTCCAAACACATAACTTTTAATTAATTCATTAATTGTTGTCCATTGCAATGAATCAAATGCTTTGAATATATCTAAAGATAATACTCCAACCTTCTCTTTTGTTTGACCCTCCATATCTATTAGATCCAGCGCTCTCCTTATCAAATCTGTCATATGTCTTCCTTTCAAAAAGCCTGCTTGATCCCTATTTATACACTCACCTATGAAACTATTCAATCTGTTTGCTAATATAGCAGTAAAAATATTGGCGTCTTGATTTATCAAGGAGATGGGCCTATATGACTCCACCCTTTCTGGGTCCTTTCCAGGTTTTGGCAGTAAAACAATTATAGATCTGTACCATGAAGTCGGTATATGACCTCCATCTAGTATATAATTAAACAATTTCATTGATCTTGGGATTATAATATCTTTAAAATCTTTATAAAACTCATCTGAAAGCCCATCTTCCCCTGGCAATTTATCCTTCTTCACATTGGCTATTATATCTTTTATCTCCTCTGATATTCGCTCTTCCATTTTATTTTTCTGTTCTTGTCTTATCTTTTTTTGCAATTGCTTCTCCAATTGTTCCCTCAAACTTCGTACATTTATGTCCTTTTTAGTATACAATTCCTGATAAAAGTCCTTTACTACCTTAATTTTATCTTTTATCTTATTACATCTCAATCCATTTTTATTTATCAGAATTCCTATTTCTCTTTTATTTCTCTTTTCTTTCGCGGCTCTAGCTAATAATTTTGAACTTCTATTACTATATTCAAAATATTCCCTTTTTAAATACATTAAAAAAATTAACTTTTTGTATATCTTTACCTATCAATTCCATCTTTAATCTTTGCATCCTTTCAAAATCCGATTTTTTTATTCGACCTTGCATGTTCCTCCTGTAAATATTTAATCTCCTTCTCCAATTCTTCACTTTTATCTTTATTTTGTTTATTTTTAATATTAGCCAACTGAATACATTCCCCTCTAAAGACCGACTTCATAGCATCCCACATCATATTGTAACTAATTTCTCCTGTATCTTTCCAATCTCAGCTTTCATTCCATTTTTGAATTATCTGTTCTTTATCTTTAAAGACTTGAAACAATTTATCATCATATCTCCAATTTTTCCTACCCTTACCTTACCTTTCAATCTTTAATTCTACCCAATATTTTGCATGGTCCGACTCCTTAAATATTCCTACTTCAGCATCCTCTAGATTTCTGACCATATTTTCAGAAACAAATATACAGTCAATTCTAGAGTATGTATTGTAGACCTGTGAGAAAAAGGTATACATTCTTTCTAATCCTCTATATTCTCTCCAAGTATCTTTCAGATCTAGACGTTTCATCCAATTATCTAAGGTTCCAGCTTTAACCTCTCTTCCAACTCTAGCTATATTTGTACAATCCACGTTTGCCCTAATTAAATTAAAATCACCTGCTACAATCATTTTCAATGTTCTCTCCATTTCCAATATGCCATACACTTTATCTAAAAATTCTTCCTGATGTACATTTGGTGTGTATATATTTGCCAATGTTATTTCCTCATCATTGATCTTTCTTTTTACTATTAAATATCTGCCATCTGGATCAGAAATAGTATTTGTCATCTCAAAGCCTAATCTCCTTGATATCAAGAATGCCACACCCCTTGCTTTAGAAGCACCATATGACCCTTCATAATACTGCATCCATCCTAGAAAAATCTTGTTTGTTTCTTTTGATTTTTGATGAGTTTCCTGGGGAAAGACTACATCCGGCCTGTCTTTCCTCAAAGCTGATTCTAATCTTCTCTTCACTTGACAGCCTGTACCTTTCACATTCCATGTTAATATTTTAAAATTCCTCATATCTTGTTCCAAGCACCCTTCTATTGTGATCTCCACAAACTTCTGTAAGTGCAATACCCTTCCCCAAACATGTTCTAAAAAAAAATTTAACATCCAAACACAGAAAACATTCAAACATGCCCTGCCCACTTTTCTTCCCAAAAGGTGGCCCTTGACTATCAAAGGGGGGAAGGGGGGAAACGTGTAGGCAATGCATAACAACTATTGCTCTAGCACTATATCTACTATTATTATCATTTTAAAAACGTAATAAATTCTCCCCCCTTTTATATAATCAATTTACTCTTGAATTTAGTTCATCTCACCCATCTTCTGCTAATATCTGTACCTCTGGTTCCACATCTGTTCCTCCTGCCGCCCCCGTCTCAGATTCACCTGCCTGCTCTCTTTGACAATTGACCACAACTCAATTATGTTTAACTTGATCATAGACAGCAAGTCACTGATAAAATCTAACACAGAGACCTTAAATTTTCAAAAAGGAAATTTCCCAAAGATGAGGAAACTAGTAAAAAAGAAGCTGAAAGGGAAAATTGAGAGAGTCCAAACACTCCAAGAGGCATGGAGACTGTTTACAAAAACAATAACAGAGGCCCAATTGGAATGCATACCCAAAAGGAAAAAGGGCACTGCCAGGTCCAAGAGGACTCCGATGTGGCTTACAGGAGCTGTTCGGGAAGTGATCAAGAGCAAGAAAAGCTCATTTAGAAGATGGAAGGCTTGTCCGAATGAGGACAACAGGCAAAAACATAAATTCTGGCAGAACAAATGCAAGGCAACAATCAGGAAAGCAAAGCAAGACTTTGAGGAGCGTATAGCTAAAAATACTCAGAGAAATAACAAAGACTTCTTTAAGTACATTAGAAGTAAGAACCCAACTAGGAAGGCCATTGGACCATTAGATGACAATGGAAGGCAAGGGGTTATTAAAGAGGAAACAGAGATTGCAGAGAGACTCAATGAATTTGTTGCTTCAGTATTCACTGAAGAAGACAGAGACCACATGCCCAAAACAGAGCCTATCTTCGTAGGGAGGGAAACCGAAGAATTAAGCAAGATAGAAATAACCAGGGAGGAGGTCCTTGCATGTCTTGTTAAACTAAACACTAACAAATCACCAGGACCAGATGGCATCCATCCACGACTTCTCAGGGAACTTAAAGATGAAATTGCTCATCTCCTAGCCAAAATATATAATCTTTCCCTCAAATCAGGCTTTGTGCCTGATGACGGAAAGGTAGCGAATGTAACACCAATTTTCAAAAAAGGATCCAGGGGTGATCCAGGAAATTATCGACCTGTCAGTTTGACATGTTGTTATGTCTAAGTGTTACTCACTTCAAAGGGATCAAAGCGAGGAAGCGATGCGCCCCTGCGAGGAAGCGATCCGCCAGAGGGGCGCCCCATATCAAAGGGGCGCTGGTGAGCAAATGGGGGTAATAAACTGTGATGGTCCGTTGGTATGTTTCCTTGTTGTTGAAAGGGTAAACCGCTGTATATATGACACCATCTTTCCCCCACATCCTCAGTCTCGTCTCCCTATCTGAATAAAGGATTACTATGCTTAACCCACACGCTGCGTGCTAGTCTACTTTCTTGCGAGAATCTAACATTGGCGACGAAGGTGGGATATGGCTGCTACTGCATCTTCCATCGGACCGTTTGACATTGCGAAGCCGGAGACATGGCCCATGTACGAGATCCAGTTCGAGAACTTTGTAATCGCTGGGGAGATCGAGGATGAAGGGCGACAGAAGGCGTTGTTCCTGGCCCATTGTGGTTTGCCCACGATTGAGCTGGCCGGGCATCTGCTGCTGCCACAGGCACTGAGGGAAGCCCCATTGACCGACATCCTGGCGGTGCTCCGAGAACACTTCAAGCCTGTCGTTTCCATCTTCCCAGCCAGGGTTGCCTTTTACCGGCGAGATCAGAAGGTGGGGGAGACGGTAGCTGAGTACGTTGCGGCTCTCCGACAGGCTGCCGTGCCGTGCCAATGGCATGACCTGGAGGAGGCCTTAAGAGACCGGCTTCTCGTGGGCCTCAGGGACGAAGCTACTCAGCGGCGGCTGATAAAGTGAAATAGGTTGACTTTTGCCCAGGTCCTGGAAGAAGCTTTGGCGTCCGAGGCTGCACACGCAGGGGTAAAAATCCTCCATGCCGAAACTGCTGCTCCTGCCCGTGGTGAGTCGGCCGTCCAGCTGCAGCAGTGCGCTACTCCAGTGGATACTGACGATGCGTCAGAGGAGGGTACTGTCGGGAGGGTTCGCCAGCATACCCCCCAAGCTTCAAGGAGCAACATCGCGCCATGCCAAGGCTGTGGGGGAAGGCACCTCCGCTCACGGTGCCCGTTCAAGACGGCCGAATGCCACAAGTGTGGGCGGAAGGGGCACATTGCACGGGTGTGCCGCCAGCGATCCGAAGGTCACCCCGGGGACAGAGGTCAGCGCAGGACGGAACACCCAATTTCCACAGTCCGCGTCGGAAGGAAGACATCATCGGGTGTACAGTCAGTGTCCGGGAGGTTCTTCGTTGATGTCCGCCTCCAAGGGTGTCCCGTCCGCATGGAGATCGACTCAGGATCTGCCTACTCAATCATCTCACAGAGGGAATTTTTTCAACTTCCTCCAGCAGACCGGCCGAAACTGCGGGCTCTGCAGGTAGACCTGACCGATGTGCAGGGTCGACGCATTCCGGTGTTGGGAATCGGAAATTTTGATGTGCGGTTCAAGGCCATCTCAGCAAAGCTTCCCCTAGTCATGGTGAAGACCGGTAGGAATAACCTTTTGGGCGTGCAGTGGTTTGGGCCCCTGGGTATTGGGTTTTCGGGAATTAATGCGGTTAAGGCCGACCCCATTCAGGCTGTGTGTGAACGCTATCCAGATGTTTTCCGTCCCGGGCTGGGTAGGTTCAAGGGGGCCCCTGTTAATTTTGAGCTGGACCCAACTGTCCAGCCCATTCGCATGAAGCCACGGAGGGTGCCCTTTGCCCTGAAAGACCGAATTGAAGCGGAGTTGGACAAGCTGGTGGCACAGGGCATCCTGGAGCCCGTGGACTCTGCTCCTTGGGAGACACCTATAGTCACTGCTATCAAGGCGAACGGGGACATCCGCATCTGCGCGGACTATAAATGCACGATTAATAAGGCTATCCGAGCTAATTCTTATCCTGTTCCAGTGGTTAGCCATTTGCTGGCCACCCTCCATGGGGGAAAGTGTTTTGCTAAACTGGACTTGGCCCAAGCATATCAGCAAGTGCCGGTTAGTCCGGAATCTGCGTTGTGTCAGACTATTACTACTCATAAGGGTGCATTCCGTGTGAACCGTCTCCAGTTCGGGGTTAGCACGGCTCCGGGGTTGTTTCAGGCTCTTGTGGAAAGGTTATTGAAGGGTCTCCCTGGGGTGCTGACTTTTTTTGACGACGTGTTGATATCTGGGACAGACAAGGGGGACCTGGCCGTTAAACTGGGAAAGGTGCTGGAGCGTTTCCAAAATGCGGGGTTGCGGGTAAAAAGGGAGAAGTGTTGTTTTTTTGCTCACGAGGTTGAATTCTTAGGGTTCAAAATCACGCCTGCCGGCATCAAGCCCTCTGAATCCAAAGTTCAGGCAGTCTGGGAAGCCCCACGTCCCACTTCGAAGACGGAGCTCCAGGCATTTTTGGGTCTCTTAAACTTCTATCACTCCTTTCTACCCCGGAAGGCAACTGTAGCTGAGCCCCTGCATCAGTTGCTGAGGAAACAGGCGGTGTGGAAGTGGGGGCCTCCTCAGGAAAAGGCATTCCGGGGAGTCAAGGAGCTGTTGACTTCGGATGCTGTCCTTACACATTACGATCCGAAGAAGCCCCTTTTGCTTGTATGTGATGCCTCGCCAGTGGGGGTTGGGGCTGTTCTGTGCCATGACATGGGGGGAGGGAAAGAAGCGCCTATCGCATATTACTCCAGGTCGTTGACGGTGGCTGAAAAAAACTATGCTCAGATTGATAGAGAGGCGCTGGCCATAATCGCTGGAACGAAGAAATTTCATGATTTCATTTACGGGAGGGCTGTCACGATTATCACAGACCACAAACCGCTCCTGGGTATTTTTGTGCCAGACAAGCCCACCCCCCAAATCCTGTCTCCGCGGATGTTACGCTGGGCAATGTTCCTTCAGGCGTACCAGTACACGCTCCAACATCGCCCAGGTATCAGCATTAGCCACGCAGATGCTCTGTCCAGATCCCCTGTTGAGTATGTGGGTCGAATTGAGGCGGAAGGACAGGTCCTTATGTTGGATGTGTTAGACTCTCCCCCGATCTCCGCTGCTGACATAGCGGCCCAAACAAAAAAAGACCCCCTCCTGTCTAAAGTTGTCATGTGGGTTCTGAAGGGGTGGCCATCGTCACCGACCCCTGAGGAGTTCAGGGTGTTCTACTCCAAGAGAAACGAACTGTCCCTGGAGCGGGGTTGCTTGGTTTGGGGGGACAGAGTAGTCGTCCCATCTGCACTTCAGAACAAGGTGCTCCGCACACTCCATGTTAGCCACCCAGGTATTGTCAGGTCAAAAGCGCTAGCGCGAAGCTACTTCTGGTGGCCCCGTTTGGACCTGGATATTGAGGCTTGGGTGGGGAAATGCAGGGAATGTCAGGGTTCAAGGCCCGAGGAACCACGTCTCCCCCGTAGGGAATGGGATACGGCCAGAGGCCCCTGGTCTCGGATTCATATAGATTTTGCTGGCCCTTTCAGGGGAACAACACTTCTGATTATTGTAGATTCCTTTTCCAAGTGGGTAGATGTCATCCCAGTGTCAGGAACTTCCTCTGCCACCACAATCTGCAAATTAAGGCGGGTCTTTTGTGGGCTAGGCCTGCATGGGACCAGGGGATTTGGAGTTGCAGTTGTGCCAATTTTTGCTGTCCTACAGAGTCACCCCATTGGCCTCTGGTTTGTCGCCAGCCGAACTGTTAATGAAAAGGAAGCTGCCGACTGTTTTTGACCGTTTAGATCCCCAGCGCCAAGAGGATAGGGGCCTAAATATAGACATCCCGACTTTAAAAGGTTTTGAGGTTGGGCAACCAGTCCACTGCCGGAACTATGCCAACGGGCCCCCGTGGTTGGGGGGGGAAGTGTTGGAACAGACTGGCCCGGTGTCTTACAGAGTGCAAATGGAGAATGGTGCGATTTGGAGGAGACACACCGATCAAATGCGGCGCCGAGTCCCGGGTCAGAACTCTAACTCTGGCCCAGGGAGGGAGCCACAAGGGAAAACAGGGGGAGATACGGAGAGTGATATGGAGTGGGAATTAATCAGTGACCCCCTGCCCACGTCGTCCCCAGAGCCCGAGGCAGGAGGGGAGGCTACCCCGAGTTCAGAGGCAGGAATGGCAGGGGGGGCCACTCTGAGCTCTTCCCCCACTTCAGAACCAGTTGGGGTGTCCGTTGAGCCTACCTTGGTGCCAGGGACGCACGGGCGGCCCAGACGAGTTTGTGGGCCACCCATCCGTTGGGGAAAGGTTGTTTCTCACTGAGGGGGGAGGGATGTTATGTCTAAGTGTTACTCACTTCAAAGGGATCAAAGCGAGGAAGCGATGCGCCCCTGCGAGGAAGCGATCCGCCAGAGGGGCGCCCCATATCAAAGGGGCGCTGGTGAGCAAATGGGGGTAATAAACTGTGATGGTCCGTTGGTATGTTTCCTTGTTGTTGAAAGGGTAAACCGCTGTATATATGACACCATCTTTCCCCCACATCCTCAGTCTCGTCTCCCTATCTGAATAAAGGATTACTATGCTTAACCCACGAGAATCTAACACATGTGTCCCAGGTAAAGTGATGGAAACCATTCTAAAAGATAGAATTAATAGGCACATAGAAGAGAAGGCGCTGCTAAAGGAGAGCCAACATGGCTTTTGCAAGGGCAAATCATGCCTCACTAATCTGTTGGAATTTTTTGAGAGTGTCAACAAGCATGTGGATAAGGGGGATGCAGTTGACATTGTTTATCTGGACTTTCAGAAGGCTTTTGACAAGGTCCCACACCAAAGGCTCTTGAATAAACTTATCAGTCATGGAATAAAGGGACAGGTCTTGTCCTGGATCAGTAACTGGCTAAGGGACAGGAAACAGAGGGTAGCACTAAATGGACACTTCTCCAAATGGAGAGAGGTAAAGAGTGGGGTCCCCCAAGGTTCAGTACTGGGACCCCTGCTTTTCAACCTCTTCATAAATGATCTAGAGGTAGGAGTAAATAGCAAGGTAGCCAAATTTGCTGACGACACTAAATTGTACAGGGTAGTAAAAACTGTGAGAGATTGTGAGGAGCTCCAGAGAGATCTCTTGACACTGGGGGAGTGGGCAAAACAGTGGCAAATGAGCTTCAACACTAGTAAGTGCAGAGTGATGCACATTGGGGCAAAAAAACCCAATTACATTGATAAACTGATGGGGTCTGAACTCTCTGTGACAAACCAGGAAAGGGACCTTGGTGTCCTGGTGGACAGCTCAATGAAGGTGTCAACCCAGTGTGCCTCAGCAGTGAAAAAGCAAACTCAATGCTAGGGATCATTAGGAAGGGTATAGAAAATAAGTCAGCAAGTGTCATTTTGCCTCTTTAATCAATCTATGGTGAGGCCCCATCTGGAATACTGTGTACAGTTCTGGTCGCCATTCCTCCAGAGGGATATTATGGAGTTGGAAAAAGTGCAGAGGAGGGCAACCAAAATGATTAGGGGACTGGAACACCTTCCTTACCATCTGAGGCTGCAACGGTTAGGCCTTTTCACTCTTGAACGACGGCGTCTAAGAGGTGACCTGATTGAAGTTTGTAAAATCATGCACGGTGTGGACAAAGCAGATAAGGAAAAACTGTTTTCCTTATCGCATAACACTAGAACTAGGGGACACTCCATGAAACTTTTGGGTACTAGTTCTCAAACAAATAAGAGAAAGTACTTTTTCACCCAGAGGATTACTTCCTGGTCTATGGAACTCCCTGCCAGAAGAAGTGGTGACAGCTGTCAGTCTTGACAGCTTTAAGAAAGGATTAGACAAGTTCATGGAGGACAAGGGTATCAATGGCTATAATTATGGATACTTGACAACCTCCAGGTTGGAGAGATAGGCAGGTTATCTCTCAATGCCATTTCCAGGGAATCCTAAGCAGGTGAAGGCATCTCCTTGGGAATACCCTGAAGTAAATGGTGAGCCACTGTGTGTGACAGAATGCTGGACTGGATGGGCTGTGGCCTGTTCCAGCAAGGCTGTTCTTCTGTTCTTATGTTCTGTTGAGGAAATTTCCAGTGGTAATCAATTGCTTGCTCTCTGAGAAGTTTTGTCACTGGTTTCATCTTATAATGCCACACCCGTTACTCAACAGTTATGTCAGTATATACCTCAACATCACATCCATCAATTTTCAAAACGCCAGACCCAGCCTGCTTTACAAAGGCTATCACCTTTAATTTATCTGCCCAAATTGCAAATTTGGCCAAAACATTTCTATGGACCTTTTTACCTCTTCTTGCCCTCAATCTAAAACAACTTGCAATATCTTCATTTACAAACTTTTTCCCCATGTTCAAATTATTCAGCCAATCAACTATTCTTTCTTTCAGCTTGTCTGGTGTTTTTTCCATCAAATTACATATCATCACATTCTGTTTTCTCATCACCTCTTCAACCATATCCAATTTTCCCCCTGGGTTTCCACTTTTAATTTAACTTCCTTTTGTTCCTCAGGTAACCCACTCATATCATCCTGCATCAATTTCATATCTTTTTGCACCACATTCAAAATATCCATCCTCTGATAATTAGCTTCAACCTTTGTAGATAAATCCGTTAACTCTGAAACAAGCTTTTTATGGCACCCCATTAACTCTTCCTAATCTTTCACCCTCACATCCTTCATTTCACAAAAACCCTTTGCATTTGCATCCTCCATCTTATCATTTTTTTTCATCAATTTCCCCAACTCCACCATTATTTGTATTTGATCAATTGTTTCTGAATCTGCCACTTCTGCTGATGCTGTTTCCGTATCTGCATATTTATCCTTCTTCTCATCTTTCTTCTCTTCCCTTCTCGGATCTGGCTTTTTAGGTCTAACCACCTCCTCCTCCTTTCTCTTCTCCATTTTTTCTATTAAATCTTCAAACAATGAACTCAGGAGCTGTACTGTTTTCCAGCCTCCAAACTTCTCCTCCCAAACAAATGCCAGCTTCTTCCCCAGACTCAAATACAATTAGCTGAATCCAAGCACAGCTCCAAAAATCCTCTATTCATGTTATAATCCAAACTGTAACAATGTCTGTTTTTTTTACTGTAATCCAAATTGCAGGATTGTATCCCACGGAAAGAAAAAGAGAAAGATTTTTCTTCTCACGGATCAAAACAGCTGTATATCCCAATGAGAGGAGAGGAAGTAAAAGCAAAATTATCCCCCCCCCCCAAAAAAAAGCCCAGCAGAGAATGAATGGCTAAATTAAAAACTTGGAGATGCTCTATTAAATCCAGTTAACGATATCCTTATGAAGCAAAAATTAATATTCCCTTCAGTATCCGGGTGTGACGATCATAAAAAAAGAGAAATAAAAAAGAACCCAATGGATCCGGACAGTTATAGCAGAAATATTCACTCTTTATACTCCCCACTGCGGCAGCAGTGTAGAAATTCAGGGGGAAAAATGTAATGTCTTAGCAATGGAGGGAGAAATTTAAAAGCAAAAGACTCTTACTATGGAAGAAAAGCCCTATAACTGCTACAAAGTAGCGCAACAATGTTCCAGTCTCCAGGAGCCTCCGAGACAATCTCCTCCCCCTCTTCCTCACAAACAGACTTAAACCATCCAAATATCCTCAATTCTTTATTCTTCACCTTCTTTCTTACTTTCTTTCTTTGTCTTTTCCTTCGCCTTCTTCTCCACGGTCTTAGACCGTTTCCAGCAACAGCCACCTCTTCCTTTGCTTTCTCAGCAGCATTCAACAGCTTTTTTTAACTTTTGATTTCTTCTCCACCGCCATTAACTGTCCCAATCTCTCTCACACACACTCTCAACTTCCTCCCTCCTTCCACACTTGCTTTCCCTTCTCCGGTGTCACACCACTTGCCGTCTCACCCCTCAGAGAATCCGTTAGAGACTGTAGCTCATTTCGCGTCCTTCTCCACTCTATTCCTGTTAATTTTTCTCTATTCTGCCGGCCTCCCTTCTCTGCTGTCCTACCCGCTTGTGACCCGGCTCGCTCAGCCGCAGCTTTCGCTGCTAGTCTTACCAGCCTCTGCCACTCCGCAGACTTCGACCTCCGTATCGAGACAACCCAAACAAAGAAGCTTTTCAAAAAGCAGGACTCATCTGTCGCATTCCAACAGGTTTTTCTACCACTTTTTCACTTTTAATCACTTTTAATCTTGTTCAATACCACTTTCAATGGTGCAAGCTATGGAAATGTGTGCTAACCCTTCGCCATCTTAAGCCATGCCCCCAACTTCTTTGTTAGGATCAAAATGAGTTAATACAGCATCCGAAGATAGCAGCCTTTTAAGTTCTAGGAGCGCTTTCTCCTGGCAATGGCCCCAGTGCCAAACAGTATCTTTCTTAAGAAGCTGATCTAATGGTTCGGTAACTGAGGCTTTGCGATGGAGAAAAGCATGATAGAAGTTTAACAATCCTAGAAATGAATGCAATTCGGCTTTACATTTCGACCTGGGTGCATTCCGCACGGCCGTCACCTTGGAATCAGAGGGCATGATACCTTGGGGTGTAATGCGGTACCCCAGGAACTCCACTTCCCATGCCAAAAACACACATTTGTCTTTTCTGAGACGTAGACCGGCCCTCTCGAAATGTGACAGGACTCGATCAAGCCTGGCCGCTAGTTTGACGGTGTCATTAGAGGTGATCAGGACATTGTCAAAATATGGCAGGACACCAGGCAACCCTTTCAAAATATGTTCTATAAGAGATTGAAATATTCCAGGGGGCGCCCGGAATTGTAGTCTAGTTACCTTAAATGCCCTCCTATGAATTACTATGGTCTGGGCTATGGCAGCAGCAGGAGACACAGTTAATTGTTGGAAAGCCTGGGCAAGGTCAAGTTTTGCGAAGCAATTTCCTCCATGCAAGGAGGCAAGAAGGTGGCTTACCACAGGCACAGGATATGTGTTCGGGCGAATAGCTTTATTGATAGTACACTTGTAGTCAGAGCATTTCCTGACCTCCCCATTACTTTTCAAAGCAGTCCACTGGCATTAGGATGCCCTGCCCCACCAGTTTGTCCAGCTCGGCTTCTATCTTCTCCTTTAAAGCAAAGGGTGCCCAGATGGGCCAGATGGTTGGTCAAGCTCAAAGTCAACAGGGGGTCCTTTGTATAAACCTAAACCCTTTTTGAATACCTCAGGATGTGCAGCACAAATATCCCGGATTGGGTCAGAGTCTACTGCGTGGATGCCAGAAAGCCAGATTCCCAGGGGCCTAAAACATTGGGTCCCAATAAGACAGTTATTGCCCTGCTTAACTACAACCAATGGCAATGAGGTGCGAATGTTTTTGAATTTGACCAAGAAATTTCCCACCCCCAGGACCAGAATCTGGCAACCTTGCACATCCCTGAGGGAAGTTTTAAAGGATTTAAGCTTGGGCCGAGAGGCAGGGGGAATTCTCAAAAACTCCCGCTGTGGGATTATGGAAAAGGTAGTACCTGACTCCACCTCCATCTTGAAGGGGACATCCTGCAGGCTCAGGTCTGTGAAGAAACGCTTGCTAACAATGCCAACTTGGCATAGCTCAGGCTTGGGTGACTCTTTGGCGATGGATGTGTTGTGGTGATGACTCTTCTTGGGCACAGGCACTAGAGGTCTTTGCTTTTACTGACGGCATACCTTAGCAATGTGCCCTCTTTGCCCACAGCTGTGGCATTCTACAGTGCAGAAGGGGCACTTCTTACAGTCATGCGGGCTCCGCAACCATCACACTTGTGAAGGAATTTCTTCTCCCGATCGTCGCGGTGCTCACGGTGGTTTTGTTGGGCCGCTTGGACTTTTCCCTCTGTGTCGCTGGACTCCAATGAAGAGGTGAAACCAGACAATGCTGAGGAGGAGGATGAAGGTGAACTTTGCTGAGCTTGCACAGCTGAGTTGGTGGCACCTGTGGTGGAGTGGTGATGCTGGAAAAGCTTTATCCTGGACCGTGCAGCCTCAGACGCTACTGCCTCTTCTAGGACATCCGTGAAGATTAGTGTCTTTCTGATCATGAGGTGACATTGAGCATCTTTGTCCCTCATGCCGGCCAGCAGATGGTCCCGGAGTGTTGTCCCACTTGCACGGGGCATCAGCAATGCACAGCATGGCGGCGTAGTCTGCAATGGATTCACGGGGTTGCTGCTCTCTTGTGGAAGGCCACCCTGGCAGGGAAGATCGAGACCTCTGGCTGCAGGTGCCTCCTCAGTGCAGACATGATTTCTGCGAGCGGCACCACATCCACGTCCCTTGGGAGAACGAGGTGGGTTGCCAGCTCAAGCATCTCAGAACCATACTGAGTGAGGAAGCAGGAGCACTTCTGGTTCCCATCGGTGATCTTCTGCAAGGCCATTGCGTGGCGGAACCAGCGTTCGTATGTTGTCCATTTCTCTGGATGCGCTGGGTTGAATGGGCCGATGTTGCTGCCATGTGGGGATGCCATCCCAACAGTTTAGTGTTCAAAGAATGAAGAAGCAGACAAATGAAGTAGTGAAATTCAGCTCTTTATTAGTGGGGATTGAACACAGTTTGGATGGGGCAAAACTCTGACTTATATACACTATAAATAGTAACATTAACAATAATACAACAAGCCCATTGGCTAACAGAGTGTGCACATTTTTGATCCACTTATTTGCATAAGAATAGATACATAAGAAAAGATACATTCCACTCCTATAAACAGTAACAGTAACAGTAACAATAATACAACAAGCCCATTGGCTAACAGAGTGTGCACATTTTTCAATCCACTTATTTGCATAAGAATAGATACATGAGAAAAGATACATTCCACTCCTGTCAGAAAACACAGTTAACATACATAAAATTTTCTAATTCCAAAGCCCTCAGTGATTAAATATACAAATACTAATGTGTGCACATAGTTATAGATGTACAAATATACAACACTGCACTCCACAGTTGGTAAGACTGGGACCAGGAAGCTTTGCTTAGTTAGTATGATTTCCTAGTGACAGCTGCTGATGGGCAAGTCTTAACAGCAAATTCTTATTCTTTTTCTTTGAACTGGACTGAAAACTCTTCAAAGGGAAGATCCCTTCACTCTCTCTTGTGAAAAATGGATGACTATCCGGTTCATCACATTATGAATGGCCGAGACTGTGAACAGTTTGAATTTCACTGAGGATTTGCTACAAGATTTTAAGGAACTACTTAGCTAACCCCAGTGTTCATTGCTTCTTTTCATGAAAAGAATAAATGTTCTTTATAGAAGCAACTCAGGCTGCAAGTAGCGGGAGTGAGCTGAGGAGAAATGATAGGAACCTGGTTTTCTTGACCACTGGAGAGGTAGACACTTTGAGGAGCAAAGTGATAACAGACAGTTGTGGAAACTATCACAAAATGTGAGTGGAATTTGGCCCGGCTGTCTCTGCTGAACTGGGACATCTCATCCTGGCTGACATTTGGGACTACCATCACCTCCACTAGCTTTGTTGTTAGTAATACTTCCTAGGGCCCTCTTGACTTCACACTCCAGAATGTCCAGCTCAGGGTCAAAGATCTCATCATTGTGGTTGTCAGGGATGTTATGGTCCTTTTTGAAGAGTTCTACTGTGTATTCTTGCCATCTTTTCCTAATCTCTTCTGCATCAGTTAGATCACTGCCATTTTTGTCCTTTATCATGGTCATTTTTGCGTGATACGTTCCCTTAACTTCCCCAATTCTTTTAAAGAGCTCTCTAGCCCTTCCCCTTCTGTTGTTTTCCTCTATTACTTTGCACTGTTCTTTTAAGAAGGCCTCCTTTTCTCTCCTTGCTGTCCTTTGCAATTCTGTATTAAGTTGATTGAATCTTTCTCTTTCACCTTTGCTTCCTTTCTTTCTTCAGCCATTTGAAGAGCCTCATTAGACAAGCACTTTGCTTTCTTGCATTTCTTTTCCTTTGGTATTATTCTAATTTCTGCCTCCTGTATGATGTTAGGAATCTCCATCCATAATTCTTCAGGCACTCTGTCTGTCAAGTCTAATCCCTTAAATCTATTCTTTACCTCTACCGTATTTTCATGAGGAATGTAATCTAGGTCATACCAGTGTGGCCTAGTTATTTTACTAATTTCTTCATTCTAAGCCTGAATTTGGCAATCAGTAGCTCCTGATCTGAGCCACAGTCTGCTCCAGGTCTCGTTTTTGCTTACTGTATGGAGGTTCTCCATCTTTGGCTGCATAGTATGTAATCAATCTGATTTTGATATTGGCCATCTGGTGATGTCCATGTGTAGAGTTGTTGGAAGAGGGTGTTCACTATGACCAGTACATTCTCTTGGGAAAACTCTATTATCCTTTGCCCTGCTTCATTCTGTACTCCTAGGCCAAACTTGCCTGTCATTCCAGTTACCTTTTGACTCCCAACTTTGGCATTCCAATCTCCTATGATGATAAGGACATCATTTTTGGTGTCAGTTCTAGAACATGCTGTTGGTCTTCATAGAACTGGTTGACTACAGCCTCTTCTGCACCAGTGGTTGGGCGTAGACTTTGATTATAGTGTTGTTGAATGGTTTTCCTTGAATTCGGACTGAGATCATTCTGTCATTTTTAAGATTGTATCCCATTACTGCTTTTATCTTTACCTATAAAATGGTGGATGAGCCGTGCATGTCTGGCATGCGTGGCCACACCCGTCCCTACTATCCCAAAATGAGCCGGCCTCACTTACCTTTTGTCCCTATGAGCATCGCCGCAAGGGTCTGGAAGCCAAGAGTGGGGCAAACACCCCACAAACACAAAAAAAACCTACGAGTCCTAGCCTCCTCTGCACCATGGCATGCCTCAGCCAATCAGGCATGAGGAAGTGAACGCGGAGGAGGCCAGGAAAGCCAGTGCACGCAAAATAAAAAAACCTGGCTCACGCAGT
Organism: Bradypodion pumilum; assembly: GCA_035047305.1. NCBI lineage: Eukaryota > Metazoa > Chordata > Lepidosauria > Squamata > Chamaeleonidae > Bradypodion > Bradypodion pumilum. Next base: position 328,494,808 of record JAWDJD010000002.1, read on the forward strand.
GGGAGCACAAGGTCGACAAAGGCAGCCACAGTGCTTCGCTACCCTCACTTCCCCAACCCCACCAAAGCTGCGGCGAGGTTGGTGCCGACCTTCTTTCCCAGGGCCGCAGGGAGAAGAGGGGCTCCCCCTCCTCCCCGCTACCTCACTGAAGCCATGGCAAGGCCAGCGCAGGCCTTCGTCCCTGGCGCCATGGGAAGAAGAGGGGCTCCCCCTCCTCCCTGCTACCCTGACAAAGCCATGGTGAGGCCGGCGCTGGCCTCCACTTACAGCGGTGGGGTAAGTTGAGGGGGAAATACAAAGGCAGCAGGCAGCGATTCATCAGGGGAGGCACTCTCCCTGGCGGCTCGCTGGCTGCTGCCTTTGTATTACCCCACCGCTGTTTCGAGAGCTGACATGAAACAGTGGTGGGGGTAATAGAAAGGAGCAGCCAGCGATCCCCCAGGGAGAGCACATCCCCTTACGGATCGCTGTCTAGCACCTTTGCATTTTGCCATTAACTGTTTCGAAGGCTGACATGAAGTAACCTTCAAAACAGTTAATGGAGAAATGCAAAGGTGCAAGCCAGTGATCCGACAGGGGAGGCACTCTCCCTGGTGGATCGCTGGCTGCTGTCTTTCTCTTGCCCCCACCACTGTTTCATGTTAGCTCTCGAAACAGCGGTGGGGTAATACAAAGGCAGCAGCCAGCGATCCGCCAGGGAGAACGCCTTCCCTGACGAAACGCTGCCTGCCGCCTTTGTATTTCCCCCTCAACTGTTTTGAAGGTTGACACACACATAAAAAACCCCTCAAAACAGTTGAGGGGGAACAAAGGCCTCCCACTCCCCATGGCAGGGAAAGGGGGAAATGGAAAGCTTCCGCCTCCCACCCTTCCTTGCTTCCCCCCCCCCAAGCAGAGAAAAGGGGAAATAAATGCCTCTGCCTTCCCCCTTCCCTCCCTACTCACCCTGGTGCAGCCTCCTCACCTGCAGCCTTCTCTCTCTCTCTCTCTCTCTCTCTCTCTCTCTCTCTCTCTCTCTCTCTCTCTCACACACACACACACACACACACACACACACACACACACACACACACACACACACACACACCTGCTGGGCTGCACATTCTAAACAATAGCTAGTTGACTATAAGGGCCATTCCATTTCTTCTAATGGCTTCTTGCCCACAGTAGATACAATGGTCACCTGAGGTAAATTCGCCCATTCCTGTCCACTTCTGTTCGCTGATTCCCAAAAAGTCAATGCTCATTCTTTCCATTTAATTTTTTACCATGTCTAGCTTGCCTTGATTCATACATCTTACATTCCAGGATCCTATGCAGTATTGTTCCTTGCAGCATTAGACTTTCATCGTCAGATCTATCCATGCCTTCTGATCTGAGGGATTCATCCTACTATCTCATATTGTTTTGCCCTTTGATACTGCCCATGAAGTTTTCTTGGCAATGGTACTGGCGTAGGTTGCCAGTTTCTTCACCAATTTTTTCAACTATCTTATACAATATCACAATTTAACATAAGAGAACAAGTTAATATACTTATTCTATGCTTCTCAGTGTTGTTCTAGTTTTGGTTAGTACTGGGTGTATTTTAACGAAGAGATAAAGAAGTATCTTAAAAGTTAGCAATTGACATAACCTTAGGATGAAAAGGAAATGCAATAGATCAGGTTCCCGTCTTGTTGCCTACATAATATCTAGTAACTAGACAGAGCAGTAATTACTTTTCAGATAAATGCAATAAAGAGTCTATGTTCTAATTGCAAATACACCATTAGGCATGGAGACCCAAGCAGAACTTTGATGTAATCAAAACCACAGTACCAGTGTTCTGTTATAATTTTCACAAGAGCTACGTCTTGCTATTTTCAATTTTCCTTTTTCTAGTACTTTTCAGACTCTCTGCTTCCAGACCCTTGCGGCGATGCTCACAGGGTCATAAGCTAATACAATTCACTCTGCTTGTGGTATTCAGCAGGAAATGAAAGCGCAGCGCCAAAATGGCAGCCGCGCTCTTTGCGGGGGGCCCCCACCCGGAGTCAGACATCCGGGTGAGTTAGGGGGCGTGGCCACCCCTCTATAAAAGGGGTGGCCATGAGGCAGCCGAGCTGCCATTTTAGAATTGCGACGGAGAGGAGATGTTTTATCCGTTGCTGTTTTTTCTTATTTTTCTTCGGCTATTGAGCCTTTGCAATTCGTTTCCTGGCTGGGAAAGGAGGATCAAAGCACCCGGAGCCTTGGATTGTTTGGCTACCGCGGTGCTTAAACGCTAGGAGTTCGATCCCTGGATAGGGATCCTACAGCGACCTTCTTCTCCTAGGGAGACATGGCTCCCAAGTGGAAGGCCCCAGCGCTGAAGCCGCAGCCGAGGGGAAGAACTTTTACCGGCCCTGCGCCGGATGGGGGCCAGCCTTTGGGTCGGAGGACCATGGCTGCGCCCCCACGGCAGGGCAATGTGCCAGCCTTGCCCACTGGTACCAGTGGGGCTGGTCAGGCTACCGCTTGGCAGCCGGGTTCCAGCTTGGTAGCTGGTCAGCTACAGGCCGGCCCCTCCGGGGCTTCGGCCCTCGGCCTGCCTTTGCTGGGCATGGGACAGGGCGGCCTGGGGGGGGCCTGGTGCGGGTGTCCAACCCACTGCTCCTCCTGCCCCTCATGGGCCAGAGTTTTGGGCATGGCCTGATTCTGGCCTTGGCTCTCCTTTTGGGTTACCTTTTCCTCAACTGCCTAGTGGGCCGTCCGGCCCACCCGGCCCACCTTATACTGGGGGCTCTGGGGCAGTGGATGCTCTGTTAGCACGGATAGCAGTGCTGGAAGCATCCTTGGGCATTGCACAGCCTCCTTCGGAGGGGGACGCTACCCTTTCAACAGGGGCCTTCAGCGGGCGGCCAATCGAGTCGAGCTGCTTTAGACGGTCCGGCCGGCCCCAGCTGGTGTCTCGCAGCTCCCCATTCGACCTGATGTCCAGACTGGGAGCAGTTAGGGGTGGTCCCAGAGCTCGATTCCGGTCGCGAGCTCCGATGCCCGCCGTGGGCCGGAACCCCCGGTGGGGGCGGCTCACGGGGGTGCACCTAGTGAGTATCAGGTTCAAGTTAGTGCACCAACACCACAGCCCACTTACAGTGGTGGGGTTCAGTGGCCCTGGCCTCATCAAGTTGAGGCGAGTGGGCAACAGTTACCATCCTATCCCAGTATCCCATGGTTTCAAAATGGTCCCTCGTTAAGGGCGGGGGTGTCCGCCCCTGGGGCAATGCCGGGCATCGCAGGGGCTGTCCAGGTCCCACTGCGTATGCCCTCTATACAAAATGTGCCGACGATGGCTTTGCTGACGGCTGGTTATTCCTTCCCCCTGGGTGATTATTTGTCACAGGTCACGAGGGATAAGATTTGGCGAGGGGAATATGTGGATATATTCTCCCTCTTGAACCGTGAGCCCACTAAGGAAGAGAGAGAGGGACAGGAAGACAGAGACAAAGAGCTGTCCCGGCGTCGTAAGCCACCGCGCACTTGGGCCAACTGGTTGCCGGCATATCTTATTTATATGGCGGTATACCTTAGGGCCCGGCCTGATCTGGCCATTCCTATGGTCCAATACTTGGACAATATTTACAGGGCAATGGTTGATTTCCCTGGCCCATCGTGGTTGGCTTACGATGAGGAATTTAGAATGAGGGTGGCCCTACACCCAGAGATGAGGTGGGATGAGCCCTGCCAGAAATTGTGGCTCTTGTACATGACCCCCACGCGTCCGGCACCTGGGGATAGGTACCATTGTGGCCATGCTGTGCAGCGAGCTGTTCCAACACAGGCTCCCCGACAGCCGGCGGGGCAGGGGGTTCTAGCCCGCTTGCTGTGTTGGAGCTTCTCAGCTAATGGCGTGTGCAATAAGCGACAGTGTCGGTACAAACATGAGTGTCCCTCTTGCGCTGGCCCCCATGCCGCCTCCGCGTGCCCACGGGCTGGTGGGTCACAGGGCAGAGGTAGAGGTGGACAGGGGGCGGTCAGGGCTTCCTCTGACGGAGCTATCCAGTCAAAAGGCCCCCTCCCCGGTTAATGTGTATATGCTGGAGCGATGGCTCTCAATTTATCCAAGAAGGGAGGACGTGAGGTACCTTCTGGAGGGTTTCCAGTGGGGCTTTCATATTCCATTTGAGGGGGTTCGGGGACCCCAAGATGCTCCCAATTTGATTTCCCTGAAGGGTAAGGAGGGGGTAGCTGCCCTGAGTATTGCTAATGAAGTGGAGGCCAGGAGGGTAGCGGGCCCCTTTTCCGAACCGCCTTTCCCTAAGGTCTCCCCTCTGGGGCTAGTACCTAGAAAGACCCCGGGTGAATTTCGTTTAATCCACCATCTATCGTACCCGTCGGGTTCTTCTGTCAATGATGCTATTCCTGATGACCTTTGTTCGGTCAGGTATACGTCGTTTGACCAGGCCCTACGGATGGTGCGCTCTTGTGGTCCCGGTGCCCTCCTGGCAAAATGTGGCATTAAATCAGCATTCCGATTGCTGCCAGTGCACCCTGGGGACTTTGAGCTATTGGGTTTTAGATTCCAAGGGAAGTTCTATGTAGATTAGGCCATGCCTTTTGGCTGCTCTAATTCATGTTCGGCATTCGAACGATTCAGTACTTTCATTCAGTGGGCCTTTGCTCACAGGTCGGAGTCCCGGTCTCTAGCCCATTACCTCGATGACTTTTGGTTCGGGGGTGAACAGGGTTCGGACATGTGCACGCGTCTCCTCACTACATTTCAGACACTCATGTGGGAACTGGGTGTCCCCTTAGCGCCTGAAAAGACCGAGGGCCCAGCTACTAAGCTCACATTTCTAGGCATTGGAATTGACTCTGTCGCACAGGCATCCGGGTTACCCATGGATAAGGTGGCTCGGATCTCCGTGGTTATTTTGGCATTGATTGCCAAACGTAAAGTGTCCCCTCGTGAGCTGCAGCTACTTCATGGCCACCTTAACTTTGCCTGCAGGGTGGTGACACCCGGCAGAGCATTGGCCAGGCGCCTGTGTGATGCCATGGCTGGCCTGTTAAAACGCCACCACAGAGTCTGGCTGATCAGGGGCATACGGGCGGATCTTTCGGTCTGGCTCAAATTCCTCCAGGGTTTTAACAGGGTCACTTCCTGGAGATCAGACCTTATGGTCTGCCCTAGATTTCAAGTACGGTCGGATGCCTCCGGCTCCCTGGGTTATGGGGGTTTACTGTAAGGGTAGGTGGACTTACAGCCGAGGGCATCACGCATGGCTTGGGGAGCACTGATGCTATGGGGCGACGAGTGGGCAAACACAGTGGTCCATTTTTGGTGTGACAATGCGGCAGTGGTGCACATTGTCAACACCCAGACGTGCAAATTCCCCAGGGTCATGGCATTGGTTTGTCAATTCCTTTTCAGAAGCCTGCGCCTAAATGTGCTGTTCAGGGCCAGACATGTGCCAGGTATTAATAACGATATTGCTGATGCTTTATCCCGCCTGCAGACCCCCCGGTTCCATGCCTTGCTCCGGAAGCAGAGGAATTCCACTCGCCACCCCTGGCCGATATTTGGACGTTTGGCGAGGAGAGGTGAACAGGGCATGTCATTGGCACCTCGCACGCGTACGGCGTATCAACATGCTTTCATGCGATTTAGAACTTTTTGCGAGTAACTACAGTTACCTCAAGTGTGGTCAATACCAGTGGACCAGGTTTTACAATACATGTTTATCTTCGCAGTCAGGGTTTGGCCCCCCGTACTATAGCCGTCAGGCTTTTGGCACTGGCATTTATGGCCAACGTGGGGGGGGGGGTTTCAATGACTGCGTGAGTTACTTCCGCATGCGTCGTGTTTTGGAGGGGTGGACACGTGAACCTGTCCGCTGCCCGGACACGCGTCACCCCACTTCGCCAGAGTTTCTGACCCAACTTGCACGAGGCTGGCATATATTATGTGCAGATAGGTGTGAAGTGGCTCTTGGTCACGCAGCTACCACGGTAGCCTTGTTTGGAGCGCTCCGCATCAGTGAGTTGGTGCCAGAATTGGTACCATTGTGTAAGGCGGATGTGTCTCGTAGGGCACTGGAACTCGCCGATGTCTATGTCATGCATGAGTGGGCTCAATTGGGGATACGGTTCCCAAAGGTTGTTCAGCACGGCGTAGGCAGTGGAGCTAGACTGCTACGAGGTTTCATTGGAGACATCTGTCCGGTTGGTGCCCTACATGAATTTTTGGCAGTTCCTGCTGCGTGCCCCAGCCTGTTTTTCTGCCACCAGGATGGGTCTACCTTTACCAAAGTTAAGTTACGGAGGGTGACTGGTGCCGCGCTTTGCGGTGTGGGGCCCGTTTTGGCACCCATTTATTTACAGCAGCTACGTTTGGGGTACTCGGAGGCGGATATATGTGTACCCGTAATTCCTTATATGTACGTCCCCTCACTCTATGAGTACCTAGTTATGTCCTTCACCTCTTCTCCTCTTTTACAGATCCTGTGTGTCTCTGCACACCGGTGGCAGTGGGGCTGGTGGGCCGCAGCTATGTACACTGGGCAGCAGTATATGCTGCGGTGACAGAGTGTGGACCCCGACTTGGGCTGCGTGCATCCGCATGTATGCGATGGTATGGTATGCGCGGCACAAGGGGGCGGGAACTGTTGCCATTCCTGATGTCCGTCAGGGATGCTGGACTGCCCGATGTTCTTATTATGCACCTCGACGGCAATGATCTTATACGGATCACTGCTATTCCTTAAACTGTCGAGGTGCAGTGACCTGGCGTTTTCTATCATGTATGGCTTACACACGGTCGCTATGGTCTCACATCGTGCCGAGACACCAATTTAGGGGAGACATGGATCTCCGTGGTTCAGACTGTTCCGGCAGTCAGTGGACAGGGCTGTTGCTCGGTCCCTTGCTGAGCATGGGTGGGGGACAGCCATTGGAAACCTGCGGATAGGCTTACAAAAATTTTGCTGGTAGGCAGGATATGGGGTCCACCTGTCGGCTTGAGGTATTTACCTCTTTCTGGGCGAGGTGCAAGCAGGCCTGGTGACCGAGCTGACGGTCTGGGGGGGGGCGCCGTGAGTCATCATGGACGCCTCCCCGTGTGGCTGGTAGCACTGGTAAGGTAAAGATTTATGACCCATAGGTATCTGGCAGGTTCGCAATTGACTGGCCAACACTTAGACAGGTACAGGGGTAATAGCTTTGGCCGGTCAACGATGAACCAGGCAAGGGGTGATGGCAGGAGCTTAACAGCCTGCATCACCTTGAGATTTAACGGATACACATCATAGGGTGGGGTCAGTAGATAGTTTATTGACTCCGGTCAACAATTTGTTTGTGTCAACAAACAAATTAATACAAATAGTTACATGTAGCCAATTATCATTGGCATTTTGGGAGGAACCTTAACAGTGTTACTGCGGCCTGCTTGCCTTAAAGAATTACAATTGGATGAATACACCAATTGAAAGTTATAATTCGGACTAGGGCATTATTCAATAAAAATGGCCCAATGCCTTTATCCATATACCGGTGTCTGAGTCTTTCTTTGGGGGGTGCGCCTGCAATGAAAGTGTGGCGCCAAAATGGCTGCCGTGCTCTTTGCGCCCCCCCTGGACTCAGACATCTGGGTGAGTTAGGGGGCATGGCCACCCCTCTATAAAAGGGGTGGCCACGAGGCAGCCGAGCTGCCATTTTAGAAATGCAACGGAGAGGAGAAGTTTTCCCCTCCACCCCCTCCCTAGTGAACAGTGTGAATTTTTGGTCGCTTCGGGGCCGGGTGGGAATTTTTGGCCCGAACCTACAATTGGCACTTTGGTTCTGGCTTTTTTGCCCATCCCACACTGTTGCTAGTGTTTGAGCAAAGGGGTTATTTTACTTTGGTCACTTTGGCAGGTAGCACTGGTAAGGTAAAGATTTATGACCCATAGGTATCCGGCAGGTTCGCAATTGACTGGCCAACACTTAGACAGGTACAGGTGTAATTGCTTTGGCCGATCAACGATGAACCAGGCAAGGGGTGATGGCAGGAGCTTAACAGCCTGCATCACCTTGAGATTTAACGGATACACGTCATAGGGTGGGGTCAGTAGATAGTTTATTGACTCCGGTCAACAATTTGTTTGTGTCAACAAACAAATTGATACAAATAGTTACATGTAGCCAATTGCCATTGGCATTTTGGGAGGAACCTTACCAGTGTTACTGCGGCCTGCTTGCCTTAAAGAATTACAATTGGATGAATAAACCAATTGAAAGTTATAATTCGGACTAGGGCATTATTCAATAAAAGTGGCCTGATGCCTTTATCCATATACCGGTGTCTGAGTCTTTCTTTGGGGGGTGCGCCTGCAAAGTATATTTGCATAAAATAGAAGCCTTATGTACCGATGTATTTTCCACCGCAAAACAAGTTGTCAAAGGCAATATGTGCTATACTAACACAGAAGCCATGGGGGAAATGTTTCTTATGTAAAATTGTGCCAAATGTATCATATCAGAATATCCAGCCTGTGAGTCTAGCCTGAGATAAACAGAACTGAAATGATGGGACAATATGTTTGAGGGAATGATATACTAGAGTCCTAAATCACTATCCAGTAACCACTTAACATAGCATGCACCATATCTTCCTGCTGTTTTATTCTATTCTCCTGTGCACTATTATTTATGTCATTTATGGAGATTTGGTGCAACAAAATCTGTTAAAAAATAAAAGGATCATGGCTACTGTAAATCAATTTATAGTGGGAGAAAAATGCTCATGGGATGTCAACAGAACCTTTGAGAGAGAGAGAGAGACTGAGAAAAAAGTATAACATGGAAATTAAAATACAAGAGTGAAGCTTTAAAAAGTGGGGAAATGAAAGATGAGAAGAGAGGAAATATAAATGGAAAAAAATTAACATCCCAGGTTACAATCCAACTAAAATGGGATCCCATTTTTCTGATAACCATTCCAGCGTTAAGAACAAACTGGTGAATGAAACAGAACAGGTTTTGATACAGCAGTATTAATAATATCTAGGGACTGTGGCACCGTAGTGGTTAAGATGCTGAAAATGATGACTGGAAGGTCAGCAGGTCAGCAGTTTGAGACCTGAGTGCTGCACGGTAGAGTGAGCTCCTATCTCTGTCCCAGCTCCTGCCGACCTAGCAGTTCAAAAGCATGAAATTGCAGGTAGATAAACAGGTACCACTTCTATAGGTCAGGTAGCAGCATTTCATGCACTCTGGCGCATGTCCACGGAAATGTCTGCAGAAACAGACAGAACTGGCTCTTTGGCTATAAACAGAGATGAGCACTGAACCCTAGAGTCAGATATGACTGGCTTTTGAGCAAGGGTTACCTTTACCTATTTATAATGTATTACCAAAAAGGACTTTTAAAAATGGCATTGAAAGCAACATAAATATCTCAGGACTGTTTTCTCAGCCATAAACTGTACTTTCATGATCGTGCTACTCTTTATTTCCAAACCATATCGTGTTGTACAACCCAAGGACAGAAGATGGTTATGAAAATGAATAAAGAAGAGGTTTTTATGATGGAGTAGGCCAGCAGGAGCTGTAATGATGAAAGATGGTGTAGTCAGGGCAGGCCCTCCCATTAAGGAAAGAAAAGCTGCCACCTTAGGCAGTAGATTTGGAATGGAACAAAGGGCAGCAAATTGTTGATTGCTTGTTGTGTTGTTGTTCATATGTATCCTTGGCAATTAAGAAACTTTCTACCTCATGGGGCTGAAATGATGTTGTGTTTTGCATGCAGACATGGGAACAGGGCTGCCAGATCAATAGCATTCTATTTCCTGAGATTCCAGGGCCAAAAGCAGAAACTCTGCCCCTTTTGAAGTTACAAGGGTGGGTTCTTGTGATATCAAGGGCTGAATGAGAACTACAGGCCTACTCTCTGCATTGCTCCAAGTGGCACAATATACCCGAGTGTGTACATGCAAAGGCTATATATAGCATTAAAATCACACACAGCTACGATACAGTGGTAACTTATTAGCTTCAGAGTAAGAGACATAAAAATCACTTTACCAGCAAAAAAGCAAAGATATAAAACAACAGATCAATGTTTAGGAGGAAAACGACAGAACTCTGGGAGAACCAGTTGTCTTCAAACAGTAAACGATATCAGGAACTCTCTATGCTTGGACAAAGAAACAGGCACATGAAAGATTTATTCTAACTTTCATTTTATGCAATACTTGGCTTTATTAAATAATGGGTGTAAGACCAAGACACCTTCTTCAGTCAGAGACAGCATATTACAAAGTGAGTCATATTAGTCATTCTTCAAAATTTAATAACTACTGTATATAATTCTTACATGTTTCACCTAGAAAACTTCAGAGTAATCTTGAAAGAAAATCAGCAAAAGAGACCTGTAAGATTCAGCTTGTAAGGAATGAAATAAAATGCACTGTAACTTTTTAAAAATATTCTGGTGCTTCAGTAACTAAATCCCCCAGGCAAATAGCTTCTTGATGTCTGCAGTCTGGCAATTAAATAAATAGCATGGAGTTACTAGATACTGGTTCAAAAATGATTTGATAAGAATTGGTGTTCATAACAATCAAAAACAAGAGAGGGGGGAGTTTGTAGTGTACGTTTGCAGTGTGTAGTTTGTTGCAGTACAGTCCTCAGATATGTATTGTCTCTAGAGACATAAGCCATACTTTTGCTGCCTGATCTCAGTAATCTACCAATAGACAGATCTGACAGTACAACTAGTATTTTTGCCTGGCCTTGCTGGGCAGGTATTTGCTGTGTGTTGGTGGTTGGGGTGGTTTTTTTTTGGGGGGGTGCACCTGTGTGCACACGCACACACAGAGAAAGACAGACAGACAGAGAGGGGGGTGAATGTGGAAGGGACCGAATGTGGAAGGGGCTCGCTTCCCTCTGGGAGGTGAAACCAGAGAACGGAGCACTATTTTCTGCCTTTGCTTCCCAGGGAAGTGGCTTGCTTCCCTTGGTTGGAGGGGATGAAGGCAGCAGTGCCTTCGGCCCCTGCCCCCTTGAAGGGGCTCGCTTCCCTCTGGGAGGCGAAGGCAGAGCACGGAACGGCATTTTCAGCCTTTGCTTCCTGGGGAAGTGGCTCGCTTCCCTCAGTTGGAGGAGGACGAAGGCATCAGTGCCTTCAGCCCCCTCCCCCCGTGGAAGTGGCTTGCTTCCCTTGGTTGAAGGGGGATGTGGAAAGTGATGGCTTCCATCTGGGAGGTGAAGGCAGAGAATGGAATGTCGTTCTTGGCCTTCGTCTCCCGGAGGGAAGCGGTTTGTTTTCCTCGTTGGGCGGGGGCTGAAGATTTCTACCCCTGCCCTCCGTGGAAGGCGATGGCTTCCCTCAGGGAGGCAAAGGCTAAGAACAGTGCACTGTTCTTGGCCTTCATCTCCCAGAGGGAAGCAGTTCATTTTCCTCAGTGGGTGGGGTCTGAATATTTCAACCCCTGCCCTCCATGGAAGGCGATGGCTTCCCTCCAAGAGATGAAGGCCAAGAATGGAGCGCCGTTCTCGGCCTTCATCTCTCTGAGTGAATCGGTTCATTTCCCCACAACCCCGCCGAAGGCATACAGCGAGAAAATGGTCTCCCCCTCTTTTCCCTGCTACCCCACCGAAGCCACGGCGAGGCAAGCACTGGCTTTTGTTGCTGAGGTTGCAGGGAGAATAGGGACTCCCCCTCCTCCCCACAACCCCACCGAAGCCACGGCGAGGCTGGCACTAGCCTTTGTCCCCGGGGCCGTGGGGATGGCTTCCCTCTGGGAGATGAAGGCAGAGAATGGAGCACCATTCTCGGCCTTCATCTTCTGGAAGGAAATGGTTAGCATGTCGGTGGTTTTTTCTATGTGCACACTGTCTGCCCCACCTCCTCCGCATTCGCATCCTTCAGCCTGATTGGCTGAGGGATTGTGTGGTGCAGAGGATGCTGGGAAGCATAGGGGTTTTTTTGTTCGGGTTCATGGGGCGTTTTCCCCACTCTTGGCTTCCAGACCCTTGCGGTAAGTGTAGGCGGCTTGGTACAGGATGGTTGGGATGGGTGTGTCCGCAACCTTGCTGTGCTGGCAATGGCAACCTTGCTGTGCTGACTAATCTTTCTCACACTGTGTCAGGTAGAAGGAACTGCAGAATGAACTCCCCAAAGGTGGCTTCATTTTTGGTGAAAATACGCCATGTGATGTGACCCATCCATAAAATCAAATAAATGCAGAACGGAGGCAATACCTTTTATAGGGTCACTTAAAAAATAAAACATTACAAGCTTTCGTGACTCAAAGGTTGCTTCTTCAGGCAGATTCTCATGGCATGGTGTTCAAGCCAGGTTGGTTTGCTTAGATGTTACATGGGAAAATAGACAGCAGATTACATCTTTTTTACAATCCAAAAGCAGGAACATGCAAATATCTGACTTCCTGCCTTGGGATTGTAAAAAGATACACATTTTGTCATGGTTGGTCTTACTATTAAGCCAATTGAGGAATTGACTCAAGCTGTAGTTTTGGAGTGTTCTAAGAACAGTTAATTGTTAGTTAATGTGTTAATTATGAGTAGTGTACTATTTGGAGTAGAAGAGTTATCACATAAGCATTCTTCTCAAAACTGATAGACTCCTCATCTCACTGCTGATTGTGTCCACTGCAACTCCCTTTCCTGCATAGTTATTACAGTCCAGTGACCGATTTCCTAATACATACATCCCCTGGAAGAGACAGTCACATTATGGGCTTCCGGTCTCTCAAAGATAATTTGATATTACAAACGCTGTCAGAAGCATTTGAAGCAACAAGAAAGTTTAAAAGTAAATCAAGGTGAAAAAGGAAAATGGACTGATTTTCACATACTACACCCTAATGAAAGCCATTAACATCCAAAGTGTTCTTGGTAAAGCAGCATTCCTAATGAATTTAAAATCCACATAAGGAAAAGATTTGCATTACTGAACTCAATTGACCATGAACTAGAACAGGGATGGCCAAACTTTTTGTGCCATGAGCTGGACTACACACACCACAGACAGCTGAGGGGGCCGGTCACATGGTTCCTTCTGCCATAAAATGCTGCCATAAAATATGTCCACAGCTGTCATAAATACAGTTAGGCCAACCCTGAACTAGAAGAACTATGGACTGAAACCAGAGGTGTTACATGGGGAAAATGTAGAAATGGAATGCTTGTAGTAAAAAAAAAAACTAGATGGGTGATGGAAGAAACACTTAAAGGTTTAAAAGACAGGCAAGGTAAAAGGTGACAAAAATAGGGTCAGAACCCTGAATGCAGTTTTTCAGTAACTGTCACATGGAGTCAAAGAGAACTGTTACAATCATAAGTGCAAAGAAATATAGGACACAAACAAGAGATCTCTTTCAGAAGTTCTTAGAAATCAAAGGTTATTATATTATTACTTCACCACTTCCAATCCCTCCCCTGCCAGTGGGTTTCTCAAACTACGTCTCCTGAATCTTAGTCCATCACTCCATACATTACACATATTAGTTATCCATCATATAATATATAAATAATGATAAATAAGACTTCTGTTGAATAATTTCTTTAAATTATTCTATCCCATACTTGTATAGATAATAATAAATGGAACAATTTTAAAAATTAATTCAGCAAAAATCTTTCAGACAAAGGTATTGCATATGTTATCTAGAAAATTGCCTGCTGCCTGATTACTAGAGAAAGGCTAAAGCAAAACAAGCATTTGGTGTTTGGTTTATTTATTTATTTAATTCAGATTTATATATTGCCGCCCCACTTGAACAAGCAACTCTGGGCGGCATTACAATCTTAAAACATTTTAAAACACATTAAAACCCTTAATATTTATTTATTTATTCAATTTTTATAGCCGCCCTAATCGACGTGCGACTCTGGCTGGCATGCATAAAATCCACAATGTTTAAACTATTGAAACACTTAACATCCCTAAAAACACTGAAAAACTATAGTACATCCCAGTTAAAAACTATTAAAAGCATGAGTGATCCTCCTCTAAATGAGCCCGGGAGGGTGGGGTTTGCTCCCTCTCAACCTCCCCACACCTGCCCTGCCAGCCAGGTTTTCAGCTCTTTCCTGAAGGGCAGCAGCTCTGTCTGGAGATGCAATTCAACTGGCAGGAGGTTCCATAGGGCCGGAACAGATACCGAAAAGGGTCTTCTGGTATTTTTAAAGAGCCCCTCTGGTCTGCTTTAGTGGGATGGGCAGATGTCCTTGGGGTGATGTGGTCTCTTAAGTATCCTGGCCCACTACCATGTAGGGTTTTAAAGGTAATTACCAGCACCTTGAATTGCACCCGGAGGCACACCAGCAACCAATGCAGCTTCCATGGCAGGGGTGAGGCATGGGCATAACACCTGCACCCCATCACTACATGGGCAGCTGCATTCTGAACCAGCTGCAGCCTCCGAATAGTCATCAAGGGCAGCCCCATGTAGAGCGCATTACAATAATCCAGTCTGGAGGTGACCAGAGCGTGTGTGACCATAAGCGAGAAGTCCCAATCCTGGAACGGGCATAATTGGCAAATGACGCGAAGTTGTACAAAAGCCCTCCTAGCCACAACTGCCACCTGCTCTTTGAGCAGGAGTTGTGAGTCCAGGAGGACCCCAAATTACGCACCATGTCTGTATGTGGCAAAAAAAGTCCCATCCAGCTCCAAAGATGATAGCTCCTGGGGTAACACGGGGCCCCTGACCCATAGCCACTCAGTCTAGCCAAGATTCAGTTGTAGCCCATTGTCCCCCATCCAGATCCTTACAGCCTCCAGACACCTGGATAGGACTTCAACTGAATCACTTGGATCACCACGGGCCGAGATATATAGCTAAATATCATCTGCATATTGATGATACCTCACCCTGTGGGAACGGATGATCTCACCCAGAGGCTACATGTAGTTATTAAATAAGAGAGTGGCCTAGGGCTGGACCTCTCACTTTCCAACCACACCGACTGGGTCAGGCCCTTCAGAAATGAGGGAAACCAGGACCACACTGTTCCCTGGATCCCTAATCCTCGGAGCCATTCCAGAAAGATACCATGGTTGATGGTATCGAAGGCCACTGAGAGGTCATGAAGAAATAGGATGGATGGATTCCCACCATCCTGCTCACACCAGAGATCATCCACAAGTGCGACCAATGCTGTCTATGTACCATATCTGGGCCTGAATCCTGACTGAAAAGGGTCAAGATAATCCGCTTCATCCAGGACCTCCTGTAACTGCCACACCACTGCCTTCTCCAAAACCTTCCCCAAGAAGGGCAGGTTGGATACAGGCCAGTAATTGGCGAGTACTGTAGGGTCAAGCAATGGCTTTTTCAGGAGGGGGCACACCAGGGCATGTTTTAATGCTGCTGGGAAGACCCCCTCCTGCAATGAAGAGTTTACAATTGCTTTGATCCAGCTGCCTGTTACTGCCCTGGTAGTTTTAACTAACCAGGTGGGGCATGGATCTAATGCACAAGCAGTGGCACAAACAGATCCAAGGAACCTGTCCACTTCCTGAGAGACAAATGGATTAAACTGATCCCAGATAACATGACAAGACTGCAACCAAGTCAACCCCAGCCCTATGTTTTCCATGCTAGGATTAAACTTCAAGTGAATCCAAGCGATTTTCTCCATTAGATAATCAGCAAAAACGTCAGCAGACCCCTACCAACCAGGGCCCAGGCCCCCTCTACCAAGGAGGGACCTAGTCACCCAGAACAGGGTTGCTGGGTGATTATTTGCAGAGGCAATAAGGGCAGTGAAGTTTCAGCATTTTACCAACTCTATCGCCATAAACTAGGCTCTAATAGCAGCTCTAACAAGTGTTCAGTCGGACTCACTCTGGGTCTTCACCCAGTGGCACTCTCGGTGTCTCTTTGCCCATTTGAGCCCCATCAATTCCTCCATGAATCACAGGGCTGAGTGGAGCCCAAGAACGCGGAAAGGCCGTAGTGGCACAATTATATCTAAGGCTGCTGCCGCCCCTTCATTCCAGAATTCAACAAGAGCCTTAGGCGAATCGTGTTGTTTATCTAAAGGTTGGGATAGGATGGGAAGGAACTGACCATTAACTGCATTATCTGTTTTGGTGGCAGCTCCAAGGAAGGCAAAGGGACCATGTCTCTCTGACTGCGGTCTCTGTATTGAGACTTTGCTAGAATTTCCCATAAACTAAAGAACATATTCTCAATTGCCTGACTTTTCATTGCAAAATGTATTATTTCCTTCTTGTGTCCTTGTCGTGATACCGTTGTAGCTGTGCTGTAGCCATTGTAGCTGTGCTGTAGACATTAATCTGGATTATTAAGGGAAAAGTTCACAAGTTAACCTCTTTATAACCTTTCCAACTTCTATGTTCAGTTGTTTTCTTATGCCTTTTCTGTGAGCAGGTAATAACATTTGTCATATCACTTCTATCAATTTTTATATAACTTCTTTTTGCAAAATATTTTTCAAGTGTTGTGTTTGAATTTTGCAAAAGAATTCTCATTACAAAAATGTGGAAATGCATTAGAATACAATTGCTTACAAAAATGTATGTCAAGTGAAACTTTATAACAAATATACTTGTATTAGAAGAAATTCACACAAAATATCATGCAAACATGTTTTAAAGTTATGGACAAAATGAACTTGGCACTGTAAAATTTTCAGGATGTGGGACAAATAGAATCTAGGGTGAGAAAATAGAGAACAATAGAGAGAAACTGAAATTGTCAGATTCATTCATTCCTAAAGGCTCTATGGCAGGAGTTCTCAAGGTTTCCATGCCAGGGGCGAGACCACTTACCCTCAGACAGCTGAGCCGACTAGACACATGGTTCCCCCCACCATAAATGCTGCTGCAAACTGCAACAGACACGTTTGCACATGAGCGGACACATTTGCGGAGGCACATTTACGGCTGTCATAAATGCACCCACTTCCACTTCTAGGGTTGTTACTGTGGGCTGGATGGAATGGCATCGGGGGCCGGGGCCAGCCCATGGGCCGGAGGTTGCAAATCCCTGCTCTATGGAATGACCTAGTTTCATTATACCTGTATAAGGTCTATGCAATTTTCATAATGAGGACACAAATCCCCACCAAAACAGGGCCCAGAAATATAGTAGAACATTCCACATTTTACCCTTCTCTTACCTCAACTTGACTGCAAAGAGTAAGAGGACATCACAGTCATCTTCTTACCCCAGTCCCTTTGAAAAGCAATGTTTCAAAATAGATCAGAACTCATTAATCAAAATGTCTGGATAGCCGATTGAATCACTTTGAGCCTAAAACATTCTGCTCACAGTGTGTTACTATATTTCACTTGTGCATATTTCAGTGAAGCATAGGAATTGATGGACAATTTAGATCTAAAGTGATCATCCTGACCAGGGTGAATTTATTATTTCCCATGAACCGTGTATAGTCTAAACCCATCTAGGTGTTTTGAAAAGACCACGGTCCAAATAAGCAAACAACAAAGATAACTGTGTTGAACTCACTTTGTAGAGATAAACTGCTTTCAAAAAGTAAAATAAAAAGCGCCAAAAAGAAATTAAAAACAACAACCAGGAAATGGGAAACATTAAGATTCTGTCTGTACTTCTTCCTCAACTGCAAAATCACCCGTATTAGTGAAGCAGCTTTGGATTAAATGGTTTAACAAGCATTTAATTTTCTCTTCCCAGATTGCTAAAGAGCTTATTTTGGGATATTTAGACACAGTTGCATGACACAGCCATGGCTTGCAAGGGCAAATGAGACATAAAATAAAGTGATGACCAGGGCTGAGACATTGAGTAGTAGATCATTTGTTATTCATGCAGAGAGTCCTCTGACACTTGCATATAGAGCTGTGGATCAGAGACGCTTCTAAGACAGTTCAAAAGATAATACAGAGGTCTATAGCCTAAAGGTTTGACTGCTTTGGGATTTTTTCAACTACAGTCTCTGTATTTGTTGACCTGTCTATACATTTCTAAGTGTCTGTCCAGATATCCTGCTATGGTAATGGAGTAGACTGTACAGCCAGCAACTCAACACCAAGTGTTGGGCAACGGTAAATAACCTGACTCCCTAAAGGGGCCAACAGCCATGGGCAGATGAGCCCCTTTAGGTGGGGTGAAATGCCAATGGAAACCATCATATTAGGCCCAATGGCAAAATGAGCAGAGGAGAAGCCACTTTCTGATTCCCAACAGTCACGGAGGCAGAAGAGGCCATGCCAGATGGCCTGACTGTGTAGGTGCACCTTGACAATATTCTCAAGGCTGAAGCAGTCCATTGCAGTCCCGGTGTTAAATCCTGCATGTCTCATTCCATATGAGCCGCAGGAGATGGCTCCACGATCACAGTGTGTGGGTCACTTCATGGCAAGCTGGGATCCACCTTAAACAAATTCACACCAGTGGCATTTTTCCTGATTGCATCGCATGGCAAAGGCAGCCCAGAACCAGCTGGCCTCCAAGACCAGGCCTCCTGGCACCCTAGGGCAGGAAAAAAACATATACTCTGATGGAGTTGTGGACTACGACTATACATTTCTATCAGCCTATTCATTCTAGTGTGGTTGTATATTAATCAGCACTGACATGTACTCCTCAAATGACCACCAAGATTGATTTGACTACCATCCACTCCAAAAACTGAGTGAGACAGAAAACAGCTAACAGCATTGCCAGTTAGAACAGGGAAAGCCTGTTAGAGACCTCTGTATAATCAACAGCAATCAATTAGTTTGAATCCTGTAGATTTCACAATCAGCTCGTCATAATTTGTTTCTAGCCTACACAATCTTATCTTAAGCTTCCAAGCGCATATCATTGGACACAATTGCTAATAATAGGTCATCTTATATAAGTAACACAGACAATTCAGCATGTTTCTTGGAGGTTATTTTTTGATCTGTTAGATAACTGCTCTATGTTATAATGCTAAAATGATTTGCAAGCACAAACTGAATGTTCTTGTTTCACAGCTTTATTTTCCATGAAAATTTGCTATTTTTACAGATTTATTTAACTATTCATTCCTTTCCTTTCCAGAACAAATTTAGGAGGTCATGCACTACGTAAATTTCTTCCCAGCATGATCATCTTCAGTGTGAAAGTGTTGCACTCTGTTAGAGAAAGTATAACATTTAAAGGGACACAACATTTCACCCTTACAGTTCCCACATGATCTCCAGATTGCCATAGTGCAAGTAGAGAACAGCCCATTCAAAGCAATGGTATGTCACCTCTGCTTATACAAGGGGGTGCTGAATGCCCTCTCCCATAGGCTCCCAAACAGTCCAAGTTCTTCTTGCAAGAGATCATTAAGAGAGTTGAAGGAACTGGATGTTTTCCCCAATATTGACAACTTTCCAGTCTGTCTCTCTTGTTATAGAACTTGGCATGGGTTAAGCTAGAACCATAAAAATAAACCGCATTCATAGACTGTATTTGTGTCCACTAAGCTTGCAATCATCATGACAAGCAACTAGCTCTTGTCTGTACAGAGTTAATAAGACTCTATTAATCTTCACAGTGAATTTAGCCTGTGCTCCGTTTATAACTATCCTCAGGGCCTGAGCAGTTTCTCTAATTTTTCCCTGGAAGGGTTAAAGAAAAACATGTTGCTGTTGTTACAGACCATCAAGCCATCTCCAAGTTATGGTGACCTTATAAATGAGAAATCTCCAAAATGTCCTCTTTTTAACAGCCTTGCTCAGCATTTGTAAACTCAAGTCTATGGTTTCTTTAAGCTGCGCCTCCCCGCCCCTTCCACCGGCAGGGAAGGTAAAAGGAGCCCAGCTGGGGCCAAAGACGCTGTTCGTGAGCTGCGCCTCCCCGCCCCTTCCACTGGCAGGGAAGGTAAAAGGAGCCCAGCTGGAGCCAAAGACGCTGTTTGTGAGCTGTGCCTCCCCGCTCCTTCCACCGGCAGGGAAGGTAAAAGGAGCCCAGCTGGGGCCAAAGACGCTGTTCGTGAGCTGCGCCTCCCCGCCCCTTCCACCGGCAGGGAAGGTAAAAGGAGCCCAGCTGGGGCCAAAGATGCTGTTCGTGAGCTGCGCCTCCCCGCCCCTTCCACCGGCAGGGAAGGTAAAAGGAGCCCAGCTGGGGCCAAAGACGCTGTTCGTGAGCTGCACCTCCCCGCCCCTTCCACCGGCAGGGAAGGTAAAAGGAGCCCAGCTGGGGCCAAAGACGCTGTTCGTGAGCTGCGCCTCCCCGCCCCTTCCACCGGCAGGGAAGGTAAAAGGAGCCCAGCAGGGGCCAAAGACGCTGTTCATGAGCTGCACCTCCCCGCCCCTTCCACCGGCAGGGAAGGTAAAAGGAGCCCAGCTGGGGCCAAAGACGCTGTTCGTGAGCTGCGTCTCCCCACCGGCGGGTGCTGTACTTGGGGGTTTTTTTGTATGGGAGAGACTAAGGGTAGTTTGTTATGGGAGAGATTGCCAGGCCAGCCAGGGAGGAGAGGCAGCATTCTGTCCAGGGCAAGCAGGGAGGCTCCGGAGGCCAATATAGAGGTTGTGATGGGCATGGGGCGATATAGCGGGTACCGAGGGGCGGGCCGCACTCGGGGAACGCGGGGCAGATGCTTAGTATCTGTCCCTCGTTCCAGCCCCACGGTTACACCTCTAGGACCTGAGCAGCTGACCCAGGGTGACCCTGTCCTTAGGCTGCTGCTGATGAATGCCAGGTCGGTTTGTAATAAGGCCCCCCTGATAAAAGACTCTATTATGGGGGAGCGGGCCGACTTGGCATGTATTACTGAGACCTGGCTGAGACCAGAGGATGGGGTTCCTCTGTCAGAAATGTGTCCAGCTGGGTTCAGTACTTGGCACCAGCCTAGGGATAAGGGTAAGGGCGGTGGCGTTGCCATTATAGCCAAAGAGTCACTGGGAGTCACCAGGGCTACTGCTCCACAAATTCTGGGTTGTGAAGCCCTGCTTCTGCGTCTGGGCTCTAAGGGTCAGTTGGGAGTCTTACTCCTGTACCTGCCCCCTTGCAGGGTAAGAGACTCCCTGCCTGAGCTCCTCGAGGCCATCTCAGCGCTGGCGTTGGAGTTCCCTAGACTGATGGTTCTGGGGGACTTCAATTTACCCTCGCTGGGGACTGGCTCCGGGGTGGCTCAGGAGTTCATGGCTTCCATGGCAGATATGGACCTGATTCAGGTAATTCAGGGCCCGACCAGGGGCAGTGGCCACACACCAGATTTAATCTTTTTGTCGGAGCGGTGGCAGAGTGATCTGAGATTACGGAAATTAGACATATCACCTGTGCCATGGTCAGATCACTATTTGGTGGCTCTAGACTTCCTGGGTGCATCGCTTCACCGTAGGGAGGCAGGGCCTATTAGAATGGCCCGCCCCCGGCAACTGATGGATCCTGATGGATTCCAGAGGGAACTGGGGGATTTCCCTCTGGATTGGCAACACGATTCACCCGAGGCACTGGTCGACCTGTGGAACAGGATGACAACAGCGGCCTTGGATGAAATCGCACCACTACGGCCTCTCAGAGCTCATCGAGCTAGGTCATCGCCATGGTTCACAGATGAACTGCGGGAGCTCAAACGGGCAAAGAGACGCCAAGAGCGCCGCTGGGTGAAGACCCAGAGAGACTCCGATTGGACACTAGCTAGAGCCGCTATTAGGGCCTATCTAGTGGCGATGGAGGTGGTGAGGCGACAATACTTCACCACCCTTATCGCCTCCGCTGATAATCGCCCAGCCACCCTGTTCCGGGTTACCGGGTCTCTCCTTGGCAGGGGGACCCCGGTGCCTGGTTGGCAGGGGTCGGCTGAGGACTTTGCTGACCATCTAGTGGAGAAAATCGATCGGATTCGCTCTGGGTTTAATCCTGGCGTGGATGGGGAGGGTCCGGAGGGAGTCGGAGCACAGTCTTGCCATGCCATCTGGGACCGGTTTGATCCAGTTGCCCCTGATGAAGTGGACAGGCTCCTTGCAGCTGTGCGCACCACTACCTGCCCCTTGGACCCCTGTCCCACCTGGTTGGTGAAAACCTCCAAGGCAGTGACAGGTGGCTGGGTTGGAGCTGTGATCAATGCATCATTGCGGGAGGGGGTGTTTCCTGCACCTTTAAAACATGCTTTGGTGCGCCCCCTCCTGAAGAAACCTTCCCTCGACCCAGCTGTCCTAACTAACTATAGGCCTGTCTCAAACCTCCCCTTTTTAGGGAAGGTGTTGGAGAAGGCAGTGGCGTGTCGGCTGCAGGGGGTACTGGATGAAGCGGATTATCTGGACCCTTTTCAGTCAGGATTCAGGCCTGGATATGGTACCGAGACGGCATTGGTCGCACTGATGGATGATCTCTGGCGGGAGCGGGACGGTGGTCATCCATCCGTCCTAGCTCTTCTTGACCTCTCAGCAGCTTTCGATACCGTTGACCACGGTATCCTTCTGGAACGGCTCCGAGGTTTGGGAATCCAGGGTACTGTGTTGTCCTGGTTTTCCTCATTTCTGAGGGGTCGGTCCCAGTCGGTGTGGTTGGAGGATGAGAGGTCCAGCCCTAGGCCCCTCAAATGGGGGGTTCCTCAGGGCTCGGTGCTCTCTCCTCTCCTATTTAACATCTACATGAAGCCGCTGGCTGAGATCATTCGTTCCCATGGGGTGCGGTACCATCAGTACGCGGATGACACTCAGTTGTACATCTCGGCCCATGGGGACCCCAGTGATGCCGTCAAAGTCCTTTCCAGATGCCTGGTAGCTGTGGGGGTCTGGATGGGGGCTAACGGGCTACAACTGAATCCCAGCAAGACTGAGTGGCTATGGATAGGGGGTCCTGCGTTAATCCGGGAGCTACCATCGTTGGTTCTGGATGGGGCTATTTTGCCCCAGACAGACCCGGTGTGCAACCTGGGGGTCCTCCTGGATTCGCGGCTACTGCTAGAAGAACAAGTGGCGGCTGTGACCAGGAGGGCCTTCGCCCAACTTCGGGTGATCCGCCATTTGCACCCACTCCTGGACCGGGACTCCTTGCTCACGGTCACCCATGCTCTGGTTACCTCCAGACTAGACTATTGCAATGCGCTCTACATGGGGCTGCCCTTGACGACCATTCGGAGGCTACAGCTGGTCCAGAATGCGGCTGCTCGGGTGGTGATGGGGTGTGGGCGTCATGCTCATGCTTTGCCACTGCTCCGGGAGCTGCACTGGTTGCCAGTATGTCTCCGGGTGCAATTCAAGGTGCTGGTTTTGACCTTTAAAGCCCTATATGGTAGTGGGCCAGGTTACCTTAGAGACCGCATCGCCCTGAGGACGTCTGTCCGTCCAACCAGAGCGGACCGGAGGGGCTCTCTAATTGTTCCATCAGCCAGAGGGGCTCGCCTCTCTGGCACAAGGAGGAGAGCCTTCTCCGTGTCTGCACCGGCCCTCTGGAACCTCCTGCCAACAGAATTATGTCTTCGGACGGAGTTGCTGCCTTTCAGAAGGGATCTTAAAACCTGGCTGGCGGGTCAAGTGTGGGGTACAGGTGGAAGGGTAACCACCATGGGGTGGTTGGTGTAGAGGAACTCTTCCCCATGGTGCCTTTCGATCCTGCAGCCCCTGCTTTTTAGGGGGTGGGTAGTCTTAATTTTGTTTTTACTGTTTTAACTGTTTTTAGGATTGTGATTATATATTTGAAATGTTGTATTTATTATTGTATTTGTGAATATTGTATTTACATTTGTAAACTCCTTGGGTTGCCCTGGGGTTACGTTTATGTTGTTAGCCGCCCGGAGTCGGCCTTGTGTTGAGTGGGCGTGATATAAATTGAATAAATAAATAAATAAATAAATCTCGTAATAGGTTTTCCTCTTTTTCTGCAGCCTTCTTCTTCTTCTTTGCTTCCTGTTTTACCTAATCGGGTGTGTTCACCTTTGCATATTTCACATAATTACCTGGCAGGGGAGATACCATGATCATAATTTCCCAGCATTACTATCTTTCCCAGAGAATCTTTCCTTCTCATGATGTGTCTTAAAGTAGGACATCCTCAGTTTTGTCATTTTTAGCTCCAGAGATAGTTCAAGCTTGACTTGATCTAGAACCCATTTGCTCATCTTTCTATCTGCAAAACTCTCCTCCAATGCCATATTTTGAACAAAATGTTTTTTTCCTGTCCAGTTTTTGCACCCACATATAGAGATTGGGAATACAAGAGTGTGGATCCTCTTGGCCTTGGTCTCCGGTGACATATCCTTACAGAACTTGACACATCCTTGATGATCTTTTCAAATTCCTTCATTGCCATCCTTCCAGATCTCAGCCTTCTTTTAAGTAGCAGTCCAGGAGTTGAATCTTACCTTGAAATTGACCAGAGACATGGATGCAAAAAGGTTGTTTAATGAGTATAGGACAGTGATGGCAAACATTGGCACTCCAGGTGTTCTTGAACTTCTCAGAAGCCCTGATCAGAAGGATTGCTGACTTGGACTTCTGGTTCTTGAAGTCCAAGAACACCTGGAGTGCCGAGGTTCGCCATCACTGGTATAGGACAAGTCGAGTAGCACACACCACACTGTTTTAAAAAAGAGGATTGTTGAAGGGCTTAAGGGGGTTAGCCTGTAAAATACTTTTAGGCTACTTTCTAAACTCACAAAATCCATTATACGTTCCTTTCATTTTCTAAATATGCCATTAAAAAAGCAAAACTGAAAGCAAAACAAATACATTGTGGCACTGGTAAAACTAATACCTTTGTTTCTCTGTCAACACACTCTATGAAGCATTTTGGAAGACATGGATACAGCTGCAATTCCTCTTCAGTTCCAGCCAATCAAGGAAGATCAGACCATAGTTTAGCTGAGACTTGAAGGCTAGAACTGGCATTCTCTGTGACAGCATCCACTTTGCTCATATTGTTGTGACAAAGAGACACTAATGCTAGGTTGTTTGGGGTCCCCCCCAACTCAGTTTACAAAGTTCAAGTTATTAGGGTTCTAAACAGAAACGAGTGGCAATAGTCCAGCAAGGGGATTATTTGTGTAGCTCCCTCCATCTGTGAGGCACCCTATGCCCCCTTAAAATTGGCACGATAAAGGTAGCCCTTGCTCGAAAGCCAGTCATACCCTACTCTAGGGTTCAGTGCTCATCTCTGTTTATAGCCAAAGAGCCAGAACTGTCTGTGTCTGCAGACGTTTCTGTGGAAATGTGGCAGGCATGCCTCAACACCGGAGTGCATGGAACACTGTTTACCTTCCCACTGAAGTGATCCCAATTTATCTACTTACAATTTCTTGCTTTCAAACTGCTAGGTTGCCAGGAGCTGGGACAGAGATGGGAGCTCACTCCGTCATGCAGTACCTGGGAATCAAACTCCGACCTTCAAGTCAGTGAGTTCAGCATCTTAACCACTTGAGCCACTGCAGTCCCAAGCTGGTATTTCATTTTCAACAATGAAAGATCATTTTTTATTCTTCCCTCACCAGTTCTAGTAGTCCTGGGATAGTTCCACACAAGATCCCCTGGTAGCGCATTACTTTAATAGTTGGAATTCCCTCTGCCCCATTTAATCTGAAGCCTTTGTCTATGCAGATGACTTTTTAATTACTTGAACATCATAGTAGTGGCTCTCTCTTTTTTTCTCCTTTCTCTCCCCACTGACAACATACATTTTCACAAAATATCCCCTAGTAAAAACTTCTAGAGAACTTAAAAGCTTGCTCATATTTGCAACCATTCAGTTGGTCTTACAAAGGGACTAAGCTGTGGGTAACTGTGGCTCTTCAGACAGAAAATGAAGCAAAATAAAAATAAAAACAAAATAAAGAAGGCAAAAACATTGTGACACCATAAAGACTAACTAATATATTTTAATATGAGCTTTCATGGATCAAGTCCACTTCCTCAGACATAAGAGTAGGACTACCTGCCAATCGTCTATACATGGCCTCAAGATGAAGAGTCAGCAGTTCATTGGATATGAGTTGCAAATGGAGTGAGTGATTAGGGAACCCCCACCTTGTGATAACTTAAGACCCTTGTTCAGTATCCAGTTATTTTCTAATGGAGATGTTCACTAAAAAGTGATAGCAGCAGATGGGTACAGATATAGATATAAATATAGGACATAGATAACAGCATAGGTGCAAAGGACACAGGTCTGCAACCAAAAAACTGCATAGGATTTTTTTACTGTTTCTTATAGATTTTTACTTAGTGAAACCAAGAAAAATACTACAAAAATTCCATCTCGTCAAGTTTTCTTACAAAACTCATGTTTTTTTGTTTAATTTAGCATGAAGTTTGCGTTTAACCCAAAATCTGATATCCTATTCTTGATTCTAAAAACCCCATCCAAAAATTATTTCTCACTTTCATTTAATATTTATTAGAGCTAGAATCGAGAATAATGTAAAGAGAAATTAAGAGGAATGGTGATGTGGAGGCGTAGTCAGTGGTGGGCATCAGCAGGTTCGCACCAGTTCACCAGAACTGGTAACAGAAATTCTGTCTGGCCACACCCATCCATGTTTTGAAATAAAGTAGTCCTAATTTGGGTACAACACAGGGCTTTCTCCTGGCCACACCCACCATGCCACACCCACAGTGTGGTAGTAATTTTTTTGGGAGCCCACCACTGGGCGTAATGTAGGTTTAGTGGTGTGAGGAAGCTCAGATGATCATGTCCCAACAGGTTTACTTTGTTTGTAGTGAAAGGTGAACATATCCAGGGATCTTACTGGCTGGGTTGAGCATGTTTTGACATGTTCTCTGGGGTATTATAAATGAGTATAAACATGCCTACTGTCAGATTTGATCATGTTTCAACATGCTAAATAAGTTCAGGATCTTGGTTGCTGTATGAACCACACTGAGTTTACATCATGCATTCAAATGTGACTGTGCTTGTTTTTAGTTCTGTATTATGGGTCCAAGAAGTTGTGTTATTTCTCCGGACAACTTTTGTTTTATTTGTGGTGAATACACTATTAAAATCAACAAAGAAACATAAGTGATTTTGTGAAGAACGTGTATTTTGCTTACTTCAAGTTGAAACTTGAGGATCAAGACAAAGCATGGGCTCCGCATATGGTGTGTAGAAGGTGCGAAGAAGATCTTAGTTTGTGGTTTAAAGATGAGAAAACCTCATTCGATTTTGGCATTCCTATGATGTTGCATAAACAGCAAAATCACACTACCAACTGCTATTTCTGTTAGGTAGATGTGAAAAACTTTAATATAAAAATAAAAAGAAGATATCGTACCCAAACCTTAATTCAGCTATTCACCCAGTGCTTCATAGCTCTGAAATACCAGTTCCACACCCACCTTCCAGTTTGGATAATATCCTGAGAGATTTGGAGGACGGAGACACATTGCCTTCCCATGACGAATCTGGCACAGATTTTTCTGTTTATGAGGTACCTCAATTTTTTTCTCAGAGCGAGCTCAATGACCTAGTTAGAGATTTAGGGTGAATTGCTGGGGTCAAGACTGACAAATAAAAACCTGCTGTCAACTGGAACATCATTTTTGTGGTACAGGCACCGAGAGAAAGAATTCACTGTCCCCCCCCCAAAGATGGAAATCTTGTTTATTGTAGTGATGTTTAAGGGCTAATGAAGCGCTTTGAAACAGAATATGATTCATCTGAGTGGCGCCTATTCGTTGATTCATCTAAAAAAAAGCCTCAAAGCAGTCTTGCTGCATAATGGAAATACATTTGCATCACTTCCTATAGGACACTTGGTGTATTTGGATGAAAACTATAATGATTTAACTGTGGTTCTTGACAAAATCAAATATCAAGAACATCGCTGGATGGTTTGTGGGGACTTTAAAATACTAACCATGTTGTTAGACTAGCAGGCAGGTTATACAAAATATCCCTGCTACCTATGTTTGTGGAACAGTTGAGCCAGAGTCCTCCATTGGACAAAAACTGACTGGCCACTTCGAGACGCCTAATTCCCCTGCAAATAAAATATCATTAATATGACCTTGGTTCCAACAGAAAAGGTTTTATTGTTACCTCTTCATATTAAATTAGGGCTTATGAAGCAGCTTGTTAAATCACTGCCAAAAGATGGGGAATGTTTCAGATATCTGTGTTCCAAGTTCCCCAAACTGTCTGAAGCCAAGTTGAAAGAGGGAGTTTTTACTGGTCCCAACATATGAAAACTGTTATCTGATCTCCTCTTTTTAGAAACAATGGGAGAAAAAGAAAAGGAAGCTTGGGACTCTCAAAGATGTCATTCACAAGTTTTTAGGCAATACTAAAGACTGTCACTACAAAGCCATTCTACAATGTATGTTGAATGCGTATAAAGCTCAAGGATGCAAGTTGAGCTTAAAAAATCATTTCTTACACTCACATGTTGACTATTTTCCTAGAAACCTGGGAGCCTACAGTGAAGAGCACGGTGAAAGATTTCACCAGGATGTCCATGATATCGAGAGATGCTACCAAGGAAGATGGAACGTCAATATGCTAGCTGCCTACTGTTGGATGCTCAAACGGGAAACAGAAAATGGAAAGCGAAAGTGTGTTTGGAGGAGCATAAATAAGAAAAGGTTTCACAGACAAAAAGAGTGAACATGGAATGTTAAGTATATATTATGAAGAAATTGTTTGTTTAATTATAAGAAATAATATGTTTAGTTCATTGTAATAAAACAGTGATTTTTCTCATCACTCTTATGCTTTTTTAATGCAAAACCCTCATATTTTTTTTGAAAAAACTGTATGTGATGGGGAAATCGAGGTCATTTTTGGATTCAGCACACTGGAAAACATAAAATTTACCAAAAATAATTTATTTATTTTTATGCAGACCTGTGGTATTAATGTGATCTACAAAAGATCACATTACATTGAAAATGGTAAGTCTTTAAAATGCTGCAGCCTTTTTGTCTTCTTTATTGTTTTTGTTTGTTTGTTCATTACTTTTGATTTTTTATTATTTTTCAGGGTTTTTTGGTGTGTTTTTTTTTAAAAATCTACTATGCTTTACAGACAAACACAGCTAGCACATTAAAAGCTGTGGCTCTTCAGACACTTTTAAACTGTAGTTCCCATGGTACCTAAATGTGAAGGGACACGAGAACTGTAATATAAAAGAAGTCTGTTACTTTTCTCTGAATTAAACATGTACGGATTCTGATAACCTAATGCTGTGCATCCTAATTAAAAAAACATACAACCTAGGTTGCCTGCTAACCTAGGAATTAGCCTCACTGAATTGAAGAAGACTGTGCAGACATTATAGGACTGACTTTTAAAAGTCTGTTATTTGTTGATAAAAATAATCTCTGTAAAATAAACACATGTATGCTTAACTCATAATATTAATAATAAAATCTATATTCACATATCTACATTACCTACATATTGTCATTTGCCATTAAGTTATGTTTGATTTATTGTGACCATATAAATTGGTGACCTCCAAAAATTTCATGTAATTAACAGCCCTGCTTAAGTCTTCTAATGAGGGATTTTTCATTGATTCAATCTATCTCGTTTTAAGTCTTCTTTTCCCACTGCTTCTTACTTTTCCTAACACTGTTGTCTTTTCTGCCTTGTTTTTTCTTGATGTACCCAGATGCAATAGCTTCAGTTTATTCATTTTAGCTTCTAGCAAGAGTCCATGCTTAATTTGATTGCATGTACAAAATTAGAGCAGGTTCTTCTCTTTTGTGGATCACACCAAATGGGATCCACAAGCCAGTGACCCATGCACTGCAATTTTCATGCCTGGCTTTTCTCCTCATTCACTCGTCTATATTTAGCCTCCACAGCAACATACTTAGCTCCAAACAGAATTCAGCTGCAAGGATCTGTGCATGGGCAAGCCTTACAATTTCCTTTGCAGGCGCACCCCCCAAAGAAAGACTCAGACACCGGTATATGGATAAAGGCATTGGGCCACTTTTATTGAATAATGCCCTAGTCCGAATTATAACTTTCAATTGGTGTATTCATCCAATTGTAATTCTTAAGGCAAGCAGGCTGCAGTAACACTGGTTCCTCCCAAAATGCCAATGATAATTGGCTACAGTGTAACTATTTGTATCAATTTGTTTGTTGACACAAACAAATTGTTGACCGGAGTCAATAAACTATCTACTGACCCCACCCTATGACGTGTATCCGTTAAATCACAAGGTGATGCATGCTGTTAAGCTCCTGCCATCACCCCTTGCCTGGTTCGTCGTTGACCGGCCAAAGCTATTACACCTGTACCTGTCTAAGTGTTGGCCAGTCAATTGCGAACCTGCCGGATACCTATGGGTCATAAATCTTTTCCTAACCAGTGCTACCCGCCACACGGGGAGGCATCTATGATGACTCACCGCCCCCCCCCCAGACCGTCAGCTCAGTCACCAGGCCTGCTTGCAAATCTTCCAGAAAGAGGTTCATACCTCTAGCCGACAGGTGGACCCCATCTCCTGCATAGAGATCGTAATTTTGCAAACTAATCGTGGGGTGCCGGATGACCATCCCCAAACCCTTGTCTGACAAGAACAGGGCAACTGCCCTGTTCACCGAGTGGCGAGCGCGGTCAAGGGCACGGAGGTCAATAGCTCCCCTGTAAGTATGTTGTGGCACGATGTCGGACCATAGCAGCCTTGTGGATGGCCACACGTAATGCAAATAGGCTAGGTCACTGCAGATCGTGAATTTTAAGGAAAGACCAGTGACCTGGGCAAGGTCATTGCCCCCGAGGTGCAGTACAAGGACATCCGGTGGTTCAGCATCCCTGATGGAAAACAGGAATGGCAACAGTTCCCACCATCTCATTCCGTGCTTACCATACCAACGTATACGTGCGGTTGCACGTAGTCCAAGCTGGGGTCCCCACTGTGTCACTGCAGCATACTGTGCTGCCCAGTGCACGTAACTGTGGCCCACCAGCCATACTGCCACCGGTGTGCGGGGACACACAGGGTGTGTAAAAGAAGAAAAGAGAATAATGACTTAACTGGTACTCATACCTGAAGTGGGCGAACGTACAATGCAAAACGCATGGATCCCCATCTCCCCATCCGGCGTATATCAGCCTCAGAGTACCCAAACGCAGCCGCAGTTGATGCAGCACCTATCCTAAATGAATGGGTGCCGTAACGAGCCCCGGGGAGGCCAACACTGGTTAGTGCCATACCGGTCACCTTCCAAAATTGGAATTTAGTAAGGGGAGACCCATCCTGGTGGCAGAAAAACGGGCCAGGGTGCACTCCACGCACTGCCAAAAACTCATGTAGGGCACCAACTGGACAGATGTCTGCAATGGAACATTGTAGCAGTCTAACTCCACTG
The DNA here is from genome assembly GCA_035047305.1 of Bradypodion pumilum. Taxonomy (NCBI): domain Eukaryota; kingdom Metazoa; phylum Chordata; class Lepidosauria; order Squamata; family Chamaeleonidae; genus Bradypodion; species Bradypodion pumilum. Next base: position 328,526,016 of record JAWDJD010000002.1, read on the forward strand.
CCTACGCCATGCTGATCAACCTTTCAGGACCGTATCCTCAACTGAGCCCACTCATTAGTGACATAGACATCATCGAGTTCCAGTGCCCTACGAGTCGCATCTGCCTTAGACAGTGGTACCAACTCATTGATGCGGAGCGCTCCAAAGAAGGCCACCGTGGTAGCCGCGTGAAAAAGAGCCACCTCATACCTATCATAACACAAGTTATGCCAGCCTCATGCAAGGTGAGTCAGGACCTCTGGTGAAATTGGGTGACGAGTGTCCGGGCGGCGGCCACGTTCCCGTGTCCACCCCTCCAAAACATGATGTATGCGGAAATCATGCACGCAGTCAGCGAAGCCCCTCACTTTGGCCATAAATGCCAGTGCCAACAGCCTGGATGCTATAGTACGAGGAGCCAAACCCTGACTGTGAAGATAAACCATAAATTGTAAAACCTGTTCGACTGGTATGGGCCACACTTCGGGCAACTGTAGTTGCACACAAAAGGTTCTAAATTGTACAAAAGCATGTTGATACGCCTTCCGCGTGCGAGGTGCCAAAGACATGCCGATCGCCCGGTTCACCTCTCCTCGCCAAATGTCCAAATCTCGGCTGGGAGTGGCGAGGGGAATTACTCTGCTTCCGGAGCCAAGGCATGGAACCGGGGGATCTGCAGGCGGGATAAAGCATCAGCAATATCATTATTAATGCCTGGGACATGTCTGGCCTTATACAGCACATTTAGGCGTAGGCTTCTTAACACAAATTGACGAACCAACGGCATAACCCTAGGCGATTTAGACGTCTGAGCGTTGACAATGTGCACCACTGCCGCATTGTCACGCCAAAAATGGACCACTGAGTTGGCCCACTCCTCGCCCCATAGCATCAAAGCTCCCAGGATGGGAAGGAACTCAAGGAAGGTAAGATCACGGAGGCGATCTGTGCCAAGCCATGCGTGAGGCCATCGGCCATAAGCCCACCTCCCCTCAAAATAAATCCCATATCCCAGGGAGCCGGAGGCATCCGACTGTACTTGGAATCTAGGGCAGACCATAAGGTCTGATCTCCAGAAAGAGACCCCGTTAAAATCACGTAGGAATGTGAGCCAAACTGAAAGGTCAGCCCGCATGCCCCTGGTCAGTCGGACCCTATGGTGGCACTTTAACAGGCCAGTCATGGCGTCACATAGGCGCCGGGCAAATGCTCTGCTGGGTGTCACCACCCTGCAGGCAAAGTTAAGATGACCATGAAGTACCTGCAGCTCACGAAGGGACACTTTACGTTTGGCCATCAATGCCAAAATCATCGCGGAGATCCGGGTGACCTTATCCATGGGTAACCGGGATGCTTGTGCGACCGTGTCAATTTCAATGCCTAGAGATGTGAGCTTAGTAGATGGACCCTCGGCCTTTTCGGACACTAAGGGGACACCCAGTTCCCGCATTAGCGTCTGAAATGTAGTGAGGAGACGCGTGCATGTGTCCGAGCCCCGTTCACCCCCGAACAAAAGGTCATCGAGATAATGGGCTACAGACCGAGACCCGGACCTGCAAACAAAGGCCCACTGAAGAAATGTGCTAAAACGTTCGAATGCCGAACATGAAATAGAGCAGCCAAAAGGCATGGCCTTATCCACATAGAACTTATCTTGGAATCTAAAACCCAATAGCTCAAAGTCCCCTGGGTGCACTGGCAGCAATCGGAATGCCGATTTAATGTCACATTTTGCCAGGAGGGCACCGGGACCACATGAGCGCACCATCCGTAGGGCCTGGTCAAACGACGTATACCTGACCGAACAAAGGTCATCAGGAATAGCATCATTGACAGAAGAACCCGCCGGGTACGATAGATGGTGGATTAAACAAAATTCACCCGGGGTCTTTTTAGGTACTAACCCCAGAGGGGAGACCTTCAGGTTAGGGAAAGGCGGTTCGGAAAAGGGGCCCGCTACCCTCCTAGCCTCCACTTCTTTAGCAATACTCAGGGCAGCTACCTCCTCCTTGCCCTTCAAAGAAATTAAATTGGGGGCATCTTGGGGTCCCCGAACCCCCTTGAACGGAATACGAAAGCCCCACTGGAAACCCTCCAGAAGGTACCTCGCGTCCTCCCTTCTTGGATAAGTTGAGAGCCATCACTCCAGCATATACACATTAGCCGGGAGGGGGCCTTTTGAATGGCTAGCTCCATCAGAGGAAGCCCTGACCGCCCCCTGTCCACCTCTACCTCTGCCCCGTGACCCACCAGCCTGCGGGCATGCGGAGGCGGCGTGGGGGCCAGCGCAAGAGGGACACTCATGTTTGAACCGACACTGTCGCTTATTGCACACACCATTAGCTGAGAAGCTCCAACACAACAAGCGGGCTGGAACCCCCTGCCCTGCCGGCTGGTGGGGAGCCTGTGTTGGAGCAGCTCGCTGCACAGCATGGCCACAATGGTACCTATCCCCAGGCGCTGGACACGTGGGGGTCATGTACAAGAGCCACAATTTCTGGCAGGGCTCATCCCACCTCATCTCTGGGTGTAGGGCCACCCTCATTCTAAATTCCTCATCGTAAGCCAACCACGACGGGCCAGGGAAATCAACCATCGCCCTGTAAATATTGTCCAAGTATTGGATCATAGGAATGGCCAGATCAGGCCGGGCCCTCAGGTATAACGCCATATATATAAGATATGCTGGCAACCAGTTGGCCCAAGTGCACGGTGGCTTACAACGGCGGGACAGCTCTTTGTCTCTGTCGTCCTGTCCATCTCTCTCTTCCTTAGTGGGCTCACGGTTCAATAGGGAGAATATATCCACGTACTCCCCTCGCCAAATCTTATCCCTCGTGACCTGTGACAAATGATCACCCAGGGGCAAGGAATAACCAGCCGTCGGCAAAGCCATCGTCGGCACATTCTGTATAGAGGGCATACGCAGCGGGACCTGAACAGCCCCTGCGATGCTCGGCACAGCCCCAGGGGCGGACACCCCCGCCCTTAACGAGGGACCATTTTGAAACCAGGGGTTACTGGGGTAGGATGGTAACTGCTGCCCACTCGCATCAACTTGACGAGGCCAGGGCCACTGAACCCCCCCAATGTAAGTGGACTGTGGTGGTGGTACACTAAATTGAACCTGATACTCACTAGTTGCACCCCTGTGAGCCGGCCCCACTGGGGGTTCCGGCTCACGGCGGGCATCGGAGCTCGCAATCGGAATCGAGCTCTGGGACCACACCTGACTGCTCCCAGCCTGGACATCAGGTCGAACGGGGAGCTGTGAGGCACCAGCTGGGGCTGGCCGGACCGTCTCAAGCAGCTCGACCCGGTTGGCTGCCCACTGAAGCGTTGCAGCCGGCAAGTTAGCCGGGGCCGACGAAGGGGCCCCTGTTGAAGAAAGAGTAGCGCCCCCCTCCGAAGGAGGCTGTGCAATGCCCAAGGATGCTTCCAGCACTGCTATCCATGCTAACAGAGCATCCACTGCCTCAGAGCCCCCAGTATAAAGCGGGCCGGGTGGGCCGGACAGCCCACTAGGCAGTTGAGGAAAAGGCAACCCAAAAGGAGAGCCAGGGCCAGAATAGGGCCATGCCCAAAACTCTGGCCCATGGGGGGGGGTGGAGGAGCAGCGGGGCGGACACCCGCACCAGGCCCCCCCGGGCCACCCTGTCCCATGCCCTGTAAAGGCGGGCTGAGGGCCGAAGCCCCAGAGGGGCCGGCCTGTAGCTGACCAGCTACCAAGCTGGGACCCGGCTGCCAAGTGGTAGCCTGACCAGCCCCACTGGTACCAGTGGGCAAGACTGTAACATTGCCCTGCTGTGGGGGCGCAGCCCTGGTCCTCCGACCCAAAGGCTGGCCCCCATCCGATGCTGGGCTGGTAAAAGTTCTTCCCCTCGGCCGTGGTTTCAGCGCCGGGGCCTTCCGCTTGGGAGCCATGTCTCCCTAGGAGAAGAAAAGTCGCTGAAGGATCCCTATCCAGGGATCGAACTCCTAGCGTGTAAGTACCGCGGTAGCCAAGAAGCAATCCTAAAAGGCTCCGGGTACTGTAATCCTCCTTTCCCAGCCGGGAAATGAACGGCAAGGCTCTATAGCCGAAGACTAAAGAGAAAAAAGCGACAGAGAAAACTTCTCCTCTCCGTCGCTATTCTAAAATGGCAGCTCGGCTGCCTCGTGGCCACCCCTTTTATAGAGGGGTGGCCATGCCCCCTAACTCTGAGTCCGGGTGGGGGGGCGCAAAGAGCGCGGCAGCCATTTTGGCGCCGCGCTTTCATTACCTAACAAACTTGTTAGCAAGTGAAGCATGCCTGTTCCTAGCTTCTCTGTGGGTCTCGGGAAACTTACTCACCAAAGGGTGATTTCACCATAACAAAAAATTAAGCTCATTTCCATGTATACTGAAGAAAACAAATTTTTGCTAGCAAATCTCCACATTTCCCCTAGGAGATGTATAATGAATTGATGCTAAAAGAAATATGTACAGCATACAGTCTATATAAATTTATTTGGTAGCACTGTTCCCTTTTCCCTCTGTCCTTCTCACAACATCTCTCTCTCTCTCTCTCTCTCTCTCTCATTCTCTTTGTCTCCCTCTCTCTCACTCACATACACACCAATTTTCTCTTTCAAATCATCATATTTCCTGCTTCAAGCTAAACACCCATTGCTATTTTTCCTCATGATTTTCAAAGATCACCTCAAGAGGAAGGCTGCATGGCATTTTGGGTAAATAAGCATTTATACGGCACTATTTTATATAAACCTCGTGTATTAATATATAATGTATATTGTTGTTTTCTTTTTTCATTCTTTCAAAGGGCTGCCTGCCAAATGTACATTCCACCCACATTGTTTGCTTTATAGCAAATGGATCTTGCTTAGTCATGCTTGTGTCAGGGATGGAGAATGAGCACTGTCTGTCCTTATCTTTCTGGAGGCAGGAGAAATCTATCCCAAAATAAATGTACGCAAGGTAGCAAAGAAGATGTTTAGAGCTGTCACAACAAAAATAGTAACACTTATTCTGATCTCACTGAGCAAAACCAATGACAGCTTTAGTCACCTAAAATACTAATAACAACCGCAGAAAATAGTGAGAAAACATGGAGCCTACAAATGTACAATGTGCATGCTAAGTATTATATTATGTTAATATTAACAGTTGTCTGTTAATCCCTTTCAAATTATTATTTTCCATGAAAAATGTCTCCATAGAAAGAAACAGCTCCATCCTATCATATGCTTTCTAGGGCCAAAGTGTATGTTACAGACATCACCTTATTAGAAAAAACTCATTAGAGCATAAGAACTCTTTAAGTGCTGGTTGTGTCTGACAGCAGGAGTTTTTCTCACTTCACACAGCATGCCAGTTAGCTTTCTTTCTTTTATATTTGGTCTTTGAGTCTAAAGTGTGTTGTACGTTTGCTTGTTTGATTTCCCCAGATGAAAATTATACCAGAACCTCATTTCTGAGAAACGATAGTGAGTCAGGTTGATGATGAATTATCAATCTATACCTATAAAATGGTGCATTAACCATTGGAATGTGACAAAGGATGTTTAGCCAGGCCCCACTAGCCCCGTCCGAGCCTCCGTGCACTCGCCCGAACGGGGTTTGCAGGTAACTGTCGGGTTGAAATTTGCACCAGTGGGGCAGGAGCCCCCCGGTCACAAACAAAAAAGGGAACTTCAATTCCCAGTGTTCCTTGCGCCGCGCCACACCAGAGCCAATCAGGCTGAGTAGCGCGAGCAAAAGGAACGTTTGGAAACGTGCCGCGGCTAATCAAAAATAAGCCGCAGGAAACAAACCACTGCACTAACTAAAATTGCACACACCAAACTACAAGCCCCAGCGTCCTGCGTGCCATGAGTACACAGAATGCTGAGGCAGCCGGCGCGCAAAAAATAAAAGTTTTTTAAAAAAACACCACCACTGCCCTTCCTTTCCACAGGCCAGCTATCAAGCCTGGCCCGCAGAAAGAAAAGACACCTCCCCGCCCCTGCCTTTCCAAAAACAAACAAGAAAAAACACACAGACTCCCCCCAAAAAAAAATCAAAACAACCCCCCCCCCAAAAAAAAAACACAACAAAAACCAGAGAGCTTACCAGGAGACGTCTTCACTCCATGACGATCGGAACTAAACTGAGAAAAGAAAGAGAATACTTACCGGAAGAAGAAGCGACACCCAGAGGACAGTAGAGAAAAATAGTAGAATACAAGAAAAGCTCACCAGCCCCACCCAGAGGCCACAAGAGAAAAAAACATTCAAAAATATTCAAAATAATAAATACTTCCCAAATTACTGAAATAAGTTATCAAATCATTCAAAAATATTCACACTAATCACAAAAAATTCAAAAAAAGAAATAAGTTTTCACTCAAAAAAACAAAAAAAACATCTGAACACAGTATGGAAACATTGAGTAAAAAAAACCATATTCTTGCACATTTTAAAAATTATTATCCATGGCACAACTATTTTAAAAAAATCACATAGTAACACATTATTTGGTTAAATAAAATAATTATAAAAAATTATATCATCCTTTCCTCTTTTTAAAAACCAAAAACCAAAAATAAAAAATCACCGTTTATAACAGCCCGTGCGTAAAAATAAAAATTTAAAAAACCACAATTAAAAACTAACCTCATTTGCATAAAAATAAAACAAAAACCTTCCAAAACCATTTTAAAGAGCTCGGCACTGCTGGGCAAAATACTCTAGTCATTTATAGTTTTGTCTTCCCTGACTGTACAATGTCACAGGTTTCCTCTCAGAAGAAGGACATGGTAAACCACTTCTGAGTGTCTCATTCCTCAAAACTCACAGACTCACATTTAAATTGTCTTGTGAGCAAAAAACATTGCTGTTATAATTTGAACATCAGTGGCAGTGTCATGTTGTTTCTCTCTGGCATCTCAGCAACCCTTTAGCATTATCTTCAGTAAGAAAAAATAACTCCATCCCATTTGGGATCTTTCCGGTATTGACAATCACCCAAAATATACCCAGTTTTTCCAAGGTTCAACATATTGTATCCATTCAGACCCTTTCCCAATAAGTTGAGTCCAGAAGGAAAGCAGTGTTCGTTACCATGAAAATTATCATACAAAGTATTTCTATATCATTTGTTCAATTCAGTGCTTTCATCTGGTCCAAGAAACTACCTGGAGAAATTGTTGAGATTTGGGGATTTCCATAGATCTGTAGATTTCAATGAACTCTGTTTCTCCATCCTGACAAAACAGTCTAGGACTCTTAATGAGGTTTATAAGAGCAAATATATTCAAGCACATTCCTGAGGAAATGATAATGATGTGATACATTGAGTTGATGAACAGGGAATGAATAGGTCTAGAAAGGACCACTCTGTTTTCATAAGGTCAGGGTCAAAGTAAGGGTTTCCTTTGCAATTGTTAGCATTTTTGCCTGGCATTTTACTTCAACTGATAAGTCTCAACTGATTCCCACTATGCACAGATGCTCTCTCTTATGATCACCTTACTTAATAAATAAAAAGTCACACCACAAACACTTATAAATCTACATTCTTAAAATACGATGGCAAAACTAGGGGTTGGAATTTCAATTCCCCACTGTGCTTTGTGAGAGAAGAACCACCCTGCATATCCGTGGGCAAGTTGCACAGTCCCAAGTCATTCACAGAAAAAAAATGGAAAATCACTTCTGGGTATTCTCTATTGAGAAAACCTTGGAAAGGATCACTGTAAGGAGATAGACCCCAGGGGTCACGAGGAAGATCCTCTCTGGCTTTTGACAGCACCACTAGGCAGGGGAAAAGCTCTCCACCCCTCCCACTCCAAGCCCAGAAAGGGAAGGCCTTCTTGCACCTGACTTTCCTTTTGGTAGCTGAACCAATTGGTTGCTGCTCTCTATCTACAGCCAGATATCTGAGAACCAGGAACTGGAATTTGCCCCCATCTCAGGGTGAACATCTCATGGCTGAAACTGGCTGGAAAAGAAATCTTTATTACTTAAAATTAAACAAAGCAAAACAGGATGGGAAAAGCAAAGCCTGACGGGATGACACATACGTCAAAAAGAAAAGGACCTTTCACCCACACAGGAAGACTCAAGGGTGGGGAGTAAAACTGCCAGATTACAAACCAAGTAAAAGCTGTCACAAACTTTTCAGTCCCCATAAAAATCTACCCACCCTCAAAAGGAGCAAAAGAGTTGTTGTGTTCTGTAAAGCTGTGCCTTTAACAATGTACCTAGCCATGTGGTAACAATGTAACCTTTCTGTGTGCAACATTATAACCTTCAGCTGTATCAATGTAAACCTGATAAGGGGACGCGAGCTAGTGACCACTAGATGGCAATTGCGAGCGTCCAGCTCTCATGGCTCAGATTCACCTGGATCAGCAGCGCGGGAAGATTCCCGCCACCTCTTCACCTGGACAAGAAGGGCGTGACCTTCTACGACGTCACGCAGGCAGCAACCAATAGTCTGTCGACGAGCTACATTCAAATGTATAGCCAGCTGTATATATTGAGCTACCCATCCGCCATTACCACATGTTCCTCCGGATCATCATGCAATAAACCTGTGTTAAGCCAACCCTTCGGCTGTTTCATTGTCTTTGGTCCCTTACACTAAATTGGCGACGAAGGTGGGATAATGGCAGCCCATGGGACCAAGACATGCGCCGGTTTCGAAATCAGGAAACCGGGCGACTGGGAGATCTTCGAAATGGACTTCCAGGCAGCACTGATTGAGTCCGAAGTCACGGAAGAGGCAAAGAAAAGGGCCATCTTCACCAGGATGCTCGGACAAGAAACCAAAAGGACCTTGGTGGACCTGATCGCACCGAGGAGGGTGAGCGAATTCAAGGCCAAGGAACTCATGCAGATGCTGCGTGAGCACGTCCAGCCCGCCACGGCGATGTTTCCCGCTCGGAGTGTGTTCTGGAGGCGAGTCCAAGCGCCCGGGGAGACGGTCGCCGCATTCGTGGCGGCCCTGCGGCTGGCGGCCGGCCCGTGCAAATGGGAGAATGTCGAAATCACCCTCCGGGACTGTGTGCTGTGCGGCCTGAACGACGCCGAAACCCAGCGCACATTAATGAACCAAGAGCTGCCTCCCACGTTGCAGGAGGTCATCAGAGAGGCACAGGCCGCGGAAGCTACAAAGGCTGGGGTACAAGAACTCCAGGACTGGCGGCCGAGGTCGAGCAAGGCAGAGACTCCGGTGCATGCAGCCCGTCGAGCTTCGAGGTCGTCCGCAGAGAGCAGCGACGACGAGGACGTCCGGAGGGTCCGGAAAGAGAGCCGGCGGTGCGACGGCTGTGGAGCGGCCCACGACCGCGTAAAATGCCCGTTTCAGAAGGCCGAGTGTCACAACTGCGGCCACCGCGGGCACATCGCCAAGGTGTGCAGGAAGAGGCGCGAGACCCGGAGAAGCTCGGCAGACCATTCCGCGGGACAAGACTGCTCAACGAGACCCAAGGACGGCACTCAGGCCACGCGGAAGCAGGACGGCGTGGGCCGCATCTCCGACGGCAGCGAGGACGACGCCCCAGTATTCAACGTGTCCGCAGGACACCCCCGCTACTTTGTTGAGGTACTAGTTCAAGGGGTTCCCATTAGAATGGAAATTGACTCGGGGTCCTCATATTCAATCATTTCCCAGAGGGAGTTTTTGAGAATTGCCCCCCACAGGCGACCCAAGCTCAAAGCGTTGAGGTCCACACTACGGGATGTGCAAGGGAACAGCATTCCAGTGTTGGGGGTTGGAGAATTTCAGGTTAAATTCAAGAAGCACGCCGCGTCTCTCCCTCTAGTCATGCTTAAAGGGGGAGATTGCAGCCTCCTCGGGACTCAATGGTTTCAGCCCCTGGGTTTGTTTATTGGGGGGGGTGCACGCCGTTGGGATGCACGCCGTTGGGACTGACCCGATTCAGGAGGTGTGCGAGGCGCACCCCGAAGTTTTCAAAAAAGGACTGGGGAAATTCAAGGGGCCCCCAGTGACATTCGACCTAGACCCGGAGGTCCGCCCAATTCGACTCAAACCACGCCGGGTGCCGTTCGCACTCAAGGACAAGATAGAGGCGGAACTGGACAAATTGGTGGGCCAGGGAATCCTTGTGCCTGTTGATTCTGCGGAGTGGGAAACTCCAATTGTAACCGCACTAAAGGCCAATGGGGAGGTCCGCATATGCGCCGATTACAAGTGCACCATCAACAAGGCAATCCGCCCGAATGCGTATCCGGTGCCGGTAGTCAGCCATCTGCTGGCCAGGTTACACGGGGGAAAGTGTTTCACTAAGCTCGACTTAGCACAGGCCTACCAGCAGCTTACGGTGTCCCCTGCCGCAGCTGCTGCGCAGACCATAGTCACCCATAAGGGGGCGTTCCAGGTGACGCGCCTTCAGTTCGGCGTAAATTCGGCGCCTGGAATTTTCCAGTCACTCGTGGAAAGCCTCCTGAAGGGGCTAGAGGGGGTGTTGCCTTATTTTGATGACGTGTTAATAACGGGGGGGGGAGTCGGGTCGAATTGGCCAAGAGGTTGGGGAAGGTCCTGACAATATTCGAAAGAGCGGGGTTGAGACTGCGAAAGGACAAATGCGTCTTCTTCGCGACCGAGGTTGAGTTCCTAGGGTTTTGTGTGACTCCTGAGGGGATAAAACCATCCAAATCCAAGGTGGCCGCCATTAAGAAAGCCCCCCGCCCCACCTCCAAGCCCGAGCTGCAGTCGTTCCTAGGGCTGCTCAACTTTTACCACTCCTTCCTCCCCCGGAAGGCAGCAGTGGCTGAACCGCTACACAAACTGCTTAAAAAAGACCAGACATGGAAGTGGGGCGATGACCAAGAAAGGGCATTTAGTGAACTAAAAAGTCTCCTAGCGTCTGATGCCATACTGACCCATTTCAACCCCAAACGCCCGGTAGTCCTGACCTGTGATGCATCCCCGGTGGGGGTGGGGGCGGTGCTGTGCCACGTGCTGGAAGACGGAAGGGAGGCTCCGATAGCATTCTACTCCAGGTCCCTGTCCCAAGCGGAGAGAAATTACGCACAGACAGACAGGGAGGCACTAGCGATAGTTGCGGGGACGAAAAAATTTCACGATTTTCTGTATGGCCGCCCCTTCACCATTGTAACGGACCACAAACCCCTGCTAGGCATTTTTACCGCAGATAAGCCCACACCACAGATCCTGTCCCCGAGGATGCTCAGGTGGGCTATTTTTCTCAACGCGTACCAGCACGCGTTGGTCTACCGGCCCGGGAAAGAGATCAGCCATGCGGATGCTCTATCAAGGTCTCCCCTCCCCCTGACGCCCAGCCAGGTGAGCAAGGGGGAGCGAGACCATCAGGTTCTTATGATAGAGGTGCTGGATTCGCCCCCCGTAGTGCCCGCCGACATTGCCAAAGCGACAGAGAAGGACAAGACGTTAGCGGCAGTTAGCTCCTGGGTGCAGAAAGGGTGGCCGGCGTCCTCCCCAGCGGAGGAGTTCGCCCCATTTTTCAGGAAAAAGTTAGAGCTGTCCCTAGAGAGGGGGTGCCTCTTGTGGGGGCAGCGGGTGGTGATTCCCACTTCCCTTCGGCCGCGGGTGCTCAAACTGCTGCACATCAGCCACCCCGGCATCGTGCGATCCAAAGCGCTGGCCCGGAGCTACTTCTGGTGGCCCCAGTTGGACGCCGACATCGAGCACATGGTCAGCACTTGTGAAAGTTGCCAATGCTCCAGACCAGAGGAGGCCCGCCTTCCCCACAGGGAGTGGGACGCGGCTAAGGGGCCGTGGTCCCGGGTGCACATTGATTTCGCGGGCCCGTTCAGAGGCACCCTGTTTCTTCTTGTCGTGGACGCCTTCTCCAAGTGGTTGGAGGTTATCCCAGTCACGAGCACCTCCTCGGCCCAGACCATTAAGCATTTGCGGAGGCTCTTTTCCATGTTCGGCATACCCGATACATTAATTAGTGACAACGCTAGTTGTTTCACGTCCTCCGAGTTTAGGGCATTCATGGAGATTAACGCCGTTCGGCATATCACCTCCGCCCCGTTTCACCCAGCCACCAATGGTCAAGTGGAGCGCCTCGTCCGCACCACGAAGGACGCGTTGCGGCGCATGGGCCCCGGGGATCTGAACCTACAAGTGTGTCAGTTTCTGCTAGGGTACAGGGTGACCCCGTTGGCGTCAGGATACTCCCCCGCAGAGCTCTTAATGCGTAGGAAACTGACCACCATCCTTACTAGGCTAGACCCCACGAGGGTAGAGGACAAGGGAAGGAACATTGGGCTAGAGGCCACAAAGAGTTTCAGTGTAGGCGCCCCCGTGCATTGCAGGAATTACGCCAGCACGGGCCCAGCCTGGGTACCGGGCGTAGTTGTGGAGCAAACCGGCCCCGTGTCGTACCGCGTGGAAACCAGCACAGGGCTACTGTGGAGGCGGCACGCGGACCAGCTCTGACGCAGGGTCCCCGATGAGCAGGGCGCAGACCAAACGGAGAAAAAACCAGCGTTAGGGTTCTCCCCCACCTGTTCAGCCCAAGGGGGAGGAAAAGGGGGCCGCGGGTCCCCACCAAGGGGGAGGTGGAAAGGGGGGATGTTCCCATAGATATCCTGGGGGATTTTTCAGAGGAGGAGGAACCCGACCCCATACATATCTCGCGGAATTCCCCCACAAATGCGGATACCCCAACTGAGTTAGAATTTGATTTTCAGAACCGGGGGAGTTTTTCGGAGTGGCCCCCCACCCGTCCAAGCGAGAAGAGGGGTTTTTCGTTAGCCCCGATCGCCCCCGGTCTGCCCACAATGGAGTTTTTCCCTTCCCCTAAGGCCGCCAAACCGCGGCAAGCCACTAACGAGTCTCCCTCTCCCATTACAGGACAAGGGACCAGGGAACAAAGAAGCAGTAGCGCCCCCTCATCACGGCCCAAACGCACATGCAATAAGCCATCTTGGCTGAGAGACTTCGTCTCATCCTAGGGGGGGAGGGGTTGTGTTCTGTAAAGATGTGCCTTTAACAATGTACCTAGCCATGTGGTAACAATGTAACCTTTCTGTGTGCAACATTATAACCTTCAGCTGTATCAATGTAAACCTGATAAGGGGATGCGAGCTAGTGACCACTAGATGGCAATAGCGAGCGTCCAGCTCTCATGGCTCAGATTCACCTGGATCAGCAGCGTGGGAAGATTCCCGCCACCTCTTCACCTAGACAAGAAGGGCGTGACCTTCTACGACGTCACGCAGGCAGCAACCAATAGTCTGTCGACGAGCCACATTCAAATGTATAGCCAGCTGTATATATTGAGCTACCCATCCGCCATTACCACATGTTCCTCCGGATCATCATGCAATAAACCTGTGTTAAGCCAACCCTTCGGCTGTTTCATTGTCTTTGGTCCCTTACACTAAAAGAGTGGAACTCCTTTGTGGCAGTTTAGGAAGACTAGCACACCAATCTTTCCGCTAAGTAAGACTAAAAAACCAACTCTCCCCCTTGCTCCATGGAGCAACCCCTGCAGGAAGCTCCTCTGTGTCTTGAGACAAATGCCCTGCTTGATCTGTTCAGCAATCCATGCAGTAAAGCTGAACCTTACCTGACCTCTATTGTGTTTCTAGGATCGAGTATACCCCTCACCCCATCTCCTGATCTTCCCCCAGGTAATGGGAATTTGTGGTGTTAGGGACATGAGGCTAATTTCTCCCCAAATACAGCCTGCCTTTCTCCTAGCACAGTTGTCCCTTATCCATCAGTCCCCAGCTATAACAAAGTCCAAAGGTTGATTCTGGGGGTTTGGAGGTCTCTTTCAAGCCCTAACAGCCAGTTACAATTTTAATACCTCAAGGTCATTAGGTTTTCACTCTTTTCTCCCTTTATTATTTGCTTTAATCCTTCAGGGCAAGTCTTCGTCTCTTTAAGTCAGAAGAGGCTTGGCAACACACAATTATTATTATGTATTTACAACATGCCAAATTGTAGCTGACAATCCTTCTCCTACTTTGCACCCAGAGGAAGTCTCCCAAGCACTAGGAATGTAAGAAATACTTTGTCTCAAATAAACAAGTAAATAATCTAAAATAAGATCCTTTTACTGGAGCTGATTCATTTCGCCTCAAGGAGTTCCCCCCTCCCCCACACACACACACATTATTCTAGCATGTTGGCATTTGACTTAGGAACAATGTCAACGATAACATCGTATTTTGGCTTTAAGGATGCTTTTATTGGTTTCTGCTATAAAGGAACATTGAAACAAAGCTGATCTTTACTGTGAAGGAAAGGTTAACTTGGGGAGGGGGATTTTTCTGCCACCCGTCCAAGCTCTGCATATTATCAGTCAAGAGCAGGAATTCCCAACCTGCGGTCTGTGGACCATATGCGACCCACAGTATCATTTCATGTGGCACCTCACCGCCTCCAGCATACCAGGAAGTGCCATGTGGTGGTGGAAGGGCAAAATGGCCATCCAGCCCCACAAGCTGTCTGGGGGAGCGTGATCTGGCCCCTGGCTTTAAAAGGTTGAGAACTGTTCAAGAGGCTGATGAACTGTGTGAATCTAGGTGAAAAAATGAGTTTCTAATATCCTATAACTTGGCTCTTTTTCATCCCAAATATGTTTCCTATTTAAATTTTATTCTCCAGAAACTATTCCTTAGCTCTGATTGTTTCTTTGTCTCATTTTTTCTGACTTTTTCCCTGTCTCCTTACAAACAATCCTAGAGGGCCTAATAGATAGATAGATATATAAATATTTATTGTCATTGTCCTGCACAGAACAATGAGATTTGGGGGGGGGGGAACACTTAACAACCCAACAAAACCTAAACAAAATACAACTATACAAAATTATCAACATACTCCCACCCCACATATACACATTTAACCCCTAAAAGCTCTAAAACTCTAAAAACTCTAAAACCCTAAAAACTCTATAAAAAAACTATATACAGAAGCTCCCTCATAGACTGCATTGCACTGTATTCAAAGCCAGAACCGCTTTTGGGTAGAAACTATTTCTCAAGCAGTCTTTATGACCCTATACCTTCTTCTAGAAGGCAAAAGCTGAAAGAGATCATTTCCAGGGTGCGTACTATCTTGCGCAATCTCTACAGCTTTCTTATAACACTTGGTGGCATAGATTTGATCTAGAGTGGGAGTAGCAAGGAGGCCTAAGGCACCTAATGAATTTCATGAATAAGCAAGGCTTTGAGTCTGAGTCTCTCCACAATCAGTCTAGCAGTTTAAGACCTGAATAAGGTGGGATTTCTGGAATAAACCATATTTCAGAAGTAAACCTTTTTTTAAAAAAACTGGCAAAGCAATGGTATGTCTTTCACCATCCCTTGCTGCTTAAAATGCTTCTTGCATGCATAGCTGTCATTCATTCTCTGGTGACCCCACATTTGGACAGCTGCAAAGCATAATCCATGAAGTTGCCTTTGTATGATCTGGAAACTTAATTTGGTCCACATTTGGAGGAGTCAACATTCTAGCTAGGAGTGGAAGATGTGGTCATATTATAACATTGCTTCAGTTTCTTCAGTGACCACCAGTTTGTTTCCAGACCCATTTCAAAGTGCCAGATTCAGCCTTTAAACCTGCTTTGAGGTCAGGTTAATCTGGATGAGCATCTCCTCCTACACTACTCTACCTAGGCACTAAGGTTACCATCTATGGCCCTCATCAGGCCCCCACCAAAAGAAGCAAGGAGCCTAGTAAAGCCTGTGGAATGTCTTTGGTAGAATGCTCAACAACAAACATTTCTCATCTTTCAATTTGTATCCCATTTTAATTTGAATATGTACACTGAAAAATATTATTCTCTGCTGTTGGTTTTATTTAGTCTTCTATTCTGCTTCCTCAGCCATTGTTTTATTGCTTTATTTTAATGTATCTCATATTTTTTACTGATTGTATACCTCCCAGAGGACTTTGCTCAGTGGGAGCTTAAAGTTGCATTAAATAGCTAAATACCAAGAGAAGCTTCTGTCCTGTATAGACAGTGGCAAGATTTCAGAGTGGCTGGTGGATCTCACGGACCTCTTGGGGAGAGGTAAACAGGGTTAGAATAATTTCTTACCTTCTCAGGACTCGGGGCAATGATAGACTCCCACAACTCCTTACAATCCTGCCCCAGAACTTTCTTCCTCCTGAGAAAGTCACCTTATCTCCCCTTGGGCTGTGCTCTTTAAGGTCAAGCCATGGGAGATTTGCAGTAGCATAGCAAAAGTCCAATAATTGTAATTTGTAAACTGTAAGCAGGTGCATGTGGTGCCAAAAATCCCTTATTCCAGGACCACATCACACTTGGACACAACACTTCCTATTGTCTTTATGGAAGAGACCTTGTGCAGCCTCCCACTTTTATTGGAATAAAGAATAAAATAAAGTCCATAAAGCAACATGTTGTTTCATCAAGCAAAACATAGCAATAGCAAAAAGCAAAATAAATCCAAAATAAAGCTTCCCATTGTTGGGTAAAATATAATCTAAAAGCATTCTTGTTTCTTTTTTTAAAATTTTAAAATTGATTTTCAAAGACAATAACAATAAAAGAAATCATAATACAACATTATACAACAATAATAAAAAGTCAATTCATACTAAACCAACTACCAATAAAAAAATCCAACGATTCTAACAATACAGAAAAAAATACATTTTAAAAGTTAGAGTCATACACTTTCATTTTAGTATAATCTTATATATAACATAGATCTTCTAAATTACCAAACAATTCAGTATATTCTTATTCCAGCCTAACATTCTGTTACTCCATATTCATATACATATTCAATCATTATAGTACTATTATATTATTCAATATAACATATTACTATTTGCTTCCACATCTCATTACTCTACCTCTACATAGCTATACAATCCTAAGATTTAAATTCATTTTAATAATAATCACCTAGTGTATTTACAGCCACCTGAAGTCTGCAGAATTCTTATTTTCATCGATTCCAAAAACTTATTTGATCCGGTACTAAGCTGCTCCTCTTCTCTCTTTTCAAATAGTAATCCACGAATAGTTGCCAAATTTTCCAGAATCTATTTTCTTTAACTTTACCCTTGTATTTATTTATCTCCCATGTTAGTTTATCGTTCAAAGCAAGATTCCACATTTCCTTATACCAATCATCCATTTTTAAGCTTCCTTCCAATTTCCAATTTCTAGCAATACGCTGTCTCCCTGTTGTCAACATTAAAGAAAGCAATTCTCTTTTATCTTCACTTAAGTTTAAATTTTTAACTTCTGTTAACAACACTGTATTTGACTGCTTCCCATTACCACACAGAAATCATTAACCACTTTACAATTCCACCATATATGTTCATATGTTCCTAGAGAATTTTTACACCTCCAACACATTTTACTTTTAGCCTTATCCATTTGATGCAGTCTTACCGGAGTCAAGTATCATTTCCACAACAATTTATAATTATGCTCCTTTATTCTAACAGACATAGTTCTCATAATCCTTTTTTTTATTTGTTTTTCCAATTACTTTCTGAAATATTTATATTAAGATCCTGTTCCCAATTTAATTTCAATAATTCTTGTGGATTGCATTCTTTATTTAATATTTTGTAAATTTTACTTACTATTCCCTTAATTCCAATTTCTCCTTTTCTTAAGTTTAACAATTCCTCAAAATCGGTTCTACCTCTTTCTAAACTATTTACTCCCAAATATTTACTATTCCAATTGTTCAAACATACTATCTGAAACCAATTCAAATTCAACTGTTTATAAATTTCTACTTTCCACTCTTTATTTTTACAGGTTCGTATCCAGTCCTTAATAGGAAAACATTATTTTTAATCAATACTTCTTCCATCCATTTATCCAATTTTATAGGGAATTTTTTAATATCATCTATTTCTATTATCGGGGATATATCTGGAAATAATTTCTTTTTTTACCTTATTCCACATCCTCAACATTGTCTTCATCATTTTATTTTTCACATTTATTTTTCCCAAATTACTTCCTAAAAACACCTCCTTACCAATATGTTTAACCTCACTCATCTCCAATTCCTCCCATATTACCTTTTTCTTCATTAATAATTTCATAACATTTTTAACTTGAAACACTCTATAATAATTCCTCAGATTAGGTAATCCTAATCCCCCTTCTTTCTGTGATAGGTACCAAAGAGTTTTTGTAATCCTAGGTCTATTTCCACCATTACAAAAATTATTTAATACATTTTGAAACTCTTTGATTTCTTTATCATTTAATTGGTTTGGTAGGGCATCAAATAGAAAGTTGATTCTAGGCAGTAACATCATTTTACATAATGCTATCCTGCCAAACCAAGATAGCTTTATCTTCTTAAATTGTTCTATTTTTTCTTTTATTTCTTTTTTTTGTTTTTCATAATTTAATTTCTTCAAATCCTCAAATTTGTTTGAAATATTAATCCCTAATTATTTTAAACTATTTTAACCTGTATTTTAAATACCTCTTTTATTTTTCCTTGTTCCTCTTTATCAATGTTACAAAGAATCATTTCCGATTTATCCCAGTTTATTCTCAATCCTGTCATCATTTCAAAATCCTTAAAATGTCCTTGTATTCTTTCTAATGCCTTTCTAGGTTGTTTCATTGTAACCAATGCATCATCTGCATAAAGACTTATTTTATTTTTTAATATTCCTTCAATATTTCTATCCTCTCTTATTGCATTCGCCAGCAACTCCATTGCCATAATAAATAATGTAGGAGATAATGGGCAACCCTGTCTGGTTCCTGCCTCTAATTTTATTTCCTCAGTAAATTCATCATTCACCTTAACCTTAGCTAAACCATATTGATATAATTGTTTTATTGTTCCTCTGAATTTATCTCCAAACCCATAACTTTTAATTACCTCATTATTTGTTGCCCATTGTAGCGAATCAAATGCTTTAAATATATCCAGAGATAATATCCCTACCTTCTCTTTTGTCCCTGCTATATCTATTAAATCCAACACTCTCCTCGTCAAATCTGTCATATGTCTTCCTTTCAAAAAAACCAGCATGATCCAATTTTATATAACTACCCATAAAACTATTCAATCTATTTGCAAGTATGGCTGTAAAAATCTTGGCGTCCTGATTTATCAAAGAGATTGGCCTATATGACTCCACTCTTTCTAAATCCTTTCCAGGTTTTGGCAGTAAAACAATTATAGATCTGTACCAAGAGGATGGAATACCTCCTCCATCTAAAATTTAGTTAAACAATTTCATTAATCTTGGAATCACACTTTCTTTAAACTCTTTATAAAACTCTGCCGAAAGTCCATCCTCCCCTGGGGCTTTATCCAATTTCAATTTTGCTATTACATCTTTTAACTCCTTTTCAGTTATTTGCTCTTCCATCTTATTTCTATGATCTTGATTTATCTTTTCTTGCATTTGTTTCTCCAAATCTTTTTTTGTATACAGTTCTTGATAAAAATCCTTAACAATCCTAACTTTATCTATTGTTTTATTACATCTCAAACCATTTTTGTTTATTAAAATTCCTATTTCTATTTTATTTCTCTTTTCTTTCGCTGCTCTTGCCAATAGTTTTGAATTTTTATTGCTATATTCAAAATATTCCCTTTTTAAAAACATTTTAAAAAATTAACCTTCTGTATATCTTTTCCTACCAATTCAGTCTTTAATCTTTGTATCTTGTCAAAAACAGACTTTTTATTCATCCTTGCATGTTCCTCCTGTAGAATTTTAATTACCTTTTCCAATTCATCACTTTCATCTCTAATCAACTTATTTTAATGCTAGCCAGCTTAATACATTCACCTCTAAAAACCGCCTTCATAGCATCCCACACTATATTATATGTAACCGCTCCTGTATCATTCCAGTCCCAGCTTTCATTGCATTTTTAAATTATTTGTTCCTTATCTTTACCATCTTGAAACAATTTGCAGTCTTAATTCCCTCCAAGTATCTTTCAACTTTAAACGTTTCATCCATTTATCTAGTATTCTTTCCAACTCTTGTTATATTTGTACTGTCTGCATTTGCCCTTATCAAATTGAAATCTCCTGCTATAATCATTTTCCTCGTTCTCTCCTTTTCTAGTATGTCATATATTTTATCTAAAAATTCTTCCTGATGTTCATTTGGGACATACAGGTTTACTAATGTTATTTCTTCCTCATCCATCTTTCCTTTTATAATTAGATATCTGCCATCTGGGTCTGAAATACAATTTATCCTCTCAAAGCCCAATTTCCTCGATATCAGGACAGCCACGCCCCTTGCTTTGGAAGTACCATATGACATTTCATAAAATTGCATCCACCCTAAAAAAATCTTATTTGTATCTTTTGATTTTTGATGAGTTTCCTGAAGAAAGACTATATCCGGCCTATCCTTCCTCAAAGATGATTCTAATCTTCTTCTCTTTACCTGACAGCTAGTACCTTTCACATTCCATGTCAAGACTTTAACATTCCTCATATCTTATTCCTATTGCCCATCTTTTCTTAATTCCGCAGAGTCCCATCCCCAGACTCCAACTATTTGCAAAGTATGAAAGCCAGAATATTTCTAAGTATTCAGCTGTCAAATCTGGACTAAGTCAGACCACTAGCCTGCCTCACTTCTGATAAGATTCAAAGAGTCGGCAGGTCCCGGCCTCATCTTCTTCAGAAGTCCATTGTTGTCCCTTAGATCAAAGGCTCTTGCAGAATCCAAGGAACTGGGCTAAAACTGCTCCTTTTATTCCCTAAAAGTGACTCACTCCCACCTTAGGAATGTCAAGTGGCCTTGAAGCTAGATCAAGAGATAAGATATTTGTTATCTCTGCAAGATCTCTCAAGGTCACATTACCAGGATCAGACCTTAATTCTGGCAAGTTGCCAAAACATTCGGTGAGGGGGGCTTCTCTGAGTGGTTTACCACTGAAGTTCAAAGGGTATGAACTTTCATCGTGGTGGGTCTGTGTGATGATTAAAGGAACTACTACAGGTGCTCATCCCAGTGATGTAATGCTGGAAAATTTCAACACAAAGTTGCATAGAGAAATTTTGTTCTTCCATACATAGATAGATAGATAGATAGATAGATAGATAGATAGATAGATAGATAGATAGATAGATAGTTTGGTATTTGTAGTTGCAATGACAGCAGCCAGGAGCTAAGCTTGTGTCTCTTGAAGACACAAATCTATAAGTCTCCTGATCTGGTGACATAAGTAAGACAACAACATTTTTGTTTTGTAAGGAAAGCTATTTTAAGTTAGTGCAGGAAGAAACTTTTCTTAAGTAGAAAAATCCCTATAATTGGCCTTGTTGTATATCATTCTTTCCAAGTAAAAACAGGAGAGAAAAGAAGAAACAGGAAGTATCATCAAATAGAAGGGAGGAAGGCTTGAGAGTAGCATTCAAAACATAGATCTAGAAAAGGCAAAAACCTTGTTCAGACATTCTCTGGAACTTGGTTAGGGCTTAAAATGGGGACAGAAATGTGTGCATCCATACAAGCCCCACCCCCTGAACAATGTTTCACTCCAAATCAGTCACTTGTCAAACAGAAAGCTCTGAAGCAGTCTCTATACTGCATCCAGGTTTTTAGGGCTTCTGATTATGGGAGGTCCCTCATGAAGTTAGAGAGATTTCTTCAGAACTTCACACAAATTAGGTTCACTGCTCCTTGATTAAACATTCACATATGATTGACAGTGAAATTTGCACTTTAAAGGACACACAATGTCCATATCTTCACCTACCCAGTGGCACTAGCAAGGCATGGTTGGTTTGCCCAACTTTTGTCTCTAATTTTTAAAAAGGAGGGGTTCCAGTCCAGAGTGAAATGAGAGTGGTGTTTGAGAGAAATTCCATGTTGTTAGTTCTCAGTTTGGAGAGGGAATTGCTAAATGACTACATCCTTGCAGGTGAGAATATAGAACACCATTGCCAGGTTTTCCAGATCTGTAGATTGAGCACATGATTAAATTCCCCAGTAAAAATGATAAAATGATAGGCTCTGTTGGTTGGTCCAATTTATCTGTTCACCTGAGATACATTTGATCCATAGTGTGTTCAGTATACCAGTATTTTCTGCTTTCAAATGAGAATGTCCTTCCATTTAGTGAAATAATAATTTATTATTATTATTATTATTATTATTATTATTATTATTATTATTATTATTATTATTATTATTATTATTATTATTATTATTATTATTATTATTATTATTATTATTATTAATAATAATAATAATAATAATAATAATAATAATAATAATAATAATAATAATAATAATAATAATAATAATAATAATAATAATAATAATAATAATAATAATAATAAGATTTGTACCCCGCCTTACTCGCACAAGTAAATAAAAATTAATTCATTAGAGTCATCTACACATAAAGTTTTGTGTTATGCTTGCCACATGACCATGAGAATGTCTGCAGATACAGATAGCACTGGCTCTTTGGCTATAAATGTAAATGAGCACTGCCCATACAGTTGGACATGACTGGCTTTCAAGCAAGGAAAACCTTTACCTTCACCTTTACTTTACAAGCCTTTCCTGCTGTAAGCATAGCGATGGGTATGGAAGAATAGCCTCCCTCATGTAAACCCCTTTGGTGAAAACCATTTCCACTAGGGAATGCCAAATTTGGTCAACTAGATGGGTTGCCAAGGGCCCCACTGATTATATACTGCTTGCCCATAGTACCACCATCTGATTCTCAGTGATGTGCCTGATTAGGAGTTGGCTGGGAAGCAGGACAACAAATCAGAGGGTACTGAAGTTCACAATGTTAATGAGTGTACCTGTTGGCTATAGGGCTAGCCAACTTTACTTGGCATTACCCTCTTGTGCTGATCTTAGGTCACAGTAATGTTTTATTTAGTTCCTTTACCATAGGGGATTGTGGACTGCAACCCACTTCAGGTGAAAGCCAATCCCAAATAAAACTGCCACAAGACCTTCTGCTGTTTTTGTTCTCATAGAGCAAGCTAGCGGCTCCAATGTCAGTACAACTGTAAAGCCACTCTGAGTTTTTGTCATTAAATAATCTCCCAAACAGGTTCAGCACCTTGGATATCTCCTTTGAAGTCTGGACTGAAATCCAGAGGGGACTCACAGAGGTAGACATGTCCTCCATTGGACACGTCAACCTTTGCTAAAAACACTGACTTTCATTTGCAAGAAGAAAATTTTACAAGTGGGTCTACATGGACAAATAGTCTGGCTTGCTATACAACTAGCTTTGTGCATTATTATGAATTATGTAAGATAAAGCCAAATCCTGCATTAACACAGGAGTTACCTTTAGTACAGTATTCATACATACGAAGTACACTTATCTTATCTTTTCTTTTTCCTTGTAATAAAAGCTAGGGCTGTCAGTCATCACAGTTGGGTTCAATTATTGTTTTACAACTCATGGAAAGTACAAAATGAAAGATTAGCATTTCCACTGAAAGCATGATTCATATGTTTTGTTGTAATAAATGATTATGACTTCATTATATATTAGCTAATACATAAGGTAAGAGCTCAACAAGAGCCAGACTTCAATTACTTTACAAACACTGAGCATTTATTAACTTAATAAGATTTTGTTTCTTCTCCATAGCCAAGAGGTTTTGCAAATTAATTTTGTATGAAAAATTCAATTTCATTCCATCAGGAAGTGATTGCTCTTGGACCTTGGAGAGGGGTATCATTTTTATTAAGGTCATGTCAAAAAAGGAGCCTAGAATTCACCCCAAACCAACATAACATAAAAGTACAAATTACATGTAAAAATTAAAAATAAAATCACATACTTGAAAATACAATAATAACAGATAGTGTATATTCACGTTACCTTATTTGAACCATCTTCTTTAAACATAAACTATTTTAATGTAAAAAATACACTATCTTAAAAAACAAATCTGAACATAAGATAATGCCCCAGTGCTATGTACCGTATTTTCCGGCGTATAAGACGACTGGGCGTATAAGACGACTGGGCGTATAAGACGACCCCCAACTTTTCCAGTTAAAATATAGAGTTTGGAATATACTTGCCATACAAGACTACCTCTCTTCCAATGCACACCAAATAAAAATTAACCCACACTCAACCCAAAGACGCGCAGCCCTCCGAGTCGTATGGGCAGGTTCTGGTGGAGAGCCAATCCACGCTCACGTTCTCCTCCTCGAAGTACAGGAAGATGTGTGCAGCTTGCTTCCCCTTGCTTCATACTCCCCGCACAGAGCAGGGACTCGGCTGCAGCACTCCCCACCATATGCGCCGGACATATGAAGCAAGGGGAAACAAGCTGCAGTTAAGTACCTGTCCTATAAGACTACCCCCGACTTTGGCAAAGATTAAAAAGTAGTCTTATACGCCAGAAAATACAGTACATTGCCTTGGGAATTGCGGAACTGCCCAGCATCACATATTATAACCAAAAACTCATGTGGCTTGGGGCTGGTCTGCCACCTTTACCTTCAGACAATGTATAAACCAGAAATGGTTTCCAAATAATTCCAAATTTGTTTTTATCTGTCATACCTCTTTTTATTTTCAATTCCCATGTTAACTTATCATTTGATGCAAGTTGCCACATTTCTCTATACCATTCCTCTATATCTACTATGAATCGTTCTTCCAATTTCTAGCAATACATTGTCTTGCAGTTGTCAATATTATTGTTAACAGTTCTTTATTATGTTCTTCCATATTCATATTGTCAAATTCCATCAATAAGGCGGTACCTGACTCCAGCTTAAGGTTACTGCCCATTATTTGTAATATTTCATTTTCTATTTTAAGCCAAAAAGCTTTAACCACATCACAACTCCACTACATATGCTCATAAGTCCCCGTAACAGTCTTACATCTCCAGCACATTTTCGTTTTAGTACAATCCATCTGATTTAACCTAACCGGTGTCAGGTACCACCTCCACAACATTTTATAGTTATGTTCCATGACTCTCATAGACATAGATCTCATAATTCTTCTTTTCCATTTATACCTCCAACTTTCCTCCGAAATTCTAATATTCAAATCTAGACTTTCAGTTCTATTTTGGAAGGAGAAATGATGCCGACTTCATGGCACAGGACTATAATTGTATTGATTCCTAAACCTGGGAAAGTTTTAATGAAAGTAGAAGCATATAGACCAATTTCATTAATAAATCAAGATGCTAAAATATTTACAGCCGTTATTGCAAAAAGGTTGAATAGCTTTATGACAGACTACATAAACAGGGATCAAGCAGGGTTCTTAAAAGGGAGGCAGATGACAGACTTAACAAGGAGGGTAGTAGATCTAATAGATTCAGCACTTCAAACTAAACAGGAGGTGGGATTATTATTTTTGGATATATACAAAGCATTTGATTCATTACAATGGGTTACAATTAAAGAGATGGTTAATAATTATGGGTTTTGTACGAAATTTAAAAGGACTATAGACCAATTATATCAATATGGTTTTGCTAAAGTGAGAGTAAATGAAGTTTTTACAGAAGAGGTAGAGCTTAAGGCTGGAATATGTCAGGGCTGCCCACTTTTACCAATATTATTTATAATGGCAATGGAAATATTGGTGAACATGATAAGGGAAGACAAAAACATGGAAGGGTTGGAAGGGAATAAAATTAGTTTGTATGCACATGATACCCTAATAATTATGAAAAATCCAAAAGGAGCCTTAGCGAAAATACAATGGCATCTTAAAGAATTTGGGGAAATGACTGGATTGAGAATAAACTGGGATAAATCAGAAGTAATATTTTGTAATATGAATAAAGAGAAAAGAGAAGAGATTAAATTGAAATATCATATTCAGGCTAAGGATAATTTGAAATATTTGGGGATAAATATATGAAATAAATTTGAGGATTTAATAAAGTTAAATTATGAAAAACAGAAAAAAGAAATAAGGAAAAAATTCAACAATATAAGAGGCTGAACCTGTCTTGGTTTGGTAGAATTGCACTGTGTAAAATGAAATTATTTCTGAAATTAAACTTTTTGTTAGATGCTTTACCAATACAACTTAAAGATAACGAGATAAAAGACTTTCAAAAACATTTGAATGACTATTGTAATGGGAAGAGACCAAGAAAATCAAAAAAAGTTGTGATATTTAGCACAGAAAGATGGTGGATTGGTAATACCAAATATTGATGCCTATTATAAGGCATTTCAATTAAAAAATGTGGTGAAATTTTTAATGAAAGAAGAGATGATATGGGAGGAAATGGAGATGAAAGGAGTGAAGCATGTTGGTAAAGCAATTTTTTGGACAAAGTATTAACAAAAATTGAATTTAAAAATAGATTGATAAAAACAACATTGAATTTATGGAAGAAATTGAAAACGAACTTAGCTCCAGATGTGTCCCCAATTACAGAAATGGAAGATTTGAGGAATTTTCCATTAAAGATGGATAGGAAGGTGAGAGATATGTTTTTGAAAAATGATGTATTCCTGATAAAGGATAGGATTCAGATATGTAAAAACAAAGAAAAAAGACTGGGGATTTATGAACAAATGAATTTGAACTGGTTTCAGGTTATTTTATTGAATAAATGGAACAACAAATATTTTTTGGAGACTAGTTTAACAAGAGAAAGGATAGATTTTGAAGAGTTGGTATTTAAAATAAGAAAGGGAGAGGTAGGAATTAAGGGCCTTGTCAGTAAATTGTATAAAATGTTAAATGGTGACAACGGATCACAGGAAACATTAAGAAAAAATGGGGAAAAGATAATAATTTTGAAACCTATATTCTTTCAAATTGATTTACGGTCATGTGGAATATGAATCAATGCTCATATCCATTGATGAAATATTGTAAATGGCTTTATTTTTGTAGCTGTGTATTGATTATACTTGCACCCTGGTGTTGAAACATGAACTTGTTCCTCTTTAAAAGAATTTCTAAATATGAGGAGAAATATAAACTGATTTACCTGAACACACACACACAAAATCAATACAATGTAATACATAACAAATATTGGTTTCAAATAAACAACTCCCTTAGGACTGTTTCAGATAACCGACATTAGGGACATATAATGAAAGATTACATTTGTGTGGTACAGTATAAGTAAGTAAATTTGAATCAGTTTCAGTAGTGTCAACTCTGAGACAAATGTAATGCATGTAATTGTACCCTAAGAGAGGGACACAAACAATAATCAGATGGAACCGAAGTATTTTTAGGGACAGATCTCAATGTTTTGCTGGAATTAACTACCATTTTGTCAGTCCTTGTCCCAGATCTCTCAGGGTCTTCTCTGTTTCATGGCCAAAATGAATAGGTGAGAAGAGAATTTTCTACTGACTGTTTTTATGTTAACAGCAGCATTGCTTATAATCACTGACTACCTGTTTCATGATATTACCTTTTCATGGCATTGTGTCAGTCCAGAACATGAAGGGTTACTGCTCTTTGTTGCAGTCTTGTATACTGGCCTGGCTAAATCTGTTGCCATTACAGCCACTGACAAGCATAAGAAACAACGAAAATAATAACACATTTTAAAAAATCAAAACAAAGAAAAAAGTATTCAGTATACTTTCTCCTTTGGAAAAGGGGGGGGGGCAGATTTTAAAGACCTCTGACTTCTTCCTGTCAAAATAAAGCCCTTTAAGATGACAATGAATGTTCAGTGAGTGACTGAAGTAACGTTTTCTCCCCAGTAGAAATGTATAATTTGCTACTGATTACAGATATTACTTTGCTTTCGCATGCTCTCATTCCTGCTCTTCTCTGTAAAATGGTGTTTCCTTCAGCTGTCCTGTGTGAGACAATGATGCAGTCTCTTAAGAGGCTGCTGCCCACTCTCTGCCATATTATTTGACTCAGTCCCAAAATAGTCCTGTCTTTCCACAACTGTCTGCAGGATCAAGTGAACACAAATTCTCTTTCTATATTGCTGGAGGAAATGTGGACATGTGTCGCTCGATATTTACTCTCACTTTTTCTTTTCCAGATTCCCAAGTGGAAAGATCTCCTGCCTTTTGTTTCCTTCCCTCCTTCCTTCTCCAAGGAGAACACATGTTAAATTGATGATGAGTTGACAGTGATGGATCACGGGGTTTATCTCTCTGTTAAGTTGACTTTCAAAAGCAATTACAGTGCTCGAGGTACTTGAATGTTGAAAAGACTTTTAAAACAATATTCCCTCATGATTTGATGAGGGTTTCTACCATGTAGAGCTTTTTTTGGCAATGTTCCATTCCTGATTTTATTTTAATAGTAATGAGGTCAAGAAAGACTCTTTATAAAGGGATGGTGGGAGACAAACACGCTGATTAGTAAATACACATAGATGGAGAAGGGCAATTTTGCTACTATCAGAAAGACCAGAGAGTTACTTTTATGGACTGCAACTACCAAACTCCTACATCTAGTATGGGCCATGTAGACTATGCAATTCCAGGAACCCTAGCCTAAAAAATGATATTTTTTGAGTTTTTGAGAAAGATACTACAGCCTTAACCTGTGGTATTCTGGTACACACAAATCTATAGGGGCTGAATGAATACCTTTGTTGCTAGACAAGTGTGTGTTTGGGTGACTAATCTTCATTCAGTCCCTGTAGATGTGTGCATACCAAGGTTTCAAGCTTTAATTGACTTCCCCTGACTGGTGGTTAGAATGAATTTTGATCCCTGCTTTTTCATGGTGGCTGCCATGTTTCTGTGTTGCCTTTTCACTGTCTTCATTCCTGGAGAACAACTTCTTAAAACTGAACAGAACTACAGTACTTCAAAGACTTTCAGGGCCATGGAAGACCTGGGGGTGGCTGGTGTGGCTTCAAAACGCCAGCGTCAACCCCCCCCCCACCGGACTGCTCTTCCACCTGCCGGTTCGCGTCCCAGCCCAGCCGGGGCTTGAGGGAGCCAAGGAACATGTGGGGGTGGCTGGGGTGGCTTCAAAACGCCTGCGTCAACCCCCCCCCCACCGGACTGCTCTTCTACCCACCGGTTCGCGTCCCAGCCCAGTCAGGGCTTGAGGGAGCCAAGGAACATCTGGGGGTGGCTGGTGTGGCTTCAAAACACCAGCATCAAACCCCCCCTCCCACCGGACTGCTCTTCCACCTGCCGGTTCACGTCCCAGCCCAGCCGGCGCTTGAGGGAGCCAAGGAACATCTGGGGGTGGCTGGTGTGGCTTCAAAATGCCAGCGCCAACCCCCTCCCCCACCGGACTGCTCTTCCACCTTCCGGTTTGCGTCCCAGCCCAGCCGGGGCTTGAGGGAGCCAAGGAACACCTGGGGGTGGCTGGGGTGGCTTCAAAACGCCAGCGCCAACCCCCCCCCCACCGGACTGCTCTTCTACCCACCAGTTTGCGTCACAGCCCAGTCGGGGCTTGAGGGAGCCAGGGAAAACCTGGGGGTGGCTGGAGTGGCTTCAAAATGCTGAACTTTCTCTTTCCGCCACCCCGCCCGCCAGGAGGATTGCCGGAGCAACGCAGAAATGCCAAGGCCAGGCTTTCCCTGACTCCACCGAAGACATCTGAACTATGGAGCTCTGTCACGGTCGTAGAGTATGGGTCATGGACATTAGGTGGCCATGGTCATTGCGGTATTTATCTTGTTATTTGTTATTTATTTATTTGGTGTTTCATTGCATAATTTGTATTGTACTTTTTGCAGCTATTATATTTGTTTGATATATTGTACCGCAGAATTTGTATCTATTTGTAATAGCATTTTGAATATTGTATTTATTACTGTATTTTGAATTTTGTATTCCGTATGTAAACCCCTTGGGTTACCTTGGGGTTATTTATATGTTGTTAGTCGCCCTGAGTCGGCCATGTGCTGAATAGGGCGGGGTATAAATCGAATAAACATAAACATGCCATTTTAAAAATAAATACTGCAGGATCTTTCCATCTCCCAATCTTTCCATAACTAGCATGAATAAAATGAGAAGCCTGATTAGCGACTATGGTCCTATAACTATAACTATTCCTATATTATTTAACAGTGCATCATTTGGATTTATGTGTTTGTATGTGCTAAGTATTAAAAACTGTATTTTGTCTCATTATTTCTAAGGGGCTTGGTTCTTGAGCTTTTAGAAAGAAAGTATAGGTTTGGAACGAAACATTTCAGCAAAGCTAGGCACTGCTTTTCCTCTGTGACTGAACAGAAGAAATAAGATGCTGATAATTTTTTCAATGCTTAAAAGGATGCTACACTGTCTAGCAATCCCTGCCACTATGGCTGAGATTGTGGATCCGCGTGCCCAGTTGGCACGCATGGCCTCTGGCAGAGGTTAAACCTAGCGAGCACGCTCCTGGCCCCTGGCCCTTGCCAGTAGAGAGAAATTAAGGGAGGGTGGATAAATGATAGGGTTTGATTCACCCAATTCCTTGACCTGACCAGCGGACCTGCTGAGAGAGCGAATATGTTACTCATTAGAGTAATCCCTCATCTCCGAGTCTCAGTCTTATCCCAGAAGCAAACAGGAGTCATGATTGCCTTAGTCTAAGCCCAAAACAATGGTGTTGTTCCAGCCAGTGTTTGCCCGCACTAATTAACTTCCCTTAGAGAAATTCCCAATTAACCTGAGTAAATAGGTGATGTGATTCACTGTTGGGTGACGGTTTTTTCTACCTTGCCTTCTGATCTATAAATGGTTATGCCTTCTCCTCAATAAACCACTGATCTTATCCTCCTCCATACTGCCTCGTATCGTTCTTTGATCAGTCTCCTCCGGGACCTACGGCCCTCAGTGGCCCCGATTCCTACATGAGATCTTTCTGTAACATTTCTGTTCCCTGTAACATCAGTTAGAAGTTCTTTGTATCTCCATTGCACTCTGTTCTGTCATAGCAAAAACTGCTTTAGTGGTAGCTGCGGCATTTTTGTTGTCTTCTGTAGAAAAGCTTCAGAATAGGGGGGGGGGGAGAGAGAAGGATTAAGTTCTTCTCCTGTGCAACACTTGTGTGTGCTATTTAAATAATCACCCCAAGAAATCCCACCACTGCAAAAAAAAGGGGTAGGTTTGCCTTTCATTGTGCCAAAACACCACACTTAGTCTTGCATCTCACTTTTCAATCACATTTACTGGCTTAAATCAAGTAGTGGATTACAACTAGAGTAGGCCCAATTACCAAAGAAACTTCTATAGGTGTTGACTCACAAAATCCTCATGGATTCAGTGGGTCTTTTGTAGCTTACTATTCACTCTAAGCCCTCAACAAATCTGCTAACTTAGGGAAGTTTTTACAAAAAGCAATTTGAACTAATTACTCAACCATCTGCATTGCCACAGTAATAAAATACAGCTTTCCCTTAACATAGAGAAAACTGTGTTGTACATTAAAACTCCGACTTACAAATGCCTCATAAAATGCCACATAAAATTTGACTTACATAATGATTTTGTGCTAAAACCATGTCCCAATTTACTTGATTTCCTATAAGTTTGCTTCGAGTTACATAAAGATTCTTTTTCCTATGGGTTTGCTTCAAATTATGTAAAAATTCATTTCCCTATGGGTTTGCTTTGATTTACATAAAAATTTCATTTTTCCTATGGGTTTGCTTCAAGTTACGTAAAAAATAATTTTCCTATGGGTTTGTTTTGAGTTACAATTTTTTTTGATTTAAGCAAAAGCCTATGGAACTGACTTTTTTTCATAAGTAGGGGTTTTTCTGTATCTTCATGCCAGGTAAGGGTTAGTCTCACAAAATTGGCAGATAATTTAAATGTATTTTATTGCAGGTTTGAAAGGAAAGCACAGCTATCTACCCCCACAACTTCTGTCTTAGATACACCAGCAAGAATCAAGTCTATGGAACCTTATACTACATCTGCAGGTCTACCCCCTCTGGTGATTACAGAGAAGGAGATGCAAAGTCTATTTTACAGGAAAAATTCAAGGAAAGCACCAGGCCCAGACAAGATAACTCCCTCTTGCCTAAAAACCTGTGCTGAACAACTAGCTCCCATCTTAACTTGTATCTTTAATAAATCACTGGAGATGTGTTATGTTCCGTCCTGCTTTAAATATTCTACTATTATTTCAGTACCAAAAAAATTATCTACTAAGGAATTAAATGATTTTAGACCGGTTGCTTTAACATCTGTGGTCATGAAAACTTTGGAGAGACTTGTGCTGGCATACCTGAAGACCATCATAGATCCACTATTGGATCCACTGCAATTTGCTTATCATGCAAATAGATCAATGGAAGATGCTGTAAATATGACTTTATACTATATATAAAACCATCTTGAATCTCCAAAATCCTATGCAAGGGTCCTTTTTGTTGATTTCAGTTTAGCATTTAACACCATCCTTCCGTACATTCTTATAACTAAATTAAGACAGCTGGCTGTACCGGACCACACTTGTAAATGGATTATACATTTCCTAACAGACAGGAGACAGCAGATGAAGCTGAGTAAAATTAGATCAGACACCAGAATAATCAGTATAGGAGTTCCTCAGGGATAGTGCTCTCTCCACTTCTCTTCTCCCTGTATACCAATGATTGCATCTCAAAAGATTCTTCTGTTAAAATAGTTAAGTTTGCAGATGACACCACAGTGATTGGACTTATCCGAGACACTGATGAGTCTGCATATAGAAAAGAGATTGAACAACTAGTCGTGTGGTGTAGTCAAAATAATCTTGAATTGAATGCAGGCAAGTGGACTTTAGGAGGATTTGATCCCCATATTCATCGCTTATAATACTAAATAATCCAGTATTAATAGTGGAGTCCTTCAAATTCTTAGGTATTGCCATATCTCAAGATTTAAAGTAGTCAGCTAATACTATGAACATCATTAAGAAAGCACAACAGAGACTGTTCTTTCTGCACCAACTCAGAAAGCTCAAGTTGCCTAAAGAGTTGTTGATCCAGTTCTACAGAGGGATCATAGAATCCATCATCTGCACCTCTATAATTGTCTGGTTTGGTTCTGCATCTCAACAAGATAAACATAGACTCCAATGAGTAATTAGGACTGCAGAAAAAATATTGCTGTTAATCTACCTTCCATTGAAGATCTATATACTACAAGAGCTAAAAAGAGAGCAGAGAAAATATACAATGACCCCACACATCCTGGCCATAATTTGTTCCAGCTTCTACCGTTGAAACAATGCTTTATAGTATTACATACTAAAACAACCAGATACAAGGATAGTTTCTTTCCAAATGCCATCAATCTGCTGAATAAGTAAATTGTGTGATTTTATTGTATTGTTATTGTTTCTCTAGGGATATGTGAGATTGTTGTTAGTATTATGATTAGCACCTATTATTAAGTGTTGTAGATGATCTAGTAAATGTAATTTAATTTTTCATGTATATAGAGAGCATATGTACCAAAGACAAATTCCTGGTGTGTTAGCACACCTGGCCAATAAAGGATTCTATTCTATTCTAAATCTGTAACATGAAAATGTGGCTGAATATGCATGGATTTTAAAGATATGATTATAAGCAATGCTTTCTCTCATGTCTATTTCTTTTTAAGACACAGGGTTGTTGTTTTCAGCTGAAAGCATGAAGGAAGTTTTGAATGTACTGGTAGATGTTTCTTCCTAGAATCAGGCAAATCAATTTTTTCTCATCATAGCCTATCTGTAGATGCTTTTGTAGCAGATAGGTTCTCAAAGAGAAAATCTCAGTTAGGCCTGCCAGTTCCTTAAAAAGAAAATCCTGAGGCCTGGATGGTGGTTCAAGATGGAGCTCAGATTGTCAATGGGCAGAAGCCAGGCACTGCAAGGTCAAAGCCCCATCGCAAAAAAGATAAAGCCTGCTTATCCAGGCAGAGCCCATAGCCACAAATGTAAAATTATTCCTCCATCATCCTCAGGCATCATAAGGAAATGTAATGGGAGCTGTCACACTAAGTTGTCTTAGAAAGCCATGAGTAAGTTTAAGATATAAGGTTGACAGCTGGGCCTTGGGAGCTATGTATCACAACACAGATACCACATCCTTAATAAAATTGAGGAAGGGGTGAGGTATCAGCATTATGCAGATGATACTCAGCTGTACATCTCGGCCCGTGGGGACCCGAGTGATGAAGTCAAAGTCCTAACCAGGTGTCTGGAGGCTGTTCAGGTCTGGATGGGGGACAACAGGCTTCAGATGAATCCTGGCAAGACTGAGTGGCTTTGGGTGTGGGCTCTCGTGCTATCCCAGGAGCTACCATCTTTGGTTCTGGCTGGGGCATCCTTGCCTTAGTCAGATCTGATGCATAATTTGGGGGTCCTCCTGGACTCGCGGCTGCTGCTCGAAGAACATGTGGCGGCCATGGCTATGCGGGCCTTTTCACAGCTTCGTGTCATTTATCAATTGCGCCCGCTCCTGGAAACTGGACTCCTTGCTCACGGTCACTCACGCTCTAGTCACCTCCAGATTGGATTATTGTAACATGCTCTACATGGGGCTGCCCTTGGCAACCATTCGGAGGCTTCAGCTGGTCCAGAATGCAGCTGCCCAGGTAGTCATGGGGTGCGGGTGTTATGCCCAGGCCTCACCACTGCTTTGAGAGCTGCACTGGCTGCCAGTGTGCCTCCGGGTGCAATTCACGGTGCTGGTTTTGACCTTTAAAGTCCTTCGTGGCATTGGACCAGGCTACTTAAGAGACCATGTCTCCCCAAGGAACTAAGCCCGCCCTACTAGGGCAGACAGGAGGGGCTCAGTGGTGGTCCCATCAGTGAAAGAAGTTCATCTTACTGGGACCAGGAAGAGAGCCTTCTCCGGGTCAGCCACAGCCCTGTGGAACCTCTTACTACCCGAATTGCATCTCCAGACGGAACTACTCCCTTTTAGAAAAATGCTGAAGACATGGCTATCTCAGCGGGTGTGGGGCATGATTGCCTCCACCACTCAAGCCCACTGGCCTGTTTAGCCTGGGTGGTGGGACCCTCCCTGGTCTGGTAATTCTGTTTTAATGCAGTTTAGGGTGGGGGAGGATAGCTTTTTAATGACAAATTGTTGTTTATGTGTTTTAACTCTGATTTTAACAAGGGGTTTTAGGTAATGTTTTTAGCTGTTGATGTTTTAATTGTTGCATATAGTATTTTTATTTTTCTCCCTCTCCCCTTTCCCCTTCTGCTGTTAGCCACCCTGAGTGGTGCTCCCACCAGGAGGGCCGGATATAAATAAATAAATAAACAAACAAACAAACAAACAAACAAACAAACGAACGAACGAACGAACGAATGAATGAATGAATGAATGAATGAATGAATGAATGAATGAATGAATAAAGATAACAGGAGCTAAGAGAGAGTTAAAGCTGCAAGGAAGAGAAGAAACTGATTTGTTGATGTAACACCATAACCACAAGCACATTAAGGTGTGCAAATGGAAAAAAGTTGCTCAAGGGGTCTACAGCTGCCAGAATCTTCTCTTATCCATTGTCATTGTCCTGAGTTTGGGCCTGAGGAAAGGACCATTGTGTTCAACAGTTCTTCGAATTTGTCAGCATGTAGATGGGGAAGCTCCTTGGGTTGTTCCTTGGTGGAACAAAAATTG
Organism: Bradypodion pumilum; assembly: GCA_035047305.1. NCBI lineage: Eukaryota > Metazoa > Chordata > Lepidosauria > Squamata > Chamaeleonidae > Bradypodion > Bradypodion pumilum. The sequence continues at coordinate 328,561,470 of JAWDJD010000002.1, forward strand.
AATTCCCAAACAGATAGCTATCAGCCAACTCAGTTTCCTGCAGGATATTGTTACAATAGACACTGGCTGAGAAACTGGCTATTCTTCTGAACTAGGATAACTAGGATAATTCTATTACACTATCCCATTAGATATCAGCACTACTAGGATAGGTTTGCCACTGCTATAAGCCTATTGCTACTGGCATCCTGGGACCAGAATGCCACAGTAAGATAACAAGTTACTCATTATTAAAGTACTGTGTAGCAATCACTAATGTAACTGCCAATTACCATACCTGTCAACCATCCCGATTTGGCCTGGATTACCATGTAATTTGACGCCGATTGACGTCATAACCCGCCCCGCACTGCCAAAACCCCATAATTTGGCAGCGGGGGGAAACGCTTTCCATGCATGCGTGGAAGTGCTCCGCCGCTTGCACAGCCCCTACACAAGTGGCGGAGTGCTTCCACGAATGCGTGGAAGGGTTCTACACAAGTGTAAACCCCTTCCACGCATGTGTGGAAGCACTACGCCGCTTGCGTAGGGGCTGTGCAAACAGCGTAGCGCTTCCACGCATGCGTAGGGGCTGCGCAAACAGCATAGCGCTTCCATGCATGCGTGGAAAGCAACCTGCGCACAAGCAATCTGCGCAGGTCCTGTTTTTTCCGGAGCCACGGGTTGACAGGTATGCCAATTACAGATGTTCTAATCTGTTTCCTCCATATATGTCACTTGTGTTTCTCCTCTTTCACTAAATCCATTTCATTCTACTGTATTTCAGTTTTCACATACACATGCGCACATGAGACCAAGCAAGAAATAAGTAGAATACCCATACACAGTTAAGTTAATGAGCTGGCTGCTTTGATGAATGATTGCAAGATGAAGTAACCAGATTTAAGGATCCAATAACACCTCCAATTTGGAATCTGAAGTGCAGGATGAAAAACTGACCCATACATTGGCATTCAGCTATACAATCCTATAATGCTTATTTACTGAACACAGAGCAGATTACATTTGACAAATATGTTGTCAACCCAGATCTGCCCTCAAGTATCCCCCATACCTAAAAAAATAGCAAGCATTTACGTAAAAAGCATGAATGGTGTGTCATGCGTGCCTTCAAAGGAAATTTAAAAATATTGTGTGACTGCTCCCTGCCAAGAATGTCTTGGGTGCTAAAGTTCAAGTGATGTTTCAATCATGTCTGTTTTTATGTATAGAATATATATAGGCCATGAAATCTGTGGTTTTCTGCACCATCACTTCTCTTGAGATTTACATCAACTAGCAATAGAGTAAAAAGTCAGAGGATGTGAGGACTATTTTTAGGTCATTGCTGCAGGCATGTGTAGCCAGTGTATTAATAGCAAAAACATGCACTATTTGACTGGCTCACTAAACCCTATTTTTTATGGATGAAGGACAGAAGCCTGCAAAAGTCTGCAGTCCTGCTTGGAAGAAAAGGATAATCAGATGCTTCCTCCTTCTTTCTAACCTTTCAATAAATAACATTATCAAGCAGTAAGAAAATAAGGCACACAAACAGCCCTGCTGGATCAAACCAAAGGCCTATCCAATCCAACTTTCTGTTCTCACAGAGGCCAACCAGATGCCTATAGAAAGCCCACAAACAGCATTTTTGTTAAACACTCTGTGGATGGAATCTTCCAGGTGATGTTGTCACTTCACTGAGAGTTCAGTTGCCCAATACTGTATGTTTATGATTTCAAACAAAGTAGCTGCTGTGAATCAAATCACAGCAAAGCAGAATCGCTCTCTAGAATTACCCTGGTGTATATTATGCCCATGAGGGAAAGTTTAACATATTAGCAATAGCAATTGCACTTTAAAAACCACCCCATAGTGCTTAGTGCATTCTCTAGGGGGTTCACAAGGTAATTAGAATTTTGTCCCCTTCATGCTGGGTACTCATTTTACCTACCTTGGAAAGATGGAAGGCTGAGTTGACCTTGAGTCCCATCAGGATTGAACTCAAATTGTCAGCAGTTTTCATTGCAGTACAGGAATTTTAACCACTGTACCACAGAGGCTCTCAAACCACATAAACCACACAGATGTGTTTAAAGCAGTTCTTAAAAATGTCAAAGCTTTTATTCTGTTCATCTGAGAGGCAACCCTATTTCTATCTTACAGATAAGAAACAAATGCAAAATCATTAGGCTTTTCTTTCAAAGCAGAAGAATCCAAGCTCTAGTCCAGGCCAACAAAGCCCCAAAATGCTAAATGTTGAGGTGTTGCTCATTGCTATCTCAAAACATTAAAGCAACAGCTTTTTGGCATATGTGCATTAGAAAAACCATCACAACCAAGCTTTTGCACCTTCTTCCCTTTTTCCACCACATGGTAAGGCTGCATAAAGTAAACTCCAGTGGAAGAAATGAAGGAAGAACAAAGTGCTGAAGAGATTTAAAAATGATAGTTGAGGACACAGCTTCGCTAGAAATGATTAAAAGGCAGAGAAGTCTTCTCTATAAAGGCTTCTGTCCACAATAGTACCCTAAATGCTTTCATTTGAAGGCACATCCACTGCCTGCCAGGCCCTTCATGCTGAAAACGCAAAGGTCCTCAGGATTTCTAAGTGGGGAGAAGACATGGGAGTGGGGCTTATCTACATCATCATATTCTTACCACTCTTTGAGCATTACATGTTTTCAGGCCTAATGTACAGATAAGAACATAAGAACATAAGAACAGCCTTGCTGGAACAGGCCACAGCCCATCCAGTCCAGCATTCTGTCTCACACAGTGGCTCACCATTTCCTTCAGGGTATTCCCAAGGAGATGCCTTCACCTGCTTAGGATTTCCTGGAAATTGCATTGAGAGATAACCTGCCTATCTCTCCAACCCAGAGGTTGTCCTTAAGTATCCATAATTATAGCCATTGATACCCTTGTGCTCCATGAACTTGTCTAATCCTTTCTTGAAGCTGTCAAGACTGACAGCTGTCACCACTTCTTCTGGCAGGGAGTTCCATAGACCAGTAATACTCTGGGTGAAAAAGTACTTTCTCTTATTTGTTTGAGAACTAGTACCCAAAAGTTCCAGATAAGGCCACAAATACTGATAGTCTGTAAGATATGACAGAACTATTTGTTGTTTCTGGGGCAAGAAATTTATTCTATTCAAAACTAGAAGACTTTGCTTTCTAAGGATGAAGTGCAATGTTAGGCAAAGTAAGATGGTCACTCTAAGCAAAAGGTTTAGAGTCATGAAGGGACAACAATTTGTTTATTCTTCAACTTGACAGTACTGGCTGGCTGGCTGGCTGGCTGCCTGGCTGGCTGGCTGGCTGGCTGGCTGGGAAGGGAGACAAGCACCTATGGCATTTTTTTTTTACTTACATAACTGAAAAAACTTGGGTGGCTTTAGGTATTAGATACTTTGATTTAGGTGGGTATTAAGAACCATTTGCTGCTTTGTTTTAGGTAGCAAAACACCGTCGGCTCTCTCCTCTGACTCGCCCTGGTCAGGGGGGTGGAAACATGCTGCAGCTGCCCTGGGTTCCCGCCGCAGGGCTATGAAAGAGCCGCTGCCACCGAGCTGCCGCAACACCGTTGGCTCCCTCCCCTGACTTGCCCTGGTCAGGGGGGGGAGCATGCCACAGATGCCCTGGGTTCTCACCATGGGGCTATGAAAGAGCTGCCGCCGCCGAACCACCACAACATCGTCGGCTCCCTCCCCTGACTCACCCTGGTCAGGGGGGAGCATGCTGCAGCTGCACTGGGTTCCCACTGCTGGGCTACAAAAGAGCCGCCACCGCCGAGCTGCCGCAACACTGTTGGCTCCCTCTCCTGACTTGCCCTGGTTGGGGGGGAGCATGCCGCAGCTGCCCTGGGTTCCTACCGTGAGGCTACAAAAGAGCTACCACTGCCGAGCCGCCGCAACATCGTTGGCTCCCTCCCTTGACTCGCCCTGGTCAGGGTGGGGGTGGGAGCATGCCGCAGCTGCCCTGGGTTCCCAGCACAGGGCTATGAAAGAGCCGCCACCAAGCCGCCGCAACATTATCAGCTCCCTCCCCTGACTTGCCCTGGTCAGGGTAGGGGTGGGAGCATGCCACAGCTGCCCTGGGTTCCCGCCTCGGGGCTATGAAAGAGCTGCCGCCACCGAGACGCCGCAACATCATCGGCTCCCTCCACTGACTCTTCCTGGTTGGGGTGGGTGGGAGCACAGCTGTCGCCAGAGCACAGCTGCCATGTGGCAGGACATCCTCTCTCTTCAGCTGGGACATTTTGAGCCACTGAACTCCCCCGTGGATGACTGAGTTTTTTGGGCTCCGTCTTGGACTTGTAGCAGCCGAGGGTACTATTTGGTATTTAAATGCTAATTTGTATTGTGTTAGGATCTGTATTAGACTTTGTAATTTTGTATCTTTAATATTATAGAATTTGCCATATTGTGGAGAGTTCTAGTGTAATTGTAACTCATTTGTAATTGTGGAGATTTCTATTGTAACTTATTTGTATTATTCCTCCTTACTTACATTGTACTTTGTTATTGGTTACTGTGAATGTTGTAAACTGCTTTGAGTCTCCCATTGGGATGGAAAAAGCAGTATAGAAATTTAAAAATAAATATAAATAAATAAATAAATAAATAAATATCTGCGGATAACTCTGACTTCCCTTCATCCTATTATTTATGTCCTTTCTCAGCACTGACTCTGTTGCCTCCCTTTCATGTTTCAGGCTATGAAAGTATATGATTATAAAATCAGATCACTCTGTCTTGGGTAGAAAATTGTCTCGTTCATTCATAACATCATACTTATTATAGTTGTGATCAGTGGGGATTTATCAACAAAAGTGGTATTAAGTCAGAACGGTTTTTAGTTTTGCTGTGCCCTCATTGCCTGGAGGTGCAAGCCAAAAGAAAGATGTATTCAGGCACTATATATAGAACTATAGTCTTGTAAGGGGCTGGCAGTCAAAGAGCTGTGGGTGTCAGTCTTTTTCTTCTATTTATGTCTGTGTCTGTCGAGTGAATGGCGCATCAGGCATGTTTACTGCTCCAGATTGCTCAGCATGATGTTAAGATTCTGCATGAGTGCTAAAAGCAGTTCTTCAAACCCATAAGACAATGAAGCTCTAGGCTTTTCAGATCTAGGTTTCAGATGGGTCCCTGACCTGGGTGCTGACCTTGAGGGCCCTTCTCTGTCACAAGCTCCCTATATCTCTGATCCCACCAACTCACTGGAAGAATGAAAGCATGGCACCAAAATGGCCGCCGTGCTCTTTGCGGGGGCCCCCACCCAGACTCAGACATCCGGGTGAGTTAGGGGGCATGGCCACCCCTCTATAAAAGGGGTGGCCATGAGGCAGACAAGCTGCCATTTTAGAAATAGCGACGGAGAGGAGAGGTTTTTCCCTCCACCCCCTCCCTAGAGAACAGTGTGATATTTTGGTAGCTTCAGGGCCGGGTGGGATTTTTTGGCCTGAACCACAATTGGTCCTTGGTTTCTGGCTTTTTTGCCCATCCCACACTGTTGCTAGTGTTTGAGCAAAGGGGTTTTTCTTTGACTTTGGTCACTTTAGGTGGGTAGCACTGGTAAGGTAAAGATTTATGACCCAGAGGTATCCGGCAGGTTCGCAATTGACTGGCCAACACTTAGACAGGTACAGGTGTAATAGCTTTGACCGGTCAACGATGAACCAGGCAAGGGGTGATGGCAGGAGCTTTTCAGCATGCATCACCCCGTGATTTGACGGATACACGTCAGAGGGTGGGGTCAGTAGATAGTTTATTGACTCCGGTCAACAATTTGTTTGTATCAACAAACAAATGGATACAAATGGATACATTGTAGCCAATTGCCATTGGCAATTTTGGGAGGAACCTTACCAGTGTTACTGCGGCCTGCTTGCCTTAAGAATTACAATTGGATGAATACACCAATTGAAAGTTATAATTCGGACTAGGGCATTATTCAATAAAAGTGGCCCAATGCCTTTATCCATGTACCGGTGTCTGAGTCTTTCTTTGGGGGGTGCGCCTGCAAAGAACAAAGGAGTGAGGTATGTGGGCTGCTTCTTATATTCCTATCACTCTTAGTACTTTCCTAAGTATGCAAAAGAGAAACACAACCAGCGAACTCTAAGAGTTCCCTGCTGAAAAGTACATCTCAAACAAGCCTGGCAATGCTACCTCTGGCATTAGCCCTGTATGATCCCCTTTACCTGTAGCAGCTGTAGAATGCAAAGAGCTTTGCAGTTCCTGCTTCCTTCATCCCCTCTCATAAATCAGTGAGAATAGAATCCCAGTTTATATGCAGAAAATTTAAAGAGAGAATGATTCATTCATTCATTTTCTTTCTGAAGAGGGATATACCTTTTGCACGTGTAAAGGTAAAATCAATTTAAACAAACAGTGACAAGCTGAATTTTAATGTGTTGTTATATTAAAAAATTCACAACACTTACAAAAATCCAATAAAATGGTACAATATAAATTAAATAACCTAGCCACTACAGAAAATCAATGGTTCAATGGCATTTGGGAGGGGGGGGGGATGCTACAGTACAACAATCTCTAAGAATAAAGAATTGAACAGAAATTGGTCCTTGGATCTCTTTTCTCAAACACTTCCTGGAAAAAAAAGTGTGGAATAATGGTTAGAGTATTGATTTGGTACTTGGAAGATCCAGGCTCTAGGACTGACTGAACCAGGAAATTTAGTTTATAACTATGTGCTGGACACTCTTAGAAACACCTACATCATAGTGTGCTGTTCATTTTGTTGTTGTTCAGTCGCACAGTTGAGTCCAACCCTTTGTGATCCCGTGGATCATCACATGCCAGGCACCTCTATCCTCCACCATCCTCTTCAACCCATGCAGCTCTGTGCCCATTGTGTCAACAATACCATCCAGCCATCTCATTTTATGCCACCCACTTCTTATTTTGCCCTCGACCTTTCCCAGGATCAAGGCTTTCTCAAGTGAATCCTCTCTTCTCATTTGATGTCCAAGTAATTTTAGCTTCATCTTCAATATTTCACCTTCCAAGGAGCAATAGGGGGTGACTTCTTTTAAGATTGACCGATTTGTTCTCTTTGCTCTTCATGGTACTCTCAAAATTCTCCTTGAGCACCACATTTCAAAGACATCTATTCTTCTGCACTCAGCTTTCCTTATGGTTCAGCTCTCACAACCATACATTACAACAGGAAATACCACTGCTTTGACTATGTGGAATTTTGTTTGCAAGGTGATATGTCTATTTTTAACAATGTTTCCCAGGTTTCTCATAGCTTGTCTCCTTTTTTATTTCATGGCTGCAATCACGATCTGCAGCAATCTTGGATCCTAAGAATGTAAATTCTGTCACTGCTTCTACCAGGATGGGAACCACCTGCGGTCACCGACCCCGCCTCCCTCCGGCCCTGTCTTGACCGGAGGGATAAAAGGACGCCGCGCCGCAGCCGGGGACGCCGCGCCGAAGCTCTCCTGGGCCCCTGCCTTCGGCCCAGGATGCAAGCCACCTGCGGCTCTCTCCCCAGGCCAAGTCGGTCAGGGGAGATGGGAGCATTGGCACACTGTGCCTTGTTCTCGGCGGGGACTTTGGAAGCTGCTGCCACCGAGACGCTGAAGCCGAAACACCACCTCGGCTCTCTCCCCTGGCTGAGGCTGATGTTTGCCGCAGCTGGGGAAGTTGGGCTGGGCACTATATGGGATGTGAGCTGTGCTTCATCCCTTGGGGATTTTGTTAATATTGATTACTTTTGATGCTTTGTACTTATGTATTATGTGATGTACTGATATTGTGTTTTTTCCCTGAATTTCTTTGATGTAATTGAACTGTATTATTATGTGTCATTGTATTATTATATTGTATTTATTGTCCGCCATGTAAACCGCCCTGAGTTGGGTTGCACCCGAGTGGGCGGTATATAAGCGCGAAAATTAAATTAAATTAAATTAAAATTCTTCCCCATCTATTTTCCAGTGGCTGATAGGGCCTGTTGCCATTACAGTATCTTGGTTTTCTTGATGTTAAGTCTCAATCCAGCTTTTGCACTCTTTTCTTTCAACCTAAGCAAGAGCTTCTTTAGGTCTTCTTCAGGTTTGCCATTAGGGTAGTATCATCTTCATATCTCAAATTGTTGATGTTTCTCCCTGAAGATTCCCCGTGCCCGGTTGGGCATCAGTGGCTTCTGGCAGAGGTTAAACCAGTGAGCAAACTCCTGGCCTCTGGCCCTTGTCAGGGCATAAGGGGGGTGAATTAATGATAGGGATTAATTCGGCCGCTTGTAGCCTGACCGACGATTCTGCCGAGCAAGCATCTCGCAGACCCCAGTTACCTATTAGAGTAATCACTCATCCTCTGGCCAAGGTAATCCCCGGTGTAAATATCAGCCATATTTACCCTTGCTTAAGCCCTACACAATGGTCTTCCTTGCCCCATGTTTGTCCAAGTTAATTAACTTCCCTTTGAGAGGTTCCCTATTAACCCGGGTACGTGGGTGAGGTAATTTTCCTGTCCGATGACAGTTTCGCCACCGTTGCACTTTTCCCCCTGTAAATGATGTTGCCTTTTTCCAATAAAGTACTGATCTGATCTCGCTCCTTTTGCCTCGTGTCGTCACTTGATCAGTCTCCTCCGGGACCTTAAGGCCATCCCAGTGGCCCCAATTCCTACATCTGGTGACCCCAAGACGTGATTTACTCGTGAGTAAAGCGACCCAGGAGAGATCTACTCACGAGTAGCGAACCACGTGGTCCGGTTCCACGCTTGAACCGCGACCCGTCCGCCCGGAGGACAGCGTGGCGCTCTGGCCGGCAGCCAGTCGGTCAGAAGGACGGCCAGCGGCGAGGCATTCCAAGAGAGGCATTCCTGCACCTTGCTCCCGGCTTTCGGGGAGACTTGCGCCAAAGGGAAAAACGCGTTCCGCTCAGGGCAGCTGTGAGCCCCTGACAGCGCAGAGGCCGCCGAGGGCCCGTGGCAGGAGGCCACGCTCCGAGCTCCACCCAGACGATCGTCGCCGGAACCAGTTACCTTGCCCCAAGACGCGTCAACCCGTCCCGAGGAGGAAACTTCAGAGGACAACTCGCAGGTAATATGGGGACTTGTTCTCAGGGACAGAGTCCGTCCGCTAGCCAAAGAACTCGTGAGGAAGAGTTTAGAATCCTGGCCAGGGTATTTAAGTTACGCTTTCACAGCAGGGAGCTAGCGAGACTTTTGGCGTACCTTAGGGAACACTGCCTGCTTTACCCAGAAGTAGGTACGTTAACCCTACAGCTCTGGGATCGGATAGGAGACTGCATTCAGCAACCCCCGAAGGCCCCGGGAGGGATAGTTAGCACATGGAGGAAGTGTAGGAGACTCTTAGCTGAGATCGAACCAGTCCGGATAGAAGCGGAAGCACCCCCATTAGAGAAGTCATCAGTCCAGCCAGTCGAGCCGACTGCGCCCACCGCACTCTATCCGACATTCAAGTACCAGCAGAGTAGCGCAGGGAGCCTTCCCGCGGTGACAGCTGCAGACGTCACCAAGGGAATGCAGGGCATGAGAAGCGCAGGCGCTCCTCTGACAGCTTCGGGTTCCCGAGTTACCAAAAGTCCCCTTCAGCGCACAATCGAAGAGGAAATTAGGAAGGGGGAATTGCCGGCAGAAGAACTAGCTGAGCTCAGACAGATATGTCCAATCCGCATGGAAATGGACACGCTCACGGGCGCACAGCAGATTGTTCATTCCCCAGTCCCGTATAAGCTGCTCATGGCGATGCGGAAGGCAATTGCAGAAACAGGGCTCCAAAGTCGTTTTACTAGGGGCACGCTTCAGCAGGTGTGCGAGACCACCATGTGGATCCCCCATGATTGGAAACCCGTCATGAGGATGATGCTGACCCCTAGCCAGTACATGATCTGGGACAGCGAGTTCCGCCTAGAGGCGCAAACTCGGGCTGCCAGGATGGGAGGCGCGGTGCTTCCTGAGCAGCTGTATGGCTCGGGTAATTTCGAGTCAATCAATGCTCAGATCAACCTGCCTCTCGCCACTCTCGAGGTCAGCCGAGGCAGCCTTTAGGGCTTACTTTAAGATCCCAGCCACTGGCAAAGCGGCTAAAAATTACACCTCCATTAAGCAGGGAGCCCAGGAACCCTACATGGACTTCATCAATCGCCTGGAAGAAGCCATTAGCAGGCAGATTGATAATGAGCAAGCCCAGGAAGAGCTCTTGATTAAGTTAGCCAAGGACAATGCCAACCTGGACTGCCGTAGAATCTTGCAGTCCCTAGGCAATCGTCCTGACTTGACCCTATCGGACATGATTAGAGCTTGCGCCGACGTTGGCACAGAATCCTACAAGATGGGTCTGCTAGCGGCAGCGGTGCAAGGAGGGAAAAGACCTAATGGTAAGAACAAAGGAGCATGCCACAATTGCGGCAAGATCGGTCACTTCGCTAGGGAGTGCCGATCCAAGGGAGGCGGGCAAAAGTCCGGCCGTCCCAAGGCTCCGAACACCCTCTGTCCGAAGCGCAAGAAAGGCTATCATTGGGCCAGGTATTGCCAGAATTCGGGAAACCGGAACACGGGCATGTCTCTGGCCCCAGTCCAAACAGAGGCGTCCTTCACCCAGAACTCCCCAGAGCCAGAGTAGAGTCCAACCCCATCCCAGACATTGCGAGGGCACAGGCCAGCCCCAGGGGCAGCGCGGGACTAGAATTGACTTGCCAGGTGGACGTCACATGCGACCTGCCAGGCACAGTCTATCTGGTCGATTCCCAGTACATGGGACCCCTGCCCAGAGGCTTTATAGGTTTAGTTTTGCCCCGTAGTGTAGCTGGTGCACGCGGAATTTTTATAATTCCAGGAGTCATCGACTCCAATTTTTCGGGCGTTCTCCAAGTTCAGCTTTGGACACACCTGCCCCAAACCATCCCTAAAGGGGACACCTTAGCGCAACTGATCATGGTTCCTTGTCGCTCGCCAGCAGAGAGCCAGGGAGGGCTCAGTGACAGCTTCGAGTCCCGGTCAGAGGACCGCTCGAGCGCCAGTGAGGCAGCGCAAGGATACCAGGTCTTAGCTACAGTGGAGACCAACATTGAGTGGAAACAGCGCCCGGTTATTGAGGTATTTCTGAATAATCGATCATTCTCAGGCCTATTAGATACCGGAGCAGATGTCAGTGTGACAAGCAGAAGCTAGTGGCCAAGGAAGTGGGCCATTGAGCCGGTCTCCGATGTGTGGGGGGTAGGCAGCGTCCAGGAAGCGTTTAGGAGCCGAGAGTGGGTAGAAGTCACCATCCCAAGGGCTGAGGGCACGGCGGTGATCCGACCGCACATTCTTGACGTGCACATCAACCTTTGGGGGCGAGACATTCTGCAGCAGTACGGTGCCACCCTTACCTTTGGGTAATGGCGTTGCCACTTAAATGGCTCACCGATACTCTGGTCTGGGTAGAACAATGGCCGGTAGTAGGGGAGAAATTGGTTGCTCTCAAGCAGCTAGTTAAGGAACAGCTAGACGCAGGACATATAGAACAGTCCACAAGTCCTTGGAATTTGCCAATTTTTGTTATTAAGAAGAAGTCGGGGAAGTGGCGACTCCTCCACGATCTCAGAGAGATCAATAAATGCATACAGCCAATGGGTCCGCTTCAATGCGGCATCCCGAATCCGAACATGATTCCCGAGGGGTGGGAGATCCTAGTCGTAGATCTCAAGGATTGCTTTTATACAATCCCCCTAGACCCCAGGGACCGGGAGAGGTTTGCCTTTACCGTGCCGGTCGTGAACCACGGTGAGCCCACGCAGCGTTACGCGTGGAAATTTTTGCCACAGGGCATGCTCAATTCGCCCACTTTGTGCCAAATTTACGTTCACGACGCGCTGGCAAAGTTTCGAAACCTCTACCCACAAGCCTTAGTTTGTCACTTTATGGATGATATTTTGGTAGCGTTGCCGAAACTTGGCAGCGAAGTTTTTTCAGACCTCCAGGCCAGCCTGGGGGACAAAGGGTTACTCATTGCCCCGGAGAAAGTGCAGAGAACCGAGCCCTTCTCATACTTGGGCCATCGGCTTCTCCGCTCTTTCGCAGCACCAGTTTTCCCTCAGATCAATCTACAGGACTCCGTCACCTTGGTAGAACTACAGCAGGTTTTAGGAAACATTAATTGGGCCAGACCGTATTTTCGATTGGATACGGATCTTCTGAAACCGCTCTTCTTTCTGCTAACGCTCGGTAAGCAGCCAGCAGACCGGATAAAAATTTCTCGAGACGCGCGCTTGGCGCTCGAGAAAGTTAACCAAGCTCTCAGCCAAAGATGGGTAGATAGGATCGCCCAGGGGCCCTATGCCCCAATCCTGAATCTGTACATCGTGCGATCGGGATCCATGTTCACTGGGGCGCTAGGAGTAGACTCAGAGAAGGGAGCAAAAATTGTGGAGTGGGTATACTTGCCTAACACCTCATCTCGGAACATTGTTCCGCCCCAAGAACTGGTCTCCGCGGTGATCTACCGCGGCAGGCTGAGAGCTAGGGACATTTCCGGGCATGATTTAGCCAAGATCGTAGTCCCGTTCACCAAGGAACAAATTCAGCAGTTGATGCAGCTAGGTGACTCGCTTCCGATAGCTTTGGAAGGATTCACTGGAAGCTTGGCATACCATTTGCCTAAAGACCCCAGACTCGTCTCGCTTCAAACAGGAACAGTCAGCTTGTTCGAATTGCTCTCGCTGGTCCCGCTTCAGGGGGCCAGAACAGTTTTTTCTGATGGTGGACGCACTTATGGTGTCCTGACCTGGCAGGAGGGCGAAGCTTGGCACACGCTGCTAACTCTTCCACAGAAGTCCGCACAGCGGGCAGAGTTGGAAGCCGTGAACCTTGCTTTGCGCACCTTCACCAAGGAACGTTTAAATATCATAACCGACAGTCTGTATGTCAGGAATTTGCTTCACAGTCTACCGGGAGCCTACATCACTCCCGCGATAGACAAGAATCTGCTTAGCCTGTTTCTCACTGCTCAATTTCATTTGCAAAACCGCACGGAGCCGCTCTATATTGCCCACATCCGCAGTCATCAAGACCTACCGGGTCCGATTACCATGGGCAATAGCAGAGCGGACGCGGCGGCAAAGGAAATTCAGCAACGTTCAGTTTTGGGAGTTTTCACTACTCCAATTCAAAGTCATGCCTTTTTTCACCAAAACGCCAAGGCACTCACCAGACAGTTCAATCTGCCACTTTCTCAAGCCCAGGGTATAGTACGCTCTTGCCAGCATTGTGCAGGGGCACCGGGGGGGCCCTCGTGGGGGGTTAACCCACGGGGGACAGAGGCCAATCAGGTGTGGCAAATGGACGTCACGCATGTGCCGCAGTTTGGCAGATGGCAGTACATGCATGTCTGCATAGACACTTTTTCCCAGTTCGTTTGGGCGACGGCGCAGAAGGGGGAGACTGCCTCCCATGTGGAGCAGCATCTCCTGTCCTGCATTGCGGCAATGGGCAAGCCGCGGCACGTGAAAACGGACAACGCCCCGTCCTACTGCTCTAGGCAGTTGGCCACCTTCATGGCCACCTGGGACATCAAGCATACATTTGGCATTCCCTACAATCCGCAAGGGCAGGCGATTGTAGAACGGGTCAATCGGACGCTAAAGTCCTATATTGACAAACAAACAGAAAGGGGGGAGCCACCAGCCCTCCCCAAATCACAGGGACAAGCACAGTTTTGTCTGAATAAGGTGTTGTTCACATACAATCACCTCAATGTTTTTTCGGACTGTACGCCGCAGGAGAAGCACTTCCGCCGTTCGGAAGCTCTCCCGCGACCTATGGTCCGGTACTGAGTGCCACCGGACCCATCTTGGAGGGGCCCGGTGCCGCTCATAACCTGGGGGAGAGGGTATGCTGCAATTATGTCTCCAACAGGTGTCATGTGGATTCCGGCCCGGTGTGTCAAGCCCCATCTGGAACCTCATGGCGTGGACCCAGACCGAACCGAGTCCGATCCCGGAGATGGAGGACCTCACTCTGACCGAGGAGACCCACCAGGAGAAGCGGCGGCTGCGGACCCAAGCGCCGAGGATCACCTGGGGGATGGTCAAGACCCTTTGCAGAGAGGCCGAGGACGCCCTCCAACGCGAGGAGATGGAGCCGACACCGGAGCACTTCGTTGCAGCAGTCTTTGCCCAGATTAATGCCAACTCCGTGATCTTCACCCTCATCCTGGCCCTCGCCCTGCTTTTGGGGGGAGGCGTTCAGGCCGCTTCACTTCAGGCCAACGGCCTGCCGCCCGGTGAAGACCTTTCAGCACGGATGCACTACAACTTGTGGGCCAGGTTGGCGGGTCTCGTCAACCAGTCCGATTTTTGCCTGAAGCAGGACATTGGTTCTGCCTCAATCCTCAGCACCTGTCTCATCCCAGTGTGCCACACTCTCGACGCACGTGCCAGGGATGGTGACTGGCTGTTGAAGAAGATTTTTGGACCGCACCTCCCTGCGACTTTTGCAGCCTACGCTCGCTGGGGGGGATTGCGGCTCACCATGACTTTGCCGGCTGATGCAGCCACTCTTCACACCCCGCGAGTGGCGGCCAGCCCGAACTCTACTTGCGCGCAAATAATCGGCTGCGCCACAGGCGGCCGGACCCAGCGCAGCTGCCTCGATACCGGCAGCAGCAACTGGACTTGTGCAAACCCAGAGACAATTGGTTCGTTACCTGCCCATATCACCCTACCCTCAGGGTGGTTCTTCACATGCAACCAGTATACCTTCAATTATATTCCCGCAAATGTATCAGATTCCACATGTTGCCTTAGCCGGTTGACACTGTTGCTCCCCACTAGGGATATGGTTGCCCCAAGCACAAACGTTTCTAATGTTCCCCATGTTTCAAATGTTTCAAATGTTTCTGCACCCATCAGGCGCACTCGCACCACCCAACTAGACAGCTCATGTGACAGCAGCTTTAGAGTCCTAAGCCCAGCCGAGTACGTCTCACTATCAGTCAGTATAGTTGGCGTGCCAGGCTTAGCCGTCGGCAACGCACGGAGAATTGGTCGCTTGGCTTGCGGTTTGGCAAAAGCCATCAACCATACCTCCACAGCGATAGCGCTCCTCAATCAGGAGCAGGCGGAACTTCGCCATGCCATCCTCGATAATCGAGCGGCTATCGACTACCTCTTATTATTGCACCATCTGGGTTGCGAATCCCTTCACGGTATGTGCTGTTTCAACCTTACTGACAACTCCCGGAAAATCCAAAGTCAGCTCACTGATCTCCACACCATAGTCCAGGGCATCACGGAGGGTTCCGCATGGGGGGCTTGGTGGAGTTCATTGTGGAGCTGGATGTGGTCATGGATCCCCTGGGGGTGGCTCCAGACGGTACTCAAGGTGGTAGTGGGGGTGACTATACTAGGCATAGCGTTGTGCTGCTTTGCGCAATGTATTCCCTCACTGATCTCGAAGTGCCGCCCCGAGAAGAAACCCCGTGACGTCATTCCCGATCAACAGCTGATGCTGCTTCTGCGCAGAGTTGCCAGTCAGGCTCTTAATATTAAAAAGTAAGGGGAGATGAAGATTCCCCGTGCCCGGTTGGGCATCAGTGGCTTCTGGCAGAGGTTAAACCAGTGAGCAAACTCCTGGCCTCTGGCCCTTGTCAGGGCATAAGGGGGGTGAATTAATGATAGGGATTAATTCGGCCGCTTGTAGCCTGACCAACGATTCTGCCGAGCAAGCATCTCGCAGACCCCAGTTACCTATTAGAGTAATCACTCATCCTCTGGCCAAGGTAATCCCCGGTGTAAATATCAGCCATATTTACCCTTGCTTAAGCCCTACACAATGGTCTTCCTTGCCCCATGTTTGTCCAAGTTAATTAACTTCCCTTTGAGAGGTTCCCTATTAACCCGGGTACGTGGGTGAGGTAATTTTCCTGTCCGATGACAGTTTCGCCAACGTTGCGCTTTTTTCCCTATAAATGATGTTGCCTTTTTCCAATAAAGTACTGATCTGATCTCGCTCCTTTTGCCTCGTGTCGTCACTTGATCAGTCTCCTCCGGGACCTTAAGGCCATCCCAGTGGCCCCAATTCCTACATCTCCCAGCAATTTTAATTCCAATTTGTGATTCATCCAGACCTGCATTGCACATCTTGTGCTCTGCATATAAGTTAAATAAGCAGGGTGACAAAATGCAGTCTTGTCTTATTCCTTTTCCTATTCCAAACCACTCCATCTTTCCATATTCTGTCCTAACTGTTGCTTCTTGACTCAGGTACAGATTTCTCATGAGACCTATAAGGTGTTCTGGTATTCCCATCTCTTTAATTATTTGCCACATTTTATTGTGGCCCATGATAGGATTGTGATATCCTGTAGGTATTGTGCAAGATGCATGAAGCTGTATCTTTAAGAGACCCTTCAGCACAGCACCCAGCTGTAACCACTGAGTGGGTGACTGAGCAAATTGTCAAGTATAAATCTAGGCTTCTCAGAAGTCACTTTGCTTTTAGCCACAGGCTTCTAGCCAAATGCCTTTTATGCCACTTTGCTTCTATGCCACATTGCTTCATGCCAAAACTCTTGCTAGCCAAACTGCTTGCTAGCCATACTGCTTGTATGCAAAACTGCTTCTGCCAGGATTCTCCAGCTTCTGGGGTTATGCTACTGGCTTTGCTGAACTCTCTGGAGGAGAGAGAGAGTCTGAAACTCTCCAGAGGATTGGAATCCAACTGAATGGACAAAGTGAGTCCAGTTTCCAGAAGCTACACCTAGCAGAGACACTGAGTCTGGAGGCTCTGTTATTTTCCTCAAGCCAGGACAACTTTGCATACAGCCAGCCCGGGAAAAGGCTGGAATTTGCTGTGAGTACTTTGACTGGGACTCAGACCTTGAAAGTACTGCTTACAAAGACATACAAACTGTTTACCTGACTTTACTTTCATAGAGAGGAATCTAATGTTTTATGTTGACCTTATGAACTGACTTGCTAAGTAAAAGCTATTTTGGTTTCATCGTTACTCTGCATGCTATTTTCTGGGTGAGAGAGATAACACTACACGGGCACCACCGCTGCTGCCACAAGCTAACTGCTTACCTCTGCAGGATTCACACCCAGACCCCAGTACCTAACAGCCCACACAGTCAAAGGCCTTGGTGTAGTCAATTAAACAGAAGTAGACTTGTTTCTGGTATTCCTTTGTTTTCTTCATGATCCAACATATGTTGGTAATTTAGTCTCTAGTTCCCCTGCCTCTTCTGAACACAGCCTGTACTTCTTGTAGTTCTCTATCTGTGTGCTGCTGAAGCCTATCCTGTATTATCTTGAGCTTAACCTTGCTAGCGTGTGAGATGAGGGCAATTGTTCGATAATTTGAGCATTCTTTGGCATTGCCCTTTTTTGGAACTGGAAATCCAAAATCCGTTTGAGGCAAAGCAAATAAATTTCAATGTTCTGAGAAAGAAGTATTCTTCAATTTCTTATATGCAGTCAAAGTTAAATGTATTTATTGTACAGTAATGAATATCCAAACAATTACACCAAAACCATTCCGGTAAAATTGGTTTTTCCGGTTCTTCTTAAGGGTGTAAAAGATCTAAATAACAAGATAATACATAATCAAAAATTACAATATCGGATGAAGTATATATAATATCACAACAGCTTATCTGGCCAATAATAAACATAAAGATTAATTAAAAATTAGTTCAGGATATCTAATTAAATCTTTCAGATGTAACAATATAAGATTGATAACTTTATAAGACCATATATAATAACAAACAATAATCACCTTGTCATAAAGTATCAGTATAGTTAGATTTTAGTTAGATTTTTTTAGTGCTGTAGATGTTAAAAGTCGCAACTCAGAAGTATCTATTTATATGTTATACATTAATCAAGACCCAGGGATACAATTATGTAGGTATTACTCAAAATTTAAAGAGACAGGAACTCAACCAACAAAGCTCAATGGTATGACATAACCCTAACGGTGGATTCATAAGAAACAGGTCATGTCCAAGTCAGAGTTCAAACCATGGGGTTCTAAAGTGTTTAATCTGTGAATAAAATAAACCTCATGTTGTAGTAACTGTTTTTCAATATCAAATTTTTGAAAGATTTTGGTTGAATGACTTCCAGGGCCACAAATCGTATTTGGTCCTCCATGTGGTTTTATCATAAGAAGTGTGACACTAAAGGGGCATTCAATGTCTGGGATCGTATCCAGGACCTATGTTCGCATATGCGTGTTTTAAGAGGTCTCAATGTTTTTCCGATATAATTTTTGCCATAAGGGCAAGAAAGCATGTAAATTACGTTAAACGAATTACAGTTTGTGGATGCTTTAAGATAATGACTAAATTGATCCTCAGGAGATTCCATCTTCCTAGTCTCAATTGCAAACTGGAAAATGGAGCAGCTGCCGCACCTGAAGTATCCTGATATGACCCTGTCTTTCACACATGGAGCAGATTTGATGTTTGTGCAAGTCGGAATGTTTCTTAAAGACTTTGTTTTTCTGAAACCTACTACGGGTTTCATGCTGCAGCCTGGAATGTCTTCTACAAGGTTCCAGTGTTTGTAAATGGTTTTCTTAATGTCAACTGCTGTGGGGGGGGGGAGTATTCAAGAGACCAATGTAAGTTTGAAACTGACGAGCAATGGGTCCTACGTGAAAGTAATTGCGATCTTGAAACTGATGTAACTTTCTCTAATGATTGCTGTAAGATCTCAGGATAACCCCTTTGTCTTAGATCATGTTTAACCTTGGAAGCAGAATTATGAAAATCTTGCTCAAATGTAGAATTTCTCCTCACTCTTGACAACAAACTGAAAGGTATGTTGTTTTTGAGATGATACGGATAGTAAGAAGAATAATGAAGATAGGTATTTCAGTCTGTGGGTTTCTTGTATAATTTCATGTTAAGTTTGCCTTGATGAATGAAGACAGATATATCCAGAAAGGGAATCATGTGTGGGTCATAACTGTGAGAAAACTTAAGGTTAATGTTTAAATTATTAAGCCATTGCAAAAACTGAGGAATGCAATCTAGTATGTCAAAAAGAAAAAACAGGTCATCAATGAACCTCTTACATGAATATCAACATGTGACTAAAAATGGCTTTGTTGTTGAACTCAAAATGGTCATCTTTTCAAAATGAATCATATATAAATTAGCAACTGATGATGCAAGGGAGATATCCATTGCAACGCCCCTGGTCTGTAAATAAAACTGATCACCATACCTGAAAAAATTGTGCTCAAAAACAATATCTAATAGATCTAATAAAAAGTAGGAGGAGATAGAGATTCTCTAGAGGATAGTGTGTCTGCAATAATGGCCCTAGCTTCATCTAACGGTATGTTTGTATACAAGGATGAAACATCACAAGTGAGTAAGCAGCTGCCCTCTGGAACAGTGAAGCCTTCCAAAAGAGAAATAAAATGAGACAAGTCCCTCACAAAGGATGTAGTGTTGCGAGTGAAGGGCTAAAAAAGGAATCAAGATGAAAAATGGGCACCCTCAGAAACCTATTCAAGAGAAATTGTCTAGTCTTATCAGAAATATAATTAAGGGATAAGCCTTCCATAAGAACCATTTTGATAATGTTCATGACTTGGGATGTTGGATAATGCATCAGTTTCTTATAGGAAGAAATGTCTAATAATTGTCTCTGAGCCTCCCGCAAGTATTCTTCCTTATTCTGAATAACAACACCCATGGACAAGGGTTGGGGTGTTGTTATTTAGCATAAGGAAGACTATTTGTGGGAGGCTCAGATACAATTATATTTCTGATAAGACTAGACAATTTCTCTTGAATAGGTTTCCGAGGGTGCCCATTTTTCATCTTCTCCTGAAGGTTCACAAAGAAATTAAGAGGGGAGCCCCCCCCCTATCTGAGAGACCCATTGTCTCAGGGGTTAATTCAGTTTTGGAACCCCTTTCCAAATATCTTGATTCCTTTTTGAATCCCTTCACTCGCAACACTACATCCTTTGTGAATACATTTTAGTATACCGCAGATACATTGATGACCTTTTTTTCCTCTTCGACACCTCAGCTTGCATTATCTCTTTCACCCAATGGATCAATCAGCAGAAAATAATTTAAAGTTTACCCACAATTTCGATTTGGAATCAGTCCCCTTCCTTGATCTTTCCATTTTTATTTCAGAGAGGAAGTTATTTATGAGGCTTTTTTGCAAACCCACTGATAGGAACACTTACCTGCACTACACTTCTTTCCATCCCATTCACCTCAGGAACATCATCCCTGTAAGTCTTTTCTCGTGAGCTAAGAGGAATTCAACTCTTGACATAGACTTTGTTAAAGCTGCTTCAACAATCAAAACTTACCTTTCCCAAAGGGGTTACCCTGGTAGGATCATTAATCAAGCTTTTGATAAAATTAATTCTACACCCAGATCAGTCTTGATGACTCAGAAAAAAATATTCCGATCAGGTTACAAGATTGCATTTTCCCTTACAATATTCACCCCTTGCCAACAACATTAAATGCATTATGTGCCACTGGCACATTTTGGATGATGTCCCCTGCTGTCGAGTCAGGCCTTGGGTCGTCTTCAGAAGAACAAACTCACTACGTAGTATTTTAACCAGCACTGATATCGACAGCTGTATGCAATCATCGAACAGAGATATTAAAGGGCACTTTAAGTGCCATGACTGTTCAATCTGCAAACTTACTTTAGATGTAACGACCATTACCATTCCGGGGATAGAATACATGCATAATATCAAAGGGTTCACAACCTGTAAAAGCAAAAATGTTGTGTACTTTTGGATCTGCCCCTGTGAAAAATGATAAATCAGAAAAACTAGGTGTTCATTGAACACGCGAATAATCGAACATAGGTCTCGTATCAGGAGCCAAACCCACAATGCACCCTTAGTCTTGCATTACCTTGAGAAGGGACATACCGACAGCCAGTTCAGGTTCATCACGTTAGAGACTGTTTCACCAGACACTTTGAGAAACTTGACATTGATAGAAAGTTACTCCAAATGGAAGTTTACTATATTCATAAATATGGGACCATGGGACCAAAAGGGTTAAATTGTGAAATTGATTTTGCCTGCTTTTTGCTAAGAACTCCTTTCAGCACTGACTTTTCTCGACAATTACTTTCACATGTGTTAATTTCTACAGTATAATAACACCGGGGTCATGAGCACAATAAGAAGTTCAGACAAAGAGGCTCCAGACGCTTATAAAGGATCTTGTATAATATAGCTTAATTTCTGCTGTTTATGCTTGTTTTGGGAACAAGACATTTGCTACTTGAAATGTAAGAAACTGTTATTCCTTAGTTTTTTGTCTCCTTTACCTTGTTCCTTCCACCACCACCCCATCTCTTACCACAGATAATAGTTTCTGACCTTCTCTGTACTTTATGAGTAAATGTAAAGACTGTTCTGTGTGTTACCTAATTTTGTTAGTCTATCCATAACTTAATTGCTGTATTTCTCATTATATTATATTATAGATTTCCTGATGAATGATCATTCTGAAAAGCTTGTTTAACTAGATCAGCTTTGATCAACTTTATTTTGGATTACTGTATTGTTTTGAATACACTGTGAAGGAACATACTTTATTTCAAATCTTATTTCAACTCTACTGTGAAGAAACAGAATTTTAGTATTTTTGTTCAATGGTATAAATAAAACAAGAAGACTTTTATTTGAAGACAGTGCATGAAATATAAATATTAAGTAAGAAAATTCTGAAGACTCTTGTTTGATTTTTTCACCTCAAACGTTTTTCCCTTCCTTTGAGTACATATACCGTTTGGCCTTTTTTGCTCTATTTTAGGAGCCTCATAAGACAGCCACTTTGCTTTCTTACAGTTCTTTTCTTTTGGTATGGTTTTACTTTCTGCCTCATGTATGATGTCCTGAACCTCAATCCATAATTCTTCTGGTACTCTGTATATCAAGTCTAAACCATTAAATCTATTCCACACCTCCACCGTGTATTCCTTAGGGATGTTGTCTAGGTCATACCTGTGTTGCCTAATTGTTTTCCCCATTTTCTTTAATCTAAAATGGAATCTGGCAATCAGTAGATTATGATCTGAGCCACAGTCTGCTCCAGGTCTTCTCTTTACTGGCTGTATGGCCCTTCTCCATCTTTGGCTGCAGAGTATGTAATCAATCTGGTTTTGATATTGGCCATCTGGTGATGTTCATGTGTAAAGTCACTTCTTGTGGTGTTGGAAGAGGGTGTTTGCTATGACCAGTGCATTCTCTTGACAAAACTCTATTGCAGGCGCACCCCCCAATAAAGGACTCAGACACCAATGAAAGTGGATAACGGCATTGGGCCACATTTATTGATTCATGCCCTAGTCCGAATTATAAATTTCTATTGGTAATTGACCAATCATAATTCTTAAGGCAAGCAGGCCGAAGTAACACTGGTAAGGTACCACCCAAAATTGCCAACGGCAATTGCTACAATGTATCCATTTGTATCAATTTGTTTGTTGGCCACAAACAAATTGTTGACCGTAGTCAATATCTAACTAATGACCCCACCCTCTGACGTGTATCCGTAAAATCACGGGGTGATGCATGCTGTCTAGCTATAGCCATCACCCCGTCACCTAGTTCGTCGTTGACCGGACAATGTTTAACCAACTTATGCCTGTCTAGTGTTGTCCAGTCAATTGCGAACTTGCCGGATACCTGTGGGTCATAATGTTTACCTTACCAGTGCTACCCGCCACACGGAGGGGCTTCAAAGAAGGCTTGACGCCCCCCCCCCAGACCGTCAGCTCGGTCAACAGGCCTGCTCGCCAATCACCCAACAGGAGGTCCATACCTCCTCGCGACAGATGGACCCCATCCCCTGCATACAAGTCATAACTTTGGAGGCTAATAGCGGGGTGACGACTGACCCTCCCCCAAGCCCTGTCGACAAGGAAACGCGCCACTGCCCTATTCACCATGCGTCTAGCACGGTCAAGGGCCAGGAGGTCAACACCCCCTCTGTAGGAATGGCGCGGGACCATGTCCGACCAAACAAGGGGTGTGGCGGGCCAGACGTAATGCAGGTAGGCGAGGTCCTCGCAAATCGCGTGCTTCAGCGACAAGCCAGTGACCTGGCCCAAATCATTGCCCCCCAGGTGTATGATCAGAATGTCAGGCGGGTCAGCATTCTGGCCTGAAAAAAGGAAAGACAGCAGCTCCCGCCATAACATCCCGGGCTTACCATGCCATGTGAGACTTGCGTTTGCACCCAGTCCCAGTCAGGGTCCCCACTCTGTTGCCGCAGCATAACGTGCTGCCCTGTGCACGTAGCTATGGCCCACCAGCCATACTGTCACCGGTGTAATACGACACCCCGGGTCTGTAAAGGAAAAAATGAGGGAAAGTAGGTAAGGTGACTGGGTTGGTACTCACGGCGGGAGTGGGCGCACATAAAATTGAAAACATTGCGAACCCCACCGTCCCATGCTACGTATGTCAGCCCCTGAGTACCCAAAAGCCGCAGCGGTCGAGGCCGCCCCTATACGGAATGAATGAGTGCCATAGCGGGCGCCTGGGAGGCCCACACTGGCCAGCGCTTTGCCCGTCACCTTCCAAAATTGAAATTTAGTAAGGGGAGACCCATCTTGGTGACAGAAAAACGGGCCATGGTGCGTGCCACGCAGTGCCAGGAATTCCTGTAGGGCACCAACCGGACAGATGTCTGCCAAAGAACACCGTAGCAGTCGCACACCACTGCCGACACCATGCTGATCGGTCTTAGAGGAACGTATCCTCAACTGAGCCCAGTCTTTGGCTACACAGACATCCTCGAGTTCCAGTGCCCTACGACTTGCATCCGCCTTAGACAGCATCACAAGCTCGCTGATGCGGAGTGCTCCAAAAAATGCCACCGTTGTGGCTGCATGGAACAGGGCTGCCTCATATGCATCAAAACAGAGGCAAGGCCAGCCCCGGGCCAACTGGGTAAGGACCCCTGGGGAAATCGGGTGGCGGTCGTCCGGGCAACGCCCGCGCACCCACCCCTCCAAAACATGTCTCACACGGAAGTCAGAGGTGCTGTCCACATGACCCCCCACCTTGGCCATAAAAGCCAACGCTGAAAGCTTAGATGCTATGGTGCGAGGTGCAAGGCCCTGAGAATGCAGGTAAACCATGAACCGCAGAACATGGGTTACCGGGATCGGCCAGGTTCCTGGCAATTTAAATTGAGTACAGAATGCCCTGAAAGAATTAATTGCGTGGTGATACACCTTACGGGTGGCGCTAGCGACAGGCCAATCGCCCGGTTCACCTCTCCTTGCCAATGGTCCATATCTCCTCCGGGAGTGGCGAGGGAAATTCCTCCGCATCCGGGGCCAAGGCACGGAACCGGGAGATCTGTAGGCGGGACAAAGCGTCAGCAATATCATTATTAACCCCTGGGACATGCCTGGCCCTGAACAGTACGTTGAGGCGCAGGCTGCGCAACACAAATTGGCGCACTAGATCCATAACCCTGGGCGATTTGGAAGTCTGTGCATTTACAATGTGGACCACAGCCGCATTGTCACACCAGAAATGCACGACCGAGTTGGACCACTCCTGGCCCCATAGCATCAAAGCACCCAGGACAGGGAAAAATTCCAGATACGTGAGATCACGCAGGCGACCTGTGCCTGCCCAGGCCGGTGGCCACCCACCATAGGCCCACTTCCCATTGAAGTACATCCCATAACCGAAGGATCCTGAGGCATCAGACTGAATCTGAAATTGAGGGGAAGCCAGGAGGTCATGCCTCCAAAATGAGACCCCATTGAAATCCCTCAGGAACTGTAACCAGACAAGCATGTCTGCCCTGATACCCCGGGTAAGCCTAACCCTATGGTGAGGCCTGGATAATCCTGCCATAGCGTCGCACAAGCGCCGGGCAAAAGCCCTGCCTGGTGCGACCACTCTGCAGGCGAAATTAAGGTGACCATGCAACACCTGCAGTTCCCTCAGTGATGCCTTGCGCTTGGCCAACAAGTCCGAGATAAGGGCCACTATCCTTGACACCTTATCTCGCGGTAACCTAGACGCCTGCGCTATCGTGTCAATCTCCACCCCCAGGAAGACTAGCTGTGTAGATGGGCCCTCGGTCTTTTCGGGCGCTAAAGGGACACCGAGTTCCTCCATTAGCGTCTGAAATGTATTGAGGAGACGTGTACACGTGTCCCAGCCCCGTTCACCCCCGAATAAAAAGTCATCCAGGTAATGGGCTACAGACCAGGACCCTGACCTGCGGACGAAAGCCCACTCTAGGAAGGTACTGAAACGCTCGAAAGCCGAGCATGATATGGAACAGCCAAAAGGCATGGCCTTATCAAAATAATATTCGCCCCGAAATTTGAAACCCAGCAATTCAAAGTCGCCCGGGTGCACTGGCAGGAGGCGAAAAGCCGACTTAATGTCGCACTTAGCCAGCAGCGCACCCGGGCCACATGAGCGCACCATGCGCAGCGCGTGGTCAAATGATGTATACCTGACTGAGCAAAGGTCGTCAGGAATAGCATCATTGACCGATCACCCATGAAAGGAATACGGAACCCCTGTCTAAAGCCCTGAAGGAGATAATCTGCATCCTCCCCCTTCGGGTATAATGCGAGCCAACGCTCCAGCATGTCCACATTAATTGGGGAGGGAGCCTTTCGGTGAACCAGCTCCATCTGCGGCAGTCTTGCCAGCCCACTGTCCACCCCTCCCTCTGCCCCGCGTCCCTCCAGGCCTGGGACAGGCAGAGGCTGCATGGGGGCCCGCACAAGTGGGACACTCATGTCTGTACTTGCAATTCTTCTTGTTGCATGAACCATTAGACGAGAAAGTCCAGCACAGCAGGCGGGCTGGAACCCCCTGCCCCGCCACTCGCTGGAGCCACTCGCTGGACCGCATGTCCACAATGGTATCTTTCCCCTGGCGCGGGGCGCGTGGGCGTCATGTACAGAAGCCAAAGCTTCTGGCATGGCTCATCCCATCTCATCTCAGGGTGCAGGGGAATTCGCATACGGAATTCCTCGTCATAAGCCAACCACGACGGGCCCGGAAAATCAACCATCGCCCGATAGATATTGTCCAAATACTGGACCATCGGAATTGCCAGATCCGGCCGGGCCCTCAGGTACACCGCCATGTAGATGAGGTAAGCCGGCAGCCAGTTGGCCCACGTTCGTGGTGGCTTGCGACGACGTGCCTGTTCCTTATCCTTCTCATCCTGCCCCTCCCTCTCTTCCTTGGTGGGCTCCCTGTTTAGGAGTGAGAAGATATCAACATACTCCCCTCGCCATATTTTCTCTCTGGTGGCCTGTGCCAAGTGGTCACCCAGTGGCAAGGAATAGCCCGCTGTCGGCAAGGCCGAGACAGGCACAGCAGGAACTGCGGGCATCTGGAAAGGGGCTTGGACTAGCCCAGCCACCCCCAAAACATTCCCCACAGGGTAGGAAATGCTCCCCACCCCGGGGCCCTGGGTGGTGGTTGACGTCGCCTGTTGGTGCGTCAGCGGCTGTACCGCCGCACCACCCATGTGAGGCCAAGGCCATTGGAAAGCCCCCCCCCAACGTAGCCACATGTGTAGGTGCACTAGTTTGTACCGCATACTTACATGCTGCACCCCCGCGGGCCGCCCCCACCGGGGGTTCTGGCCCACTGGGGGCGTCGGAGCTCACGACCACCGTAGAGCTCACCGCCGGGGCTTGACCCGCGCTGGCCTGTTGGTTGGGGAGCTGCGAGGCAGTGGCCGAAGTCGCGCCACGCGCCTCAAGCTGCTCGACCCGTCCCATCGCCTGCCGCTGCCCAGCAGACGACGCATCGAAGTGCACCCCAAAAGGAGCCCCAGCGTGGCTGGCCTGAGCAAGGGAAGCCTCGAGTGCCGCCACGCGGGCTAGCAAGGCATCCACACTGGCGTGGGGCCACGGGCCAGCTGGCCCACCCGTTACGGGCGTGGATACAGGTCCTTGCACCCCGGGGCCCGAATATGGCCATGACCCCACACCCAGGCCCGGCAGGGCTGGCGTAGGCACCTGCCAAGGGAGGGGACCACACCACCCCCCAAGGCTGGAACGCCCCGGAGTGAGCTGCACCCCGATAGAGGAAGGCCCAGTAGAATGAGCACCAGGAGCAGTGTCCGCCGCTTGCGGGCCGCGGGCCGCAGCCCATACTGGACCCCTGCTCAGGTCCCCGGCCTCCGGCCAGGGGGTAATAGACCCCATCCCACCGGTCCCGGTGGGAGCCGGCAAAGGCGGCTGGTGGGAAGGCGCAGCCGCGGTCCTCCGACCCGGATTGCACCTCCGAACCGCCCGAGCCGCGCTCGCGGCCGCCTTCTTCTTCGAAGGTATCTCAGTCGGACCTAAGGGAAGCCGAAAAGAGGAAGATCAGCAGCCAAAAGGCTTCCCGGTGAAGGTAAAAGCGACGGAGTAAGAGGAAAAACTTCTCCGCTCTGTCGCTTCGCAAAATGGCAGCTCGGCTGCCTCGTGGCCACCCCTTTTATAAGGGAGCTGGCCACGCCCCTAACTACCCGGATGCCTTCGTCCTGTGGGGGGGCTCCCGCAAAGAGCGCGGCGGCCATTTTGGCGCCGCGCTTGCATTAGCCTTTGTCCTGCTTCATTCTGTGTCCCAAGACCAAACTTGCCTGTTATTCCATTTACTTTTTGACTTCCTACTTTGGCATTCCAATGTCCCAAAATAACATGGACATCATTTTTGGTGTCAGTTCTATGTGGTGCTGTAGTTCCTCATAGAACTGGTCCACTGTGGCCTTATCTGCACCAGTGGTTGGTGCGTAGACTTGGATTACAGTGATATTGAAAGGTTTGTTTTGTAGTCTGACTGATATCATTCTATCATTTTTGAGATTGTATCCCATTACTGCTTTCCTCACTCTTTTATTGACTATTATGGCCACTCCATTTCTTCTAAGGTTTCCTTGGCTACAGTAGTAGATATGATGGTCTGCAGAGCTGAATTCGCCCATCCCTATCCATTTTAGTTCACTGATTCCCAAGATGTCAATGCTTATTCTTTCCATCTCATTTTTCACCACTTCTATTTTGCCTTGATTCATTGATCTTACATTCCATGTTTCTATACAATATTGTTCCTTGCAGCATTTTATTTCCCTTCCTGCTATCTTATCCACCCCCTTCTTCTGATCTGAGGGGCTTGACATCCTGTTCCATCTATTTTGTCTTTTTTGTTTTGCCTTTTGTTGCTGTCCATGGGGTTTTCTGGACAAAATTCCTGACGTGATTTGCCTGTTCCTACGCCAGTATTTTACTACCATACATAGTATCACAATTTAACACAATGTAACATATTAAATAAAGTTAATATAGTATTTATTGCTACTTAGTATTTTTCTAGCTTTGGTTAGTACTGGATATATATAGTCAGAAGTTAAAGAAGTGTCTCAGTAGTTAATTCAAAACTTGACATCAACTTTGGTATGAAAAGGAAAATTCACTATATTAGGTTCATACCTGTCAAGTATCCTGTTTTTCCTGGGAAAACCCCTTATTTTTACCCCTCTTCCTGCCCCCTCTGATTTTATTAATTTCCCCGTAATATCCCTTATTTTTTTAAAAAAAAAATCCTGATTATGTTTTTCCTGCCACCAGAGGCCACTGTGTGCTTTTCGCTGGTGGAAGGGGAGAGAGAAAGTGGTGGGCGCCCTCCCTGTAGTTTCTCTTTCATTTCCCTGCCACATTGTCATGGAGGCTTCGTTTTTGCTGCTGCTGGTCAGAGCCACCATGGGACGGGAGTCTACTCTAGGTGAGCGATATTTCATATATGCAGGGGCAAATCAGCTCTTGGTCTGGGGTAGAGACTTCTCTCTCACTCTCATGGTTTATTGAGCTGTTTCTGCCCTGCCTCCTGGCTGGAGGCTTTCGTTTCTGTTCTAGAGTTAACTTGGGAGTGGGGGAGGGGGTGTTGCTTGATCACTATATGAGAGAGAGAGAGGGAGAGGGAGAGAGAGAGAGCACCCCCACCTTCTAACAAACCATCTGGAGGGAGATTAACTCCTCAGCTGCTGGGAGGCTTGGAAACTACAGAGGTTGCTTTTTACTTTACTAATTCCCTTCCTTAAGCTGGATCCGACATTCTCAGGTGTTGGTGCTTCAACTGGTTGCAGTGAGGAACAAATAGATTGGTTAATTTGGGGGAATTAATCCCTTGCTCCCCCACCCTAATTGGGGGGGGGGTGTCTAGCCATGTGCAGGGCTAGTTCATTAAAGCCAAGCTGCTTACAAGCAGTTGGTAACCCTAGGGGCTGGTTTACTATTCTGCACTTTGCTTCCGAGGAAAAATAATAATTAAAAATGAGTAAACAAGAAAGAAAACAAAACAAAAGTCCCCCAAGAAGATGGGGAAAGGGTTCTTTGGCCCACACAGTTTTGTGCCCATTGCATCTACAATCTCATCTAGCCATCTTATTTTTGGCCACCCCCTTCTTTTGTCCTCCACCTTTCCCAGCATCAAGGCCTTCTCGAGTGAATCCTCTCTTCTCATTTGATGTCCAAAGTACTTTAGCATCATCTTTACTATTTGACCTTTAATGAGCAGTCATGGTTGATTTATTCTAGGATCAACCTATTTCTAACACCACATTTCAAAGGCATCTATTTTTCTGCGCTCAGCTTTCCTAATGGTCCAGCTCTCACACCCGTACATTACCACCGGGAATACCATTGCTTTGATTATGCAATTTTTTGTTTGCAAGGTGATGTCTCTACTTTTAACTATGTTCCCCAGGTTTCTCATAGCTTGTTTCCCAAGCATCAGTCGGCTTTTTATTTCATGGCTGCAATCACCATCTGCAGCGATCTTTGATCCTAAAAAAGTAAAATCTGCCAGTCGTATCCAACTCTAGGGTGCAGTGCTCATCTCCATTTACAGCCAAAGAGCCAGTGCTGTCTGTGTTTGCAGACATTTTCATGTCCATGTGGTAGGCATGACTAGAGCCCAGCAAGTCACATGGCTATATTTGGCCACGTGCACAGATTTGGCCACACCCACAGAGGAGTGTGGCCAAAATTTCACTTATTTTCAAATCCAAAACTTGACAGGTATGATTAGGTTCCAGTCTTATTACCTACTTGTTTTTAGTAACCAACAGATTATCAATTATCTAATTACTTTTCATTTATAATTACATGAATTTTGAAACTAAGCAAAAAGTCAACTAAATAGGAAGAAGTCAACTAAATAGTGATAACTCAAATACTTATCAAATGCATGCATCATGGAGTCTATGATAAAAGCAATAAGAAGTCTGTTGTTTTATTCTGCTCTGTAATGTTGTGGCTTTTCATTTACTATCATTTATTTATTGCATTTACACCCTATCGTTCTACTACAAAGAAGCACCAGAGACAACTTAGAATCTTTCCAAAAACAAAAAACCTGTAAAAATGAATTTAGTAATAAAATCAACTGAACATTACAAACCATTAAAATCAACTAAATTCTTTAAAGCTATTAAAACATATCAACTGCCTAAGGTTTTTTAAACAGTGCAGCAGGGCATATGCTAGTTTAAAAGATGTGTTTGTAGGTTTCCCTTGCTTGAAAGCCAGTCGTATCTGACTCTAGGTTTCAGTGCTCATCTCTGTTTCAAAGCCGAAGAGCCAGCACTGTCTGCTTCTGTAGACATTTCCGTGGTCATGTGGCAAGCATGACTAGACACCGGAGCGCATGGAACGCTGTTTCCTTCCCACCAAAGTGGTCCCTATTTATCTACTTGCGGTTTCTTGCTTTCGAACTGCTAGGTTGGCCAGAGCTAGGACAAAGATGGGAGCTCATTCCGTCCAGCAGTACTCGGGAATCAAACTGCTGACCTTCCACCTCCCAGTCAGCATCTTAGCCACTTGAGCCACTGCAGACCTATACCCTTCTAAAATGGTATTGTGTGAGTAGGGGGCTGGGTTATGCTCCCTCAGACAGTTGAGGCGGCTGGACTGGTGCCCCCCCCACACACACACCATTTACAGCTGCCGTAAATGTGTCCATGGCTGTTGTAAATGCATGTATGGGTGCTGTAAACATGTCCACAGCTGTTGTAAATGTGTTTACGGCTGTTGTAAATGAGTCTGCAGCTGATTCTGGCAGCAGGGCCTGCAAAGGCAGGGGGTGGATTATTTGGTGCCATGGGCTGGATCTGCCCCATGGGCTATAGGTTGCCTACCTCTGTTCTAGGGGATAAGAGAGGCTTTTTCCTCATATACCCTAGCAATCCCTAAATCTCTGTTGGCAAAGAAATGTAAACATCCTTGCCCTAGTACACTACTGAGGGGTGGGGGAGAGATTTTGGGAGATGGCTGTGCATATACTAATTTAGATATGACGCTCACAGAATGTATAGCACTCCCCCCCCAAGCTTTCAGGGTGAAAATCTTGTGTACCCCTGTACTAATATTTCATTGTGCATGCACAGGAGAATGGCAATTATGTTTTCTATTGTTTTTCCTAGTAATTCCTTATGCTGTTTCTAAGGTTACTATCCCTTGCAACAACTTTATCTGCAGCTTCCAGAAATGCTGTATCAGAGGGTCATGCAAACTATGAATTCACTTTGAAACAGCCATAAATTAACTGAGATATAACCTAAAACTGATCTAAGACGATACTAATAAGCTAGAGTCCAATAAACATATCATGCACACTCTCAAACTTGAGGTTTTTCTTATGTATAGTTTTTTTTAAAAATTCATATCTTGCCCATCTGGGATATTCTCCCACTCTGGGTGGGCAGCATACAACAATTAGAATTTTTAATAATAATAATCATCATTTGACCCAAAATACAATATAAAATCAAACATAATATAATAAACAGAAACAATAAACCATAAACAATGGTTTCATGCCTAGTTTGCAATACTGACTCTTTGGGATGGTTATCAGAGTATAACTTGACTAAACTTAACTTCTCTTGCAACTTGCTCTCTCACATCTATTGTTGGAGGCATCCCACAGGCCCTAACTGTTACTGCATATCTGATGTGCTTTCTTCACGTGGCCTTTTTCTTTTATTCTTTACTAGCATATTTTGCCCGGCAGTGCCGGGCTGTTTTAAATTGTGTTGGAAGGTTTTTTTTCTTAATGTTGATAAAGAAGAGCTTAGTCTGTAATTGTTCTTTTAAAAAAAATTATTTATGCACAATGCCTTTATATTTTCATTTGTTAAATAGATTGTATTGTTGTGATACTTTACAGTAATAACAACTTGTATTTTGAAATTTTTCTAATGTGTTTTTGAATATTTGCTTTAACATATACGTTAATTTTTGTTACGATGCCGGGATGTTATAAACTGTGATCAGTTTGTTTGGGTATTTGTGGATTAAAAAAAGAACAAAGGATTATATAATTTTTTCTAAATTTTCTATTTAACCAAATAATATTTAGTATGTGACCTTTTTTTAATGGTTGTATCGTAGGTAATAATTTTAAAAATGTGAAATTACATATTTTTACATTAAATGTTTTTTAAACTGTGTTGCAATGATCCGTGGGAGTAAAGGTACTGAATTCAAGGAAGACGAGGAGAGGAGAGTGTATGGTGGAAAAAGCCAGTCCCAAATCCTCGGGTGGTCTGTATTTATTCTATTCCTGGATCTCACACGCACAGCCTGTGTGAGACCCCATGACAGAAGGCTTGTTTTCCTAGCATATTATTGGCTAAGTACATTTGCCAGTCTAAGAAGTTACTGTGTGCCTAGGTTAGCCATGAGTATGCTAATCAACAGGAACAGTGGAACTGACTGTTATTGCCTATCTGGACTTCTTGTAAACATCAGGCATCTTTGCTCTAGTTGTTTGGTCTAACTGGTTTGGTGTCTCCTAGGATGTGAGTAATCTTCCGTGTGCTGTTTACTAGTCACTGCGACATTTGGGTGACACTTAACCTATATCCACTCAGTGCTCCCAGCCAAGGAAATATGGAGTCACTTCTGCTAATGCACTATTAGCCCATACCAATTTCCTCTCCTGTAAAGGCCGGTTGGTTTTCTGCTTGTGTGCGAGCTAGATGACCCAATCGGGAAAGGTAGCTGACCAATCAGTGACCTGGGCTACCAAAAAAACTGTCTTTAGATTTTTGGGTTTTATTTGAGTTAAAACTAAACACAGGATTTTAGAAATATGTTTATGTTATTTTTTTGAGATATATTTGTGATTTGTGTAAAATTGTGATTTTGTGTTATGTTTTTGACTTGTTTTTACTCTGTTGAGTGTTTTTGAGTTGTTTTTACTATTGTGCCCTGCAGGTGGGGCTGCTAGGGGTTTTGGTTTCATTTCAGGTGTTTTTTCTCTTCTGTCCTCTGGGTGGTGCTTCTTCTGGTAAGTCGTCTTTGGTTCTTCATTTCTGTTCTGGACGTCATGGAGGGAGGACACGCTGGTAAGTTGTCTGGTTTTCTTTCTTCTGGGGTTTTTCTTTGTTTTGGTTTTGTGTTGGTGGGCTGGGAGGTGTTTCTGTTTGGTATTTTGTTTGTTGGTTTATTTTTAGTTTGGTTTAATTGGTTTGATTATTTCTGTTTATGTTTAATTTGTTTTATTTCGTTGTTGTTTTGTGTTTTTTATGTTGTAGTTAGGTGTTTTGTTTGTGGTTTTGTGGTGTTGTGGAAGTTTTTGTTTGTGTATTTTGTGGTTTATTTATTTTTGTTTATTAATGTTTTTTTAATTATCGATTTATTTTTATTTTATTATTTTGTAATAATTTTGGTGTTTGTTTTTGTTGTTTTCTTTTTGGTGATGTTGTTTTGGGGATGTTTTGGTGTGCACGCACACACACACTGGGCAGGTTTGAAAGGTCCAGCCTAGTAGGTGTGTGCTGCACCCAGGTGAGGAGCTCTGGGAGGCGAAGGCAATGACTGGAGGCCCGTTTGCTGCCTTTGCTTCCCAGGGAATTGGTTTGCTTTCAATGGGGGTGGGTGGGTGGGAAGGTACTGGTGTATTCCCCACCCCCTTGAAAGCGAAACACTTCCTCGGGAAGTAAAGGCAATGACCGGAGCCTCATTCACAGGGAATTGGTTTGCTTTCAAGGGGGGCGTGAATGCATTAGTACCTTTCCCCCTCCTTGACATCCCTCCCCTGTTTTTGGTGTTTTTTTCCCCGGCTCAACTTTTCTTGAGGCCGGTGGTGGTCTCACCATGTCTTCGGTGGGGTAGTGTGGGGGAGAGGGAGTCCCTCTTCTTCCTGTTGCTCCAGGAAAGAAGGATGGCAGGTGTCTCGCAGTGGCATTTTTTGGCTTTTTATTTTGCGTGGCTGTGAGGCGCTGCATCTGCCTGCGGCAGACTTGCGCTCCTGTTGCATTTTGTATTTTTATTTTTCATGCACCGGCTTTCTCAGTGTTCTGCATGCTCATGGCACGCAGGACGCTGGAGCTTGTAGTTTTGCATTTGTGGTTTCCGTTTGTGCGGTGTTTTTTTCCTGCGGCTCGATTTTGATTGGCCGTGTCACGCTTTCCAACGTTCTTTTTGCTTGCGCCTCTTAGCCTGATTGGCTGTGGCGTGGCGTGGTGCAAGGAACATTGGGAAGTGAAGTCTTTTCCTTTTGTTTGCGTTCGTGGGTCTACTGCGCCACTGGCGCATTTCTTTTTTAAAATATTTTTATTAAGTTTTTTTTAAAAAAATACAAATAATATATGTTAAAAAATACAACAAATACAAGAAATTACAAATCAGAAAAAAGAAAATCACATTACATTAATTTGTTGTATTACTAATTATAATACCCAGTGATATTTACAAACCATGACGATCGAATTTCTAATTTAATTTCCCCAGAAACTCATATGTTGAGGTACCGGCTTATCCCCTTTATCACTCACAAGGACAAATTCCACAAATGGTTTCCATATTTCTCAAAATTTGTTCTCTTTTAAAATACTTTTCTTCACATTAAATTCACATGTCAATTTATCATTTAATGCAATTTCCCACATTTCTTTATACTATTCATCAATTTTTAACCTTAAATCACGTTTCCATTTTCTCGCTATACACAGTCTTGCAGCCATTAATATTATTGACACCAGTTCTTTTTTGTTTGTACTCATATTTATATCATCCAATCCCATCAGCAAGGCGATACCTGGCTCCAGTTTTATATCAACTTTAGTAATCGCTGAAATTTCTTTCTCAATTAGTTTCCAAAAAATCTTAACCACTTTACAACTCCACCACATGTGTTCATATGTTCCAAGCTCACTTTTACATCTCCAGCAATCTCTTGATTTACTATTATCCATTCGATACAATTTAACTGGAGTCAGGTACCACCTCCACAATATTTTATAATTATGTTATTTTAATCTTACAGAAAGATTTTTCATAATTCTTCTCCTCCATTTACTCTTCCACTGTGATTCCAAAATTCTTATATTTAAATCTTCTTCCCATAGTATTCTCAACACATTTTGTGAGTTTTCATCCTTATTCAAAATTCTATATATTTTACTTACTAAACCTTTTATCTCCATTTCTCCTTTTCTTATTTTACAGATCATCTCCTCAAATTCTGTTTTCCCTCTCTGTAAACTGAGCTCCTCTTTATATCTCTTCCCCCATTTTTTTACCAAAATTATTTGTAACCAGTTCAGTTTCATCTGTTTAAACACTTCAGCTCTTAATTCCAAGTTATCCATCATTTTTATCCAATCTTTTAACAGAAACACATCATTTCTCAGAAGTATATCCTTTATTCTTTTGTTTACTTTCAAAGGGAAAGTCTTAACATCTTCCAGATCCATTATCAGGGAAATTCCCGGCACTATTTTCTCTTTAATATTTTTCCAAACCTCCATCAGTGCTTTCATTAATGGATTATTTACCTTTATTTTCATCCCCTTATCCAAAAAAATTGCCTTCCCAAATTGTTGTAATTCTTTTATTTCTGTCTCATCCCAAATAACATCAGGTTTTGTTATAATTTTTACAACATTTTTAAACTGAAATGCTCTATAATAGTGTTTAATATTTGGAATACCCAATCCACCTTCTTTTTGCGATATATACCATAAACTTTTTGTAATTCTCGGTCTTTTCCCCCCGTTACAAAAAGTATTTATCATGCTCTGAAAAATCTTTATATCTTTTTCTTTTAAGTGAATTGGTAAGGCATCAAACAAATAATTAATCTTTGGCAATAATTTCATCTTACACAAAGCTATCCTACCAAACCAAGACAAATTTAACTTATTATATTGCTTTATTTTCCCCTTTATTTCCATTCTTTATCATAATTTAGTCTCTTAAGTTCCTCTATTTTATTTGCAATATTCCCAAATATTTCACACTATCTTTAATTTGTATATTATATCTTTCCTTTATTTTTTTGATCTTCTTCATTTCCATTACAAATAATCATTTCAAATTTATCCCAATTCACTTTTAAACCCGTCATTTCCTCAAATTCCCTCAAATGTACCTGGATATATTCCATTGTTTTCACAGGGTTTTTCATTATGACCATTGTATCATCAGCATATAAACTAATTTTTACTCCTTCTATTCCCTCAATTGTTCTATCTTCTCTTATAAGTGTCGCTAATAATTCCATGGCCATCACGAAAAGTATAGGCGACAATGGACAACCTTGCCTAGTACCCACTTCTAAGTTTATATCTTCTGTAAATGTTTCATTCACTTTTACTCTAGTTATTCCTTTCTGATATAGTTGATCAATTAAATTTATAAATTTCATACCAAACCCAAACTTTCTTATAATTTCTTTAATTGTAATCCATTGCAAAGAATCAAAGGCTTTAAAAATATCTAAAGATAATAATCCAATCTTTTCCCTTTTTTTGTTCTGCTATATTCACCAAATCAATTACCCTTCTAGTAAGATCTGCCATATATCTTCCCTTCAGAAAACCAGCCTGATCCTTATTTATATATTCCTTCATGAATTCATTTTGTCTATTCACCAATATTGCAGCAAAAAAATTTGCATCTTGATTAATCAATGAGATTGGCCTATAAGACTCTATCTTATTCAAATCTTTCCCTGGTTTAGGAATCAAAGCAATTACTGATCTATACCATGAAGTTGGTAATAAACCACCATCCAATATATAATTAAACAGCTTCAGGAGTCTTGGTATTACCAATTCTTTAAATTGTTTATAAAATTCCGCTGAGAATCCATCCTCGCCAGGCGCCTTACCACTTTTCAATCCAATTATCACCCCTCTTATCTCTTTTTCTGTTATTGGTGTTTCCATTCTATCTTTATGCTCCTCCCTTATTCTGATTCCCTTCCATTTATCCCAATAATCCCTTAATTTTCCTACTCTTATTTTTTTTTTTAGAATATAATTCTTGATAAAAACTTTTATTATCTCCACCTTTTCCTTTGTTTTGTTACATCTCACTCCTTGTTGGTTTATTAAAATGCCAATTTCTCTTCCAACACTTTTTTCTTTCGCAGCTCTAGCTAATAATTTTGAATTCTTGTTGCTATATTCAAAATATTCCCTTTTTAAGTATATCAAATCTTTTTTAACTTTTTCTATGTCCTTGCCGATCTGTTCTTTTCTCAATTTCTGGATATTTAATAATGTTTCTTTCTTCCCTGTTCTTATATGTTCCTCCTGAAGTTGTCTAATTTCTCTTTCAATTTTCTCATATTTATCCTTTAAATGTTTATTTCTTATACTATTTAATTTAATACATTCTCCCCTAAAAACCAACTTCATAGCATCCCACACTACGTTATATGTTACTTCGCCTGTATCGTTCCATTGCCAATATTGATTCCAAACTTTTTTCATATTTTCCTTATTTACAGGCTCATTAAACAATTTTGAATCATATCTCCAACTACTTTTTCCCCTCTCTGATTTCCCAATTCCCAATTGCATTAAAAGTTTAGCATGGTCTGATTCTTTGAAAATTCCAATATCTATTTCTTCTATATTCTTAAATATATCTTCAGTAACAAAAAAATAGTCTATTCTAGAATATGAATTGTATACATGTGAAAAATATGTATATTTTCTTTCTGTTCCTTTAAATTCTCTCCACGCATCTTTTAACCCTAAAGGTTTTATCCAATTATCTAATATCTTCATTTTTGATCCCATTTTGTCCCTATCTATGTTAGTGCAACCCATACTAGACCGAATTAAATTAAAATCACCTGCTGCTATCATTTTAACCGTCTTTTCTTTTTCCAAAATTCAATATACCTTGTCTAAAAACTTATGCTGATGTTCATTTGGAGCATATATATTCACCAAGGTCACTTCTTCATCGTCTATTATACCCTTTACAATCAAAAACCTACCTTCTGGATCAGAAATACTCTTAGTCAAAACAAAACCCAATCTGGTTGGAATCAGTGTTGCCACCCCTCTTGCTTTAGAAGTTCCATATGCTTTTTCATATATCTGTATCCAACCCAGAAATAATTTGCTGGTATCTTCTGATTTTTGATGTGTTTCCTGTAAAAAAATTATATCTGGACGATCTTTTCTAAGAGCTGCTTGTAATCTTTTACGTTTAACTTGGGAACCCGTACCTTTCACATTCCATGTCAACATCTTAATAAACTTCATGGGAAATTTTTACCTCAATCCTTCCATTTCTAACATGAGCCTCATGAGTACTGCATTTAACTAAACCTCTTACCCTAGACATTAATGAAACAATAATTTACAAACAATAACAAAAAACAAGAAAAAATAAAAATTTTACCCTCTCCACTTTTTAAAAAAAGAGGCCTTTGATAACCAAAGAGGGGAGGGGGGGAAGCACGTCAATGGGAGCTGAAGATCACTAAGTCCCTCCCTCTGCTCCCTCAGGCACATTATCATCCTCCTGTCCACCAAAATGTAAGCCACCGGATGTTAACAGTTCTTGCTTCAATAATTCCCATTCTTGAGTATCGTTCTCCAGTAATTTAGCATCAACAAGTATATCCAATACAAAAGCATTCTCCCTCACAACATATCTCCTACCTAGGTGCCAAAAAGTCAACATTTTTGGAAATTTCCAATTATATTTAACACCTTTACCAATCAAATATTTTGTAATAGATTTCATAGTTTGACACCAAATTCTTTCCTCCTGTGCAATGTCATTGTAAACTTCAACATCTGCTCCATCAATCTTCAAAACTGTTGAACCCATTTGTTTAATATGGGCCATTAATCTCATCTTATCTATTGCACAAGCAAATTTTAACAACACATTCCTTGGAGCGGTTCTCCCTCTCTTCTGTCTGAGACGATACAGACTTACAATGTCTTCTGAAGAATAACTGTACTCCATCGCCATGCCATTTAACCACTCCAAAATCCTATCTCTTAACATGTCTGGATTTTTCTCAGGTAAGTTACGGATCACTATGTTCGGACGTCTCATCTGCTCCTCCATTCTTGCAACACGTTTCTCCAGAAGAGCCACCTTAGTTTCTCTCATCTTCTCTCTCTCTTTCAACATCTTAACCTCCAATTTAATTTCCTTCTGTTTTTTTTATTTCTTCTTGATCTTTCTTTAAGGTAACTTGTCCTTTTTCTATATCATCAAATTTTTGATCAAATATATCAGACATTGCTCCCATTTGCTTCTGTCCATCTTTAATTAATGACTCCATTCCTACTAACTTTTCAAAAAGCAATTCATATTCGCTCTTAGGCCCCATAGGGCTTTTCCTTATGGCACCAGATGCTACTGTACCACCTGCCATAGTTGCTGTGATTGGGGTCATTGCTACTAATGTTGTAGTTACTGCTGTTACTGCTACTGTAGACATTGCTGTTGTAGTAATTGTAGTCGTTGTTGCTGCTACCATTGATGTTGATGTCATCTTTGTTACTGAGACTGTTGTTGTCACCGGTGGTGTAGGTACTGTTGTCTTTATTGTCTTTATTACTGGAGCTGTTGCTGTTGTCACTGGTACCATAGATGCTGTTGTCGGTGATGTTAGTATAGTTGTCACTAATTTCTTTGCTGGTGTTACTGTTGCTTCAACAAGCGAACCTTGTATTAACTTTTGTTGCTGCTGTTGTTGTAACATATTTTTCATTTTCTCCTGTTCCTCTGCATCTTTTACCTCCTGAGCTAATGTCTTCTTCATATCTTTAGAGTCCTCTTGTAACCGAACCAGCCTTTTATTACTTCTATTGGACGATGTCTCCCTGTCTCTTGACCAAGCTATTTTCTTCACTTTATCTTTACCACGACCATGCTGACTCATTCACTTAAAAATCTAATTACAACTCATATACAAACTCAAAAAACTTCATTAAAATAATATCAAACCTCTAAACACTTTATATTAAGCTACATCAATGAAAGGAAAAATAGGAAAATAATACCAACTGTACTTTTATATTTATTTATTTTATTTATTTATTTATTCAATTTATATCCCGCCCACTCAACACAAGGCCGACTCTGGGCGGCTAACAACATAAAAAGTAACCCCAGGGCAACCCAAGGAGTTTACAGACAATATTCACAAATACAACAATAATCCTAAAAACAGTTAAAACAGTAAAAAAAAAGTTAAGACTACCCACCCCCTAAAAAGCAAGGGCTGCAGGATCGAAAAGGCACCATGGGGAAGAGTTCCTCTACACCAACCACCCCATGGTGGTTACCCTTCCACCCGCACCCCACACTTGACCTGCCAGCCAGGTTTTAAGATCCCTTCTGAAAGGCAGCAACTCCGTCCGAAGACGTAATTCTGTTGGCAGGAGGTTCCAGAGGGCCGGTGCAGACACGGAGAAGGCTCTCCTCCTTGTGCCAGAGAGGCGAGCCCCTCTGGCTGATGGAACAATTAGAGAGCCCCTCCGGTCCGCTCTGGTTGGACGGACAGACGTCCTCAGGGCGATGCGGTCTCTTAGGTAACCTGGCCCACTACCATATAGGGCTTTAAAGGTCAAAACCAGCACCTTGAATTGCACCCGGAGACATACTGGCAACCAGTGCAGCTCCCGGAGCAGTGGCGAAGCATGAGCATAACGGCCACACCCCATCACCACCCGGGCAGCCGCATTTTGGACCAGCTGTAGCCTCCGAATGGTCGTCAAGGGCAGCCCCATGTAGAGCGCATTGCAATAGTCTAGTCTGGAGGTAACCAGAGCATGGGTGACCATGAGCAAGGAGTCCCGGTCCAGGAGTGGGCGCAACTGGCGAATCACCCGAAGTTGGGCGAAAGCCCTCCTGGTCACAGCCACCACCTGTTCTTCTAGCAGTAGCCGTGAATCCAGGAGGACCCCCAAGTTGCGCACCGGGTCTGTCTGGGGCAAAATAGCCCCATCCAGAACCAACGATGGAAGCTCCCGGATTAACGCAGGACCCCCTATCCATAGCCACTCAGTCTTGCTGGGATTCAATTGTAGCCCGTTAGCCCCCATCCAGACCCCCACAGCTTCCAGGCATCTGGAAAGGACTTTGACAGCATCACTGGGGTCCCCATGGGCCGAGATGTACAACTGAGTGTCATCCACGTACTGATGGTACCGCACCCCATGGGAACGAATGATCTCACCCAGCGGTTTCATGTAGATGTTAAATAGGAGAGGAGAGAGCACCGAGCCCTGAGGAACCCCCCATTTGAGGGGCCTAGGACTGGACCTCTCACTCTCCAACCACACCGACTGGGACCGACCCTTCAGAAATGAGGAAAACCAGGACCACACAGTACCCTGGATTCCCAAACCTCGGAGCCGTTCCAGAAGGATACCATGGTCAACGGTATCGAAAGCCGCTGAGAGGTCAAGAAGAGCGAGGACGGATGGGTGACCACCGTCCCGCTCCCGCCAGAGATCATCCATCAGTGCGACCAATGCTGTCTCAGTACCATATCCAGGCCTGAATCCTGACTGAAAAGGGTCCAGATAATCCGCTTCATCCAGTACCCCCTGCAGCCGACACGCCACTGCCTTCTCCAACACCTTCCCTAAAAAGGGGAGGTTTGAGACAGGCCTATAGTTAGTTAGGACAGCTGGGTCGAGGGAAGATTTCTTCAGGAGGGGGCGCACCAAAGCATGTTTTAAAGGTGCAGGAAACACCCCCTCTCGCAATGATGCATTGATCACAGCCCCAACCCAGCCACCTGTCACTGCCTTGGAGGTTTTCACCAACCAGGTGGGACAGGGGTCCAAAGGGCAGGTAGTGGCGCGCACAGCTGCAAGGAGCCTGTCCACTTCATCAGGGGCAACTGGATCAAACCGGTCCCAGATGGCATAGCAAGACTGTGCTCCGGCTCCCTCCGGACTCTCCCCATCCACGCCAGGATTAAACCCAGAGCGAATCCGATCGATTTTCTCCACTAGATGGTCAGCAAAGTCCTCAGCCGACCCCTGCCAACCGGGCACCGGGGTCCCCCTACCAAGGAGAGACCCGGTAACCCGGAACAGGGTGGCTGGGCGATTATCAGCGGAGGCGATAAGGGTGGTGAAGTATTGTCGCCTCGCCACCTCCATCGCCACTAGATAGGCCCTAATAGCGGCCCTAGCTAGTGTCCAATCGGAGTCTCTCTGGGTCTTCACCCAGCGGCGCTCTTGGCGTCTCTTTGCCCGTTTGAGCTCCCGCAGTTCATCTGTGAACCATGGAGATGACCTAGCTCGATGAGCTCTGAGAGGCCGTAGTGGTGCGATTTCATCCAAGGCCGCTGTTGTCATCCTGTTCCACAGGTCGACCAGTGCCTCGGGCGAATCGTGCTGCCGATCCAGAGGAAAATCCCCCAGTTCCCTCTGGAATCCATCAGGATCCATCAGTTGCCTGGGGCGGGCCATTCTAATAGGCCCTGCCTCCCTACGGTAAAGCGACGTACCCAGGAAGTCTAGAGCCACCAAATAGTGATCTGACCATGGCACAGGTGTTATGTCTAATTTCCGTAATCTCAGATCACTCTGCCACCGCTCCGACAAAAAGATTAAATCTGGTGTGTGGCCACTGCCCCTGGTCGGGCCCTGAATTACCTGAATCAGGTCCATATCTGCCATGGAAGCCATGAACTCCTGAGCCACCTCGGAGCCAGTCCCCAGCGAGGGTAAATTGAAGTCCCCCAGAACCATCAGTCTAGGGAACTCCAACGCCAATGCTGAGATGGCCTCGAGGAGCTCAGGCAGGGAGTCCCTTACCCTGCAAGGGGGCAGGTACAGGAGTAAGACTCCCAACTGACCCTTAGAGCCCAGACGCAGAAGCAGGGCCTCACAACCCAGAATTTGTGGAGCAGTAGCCCTGGTGACTCCCAGTGACTCCCTGGCTATGATGGCGACGCCACCGCCCTTACCCTTATCCCTAGGCTGGTGCCAAATACTGAACCCAGAGTATTAGAGTATTAGAGTATTTAAAAAGGGGAAAAAATAAATAGAAAAAGAAGAAAGAAAGGGAAAAGAAAAAGAGAAAAAAGGGGGGAGAAAAAAAGAAAAAGAAAAAAAGAAGGGGGAAAGGGAAAAGAAAAAGTGAAAAAATGGAGAAAAAGGAAAAAAGAAAAGAGAAAAAATATGAAAAAAATAATAATAAAATAATAATAATTGCTTTAACCGCCAAAATTATATCAATAGGCCAGTTCCATCTAAACAAAATTAAAAATTAAAAATTAAAAGTTCAAAAAAAAGTCCTACAGTCGAAACTTGTGTGTTCTCTTGATTATTCTCTATTTGATGAAGTCCTTTCCCTTACAA
This sequence comes from Bradypodion pumilum, assembly GCA_035047305.1. NCBI lineage: Eukaryota > Metazoa > Chordata > Lepidosauria > Squamata > Chamaeleonidae > Bradypodion > Bradypodion pumilum. The sequence goes on from JAWDJD010000002.1 coordinate 328,605,100, forward strand.
ATGAGCCAATTCAGTAATGGTCAAAAATGAGAATTCTATCAATGAAAATAAAAACAAAATAACTTGACTCAACCACATAGAGATAGAATATTTTCTTTCTTATAGTGTCTGTTCTCACTCCACTCACTCCAGCCGTAGCTACCGGGGAAAAATTCCCTTCCAAAAAGTAAGTGAAAGGAAAGAAAAAATCATGTGCACATATAGGCTCCCCTTTTAAGTAAATCCACTCCGTCTATGTCACTTTACAATCTTCGCGGTTAAAGCAAAAACAAAAAAGACTTACAAAAAACAAAACTTAGTCCAGTCGGCTATCTTCCAGCTGTTCCCAGTCTCAGTTAATAAGGTCAGGCAAAGAGAACTTTTCTTAACTGCATCACAAGCTCAAATTCCATTCCGTTCCACTCTCAATCTTGCAGCGCCATTTTAACTGCAAACCACAGCACAGCAGCATCTGAATCCACCACAATCATTGAGGTTTTACACCCTTCTTCAATCCATTTTAACCAACAGAACTCAACTCAAACTGTTAAGTAGTAACAGTAGTAACTCAGACAGAATGCAAGGTCCACAATCTCTGCTTTATTCTCCTCCCTCCTTACTCCATTCCACTCTGTTCCGGAGAGAGACCAAAATCCACTTCAGTGCCAGCGAGACCAGCCAACCATGACTCTCGCCCCTGCTGGACTTACCATTGCCAGTCATCTCCTTCTGCTTTCAATCACTTGCTTCTGTCTCCACAACCAGTATTTTGCCTCTGTCTCCTCCTCCTTCCAAATTCAAGGCTCGGGGAACAAGCTCCTTTGTTTCTTGAATTAAAGAGAGGAGTAGAATTTCCACTCTCTCTCCCTCTTCAAGCCCCCCCCCCCCCGCTGCCTTCTAATCACAGCACAGTGTCTCTGCTCCAGTTGTTTACCTTGCTATCCTCCAGTAATCCGACCTGCTGCTTCTCCAAAAAATTATTTTTTGAGACTGTCTCACATCAGGTAACTTTCACCTTGCTTTTTAAAACATTTCTTCATTTAAATCCACCTTTAGTGGCCCACCTTTGAGAGAGAACAGAAGATCCCTTCTGCTCAGCCCGACATTACATCACTTCCCCCCCACTGGCGCATTTCTCAACCCCCCAGTTACCTCCATACCCAGTTCGGGTGAGTGCACGAATGCTCGGTACGGGATATTATGGCCGGGTGCAGGATCCTTTGTCAAATCGGTTAACGCTCAGATTTATAGGTATAGATTGTTTGCCGATGTACTCTCACACATGTATGTGTTCAAACAAAAGCAACACAGGAAGGCAAAGCTGAGCACTTAACTGAGTACTTATGCTTTTGGAAGTTGTATTTTGCTTTTTCAAATGAAAAGAAAACATTTTCAGCAATATAAAACCCATTGTCAAAGCAGTTGAAGTACCTATAATGAATTATTTGGAACATCTCAGATCTCTACAAGCAGTTTACCATTCCATGGGAGAAACTGCAAAATGGAATCACATTGTTATACTGCAGCTAAGGCAAAATTAATTTACAAGATAAAAACTTCAAACTATCTTCCGAAAATCAATTTAAAATATAATAAATTATTATTCCTCTCTTAGAGTATAGTACTCCAGTGTATTTCTCTTAGAAATTAGTTTTGTATTGATGCTAATCTAACAAATTTACTCCAAAAATGTGGGAAAGAGAATACTGGACCAGATAGACTTTTCATCCAGTGCAGTATCAATCTTCTTATGTTATTCTCCCATTGCATACATTTTTTTGGGAGATCTTGAGTAGTAGCAAGAAAGTCTCAAACTTTTACAAGCCCACGCTAAAATTATACCTGTCATTTTAAATGTAAAGTTATGCACTTTTAAAGTCATACTTAGCAGATACTATTTTCTTTGTGACTTCTCCATCTGCTTGCTGAGATATAGTACCTGTGACAGCCTGCAAATATTAGACATGAAAGTATTAGTGTTATCATTTTCTGTCAGTTGATTGATTAAAGGCACTTTTACAAGTGCCTGTCACTTTTTTTGTGCAGAAAATTAAACTGGTGAATTATCTCTCCAAAGCCTCTTACATAAAATATTCATGCAGAGTTTCAGCAAAGGTTTTTCAAATGATACGAGCACTGGGCCAGCTTAATGGGGCCATTCTTTAGAAAACACACATCAAAGCTTCCTGGAATAATGTCATCCACTAACATTCCTTCCCAGAATTCTGACCAATTTTCTTACGTCATTCTTTTAGGATTTTTTAAAATGCAGTCATAGATGCTAATTACATTAATGTAATTTAAACCAAAGTTGAAGCATCCTTTTGGGACATTTAGAATCTTTGTCTTTTTCTGAAATTTCAAGTTTCCAAAATTGGACTTCAGTCTCAGAATTGGATCTCATGGACATCAAGGCGTCATCGTGAGCACTACAACAGGAATTATCTTGGACAATCTCTTTGCAAAAGGCACTTCTTGCCACTGTCTCTCTGCCACTAGATCAATGAGAGGAGACTTCACCAAATGGCAAAAATCAGACAAAAAACTATTATTTTTCAGGAGAACTGTGTATGATGTGTTGTAAAAAAATAACTACCTTGCATTTCCCCATAAGTGAAATTCAGGAGGTGCTTTAAAATAATATATGTCATATTGGCTATCCTATTTTAATGTAGCAAATGCCCAAGAGCCAGAAGTTAGCCCATGTGCAGAGGCAGCTTTGGTCAGGGTGCAAAGGGCAATGTCTCAATCCAAACTTAGTTGGGTCACCACAGAGCCAGTAACCAAATTCTAAGAAGCAAGAAGGGGTGTGAAAAAGGCAGTCAGGTCTTAGCCTCAATGAATGCCTTCCCATGTCAACATGTTTGTGGTTTATGGTTATATAGTTTTAAAATTAAAAAGTAATGGTTGTATACTAACCAGAGTGGGAGAATATCCCAGATGTGAGGTTTATAAATGCAATCAAACAATATTACCATCAGGAAACAGGCAGAGGCCAAAGCCATGTGACTCAGGTTGCCATTGAACATGGCTGGTCAGGAACATATGTTGTTTCTTAGCACTGCATGGTGGTATGGATTTTGTTTTAATTTGTCGATAGTGTGAATAATATGTCGTTAATAGCAGCTGCTGTTAATCAGCTACTCATAACAGGTAGAATGTTTTTGCTGCAGATGCTGACTTGCTTCATCTCTACTTTGAGCATCTCTGCTTCCAGGAGCTGGGAAAGAGTCAGCCTCCGAGGCTTCATCTCAGCCTATAGAAAGTGAATCATCTCTGAGTAAGCCAGGTTCTGCTTGGATGTCCCTGTTTTGGGAATGACAGGCTGAAGCCTCCAGCTCATGCTCAGAAATCTCAAAGTAGAATATGTTTTCCTCCCAGAAGGAATCTGCCCGGTAAGTCATGACATCAGCTCCATATTCAACTTTTTGCAGTATAAATAGTATTTCCTAAGGTCTAACTATACATTAAGAAAAATGTTTCTTCCCCATAATAGGCTGTAATTCCTCCCACAACATGATTTCCTCAGAGATAAGTGCCTCAACAATAGGACCTGTGAATCAAGCCCATCACAAAACAAAACCTCTTAGAGTGCCAGCTAAAACAGTGAGGGGAAATGCATGCTACGACAAACATAAGTCTTTAAGGTCTTGCTGGAACACCATTCCTAATTACTCACTAACATTTTCTTCTAGTTTGACCCCACTATTAAATTGTACATTATGGTTGGTATTCCCAATTGGTGGCCATCAGTCTTAGATCTGCAGGTTTCCCATTTGCACCTTGAATTCTACTCCTTGTACAGTATATCACTTAAAGAGTGCTGCACTAATTACATGGAAAGATGGTCATATATTTCAAAAGATAATACTAGTGATAACAGTAAGCTCAAGTGTACATTATTGGCATAGCTGTCAAGTATCCTGTTTTGCCCTGGAAAACCCCAAAATTCCCGCCATCACATATTTTTTTAATAATCTCTTGTATTTTTTAAAAAATCCAGGGTGTGTGTAAATCTCCCACATATTATTGTATTATTATTGTTGTTGTTGTTGTTCAGTCACACAGTCGATTCCGACGTTTTGCGACCCTATGGACCATTGTTCTCCAGGCGCCTCTGTCCTCCACCATCCCACTCAGCCCTCCCAGTTCTGTGCCCATTGTGTCTACAATACCATGTAGCCATCTCATCTTTGGCCTCCCCCTTCTTCTTTTGCCCTCCACCTTTCCCAACATCACAGCCTTCTCAAGTGAGTCCTGCCTTCTCATTTGATGCCCAAAGTACTTTAGCCTCATCTTTACTATTTGACCTTCCAATGAGCAGTCAGGGTTGATTTCTTCTAAGATTGACCTATTTGTTCTCCTCACTGTCCAGGGTACCCTCAAAACTCTCCCCCAACACCACATTTCAAAGGCATTTATTCTTCTGCGTTCAGCTTTCCTAATTGTCCAGCTCTCTCATGCGTACATTACCACTGGGAATACCATTGCTTTGACTATTCTAATTTTTGTTTGCAATGTGATGTCTCTGCTTTTCACTATGTTTCCCAGGTTTCTCATGGCTTGTCTCCCAAGAATCAGTCGCCTTTTTATTTCATGGCTGCAGTCCCCATCTGCAGTGATCTTTGATCCTAAGAATGTAAAATCTGTCACTGCTTCTACTTCTTCCCCATCTATTTTCCAGGAACTGATGGGGCCTGTTGCCATTATCTTGGTTTTCTTGATATTGAGTCTCAAGCCAGCTTTTGCACTCTCCTCCTTCAATCCAATCAAGAGATACTTTAGGTCTTCCTCACTTTCTGCCATTAGGGTGGTATCGCCTACATATCTCAGATTGTTGATGTTTCTCCCAGCAATTTTTATCCCACATTGTGATTCCTCCATCCCTGCATTGCGAATTGTGTGCTCTGTGTATAAGTTGAATAAGCAGGGTGACAAAATTCAGCCTTGTCTTACTCCTTTTCCTATTCCAAACCACTCTGTCATTCCGTGTTCTGTCCTAACTGTTGCTTCTTGATTCATGTACAGATTTCTCAGGAGGCATATGAGGTGCTCTGGTATTCCCATCTCTTTAATTACTTGCCACATCTTGTTGTGATCCACACAATCAAATGCCTTAGTGTAGTCAATAAAACAAAAGTAAACTTGTTTCTGGTATTCCTTTGTTTTCTCCATGATCCAACGTATGTTGGCAATGTGGTCTTTGGTCCCCCTGCCTCTTCTGAAACCAGCCTGCACCTCTGGTAATTCTCTCTCCACATGCTGCTGAAGTCTATCCTGTATTATCTTGAGCATCACCTTGCTGGCATGTGGGATGAGCGTAATTGTTCGATAATTTGAACATTCTTTGGCATTGCCCTTTTTTGGGATTGGAACTTATACTGATCTTTTCCAATCCTGTGGCCACTGTTTTGTTTTCCAAATCTGCTGGCATATTGAATGCAGTAATTTGATGCCATCATCTTTTAGAGCTTTGAATAATTCAACTGGGATACCATCATTTCAACTAGCTTTGTTGTTTGCAGTGCTCTTTAGGGCCTTTCTGACTTCGCTCTCCAGGATGTCTGGCTCTAGTTCAATTTTTTCATCATTGTGATTATCAGGAGTGTTGAGGTCCTTTTTGTAGAGTTCCTCTGTGTACTCTTTCCATCTTTTCTTAATCTCTTCTGCATCAGCTAGCTCCTTTCCGTCTTTGTCCCTTATCATGATCATTTTTGCTTTAAATGTTCCCTTGATTTCCCCGATTTTTTTGAAAAGATCTCTAGTCCTGCCTCTTTTGTTGTTTTCCTCCATTTCTTTGCACTGTTCTTTTAAGTAGTTTTCCTTATCTCTCCTTGCTTTCCTTTGAAATTCCATGTTCAAATGATTGTATTTTTTCCTTTCTCTTTTGACTTTTGCATTCCTTCTTTCCTCTGTTATTTTAAGAGCCTCATCAGACAACCACTTTGCTTTCTTACTCTTTTTTTCTTTTGGTATGGTTTTCTTTGCTGCTTCCTGCATGATGTCCCTCATCTCTGTCCATAAATCTTCTGGCACTCTATCTATTGAGTCTAAGCCATTGAATCTGTTCATCACCTCCACCGTGTATTCTTTAGGGATGCAATCTAGGTGATATCTGTCTGGTCTCCTTGTTTTCCCTATTTTCTTTAGTCTAAGCCTGAATTGTGCAATCAGTAGGTTGTGATCTGAGCCACTGTCTGCTCCAGGTCTTGTTTTTGCTGACTGTATGGAGGTTCTCCATCTTTGGCTGCAGAGTATGTAGTCAATCTGGTTTCAGTGTTGGCCATCTGGTGATGTCCATGTGTAAAGTCGCCTCTTGTGTTGCTGGAAGAGAGTGTTTGCTAAGACCAGTGCGTTCTCTTCGCAGAACTCTATCAGTCTTTGCCCTGCTTCATTCTGCATTCCAAGACCAAACTTGCCTGTTATTCCCTCCACTTTTTGATTTCCTACTTTGGCATTCCAATCTCCTAATATAATTTGGATGTCATTTCTTGGTGTCTGTTCTATGAGATGTTCTAGGTCCTCATAGAACTGGTCCACTGTGGCTTCATCTGCACCCGTGGTTGGTGCGTATATTTGGATCACAGTAACATTGAAAGGTTTGCCTTGAATTCTTACTGACATCATTCTGTCATTTTTGAGGTTGTATCCCAATACTGCTTTTCTCACTCTTTTATTGACAATTATGTCTACTCCATTTCTTCTAAGGTTTTCTTGTCCACAGTAGTAGATATGATGGTTTCCAGAGCTGAATTCGCCCATCCCTGTCCATTTTAGCTCACTGATTCCCAAGATGTCAATGCTTATTCTTTCCATCTCATTTTTTTACCACTTCCAGTTTACCTTGGTTCATTGATCTCACATTCCATGTCCCTATGCAGTATTGTTCCTTGCAACACTGTATTTCTCCTCCCCCTTTCCTGTCCCTCCCCTTCCTCCACTCTGTGGTGTTAAGCATCCTGTATCATCTAGCCTCCTCCTTTGTTTTGCCTTTTGTTTTGGTCAATAGGGTTCTCTTGGCAAGCTTTGTGGCGTGGTTTGCCAGTTTCTACGCCATTTTTCTCGCATCATACATCTTATCACAGTTTTAAAAAGTTTAAAACAGTTTAAACAACATATTATCATGCATATTATCACACTCTAAAACACAGTCTCTATGTCAATTGCTATATTAAGTCAGTATAAAGTCTCTATGTCAGTTGCTATATTAAGTCAGCTACATTTTTTTTTTTTGCTCATCAGCTACTTATCCTTGCATCCTCACCCCCCAGGTGGGGGTTGTGGTCTCCGGGCAGCCCCTTGCTCCAGGGGCCTCGTGGTGGCGGGTGGTGGATATTTTTCCCCTCAGCTCAGCTGGTCCTCCTCCTCTGCCTCTGGCAGCAGCGGTGGGTGGCGACTTTTCCCGCCGCCTGCCTGGTCCTCCTCACCCCCGGTTGGGGTGGTCTCGTGGCTGCCTCTGGCCGCGGGCAGCCTCTCCGCATCGGCGGTGGTGGGTGGCAACTTTTCCTGCCGCCTGCCTGGTCGTCCCCACCTCCGGCTGGGGTGGTCTCACGGCTGCTCCTGGCCACAGGCAGCCTCTCCGCGGCGGCAGTGGCGGTGGACGGCAACCTTTCCCGCTGCCTGCCTGGTCATCCCCACCCCTGGCAGGGGTGGTTTCGCGGCTGCTCCTGGCTGCGGGCAGCCTCTCTGCGGTGGCGGCGGTGGACGGCAACCTTTCCCGCCACCTGCCTGGTTGTCCCCACCACCCCTGCCTGGTTGTCCCCACCACCAATAATAATATAATATAGTAGTATTATTATATATTTATTTATTTATTAGGTATGTTCCCCATATCAGAGCCAGAGAGGAGTGTTGGGTTCCACCTGGTGGAGGAGGAAGCACCCCCTAGGCACTCCCCTTAGCACCACTGCCTGTCCCTCACAGGGAACAAGGCAGCAGGCTAGCCTTACTGTAATAATTCTATTTTAAATCTTTTCCCCCATTCTCTGCTGCAACAGCATTTCATATTATGGCGATTTTTCATGGAACTGTTTTTTACACTTATATCAGTTGATTGTCGACTGTCTTAGCCTTGTGTACCTCAATTTCATTTTTTTAAACTCTGTATTTAAGACAAATCCACGGAAATATCCTCTTTATGTTGTATGCAAATATACGTGAAGCCTATTGGCTCATTGTCTCTTCCCTTTAACACCCTCTATCCCAGGAGAGATACTCTAGGTGGATCACAGAAGATTTTAAAAAACAAAAACAAATAATACACACATAGATTTTTTTGCTACAATGTGTTTTTATTACTGTTGCTATATTGTAACCTTGTAACCTTTGATATTGTAACCTTTGATATGTAACCTTGTGATCTGTAACTGTTTTATATTGTAAGCCGCCCTGAGTGCTGCTTGCACCAGGAGGGCGGGGTATAAATAAACCTTAATAATAATAATAATAATAATAATAATAATAATAATAATAATAATAATAATAATAATAATAATAATAATAATAATAATAATAATAATAATAATAATAATAATAATAATAATAATAATACTTGGCATTTCCATTGTGAAGACTAACATCAGTTGCTAAATGCCCACATTTAACCTTGATGTTGTTTTTTCAAATGTTATAAAATGTAGCAGACAACAAATGTCAAATGTGTAATTATCATGGACACCCTGTCACTTTCAAGAAGAGCATTTTCATGCTTTGGTGACAGAGGCAACATAGTACCTGGACCCCTTCTCCAAGGACCTGCAGAGTCTTGGAGGCAAATGATAGTTCAGGAAGAATTTAACTCTGATGTACCATCTACACTATGATCATACAACAGAGTGGTTGCATGTTTGCGGGACTTTGGACATGGAGTGGGGAATTGACTGGCTTTGGAAGATAGCTTCTTAAATACGTACTGGCCTTGTGGGACAATGTCAAATGATTTAACCACCAAAACATTCAGTAAGATGTATGGGTACAGTGACTCCTGCATGGTTTGGAGAGTACATGAGAGTTGGTGGTGACTCACTCTGCATCAAAACGATTGCCACAGGCCCAGCAATTAGTAACTCATCGTTGAGCTTCTCAAGGTCTCTCGGGAAATTACCTTTTTTGTGAGGTACTGCAGTGGCTCAAGTGGCTAAGACACTGACTGGAAGACGGCAAGTCAGCTGAATACTGAAGGACGGAATGAGCTCCCGTCTTTGTCCCAGCTCCTGCCAACCTAGCAGTTCAAAAGCAAGAAATTGCAAGTAGATAAATAGGGACCACTTCGGTGAGAAGGTAAACAGTGTTTCGTGTGCTTCAGTGTCTAGGCATGCCTGCCACATGACCATGGAAACATCTGCAGAAGCGGACAGCACTGGCTCTTTGGGTATGAAACAGAGATGAGCACCACACCCTAGAGTCGGATACGATTGGCTTTCGAGCAAGGGTGACCTTTACCTTTACCTACCTTTTTTCTCTCACAGAACAAAGGATGTGCTCACACAGTAACCCAAAGATTAAACTCATTAATAAATTTTCAATGCCAGGTTTGGTTTTGTATTTTCCCACAATTTGTAATTGAAATAATATCTTCCCACAATTTGCAATTGAAAAATACGGGGATTTACAGCTAATCTGATTAACAACCAGAGATCATCTGCCATTACCAATTGTATGAAGCCACACTGATTTTTACGTTTATCTATTATGCTAACCAATCACTCTGTACCTCTGTACCTGATGTGTATAAACTGATGCCATGAAACCTCACTCCCATGTCTGATGAAGTGGACTTGATCCACAAAAGCTCACATTGAAATATAACAGTCTTTAAAGTGCTACAGTGTTTTTGTTTTGTTTTGTTTATTCTCTGATATGCCTGAAATACCGATTCCTTTTGTCCACTGGATGAACAACTTGCATCCCAACCTGAAATTTACTCACCATGCTAGTACATCTTCATTGCCATTTTTGGACGTCTTGGTTTATGTCGATCATTTCCAGAAACTTGCTGTTAAACTACATAGGAAACAGACTGACAGAAACTCTCTTACTGTACTCCTCCCACCACCCACATCATCTTAAAGACAACATTCCTTTTGGACTTTTTACAAGAGTGAAAAGAAATTCTACCTGCCCTCATGATTTCATTGAATCCTCTAACCAAATTGGAGAATTTTTGAAGCGTAGAGGTTACCCAAACCAAGTAGTTTCTAGAGCATACCACAGAGCACAAGGGATCCAACAAAGCCCATTACTCACCGTCAAATCTAAAAAGACCACTCCCAGACGTGCCTGCTCTTTAAAATTTTCTCCCCTTGCAAGAAAGATTAAAAGTGCAATTTTTAGACATTGGCATATAGTCCAACACTTGCCAGGTTGTTTTAGCAAACCTCTTTTAGGCTTTAGAAGAACGCGGCCTCTTGCTAACATACTTACTCATTCTGACCATGAACAACCATTGACATTGTCCAGTCATTTCCCTTCAGGGCATTTTAAGTGTGGTCATTGTGCACAATGCAGGTTTTCATGGGTTACACACTAGGTGACCATTCCTAATTGTACTTTTGTCCATAAACTTCAGGATATGACAAACTGCAACTCACACAATTGCATTTATTTAATTCTTTGCGCTTGTGGTAAGGTATACGTGGGTTGCACAAAAAGGAAAATTAAAATCCGTTTGGGGGATCATCGTTCAAAAATACGCTCACATGACATGCAAGTGCCGCTCACTTCCCATTTTTTATCAGCGAATCACTCTGAAGACAATCTCAGATTTGTTGTATTGGAGACTATCCACCCTGTTCCATTTTCTAGGACTAATTATGAAAAGAAATTACTTCAGCGAGAGGCATTTTTTTATTCACAAGTTCGATACTGTCCATGCCTGGGGTTTAAACAAAGAGCTAGAATTAACTTGTTTCCTTTTTAAAAAAAATCCCGCATGTGAATTCATTCAGCCAGAACCTTCTTACTAGAGAGTATTTAACCATAGTTTTAGGTCATATCATTAATGTCCGTTAGCACACAAGAGACATGCAAAGAGGCTTTGGATGCAAATAAGACTTATAATTTCATTAAATCATACAGGTATTTAACTTTAATCTTATTCATGCATTAGATATAGATGTTTATTCATTGTTACACATTATCATTGTATTCATTGTTTTTTCATGTATTGTAACTTAGATCCCTGAGGAATTTACACTGAAAAACCTAATTTATCGTGAAAGGGTTTTGGATTTCAATACATGGAATACAGCAATTTGTTTCTTTATTAACCATCACAATACAAAGGATATATTACCTTGCTTTGGATTACTGCTTGGATTACAGCATTGACTAGTTTTTTACATTGAATTACAATTACAGTACCTGATTTGGAACTTTTACACATGAATGAATGAATCTAATTTCTTTTTGACACATGAATAAAACAACTTTTTGGTTCATTTAGAATTGGGGCCACTACAGTGAAGGCAGGACTAGGTTTTCCTCCTGATAGGATGTGGGTCTTCCAGAGATGTACAAAGGTGGGCTCCAGTCTAAATTCCAGCAGTCCGAAAACATCTGAATGCAATGGCATAAGGTACCTGATCCAGCACTTGAGTTTGAACCATATGGTGTGAGATCACACGCAATTACCTAAAAACAGAACTGTAAAAGTTATAGTTATACAGTACTTCCAAAAGGCTTGAAATTATCAATTGTTAACTTGCAAACCTAAGCAAATAGGGTTACACCTTTAGAATTTCAAACTTTAGTGTACTATTATACATTATTTGTGACATATTTGGTTATGGACCTATTGTGGTATGGCTAAAAGTGAAATGATCAATTAGCATTAACATTTTCCTGGTTTTGTGGAATGGGAAAAAAGAGAGTTTAAATCGTCTTAGGCAAAGGTAAAGGTAAAGGTCACCCTTGCTCAGAAGCCAGTCATATCCAACTCTAGGTTGTGGTGCTCATCTCCGTTTACAACCAAAGAGCCAGTGCTGTTTGCATCTGCAGAGATTTCTGTGGACATGTTGCAGGCATGACTAGATGCTGGAGCACATGGAATGCTGTTACCTTTCCACCAAAGCAGTACCTATTTTTCTACTTGCAATTTTTTTGCTTTTGACCTGCTAGGTTGGCAAGAGCTGGGACAGAGATGGGAGCTCACTCCATCATGCAGCGCTTGCATCTCGAACTGCTGACTTGCTGACTTGCTGACTTTCCAGTCATCAAGTTCAGCATCTTAATCACTAAGCTACCATAGTCCCACAGACTAGGGTAGGGGGCCCTTTCAAAATTGTTGGCCTTGGTCTGTATGTCCATTATTTACAGATGGTGAGAGATGTGGTTTAACAATCTGTGTAAAACAACAGATTCCTTTCCCCTAATCTTAGCCTGAGTGGGCTATCTGTCTTTGTTTATTCTCTATGTAAAGCCTACATAAATGCTATTGTCAGCATGTTCTTCTCCCTTTTTACCCTTTTACAAAAATAACTAGAACATTGCTAGCAATACAGATAATATTGACATGTTACGGGTTCTGGGCAAAAGGAAAATATCTGAACAATAGGAAGCCAGCTGCATCAGTTGACACACAAATATCTCTGCCTCATTCTCGTATTCTCTCTTCTTTCTTAAGTACTTAGCACTTGAACATGAGCGGAAGAAACCCCAGAATGGTATTTTTCTGTCTGAAGAACAGGAGAGTGTAAAGAGCAATTTTCTTGTATGTCCTCACATAAATTTTTAATTGGGATGACATAATCAGAATCCTATTATCTGTCTTATAAACTCCCTCAGTGGACAATAAATGAGGGGTCAATTGTGAGTAATAAACAGCTCTTTTGGTGCTCGTAATATTACTGGTAAAAATTCTGGATCAAATATAGAATGTAAATTGTAATCAGCACCAAAGTGTGATCAGCAATTCCAGTGGCAAATGAAAGTGTTTTGACCTATTAAATAATTTTATGAGTCAAATAAAGTGGAAATACAGGCATAAAACCACACCCTGATAAAAGTCTGATGGGTACTTGCACATTCAAGATTGTCTGTGCAGAAGCTTCCCCCTGCATCAGTGAGATTTTGCAGGCTTTTCTGTAAAATCTTTTCCTGTCTTGTTTCCCCATTTTTGTTGTTGTTTTTCAAACTGTTTTGTGTAAGAAACTGCCAAAAATTGCACAGTACAATGACCTTTGGAATTAACCTTTATCATTGAGAGCACAGGGTGGCCTGTAAGTCTCTACCCAGCCCATAACTCCCTGCCTGTCTTCTCTGTGGGAACACGCCCCATCCTTCTGCCCAGCAGTCCAATGGAAGCACTTCCTCCCTCCTCCTAGCACAGAGTTCACCCTGCCCCTCTGCCCAGCAGCCCAATTGGAGCTCTTTCTCCCTCCCCCAGCAGAGCCCTACTCTCTTTGTGGCTGAGTAGAGACTTACGGACCAACCTGTATTTTAACCCCTGTGTCACCCATTACTTAGTAGAAAACTCAAAGTCAATGTCCAAACAACAAAAATTATACAGTGGAACCTCATATAAAAAAATGCATCATATGACAAAAAACCGTACAATGAAGAGAAAAAAATTTTTTTTTGGGGGGGGAGATGCATTGTACAATGAAAATCTCTATGGGAAAAATTATACAATGAATATTTTTATTTGTACAATTTTTCCCATAGAGATTTCTGTTGTACGATTTTTCCCATAGAGATTTTTGTTGTACGATGCAACCCATAGAGATTTTCATTGTACGATTGTTTTGTATGTTAACTGTGTTTTCTGACAGGAATAGAATGTATCTTTTCTCATGTATCTATTCTTATTCAAATAAGTGGATCGAAAAATGTGCACACTTTGTTAGTCAATGGGCTTGTTGTATTATTGTTACTGTTACTGTTTATAGTGTATATAAGTCTGAGTTTTCCCCATCCAAACTGTGTTCAAACCCCACTAATAAAGAGCTGAGTTTCACTACTTCATTTGTCTGCTTCTTCATTCCTTGAACACTAAACTGGCGATGAAGGTGGGATGGTGTACCCACACAGCAGCAACATCGGCCCATTCGACCCAGAGAAATGGGCAACATACGAACACCGGTTCTGCCACGCAATGGCCTCGCAGAAGATCACCAACGGAAACCAGAAGTGCTCCTGTTTCCACGCTCAGTGTGGTTCTGAGATACTTGAGCTGGCAACCCACCTCATTCTCCCAAGGGACGTGGATGTGGTGCCGCTCGCAGAAATCATGTCCGCACTGAGGAGGCACCTGCAGCCAGAGGTCTCGATCTTCCCGGCCAGGGTGGCCTTCCACGGAAGAGAGCAGCGACCCGGTGAATACATTGCAGACTACGCCGCCACGCTGCGCATTGCTGCCACCCCGTGCAAGTGGGACAACATTGAAGAAGCATTCCGGGACCGTCTGCTGGGACAAAGATGCTCAATGTTGCCTCATGATCAAAAAGACGCTAACCTTCACGGATGTCCTAGAAGAGGCAGTAACATCTGAGGCTGCACGGTCTGGGATAAAGCTCATCTGACATCGCCACTCCACCACCAGTGCCACTGACTCAGCTGTGCAAGCTAAGCAAAGTTCATCTTCTTCCTCCTCAGCATCGCCTGGTTCCACCTCTTCATCAGAGTCCAGCGACCCAGAGGGAGAAGTCCGAGCGGTCCGATGAAAGCACCGAGAGCACCGTAACGATTGGTAGAAGAAATTTCTTCGCAAGTGCGATGACTGCAGAGCCCGGCATGATGGCAAGAAGTGCCCCCTCCACACTGCAGAATGCCACAACTGCGGGCAAAGAGGGCACATTGCTAAAGTATGCCAACAGCAAAAGCAAAGAACTCCAGCACCTGAGTCCAAAGAACTCCAGCACCTGAGTCGCAAAACATCCATCGCCAAAGTGTCACTTGAGCCTGAGCCGTGCCAAGTGGGCATCGTCAGCGAGCGTTTCTTCGCAGACCTGAGCCTGCAGGATGTCCCCTTCAAGATTGAGGTGGATTCAGGTACTACCTTTTCCATAATCCCACAGCAGGAGTTTTTGAGAATTCCCCCTGCCTCTCGGCCCAAACTTAAATCCTTTAAAACTTCCCTCCGGGATGTGCAAGGTTGCCAGATTCCGGTCCTGGGGGTGGGTAATTTCTTGGTAATTTTCAAAAACATTCGCACCTCCTTGCCATTGGTTGTAGTTAAGCAGGGCACTAACTGTCTTATTGGTACCCAATGTTTTAGGCCCCTGGGAATCCACACAATAGACTCTGATCCAATCTGGGACATTTGTGCTGCACATCCTGTGGTATTCAAAAAAAGGTTTAGGTTTATACAAAGGATCCCCTGTGGACTTTGAGCTTGACCCAACCATCAGGCCCATCCGGATGAAGCCACACTGGGTACCCTTTGCTTTAAAGGAGAAGATAGAGGCCGTGCTGGACAAACTGGGTGGAGCAGGGCATCCTAGTGCCAATGTCTCCGCAGAGTGGGAGACACCAAATTTGACTGCTTTGAAAAGTAACAGGGAGGTCAGGATATGCACTGACCACAAGTGTACCATCAATAAAGCTATTCACCTGAACGCATATCCTGTGCCCGTTGTAAGCCACCTTCTTGCCTCCTTGCATGGAGGAAATTGCTTTGCAAAACTTGACCTTCCCCAGGCTTACCAGCAATTAACTGTGTCTCCTGCTGCTGCCATAGCCCAGACCATAGTAACACATAGGGGGGCATTTAAGGTAACTAGACGACAATTCGGGGTGAATGTGGCCCCCAGAATATTTCGATCTCTTGTAGAACGTATTTTGAAAGGGTTGCCTGGTGTCCTGCCATATTTTGATGATGTCCTGATCACCGCTAAGGACACTGTCGAACTAGCGGCCAGGTATGATCGAGTCCTGTAATATTTCAAGAGGGCCAGTCTACGTCTCAGAAGAGACAAATGTGTATTTTTGGCACGGGAAGTGGAGTTCCTGGGGTACCACATTACACCCCAAGGTATCATGCCCTCTGACTCCAAGGTGATGGCCATGCGGAATGCACCCAGGCCAAAATGTAAAGCTGAATTGCAATCATTGCTCGGATTGTTAAACTTCTATCACACTTTTCCCCATTGCAAAGCCTCGGTTGCCAAACCATTACATTGGCTTCTTAAGAAAGATACTGTTTGGCACTGGGGTCATTGCCAGGAGAAAACATTCCTAGAGCTCAAAAGGCTGCTATCTTCAGATGCTGTATTAACTCAGTTTGATCCTAACAAAGAAGTTGTACTTGTGTGTGATGCATCCCCTGTGGGGTGGGAGCTGTCTCCTCTAGCCGTGGAATTCAGAACATTTATTTATTTATTTATTTATTTATTTATTAAATTTTTATACCGCCCACTCAGCCAAAGCCGACTCCGGGCGGTTCACAACAGTGGGTAAAAACAGATAAAAACAAATAAAACAGATAAAAACCAGCAATAAGAACCCACCCCTCAAAAGAGAGGGGTGCAGGAACTGAAGAAACCATGGGGCAGGCATCCTCCCCTATATTAACCACCCAACAGAAGCCACCCCTCCACCTGCACCCCAAACTTGGCCTGCCAGCCAGGTTTTTAGTTCTTTTCTAAAGGGCAACAACTCCGTCTGGAGATGCAGTTTCACAGGCAGGAGGTTCCAAAGGGCAGGTGCGGACACAGAGAAGGCTCTCCTCCTTGTGCCAGAGAGGCGAGCCCCCCTGGACGATGGCACTATAAGAGAGCCCCTCTGATCCACTCTGGTTGGATGGACAGACGTCCTTAGGGTGATGCGGTCTCTAAGGTAACCTGGCCCACTACCATATAGGGCTTTAAAGGTCAAAGCCAGCACCTTGAATTGCACCCGGAGGCAAACTGGTAACCAGTGCACCTCCTGCAGCAGTGGTGAGGCATGGGCATAACATCCACACCCCATCACCACCCGGGCCGCCGCATTCTGGATCAGCTGCAGCCTCCGAATGGTCATCAAGGGCAGCCCCATGTAGAGCGCATTATAATAATCTAATCTGGAGGTCACCAGAGCATGAGTGACCATGAGCAAAGAGTCCCGGTCCAGGAGCGTGCACAACTGGCGAATCACCCGAAGTTGGGTGAAGGCCCTCCTGGCCACAGCTGCCACCTGTTCTTCTAGCAGCAGCTGTGAATCCAGGAGGACCCCCAAGTTGTGCACCGGGTCGGTCTGGGGCAAAATAGCCCCATCCAAAACCAAAGATGGTAGCTCCCGGGATAACACAGGACCCCCCATCCACAGCCACTCAGTCTTACTAGGATTCAGCTGTAACCCATTTGCCCCCATCCAGACCCCAACCGCCTCCAGACAACTGGAAAGAACATTCCACCGCAAGTGTTTGGAACTGTCAGTGGAACGAGGTTGCCTTCTTTGGGGCCAGTGGGTGGTCACTCCTGTCACTCTCAGGAAAAAGGTTTTACATTTACTTCACACAAGTCACTCAGGAATTGTACGTTCCAAAGCCTTTGCCCATAGCTACTTTTGGTGGCCTCAACTGGACTACGACATAGAACAGATGGTCGGCACTCATGCCAGATGCCAATCCTCTTAACCAGAGCAATCCCACCTTCCCTTTCGGGAATGGGATTCTGCCAGGGGCCCATTGTCCAGGTTGCACATAGATTTTGCAGGTCCATTTAGGGGTGACCTATTTTTGTTGGTTGTGGATTCATTCTCTAAGTGGCTGGAAGTGATTAGGGTGCCTAATACCACTTTAGCCACCACGATAATGCACCTGAGAAAGCTGTTTGCAGCATTTGGACTTCCAGATGCACTGGTGTCCGACAACGTGTCCACGTTCACATCTGAAGAATTCCAATCCTTCATGGAAAGGAATGCAATTTGGCACATCACTGCCGCCCCATTCCACCCAGCCACCAAAGCCAGGTGGAGCGGCAGGTGTCCACAACTAAAGATGTGCTTCTGTGTATGGGTGAAGGGGATTTGGAGCTCCAGCTATGCCAGTTTCTTTTCACATATAGGCTCACACACACACACACCCTTTGCCTCAGGGCTGTCCCTTGCTGAATTGCTCCAGCGAAGGAAACTGTCATCCTTGCTGGACAGATTGGATCCCTCTAGTGTAAGAGGACAAAGGCACAAATATAGCGATCCAACACCAGAAGGGTTTCTCAGGAGACCCTGTACATTGCTGCAATTATGCGGATGGTGGTCCTACATGGGTGCCCGGGCTTGTGATCGATCAAACTGGTCCTGTTTCTTACAGAATCGAAACAGCCACTGGTCTGATCTGCAGGAGGCACGCGGATCAATTGAGACCCAGAGTACTGGACCCAAAAGATGAATACAGACACTCAACGCTAGGGTTGGCCCCCACCTGTTTAAACCCAGGGGCAGAGTTAATAGTCAGCAGCCAGCCAACATTGACCCAGAGGTGCATTTTAGGGACCGACTTCATGGGGAATTTGTGGAATGCTCCCCTACTCCGGCCCAGTGTACCCCTACACTGTCCCAGCCTAGCACTCTGGATTACTTTATTGATGATGACTCATTTTGTTCAGAGTCGCCCTCCACTCTTAGTACACACAGGAGGGACCCTGAGTTGTCTTATTCATCCACTGAATTAGATTTTGGTTTTGAGCGATCCCCTTCTCCTCCATCTGACAAACGGGGCTTAAATTTGGGATTACAATCCTCCCCCTCTAGTCAATCCCTCACTCCAGCCGGGTCGCCCATCCTATGAGCTGCTGAGCTGGCTCAGCCGAGCGTCCGACCCAGAAGGGAAAGTAGACCGCCATCCTGCTCTTCCATCTGCCGGTTCGCGTCCCAGCCCAGCCCAGTCGGGGCTTGAGGGAGCCAGGGGAAACCTGGGGGTGGCTGGAATGGCTTCAAAATGCCGAACTTTCTCTTTCCCCCGCCCTGCCCGCCAGGAGGGTTGCCGGAGCAATGCAGAAATGCCAAGGCCAGGCTTTCCCTGACTCCGCCGAAGACATCTGAACTATGGGGCTCCATCACGGTTGTAGAGTATGGGTCATGGACATTAGGTGGCCGTGGTCATTGCGGTACTTATCTTGTTATTTGTTATTTATTTATTTGGTGTTTCATTGCATAATTTGTATTGTACTTTTTGCAGCTATTATATTTGTTTGATATATTGTACCACAGAATTTGTATCTATTTGTAATAGCATTTTGAATATTGTATTTATTACTGTATTTTGAATTTTGTATTTTGTATGTAAACCCCTTGGGTTACCTTGGGGTTATTTATATGTTGTTAGCCGCCCTGAGTCGGCCATGTGCTGAATAGCCGGTATATATAGCGGGGTATAAATCAGGGGGAAAAAATCCTGGTTAAAGGATTTTGTTTTTACCTAAGGGGAAATAATGTTATGTATGTTAACTGTGTTTATTTTATTTATTTATTTATTTTATTTATTTATTTTATTTTTAAATTTATATACCGCTTTCCTCATCATTTGATAACTCGAAGCGGTTTACAACAGAATACAGAGATACAAAAAACAATGCAAAATACAGAATAAGATATACAATAAAAATGTCTAATACAATATCCCCCAATACAAACAGAGGAGCACAAAAATAGAATCAATACAGAAATCAATAATAACCATCAAATTAATAACAATATAAAATGTTAAGTTGAGGCTACAGAACTATAGCAATTAACCCTCTAAAGCAACTGCCACTACCTCCCACGGCCGACCAGTCCACAAGGAGAGGCAAAACAGAGACAGCTGAATGAGCGTCGTCATCAGCTTTTGATACCGAACCTCCCTCCAGTCACACTGCACCTTCTCCCATCGGCTCAGCCAGGAGGTATGAGGGGTACTCCGAGACTTCAACAGTTTTTGGAAAGGTCCCGGGCCACCAGCTGTGGTAAATCTCCCCATCCGCGCGCCGAGCCGGTGAAACTCGCTCTGGCGGCGGTCAAAGTGGGGCAGCTTTTCAAGGTGTCCCGGGCCGCCAGCTGTGGCAAATCTCCCCATCTGCCCGCCGAGCCGGTGAAACTCGCTCTGGCGGCGGTCAAAGCAGGGTGGCTTTTCAAGATGTCCCGGGCTGCCAGCTGTGGCAAATCTCCCCATCCGCCCGCCGAGCCGGTGAAACTCGCTCTCCAGCTATGTTTTTTCTGACAGGAGCTGAATGTATCTTTTGTCATGTATCTATTCTTATGCAAATAAGTGGATCGAAAAATGTGCACACTCTGTTAGCCAATGGGCTTGTTGTATTATTGTTACTGTTACTGTTTATAGTGTTTATAAGCCCAAGTTTTGCCCCATCCAAACTGTGTTCAAACCCCACTAATTTAGAGCTGAGTTTCACTACTTCATTCGTCTACTTCTTCATTCCTTGAACATTAAAACGATGCATGCCAAATATGAATAAAGGTGACCATGTTTGAGTGAGACTTTGCAGTTTTGTGGATTGGGGGATGCTGGGAGCTTTAATTAAAAAAAGTTTCCTGGCCTTTGATTAATAGCCCAGTCGCCATAGGCCCAAAATGGGGGGAGGGGGCAGGGGTACCTTGCAAAACTTTGGGATGTTGTGTATGGGTACCCAGTGGAGCTACACTCAATTTATCCAACAAAATTTCCTTGTGGAACCTGGGGGGTGGGGGTGAAAAACTGCAAAATTTTAGCACTCTTCTCAGTTTTTTGATTATATCTTCTAAGCCATGCATTTTTTGTGCACCACATGTAATTTGAAAGTTGTAGAGCATTAAATTTCTTTCAATTATCTTTGGTCAAACTTTTTTTAACCCCATAGGTACTGAGATACAGGGCTTTGAAAAAGTGCTAAATTTCTCAAATTTATAAAAAAAACTGCTAAAAAGGCTGTTTTTTTGCTATGTATCTTCCATTTCACAACATATTTAATGGAATTTTGGATTCTACTTCAATTTCCAAATGTTCAACTACATCCCCCCTCCTCCTCTTCCCCTCCCACTACCCCCTCTCTGTAGGATGTTCATACTTACAGTGTACATCTAAGGTTCAAAGAGCATGAAAACCGAGTTCATCTTTTAGTTTGGAAATTTCTGATAGTCTAGAATGTAATTACCGTATTTACTCGTGTATAACGCGCACTCGTGTATAACGCGCACCCCTAATTTTCCATGAAACCTCGGTATAAAATTTTGTTTCACACCACGCATTGTAATTGAATGCGTGGTGAAAAAGCTTGTTCATAAGAGCTACCTCCGGGCCACGCCTCGTCTCCCGCGCCACCCAATCAGATCCCGTCAATTTCTTCAAAGCCACGCCCCCGCCTCCCCTTCACCCGCCGCAGCAATAGACAGCCGACCCAATTCTAAAAAGGAAGTAAAAGAGGCTTGCGACGGGGGTGGGACTCCGGGAGTGAGGAGGCATATGGCGGGAAATGGCTGGAGGCGGAGGCCACGCCTCGTTCTGCTGGAGAAAACCACACCGGCGCCATCCTTGTAGGGTGGGTGACGTCATGCGCTCACTGAGTCTCCCGTGTGGGCGAGGAAATGAAGCGGCACAACCCTATTTGTGACGCACACTGTACACGACAAGGTGACGTGAACTCACGGGAACTCACCATTCACGCCCTAAAGGGACCGGCTGCCACTGCCACACCAGTCCTCGTTTATAACGCGCACCCCAACTTTGATTTCTTTTTTTGGTATAAAATTTTGCACGTTATACACGAATAAATACGGTAGCTACAGTTGCATTTTGAAGCCCGCAAATCTAGTAACTGCAAACTTAATCAAAGGTCAGGAAACTTTTTTTAATTAATACTCCCAGTATTCCCCAATCCACAGAATTGTAAAGTCCCACTTGAAAACGGTCTCCTATTTGTTACTTTATAATGGAGCCTGCTTCTAGGCTAGACGTGAAACTGCCAAACTGAAGCCACCTTTTGGCAAGTTCATTCCACATTTCCTTTTGCCTGATTTAGTGTGAGAAAGATTAGTCAGCACAACAAGGTTGCCATTACTAGGATACGCCCGATTAAAAAAAAATGCCACAATCTTGGAGGAGGTTCTTTCTGTGTACCCCCATGGTGCCTGCTGGCTTATTGTTTGCATTCTGCTGAATATTTTTTACCAGTTTTTCTCTTATCTTGGGAGGCAATTCTTGCTGCTAATAAACATTTTAAGGAGGCCTGCTACCTGTGATCTGCATTCAAGGACACTTTTAAAATAAATCTGGTATTAATCTATTAATATTTTGTAATGCTAATGGTTTGCTGTCTCTTCATTAGCTTAAGTGTCTACTTTGGGAGGAGGTGCAATTTGCATTATGACACATGCATATTTATGAGTCAGGGTATTATGAATATTTCATTAAGGGAAGTCACAAAATATGTTTATCAGAAGGAAGGAGCAACTTTGCCATCAACTGTCAAGCTCTTCAAACATCTCCTATATCACTAAAGGGGTCACTTTTGCATTTGGTAACAAAAGTTAAGAACTACTTTTGAATTTCTTTGTAGTTAGCGATACGGTAGGTGGTAATAGCTTTTTCATAGAATGCTGAGTACATTTGTTGAAAAACAAATTAAGTTTTATTTCGATAACAGGAAGCCCACGTTTTGCGATAAGAGTGTGGTGGAAATGGAAATTGAGAGACTCACTGTCAAGTTCCCACTGGGTCAGGAAAGTCACTAGCTACCCTATTTGCTGGTGTATAAGACCCATCCCCCCCTGGAAAATGGAGTGTGTCTTGTACTGTATAAAGTGGCCTATAGTGGCCTATTTTGGTAATAATGTGGTGCATCTTATACTCAGATGCATCTTATACGTTGACAAATACAGTATTCTGTCTATGTCTAACCTACCTCACGGGAGCAAACTGAGGTGGATATGGTGGGGAGAAGGAAATCCACACACTCAATCTTCAGCTTGTGAGAGGAAAGATGTGATATAATAAAAGTAACAAGCAGGGAAACAAACTTTCCCCCCATTCTTATTACACTTCTTAAACCTAGCAGAAGAGCAAATAAGGTAATAGCTTATGTGGGTGGACACTATATTCTCTGAACTATTCACAAACCAAGCACTACATAAATAGACACTTGAACAGTTCTGACATACCTTTGTAATGCCTGCATTTAACCCCAGATGAAATGAATTTTAACAAAATTTTCATTTGCACTTGTTCTTACACAAATCACTGCATGGCTACAATGCAGTCCCACTAAGGTAACGCTCACATTTCTGGTTCCATATACCCTTGGATTTTTGAATCTGTTTTTTTCTAGACTCAGAAGAGCACATTATTTCTCCACTGCACATAAGGCAGCTTCTTGCAAGAATGTTTTTGTCTTTTTTGTTGTTGTTGTTTTATTTTATTTTTTTGTTTCCTGTCTGATTTATCAGAGCAGCTACTGATAGCTTATCACTGTTTAGGACTCAGACATCCATTATAAAAAAATAAATGGAGTGCATGTTTGTATGAATGTTTGTTTATGAGTAAGAGCACAACATCAAAATCAGGATAAGGCAATAAAATAGTCTGGGCTGAATACAGGTATGGGCCTTTGTTAGTTGGATAAGCCTGAAAAAGAAAAAAAATGCACCTGCTTGTAGCTTCTAATCAATTAAATTTTAATTGAAATTTAAAAATAATCAACAGAATAAGTCTAAGTTTAGTTCCAACTCAGTATACACATTCGGATCAGTAGGACTTGATTTGTGTTGACGTATCAGTCATGAGCTTCTTGACTGATCTTTTCTGGTTGGCACTAAAATTGAATTAGCACATGTGGTATAATAGAACAAGAATGGACAAACTTCACAAGCATAAGACCACAATGCAGTCTAGAAGTCTCATTGATAATATGGGAGCAATGTACTTTAGATAACCTATTGTATGCTACAGTCTGCCAAGGGGTTTGGTCACTCACAAGCAACTGTTTTACAATCTGGACAGTGCAAAATGCTTCTTATAACAATTGAAACCCCCTTTGGTTAGATTATGATGTATTTCCTTGAGCTTTAACCTAGAATCTGGGGAACATGAGCTGTTAGCCACTGCAGATAATTTGTACAATGAAAGACCAGACAAACACACACCACCCTCAGCTGTGACAAAGATAAGCACAAGAATTCTGAACCTCCTCCCAGACAACTTGTCCAGAATTTCTCCACCTCCCCCCCCCACCTATTGAATTGAATGGCAGTGGCTAAAGAGCTCACCAGATAGTTTTCAACACAGTACTAATTGACAGCCTTATTTCCCTTGAGTTTATTATGGAGTGAAAGGAGAATTTCTTTTGATTTGAATAGACTGTCTTATCACATAACTTTAAACAAAAACTGTTGTTCATTGAATTGAGAATCAAATCATCAATGTTGTAGATTAATTACTGTGTCCTTTGTCAATTATGCCACAGATTTATAAACCTGCAGTTCTACTTTCCCTGGTGCTTATCATACTGCTGTCGTTATGTTGTTATATTCTGTAAAGTTAGTGGCAGGCATCACTATTTTTGTTTTAATACTTACCAACAGACGGATCTCTAAATTTCAGCATCCTCCAAATTTTTGGTGCCCTAGGGGGAAAACCTCATATGCTCTGCCCTAGTTACAGTTCTGGCCATATTTCCACAGGATTGAAAACTCAAATTCAAGCAGCAATCTCTTCAGACTTGTCTTCTGCTCACAGGAAGAAAGCCACAGGGGCGGAGGTAGAGTTATCAGTAAACCATTGTTGACAGTGCTGGATTAGATAACACTTGAACACCTGAACAGGGCTTCTAACTTCAGGTGCAATTTCCCCCCCCCCCCGCTTCTTTGTCCCCTACCTGGAGTCTTGCTGCTCAGCATGGAGAAAAAGGGAAGGAAGAGGAGGAGAGCGTGTAAAAGGAAGAATACTTTATTCTTGTATATGCCAATTAAGCAGCAGGTGGTCAAAGTAAAAAAAAATACATTGTCCTGCTTTTGTCCATATTACAAACATTTAAAAGAAGCATGGAAATGCACAAATAATGCATTTTCATGCTTCATTAAAAAAAAGTTAGATTTGAGGGGTCTTCTTGCACATATCTGGGTGGTTGATGGAATAACAAAACCTTGTTTTCTGAGTGGATTGCTAGATTAGAACTGGTATCTGCAAAATTTTAGTGTGGTGTCAACAATATTCACTTCCAGGCAGCCCCAAATTGTCCCACCATACCCTGTGAACACCAGCATCCACAGTTGTTTTATGACATCTCATTGCTTCTATGGTGACCCAATGAATTAGAGACCTACCAAAAGTTCTTTTGTTACTATCCCTGCTCAGGTCTTGTAAACTGAAGTTTATCGCTTCCTTTATTGCAGCGGTTCCTGACCTTGGAGCCCCAGATATTCTTGGACTTCAGCTCCCAGATATCTTGGGCAGCCCAGTTAGTGGTGCAGGCTTCTGGGAGCTGTAGTCCAAGAACTATTTTGTTGGATCAATCCATTTTGCATTCAGCACCCCTCCTTTCCTGCTGCCTTTCAATTTTCCCGACAGTTTCCCCAAAACCCATATCATTATTATTTTAAAAACTATTTTTAAAGGAAAAAAATAGCTCAAACAATCCTTTGTGCTTTGTTGGGAGTGGGGATGAGTTTACCATGTTTTGAGCGACTCCTGGCGTGTTGGGAGTATGCATCCTGTGAATTTTAGGTATATTTTAATAGAATGGTCTCCCAGGATACAAGGACCCCTTTTTTGTAAGAAAAATTGGGGGAGGGCATGGGAAAGGTCCAGAGATGGAAGTGTGCACCCAACCTCTAGAATTTGGCCACTTTTGCTTCCAGGAAAAAATTAACTACTACTTAGTATTTTCAAGATTTGGAAGGAAAAAAGGTATTTCTCCCTTCTTTCAAATGATTTTACATGGTTTCACACTCAAAGCAATTCTCTTTGTTTTATCTAATTAGCAGTACTTTAAGTAAATACAGGGCTCTAATTTCTCTCCTCGCTAAAGTAATTCAATGAAGATTATGTGTTGGAACCAATTTATAGCAGCCATAATAATGCTTCCAAGGCAAGTAAGATATTGAAGAAGTGGTTTTACCAGTTCTATAAACCCGGAGGCGATACAAGCTCACGTGGCAAACTGTCCTTTTGGCTTTGCTACAATACTGAACACAAAGATTCTCAGAGTCTTAAGAAAAGGTGAAAAGCATTAGATATATTGCTGGTCCTAACATCATGTTTGTCTGAGGTTGGACAGATGATAATTTTTTGTTAGAAATTATTTTGGGTTGAAAGAATTTTTGCTGGAGAAACTCCACTCAGGGGACACCCAAATGAGACTCTTTTCATGTCCCCATGATTTTTTCCTACCGAAGTGGTCCATATTTATCTACTTGCAATTTCTTGCTTTCAAACTGCTAGGTTGGCAGGAGCTGGGACAGAGATGGGTGCTCAAACCGCCATGTAGTACCCAGGTCTCAAACTGCCAACTTGCCGGCCTCCCAGCTAACAAGGCGAGCTTCTTAACCACTGAGCCACTGCAGCCTCTGCTGGACTGAAATATATGTATTTAGATAAAGTATCTTTAGGAAGGAAATCCACCGACAAGAAAGACTCATTAGTCCACATTCAAGTGCTTTTGATTTTGAATCTTTCTACTAGATTAGACCTACAAAAGTATGTACTTATACAAGTATGGGAATGGTAGAGAACTTAGGCAGCACTTGTATGTAGCTACAACTCTGTAGTGAAGATTTTTTTAGAACAAACCTCATGACCTGTGAATTCACCTTGCAACAAACCTTGGTTAACTCTCTTGAACTAAAGTGAGTAGACCCATCTTGAAGTTTCTGGACAAAAAGAGTTTAATCAACTTTCTTTGCTGATTATGACTTTGAAGTCCTAAAGAGCTTGTGCCCAGACTATATCACTCCATAGAAGTCCACAAAGACTTTTTGTCCCACCAACCTCACCAGCATGTCTGAAATGGACTTGAGAGAAGGCTTTCTTGGCAGCTGCTCCAAGGCAATCAAATTTTCTTCTAACAAAGGCTAGACTTCATTCTGTCCTTGTATTGGCAAAGACATTTTTTCTTTGGACAGGCACACAGTCATTGCTTGATGATGAAAGGCCATTTTTTCTTGATGTGTGTGTGATACATTTTTTGATTTTTTAAAAACATTTTTTAAAATTGTGTTAATTCTATATAATTTAAATGCAGTAAATCATTTAACAGTGTTTAATGCTAATATTTTATTGTCCAGTCTGATATTCAGGAAATATAGAGTGGAAGGACAAACACATTTGTGTTCTTCCTATACTGGCAGGCTATACTTTGTCTGTACAGTCTCATATGGTTGCAAGATCAGTCATGAGACCAATTACATAATCATGAGTGCAAGAAGCAACAGAAAGGCAATTGCCCTTCTTTTCCTAAGAAGACAAACTGGCCAGTGCGTTTCTTAATTATGACCTCTCTAGAAAGGAGTATGCTCTCAAGGATGGTCTGGCTTAAGCTGGTCTGCTTTTTAACAATTTCTACACTTGTTTGACACTGGAGTGGGTACAGTCCCTACCCACCCAAAGCTTGCACTTAGAGCCCCCTCTGGGGGTTTGGCTTTTTTTAGCACACTCCTATATATGCCATAGAAGGACTACGTTGGCCTTGTGGTTAAGATGCTGAACTTGACGATTGGAAGGTCAGCAGGTCAGCAGTTCGAGACCAGAGTGCTGCACGATGGAATGAGCTCCCATCTCTGCCAACTTAGCAGTTCGAAAGCAAGAGATTGCAAGTAGATAAATAGGTGCCACTTTGGTGGGAAGGTAACAGTGTTCTGTGCACTCCAGTCTGTAGTCATGCCTACCATATGACCAAGGAGACATCTGCAGACACAGACAACACTGGCTCTTTGGCTGTAAACGGAGATGAGTACCACACCCTAGAGTCGGATACAACAGGCTTTCAAGCAAGGAAGACCTTTGCCTTTATATATGCCATTCCAACCACCTGCAGACTGTGGAAACACTTCCCCAATTGTTTGAGAAACAATCACTTTGTTTAAATTAAAACAAACCTTTTTTTTTGTACATCTATTCGTATTGCTGATTGAAACCACAGCCACAGGTATGGGTTTTGCTTGTCAACACATGCAAGCATGCACAAAAGTTTGTTTAATTTAAATAAATGATGCACCACATCAGCAGTGATCTAAAATATGTAAACAAATGTTTCATTTCCCTTGACCATTCACAAATGATTAGAGCAAGTATACAATAAAATTGAGAGGGTTGATTCTCATTCAGAAGGGTCAAGCAAGCCAAAGGGCACATGTCAATCAATCCTCCCCCTCAATGGGAACCAATGCTTTTCTGGCTAATCAAGGTGTTTGTTTAGATTTTGAAGATTTTTAATTATGCATGTATTTAGAAGGATGCATTGTGTCAGCCTTTCTCCATTTCCTCCTCCTCCTCTCAATTGATGTTACTGCTAGGAAACTTCAGAAGAACAGAAGGGACATGCGCCCTGGGCAATTGCCCTGGACGCGCGCTTTGTGGCCCCGGCCCAGGGAGATGGACAATAGGCGCTCAGCGCCAACATGTTGGGGAGGAGCTGCGCCTATATAAGGAACCACGTGGCTCCTCTCTTACTCTTACTCTTTCACTTTTGCTGGGGCTGTTTCACCTCTCTTCTTGCTGCCTCATATAGCCTCCTTGCTTTTAGAACCACCTGTTTTCGGCCTTTAGACCCTCCTGGCCACGCTAGCAATTAGTGCGCTATGTCTTCAAAACCCACTGCCTGGCAGCACCCTTCTTGGGCTTGTACAGCCCTCACCGGGCCTCGACTTTCATCTGGGGATCATCGAGGGGCGGCTTCAGCCACCCCCTGGCTCCCCCTCAGTTGCCGACGAGGATGCTCCCGAACAGGGCTGCAGCCTCTTCGATTCCCCACTTATTGGTGGTGAGGATCACTTCCTTGGAGAGGATTGCTTGCCCCTCGGCATCCAGCACCCCAGCCCAACTGACAATTGGCCTACAGGTCATGCCAGCGGAGCCTTTGCAGATGGGGTCTGAGGCTTGGAACCGTGAACTGGCCGATCTCCACCTGTGGGTGGACCAGCTGGAGGTTGCTTGTTCCGTGGCCCCTTCTCCTGACCTGACTCCAGCCACAGCGGACCCAGAAAGCCTATCGGGGGACTGCGCAGGTGAGGTGGCACCGCCTCCAACCCCTGCTTCTGCGACCACCACGTAGGACATGGGTCATGACGCCTCTCAGCCTCATACAGAGAGGAAAAAACGGCTAGGGTGTAGAAACACAAGGAGGAAGAGAGAACACCCTAAGCAAATAAGTATGACAAAATGCAAAAAGTTTTTAATGTTAAAAAGTTTTAAAACCACAAAGTTCCCAAGGAGTACAAAATAATACTGAAATGAGTCTTATATATGCTGAGAAATCAGAGGTTGCAGTTCGTGGTAAGAAGCGAAGGTATAAATAAACCAGGCAGTCTTGTAAACTTAAAGTGAATGTGAGTAGATGGAACCAAGCGAAATAAACAGCAACCAATGTCAGCAACAAATATCAGCAACAAGTCACAAGTCCAAAGGGAAACGATGGGCAACACAAAATTCAGTCTCGATATCCATCTGCGGTAATGGGATATTTCATTGACTTCATCAAGAGTCTGTGAAAAGGTTAAAACATATACTAGTGCAATATGAAACAAATACAAACATAATGATATTCTCGAACTCGCATACATAGAGAGACATGTACAATTGAAAACAACAAGATTACCTGAATTAGTAAATTAACGTGCTGCAAACAACCTATCAAATGATCAGTCCTAAGGGGTAACAGCGTTAACAGAATAGAAAGCTATGAGAATATAAAGAGGAGAAACTCAATCAACTACATGAGTGAATTTAATGAGGGAAAATTTAAAGGGGAACTGCAGATTATAGAAACGACGAAAAATCGAAGCCCGTGTTTAAACCAAAAGGGGTGAGCGTACGGAAACTATGTATATAAAAAGCCTCCCGTTGGAGAAGGAGGTGGTTGAGATCTATTTTGTGATGGGGTCTCGAACGGATTTTTTCAAGAACAACCATTTTCAATCTATTGGGAGAATGGTTAGTCTCAGCGAAATGACTGACCACAGGGGCAGTCATGACACGATTCCGGATACGAGATAGATGTTCTCCCAGTCTAATTTTGAGAAGGCGCCTAGACTGACCGATACAGGCGAGGCCACATTCACAGATAATCATGTAGATGGTATCAATGCTGTTACAGTCGGAAAAACAAGTCAGTTGAAGTATGAAGTCACTACTAGAAATTTGAACACTGTTAGTGCAAAACATATAATCACAAAATTTGCAGTGACCGCATCTGTGATGGCCAGAGGGCGACTGAGAAGAAGGTACTGGGCGGGACACGTCAGTTCTGGAAATGAAACTACCAATGGTGCGTGTTCTATGGAACCCTATGGTAGGGAATTGGCTGCAACCAGAGACAGAATCGACGATATGCCAGTGTTTTAAGATTACTTATTTAATTTTGGTGGCAAGAGGGGTATAATCTAATGACCAAAAAATGTTAGATCTGGGGGGTCTGACGGTATGATGAAACAAGGTATGTCTTGGGCTGGCATTGATTTTGGTTCTAGCAGTTTTGATGACATGTTGGGGATAACCCCTGCGTTGCAGGGCATTATCGCTACTGTCAAGAGCATGTCGCAAATCAACATGATTGGTGGAATTGTGTTTGGCTCTCAACATGAGACTATGGGGTATATTGGTTTTAAGAAAATGGGGATGAAACGAAGCAAACTGTAAATAGGCTTGTCTATCTGTGGGTTTCCAATACAGACGCATATTGAGTTGATCATTCTGAATATAAATGGATAAGTCAATGAAGGGTAATAAAAAAGAATCAACAGAATGAGTAAAACTAAGGTTGGCATGTAAGGAATTAATCCAATCAACGAATGGAGGAACAAGAAGTGGGTTCTTAAAAACAAAAAATAAATCATTAATATATCTCTTATAAACTATAACCTCAGAAAAGAACGGATTAACAACAGGGTCCAAAATAAAAGTGGCATCAAAATGATTCATAAAAATATTGGCAACTGATGGAGCAAAATTTGAACCCATGGAGACACCCTGTACCTGCAAATAATAAGTGTTGTCAAAGCGAAAACAATTGTTCTCAAAACATATGTCCAGGAGATCTAACAGAAAACCAGCGGGATCGAGCGGTCAGCAACCTCCCACTACTCCGGGAGCTGCACTGGTTGGCAGTTTGCCTCCGGGTGCAATTCAAGGTGCTGGTTTTGACCTTTAAAGCCCTATATGGCAATGGGCCAGGATATCTGAGAGACCGCATCGTCCCAAGAGTGTCTGCCTGTCCAACCAGAGTGGACCGGAGGGGCTCTCTAGTTGTTCCTTCAGCTAGAGGGGCTCGCCTCTCTGCCACATGAAGGAGGGCCTTCTCTGTGTCTGCACCAGCCCTCTGGAACCTCCTGCCAATAGAATTGAGGTTACAGACAAAATTGCTGCCTTTTAGGAAAGGTTTGAAGACCTGGCTGGCAGGGCAGGTGTGGGGCCCTGATGTGAATATGGCCTCAGCCTGCTGGCTCATCCCCAGCTAGAGCACAATTGGTATCCCTCCTCTGTATTTTTATCTCTGCATTCCCTCCTATTCCCCTTTTAGCTCTTTTATTGGGGGGTAGTAGAGGGTGGTTGGGTGATTTTTTGATTTTTTTTGGTAGGTTTTAATCTGTTTTTATATGTCTTTTATTCTTGTATGGTGCCCTGAGTCGGGTTTACCCGAGTGTGCGGGATAAAAATTGAAAAATTAAATTAAATTAATATGCTACAATTGAGAACACAACAGGCACCATTGGGGCTTACTACCCCTAATCAGACTTTGGGTACCCAGGGCTGGCTGTGGCCTTACCTTACAATCCCCCCACCCACAGCACCAGTTCCAACTACGTCCACCCCACAGCTGCTTTACGTGGCCCATGTGGTTCCCCCCCCGGCTGGTACAATGGCTGCACCCCTTTCATCAAGCCTCCTGTCTCTCCCTGATGTGATTTCACCCATGGTGGATCAGTCTCTACCCCTCGGAGACCATTTGCTCTCTTCTACCATGGACAAGATCTGTCATGGGGAATATGTTGATATTTTTAGCCTTTTGAACCGGGAGCTACCTAAGAAAGACAAGGAGTCTGAGGATGAAAGGGATAAGGACCTGGCCGAAAGGAAGAAACCCCCATGCACCTGGGGGAACTGGCTTCCGGCGTACCTAATTTTTGACGGTGTTTACGCCTGGGCCCGTCCGGAGTCAGCGCATGCACTATTCCAGTACCTTGACATAATTTACAGAGCCTATGTCGACTTCCCAGGGAATGCATGGGTTTTATATGATGAGACATTTCCTATGCGCACATGGCCCAGCATGCGCTGGGACCAGCAGCACCAGCAACTATGGTTGCAACTGATGACCCCATCCCGCCCAGCTTCAGGCGACTGTTATGACAGCGGCCTCTTGGTGCTTCACCCGCAACTTCCTCAGGATCCCCGCCAACCAGCGGGGCAAGAGGTTCAACCCCGCATGCTGTGCTGGGAGTTTGCCTCAACTGGCCGATGTTCCCGCAATCCGTGCTGCTATCTGTACAAGTATTCCATTTGCTCTGGTTCCCACTCTCTGTCTGCCTGCCCCCGTGCCGGGGCCAGCTGTGGGAGGGGTCAGGATTTTGGACCATTTAAACGTCCTGCTCCTGACCCGTCAGCCCCTGGGAAAGGGTCCCAGCCCAACTTGTTTGCAACCTCTTAAGCACTGGCTCCAGGTCTACCCTAATCACATGGACACGGACTATATTTAGAATGGTTTTACCACCGGCTACCGCATCCTGGTGGTCAGTCCCCGGGTACCGCAGGATGCCCCCAATCTACAGTCCATGCAGTGCAGTGAACAACTGGTTCACACACAGATATCTAAGGAACTCAGTTTAGAGCGGGTAGCTGGTTCGTTTCCCATTCCCCCTTATCCCACCCTCTGGGTGTCTCCTTTAGGCTTAATTCCCAAAAAGTCCTCGAACGAATTCTGCCTCATTCACCACCTTTCCTACCCCTTGGACAGTTCCGTCAACGATGCAATACCACACAAGCTTTGCTCAGTGTGTTATACGGCGTTCGATCATGCTGTGCGGATGGAGTGCTCTGGTGGCCCAGGTGCGTGGATTGCCAAGCGCAACATCAAATCTGCCTTCCGTCTGCTCCCGATCCATCCGGATGATTTCCACTTACTGGAATTTGTGTTCGATGGTAACTTGTTTGTGGATCGGGCCATGCCTTTCGGCTGTTCCATCTCCTGCTCTGCATTCGAGAGATTTAGTACTTTTTTTGCAATGGGCTTTCGAATGCAGGTCCTAGTCGTCCATGGTCATACATTATTTAGACGATTTTCGTTTCTGTGGCCCGGGGCTTCCAGAGGCGTGTCTTTACCTCCTTCAATGTTTTCAGGAGTTGGCATCGGAGTTGGGTGTTCCCCTTGTACCGGAAAAGACTGAGGGCCCTTCCCAGTCACTCACGTACTTAGGCATAGAGCTGGAT
Source organism: Bradypodion pumilum (assembly GCA_035047305.1). Classification (NCBI taxonomy): domain Eukaryota; kingdom Metazoa; phylum Chordata; class Lepidosauria; order Squamata; family Chamaeleonidae; genus Bradypodion; species Bradypodion pumilum. The sequence goes on from JAWDJD010000002.1 coordinate 328,638,596, forward strand.
ACGGTTGCTCAGGCTTCCCGCCTCCCACCGGATAAGGTCTCCTGTTTGGTGGACCATAACACACAGTTTGTGGTGAGGTGCAAGGTGACACTCCAGGAGCTGCAAGAACTTCACGGTCTCCTTAACTTTACATGTAGGGTAGTGGCACCTGGCAGGGCATTTGCCCGGCATCTCTGCGATGCTATGCATGGCCTTTCCAGGCGATTCCACAGAACCCGGGTGACCAGGGGCATCAGATGCGACCTTGCAGTCTGTTTGGATTTCCTGAAAGACTTTAACAGGGTGTCCTTTTGGCATGAGTCCCTGCCTGCCTCTGATCGCCTTCAGGTGCACATGGATGCATCTGGGTCACGCGGCTATGTAATTTACTGGCAGGGTCACTGGTGCTGTGGCCTTTCACCCGCTAGCTGGCATGCCTCCGGCCTGGTCCGTGACCTTACTTTTCTAGAGTTTCTCCCCATTTTAGGAGCAATCCTCCTGTGGGGTCACCTCTGGGCAGACTCAGTAGTGATGTTTTGGTCGGCAGTGGTTCACATCATTTCCTCACAGTCATCCTATTCTAGGCTCATCATGCACCTGGTGCGTGCCTTTGTATTCGCCACCTTGAAGCTTAACATCCTCTTTAAGGATCACCATGTACCAACACTGGATAATGGTATAGCTGATGCTCTTTCCTGCTTATAGATGCCCGCTTTTGGGCTCTCACAGCCTTTGTGGCTCCCGGCGGCCATCTGGAAGCTTGGAAAGGGCAGGTAGACTGGGCGATCAGTCTTTCTATTGCCCCGCAGAACTGCATGTCCTATGCAGCTGCCCACACCAACTTCTGTGATTTCCGCATGGGATTTGCACTGTCTCCGTTTGGCCTAGCCCGGTGGATCCTGCCCTGCAATATGTGGTATCTCTCCTGTACTCGGGCCTTGTGCCTCGTACCATTCAGGCCCACCTGTCTGCACTATCCTTTTATGCTAAGGCTGCAGGTTTCCAGGACACCCTCACAGATTTCCATACACGTAGGGCCTTAGAGGGCTGGGCACGTGAACACCCCCAGCCCCCTGACCCTCGGTCACCAGTTACCCCAGCCCTATTGGCCCACTTCACCAATGCTTGGCCCTCCCTCTGTATAAATAGTTTTGAGGTGGCGCTCTTCCATGGCCTTTTTTGTGCCCTCCGCATCAGCGAGGTAGTGGCCTGTGGTGCTCGAGATACTTCGGATAGGGCCCTCCTTTTGGATGACCTCACTGTAACTCGGCAGGGTATCTCACTATGCATTCGCAGCTCTAAGACTGACCAGCATGGCAGAGGAGCATGTATGCTCCTGCTTCACTGTACCTGTCCTGCTATCTGCCCAGTAGGTACCCTGGAAACTTATTTGGCCACCCATGGAACCGCCCTGGGACTTCTATTCCAGCATGGCGATGGCACCCCCTTGACCAAATTCCAATTCTGGCAGCTCATGGGTAAAGCCTTGTCCGAGCTCGGCCTCCCGGGTGCCCGATTTGGCACGCACTCATTTTGCATAGGTGCAATGTCCACGGCGGCCACTCTGGGCTACACTGAAGACAAAATTAAATGCATGGGCTGATGCACCTCTGGCCGCTTTAGGTCATACACATGACCTCTTTTTGGGTGAATACGTTGCTTGCACATGTTTCTTTTCTTTCTTTCTAGGTTCCCTCTCATATCATGGCCTTTGGAGGGTGCTTCTGGTGGGGCACATCTTCCTCCACTTGGTGGAACAACATGCGCTCAGTTCCCCAGCAGGCGTGCACCTTGGCTTTCAAGACTGGGCTTTCGTCATGTGGAGGGGCAACTGGGGAATGCGGTGGGTCTATTTGCTTCCTTTTCTGTTGTGGTATCAGCGAGGGCACCCACCGGACATACTCTTAATTCACCTGGGTGGTAACGACCTAGGTTCTATCACGGGCATAGATCTCAGCATGGCAATTCGCAGGGATCTAGGCCTTATCCACCAGCGGTGGCCTCATACCCACCTCATTTGATCATTTATTATCCCCCTCATTGCCTACCTGGTCCCATGTGATCCGCGCTGTATCGATTGGGCACGCCGTGGGGTTAACAGATCTATTACCTGATTCATTGAGCGGGAGGGGCTGGGAACAGTCCGGGACCATGCTGATATCACTGTTCAGAACCACTCTCTTTTCCAAAGGGACGGTGTCCACCTCTCGGACGAGGGGATGCACTTGTTCCTCACCTCACTGCACGCCAACATCCAGGCCAAGTTCATTTTCATTTCATTTCACTTTTTATTTGTATACCGCATTTTCTCAGCCCAAAGGTGACTCAAAGTGGTGCACAACAAGCAAAAAGCAATACAATCAATACAATACAATTCCATATACATACAAAGCATATCATAAGTACAATGAAATACAATAGAATAAAGTACAATAATAACAAAAAATAACAATACAGTAAAAGTAACTGTGCAATAAAATAGTCAGTTCAAAAAGAGCATATCAATAAAGAACAAATAAAGTACAGTAGTCCTAAATTTAATAAAAATATAACAATACCATACAAATATCTATGCAATAGAATACAATACTTTTCAACCCCAGCTGAAGCTGCTGGAATCCTCTGCTGCCGCTCTGAGCCATGCGGCTTTTCAGCCCCTGGCATGATGGAAGCAGTGGTTCAGGGGTGGGGTGGCATTCCATACCCAGCTGGAGCTTCTGGAGCCATCAGAGTCCTCTGCTGCTGTTCGTAGCCCCCGGCAAGGTGGAGGCAGTGGCTCGGGGGTGGGGTGGCATTCCATCCCCAGCTGGAGCTGCTGGAGCCACTGGAGACCTCTGTCACTGCTCGTAGCCCTGTGGCTTTTCAGCCCCACAAGGTGGAGGCAGTAGCTCGGGGATGGGGTGGCATTCCATCCCCAGCTGGAGCTTCTGGAGCCATTGGAGTCCTCTGCCGCCGCTCAGAGCCCTGTGGCTTTTCAGCCCCCAGCAAGGTGGAGGCGTTGGCTTGGGGGTATGGTGGCATTCTTCCCCAGCAGGAGATGCTGGAGCCACCGGAGTCCTGGCATGTTCTTTAAAGAAGAGTTATCGGGCTGGGTGGGGATGTGGTATGTCTGAGGCCTACCACGTGACAACACAGGTGAGGAGGTAATTACATAAGCAAAACAAGCTCTCAGTCAAAATTGAAACAACAAAGTCCCACAAGGATGTGTGGACTAAGCTTTAACATGATTGACCAACCCCAAGCTGTGACAGCTGGTTGGGGGGGGATTCTAAATCACTCAAATTAAACTCCAGGACTGGAGATATATTTACAGAGCTGTGGAATAACCTCACCCATGATGTTTTGCCACCGTGTAGCTTAGTTCTGCCACTAGTTGTGTTTAATAATAAAATGGCCAATTCTTTGAACCATAATCAGTTGTCTGTCTCCTTACTGGGGTGGATCTGCAATGTTAACAGACTGTTTATTTCATTGCACATTCTTGAAGGCTTTGTTGTCATCAATCTGTTCATCACACCAAATGCAAAATGAAAGAAAGGCAACACTCTGGGAAATCATTTTTATTTCCTCTTCCATGCAAACATTGATGACTGTTGTCCCAGAAGATATGATCTCTTCCCCCCTCACTCTTAAGATGTAGAGCGTGGTAATATTTCATGTACTTGGCAATGAAAAAAAAAATAATCACATTGTGCAGGAAGTTTTACAGGAGAGGATGAATGAAAATGAAAAGCACTCCTGGAAATAACTCCAGCTGGAAGTACATTGGATAAAATAAGGAACTAACATCAAGCACCAATATGTCTTACAAGGGTCCATATAGGGTCCATATAGTATACAATATGAAAACACATCAAGGCCTTTTACGATTTCCATGACACAATGAGACCATGGTTTTTTCCTCCTTTTAAGATTGTAAGATTTGGATTATTCTGGATAAAGTTGGAAATTCCAGTCCAAGCTTTCCAATCCCAAAGGCTTTAAAGAAGACATCTGTGAGAATACTGGACAAGCACTTACTTTCAGAAATATGTTTTTTTTAAAAAAAAAAAAAAATTGAATGGGCATTATGGAAACTTTTTTACATTACTTCCCATAGTCTGCTTCTCTTCCTTTATTCATGTTATGCACTGGGGCAACAGGGAAGGATAATAAGTTTTAGCTAGTGCTTTCTAAGTAATGTTATTTCTCTTTTTTCCAGAGATGGGCAACACATGGCTCACAGGCCAAACGTGGCCCCAAATAACCTATACCAACCCCATCACATTTCCCCCTTTTGTTGAGAACCTTTCCTTGTATTCTCCAGGTAGTGGTGACAATTCTGCCCTGTTTTGGACAGACACAGCAGCACCTCCTGTGAGGCTTGTTTATGTTTCCATGGTAAATGTGTGATTTTGAAATGCATTGGTTTGGGGGTTCTCCTGGACTCGCGGCTTCTGCTAGAGGAGCAGGTTACGGCCGTGGCCAGGAGGGCCTTCAGGCAAGTACATGTTATTAATCAATTGCATCCACTCCTGGACTGGGAGGCCCTGCTCACGGTCACCCATGCCCTGGTCACCTCCCGTTTGGACTATTGTAATGTGCTCTACATGGGGCTGCCCTTGATGATGATGACGACGACGACGACGACGACGACGACGACGACGATAATAATAATAATAATAATAATAATAATAATAATAATAATAATAATAATAATAATAATAATAATAATAATAATAATAATAATAATAATAATAATAATAATAATAATAATAATAATTTTATTTATATCCTGCTTTCCTCAACCCAATGGGTGACCCAAAGCGGCTTACAGATATTTAAGAAACAGTATTTAAAGGTATAAGATTCTATAACAACATAATACATACACTATCAAGATAAATACAAAACAATGCATACAGTACGCCCTAAAAAGGGGGAGAAAAAAGTACAGTTGACAAAATACAATAATCAATGCAATACAATAAAATTTCACTTTACTAAATATTCTTTTATTTCAGTTCATTTCATTTCATTTATTCGATTTATACCCCACCCTACTCGACCAGGGCCGACTCAGGGCGGCTTACAACAGGTAAATCAAATACAGTATAACAAATAAAATACAATATAACAATAAAAACAACACACAAAATACAATAGCATACAATTGCAAATTACAAGTTACAAAATTACAAATCAGTACAAAATAAATATAAATAAATATACCATAGAATCACAACGTAACAGAGCAAAGCTTAATGTACTTAACAATGTACAATATACCAACCCCCCACCCCCACCCCACCCCAACAACATCTCAGACAGTGACCAGAGACACCAAAAAAACAAGCCTTGCCTACCTTCAAAACCCGGCAGGACGACAAAGTTGTAGACCCACATAGTCCCGTCACCCTCTGTCCCAATGCAGCTGACTCCAAGCAGTGGCGATGGCATCAGCTGGAACTATGTTAATGATGGCTCCTGTCATTCTATCTGCAGGAATGACCACCATCTGTAACTCCCAGGGGCGACCAGACCAGAGGGAAGAACAAGCAGGTGGTGACTCACACGGCCGGGCCAGGAGAGGAGTGTTGCGCCTTTGTGGCAGAGATGGTGGCGGCATTTTATGCCAGACTGGGAGGAGGGCTCCATGCCTCAGCATCTGTGATGACCACCCGGAGACTGCAGTTGGTCCAAAATGTGGCGGCCCACACAGTTGCGGGGTGTAGTCGCTTCGCCCATGCTTCACCACTGCTGCGGGACCTGCACTGGCTGCCTATATTTACCATCTGTTGGGGAGGTTTACCTCTTCAGCATGAGGGAAAGGGCCTTCTCTGTCCTAGCCCCCACACTATGGAACCTCCTCCCAGTAGAACTACTCCTCCAGGCCCAGTTGCTAACATTTAGGAAAGAATCGAAGACGTGGCTGGCAAAATGGGTCTGGAGCCGGGATTGTCAACAACCTCCCCTTTTTGGCTCGTCTGAGGCTCCCTTCTCCTGTAATTTTTTAATGTTAAGGCTTTGGAGATTTTATATTTGTTTTTAGATAGTAAATGGCACAGTGGTGGTGGGGGGATATTCCTATGTTTTTAAGGGTTTTTAATTGTTTTATATTGGTTTTAACTTGTGTACACCACACAGAGTCCATTAGATAGGGTGGTATATAAAGCTATTAAATTAAATTAAATTAAGTAAGGAGTAAAGAGCATGGAATGGTTGTGATTGACTGGGAGAAACTAGGGAAATAAAAGGGACATTTACAGATAATCCGAATAACAGCCAGTGATTATCTGCCACTGCCAGCTGTAGGAAGTTATATTGATTTGCATGCTTATCTGTCATTCTGATTTAATCACTCTATGCCTTTGTATCTGGTGTATGCCTTGAGGTTTCACTCCTATAGCTAATGAAGTGGACTTGATCCATGAAAGCTCACGTTGAAAATATAGCAGTTAGTCTTTAAAGTGCTGTGGTGTGGTGTTTTGTTTTGTTTTTTGCTTTCTGATAGGGAAATAAAATATCATTGAGGGAATTTTGAGCAATCTGGGGTAGAGGGACTGGAGAGAGTATGATTTCAATAAGGGAGCTGTGAATTTGGAAAGGAGAGAGTGGTTGAAAGGGTGAAGAATTGTGTTGGCTGAACATAAAGCCAGGGAACAGGTAACATACTTTAGACACTGTTATTTTAATAAAAGCTTATTAAATTAAATGAAGGTGATTACTGTGGAGGGTACTACAAGGACCTGAATGGAACAAATATGCACTCCTCTTTATTCAATAGAGGAGAGGAAATACTGTAAGTGAAGATAATTGAAGAAAACATGTTTATTCCTTCTTCTTTTTTATAGTAATTTTATTAGAATTTTTCAACAAATACAAATACACAATAATACATAATAAAAAATACTAATAATAAAAGTACACTAAAATACTAAATAAACAAAAGAAACCAGTCAATAAACAAAAAAGATACAACCTATCCTAATACATTTTTCATCTATCATTACATTTCAAATGCATTAATGCCACCCTTAAAAATAAATTCACTTAAATATGACACAGTAAGTATTGTTACCCTTAACTCAAACCCTTCTTTTTAATATTACTTGATTACTAGTACTACTGAGTCATACACATTTTTATTCAATTCATTACCAATTCGGATAGGAAACAATGACAAAAACAATAATATACACACCCCATGTTTATTTACATTGCCCAGGAGAGCTCAGAGTGACTCATTATTTTATCTCCAAAAACTACTTTGTACAGGTACAGGTCTGTACAGGTACAGGTCTGTTTCTTACAACACCCATAAGTGAGTGATCCACAAAAGGTTTCCATATTTTCCAAAATCTGTTCTCTCTCAAGCTACCCTTATTTTCTTTTATCTCCCATGTTAGTTTATCATTCAATGCTAAATTCCACATTTCTTTATACCACTCCTCCGTCTGTATGTGTATGTCATTTTTCCAATTTCTAGCAATACATTTCAAATAATTATTTCTCATCCTTATTTAAATTAGTACCTTCCACATTTGTTAACATAGTGGTACCCGATCCCAGCTTGATTTTCTTACCCAATATTTCTCCAATCTCCTTTTCAATTCTTTTCCAAAAAACCTTTACCACGATGCAACTCCACCACATGTGCTCATAAGTTCCTACTGTATCCTTACATCTCCAACACATTTTATCCCGTTTACTATCGATTTGATGTAACCTCACTGGGGTCAGGTACCACCTCCATAACATTTTATAGTTATGTTCCTTAATTCTAACTGACATGGTTCTCATTATACTCTTTTTCCATTTATTTCTCCATATATCTTTTTCAATCTTTATATTCAATTCTTGTTCCCAACTTGACTACAATTCCTCCTGTGGATCACCCTCTTTATTCAATAGTGTATACAATTTACTAACTAAGCCCTTAATATTTTTTCTCCCTTTCTAACTTTTAGGATCAATTCTTCAAATTCCGTCATTTCTCTATCAAAAGCGTATTCTCTCATATATTTATTATTCCAATTATTTACCATCATTTTCTGCAACTAATTCATTTTCAATTGTTCAAACAAGTTTGTCTTTCTATCATTATCCCTACAGATCCGTAACCAGTCTTTCAGCAGGAACACTTCATTCTTATCCAATATTCCCTGTACCTCTTTGTCTATCTTTATCGGGAAGCTCGCCATATCTAACAATTCTAAAATCGGAGAGGAATTCGGGGGCAGGTCCTTCTTTACTTTTTTCCATACATTCATTAATCCTTTCATCAGAGTGTTTTTAGTTTATTTATTTTATTTATTTATTTTTGCACATTTATATCCTGCCCTCCTGGTGGGTACACCACTCAGGATGGCTAACAATATAATAAAAATTACAACAAATTACAATAAAAACAATTCAATGTCAATAACTAAAAACAAACCTAACACCCCAATTAAAACCAGCATTAAAACACAATCATCATTAAAGAAAACAACCCACCCCCACCCTAGCCCTGTTAAAACAGAATAACCAAGACAACACCGTGCCCTGTGCCCCCAATCCTCAGAGCCGGCCCAGAAGGATACCGTGGTCGACGGTATTGAAAGCCACTGAGAGGTCAAGAAGAGCCAGGACAGAGGGGTTGCCTCCATCCCGCTCCCGCCAAAGATCATCCAAGAGTGCGACCAATACTGTCTCGGTACCATAACCGGGCCTGAATCCTGACTGAAACGGGTCCAGATAATCCATATCATCCAGAACCCCCTGGAGCTGCCGAGCCACTGCTTTTTCCAACACCTTCCCCACAAAGGGAAGGTTGGAGATAGGTCTGAAATTAGAAATAACAGTAGGGTCGAGCGATGGCTTCTTCAGGAGGGGGCGAACCAGCACATGTTTGAAAACTGCCAGAACCACCCCCTCCCATGCTCCACCATAATCCCTCCTTATCCCTCCTGACCCCAACAAATCTTTCCTTAGCTCCACCCACTTGTTTGAACCCACCTTAACCAAATCCAGTAAGGTCAAGTACTCCAATGCGTCTGTTCCTGCATCAATCACCTGCATTTTTCTGTCATGGAAGAATCTTAGCTGTTGTGGAAACCACCAATTGTATTTTATCCCTTTTTTCATCAGTAATTTTGTTACAGGTTTCATCTTATATCTCCAACCACACTCCTTAATAGCAATGTCATTATATACCTCCACATCATTTCCATTGATTTTCAAAGCGCCAGAACCAGCTTGTTTTAAGAAGTACATTACCTTCAGCTTATCCCCCCAATTTGCAAATTTAACCAAAACATTCCTGTAATCATTTCCCCCCTTCTTGGTCCCACTCTGTAAGCACTTACAATGTCCTCATTAACAAAATCTAACCCTATTTTCAATTTGTTTAACCAATCAACAATTCTATCTCTTAGCTGGTCTGGCATTAGTTCAATCATATGGCAAATCACAATATTCTGTTTTCTCATCATTTCTTCCATCACATCTATCCTTTTTTCATGCTCATCCATTTTCACCTTATTTTCCTTCACCTCTTCCTGTATCCCTTTCATTTCCCCTTTCATCGCTTTCATATCATTTTGCATCAATTTAACATTGCCCTCTAACTTACAAATGTTTAATTCAACTTTTTAAGAAAAATCAATAACCATTCCAGCCAATTTATCCTGTTTCCCCAGAATTTCATTTTTATCTTTCACCCTTACTTCATCCATCCTTTCAAATTTCTGGAACAGTTTACAAATTCAACCATTATTTGAGCCTGATCAAAAGCGGTTGGTTCCGGCGATGATGAAGGAATCTCTGCAGCTGCTGGTTTATCTTTTCTCTTAGGTTTCACAACCTCCTCCTCCTTCCCTTGCTCCTTGCAGTTTTATCCATTGTAATGTCAAATAATAGTTTCAATGCAGTGATTCTTTTGGATCCCACAAAACCCTCTCCTTGAAACTGTTCCAGAGTTCAAACAAGCCAGAGCTCTCAGCTTGACCCAATTTGAATCCACGAGCTTGATTGAAGCTTTTATAATCTCTCACACTTTATGTTCAAAACATGGAAACCCAATTCTTTATTGTAATCCACCAACAGCTGCTATTCCACTTCTAGATCCTTAACCCTCCAACAATTGTATTCCAGAAAAGAGAAAGAAAAAAAGGTTGCTTACATCCACCAAGACTTGATTGAAGCCACCCAATCCTTTATAATCAATTCCAGCTCAAAAAAAAATCAATGAACCATTAATATCCAACTTTAAATATGTCAGGAGCTCTTCTGCTGATACAATTGCAATCCAATTTCTTAGGTTTAGCTACAAAATCGACAACAATATATCTCCCTCAGTGTATCCCAGTATCGTAGGCTCAAATGGAAACTCCAGCCACTAAGTATCCAAATAAGCAGTGGGGAGAGGGCAAAAAGTATCAGCACTTTCTCTCACACAATCCAGAGATGAAGGAGAAAAAAATAAAAATAAAAATTTGTAATCCACAATGAAGCAGAGAAGAATTATATATCCCCTAACAAGGGAGAAAGACCAATCCAAAATAGCAATAGCAGAAGCCTTATAATCCAATTTTGTAATTCAGCTGCAACAAACTTGTATCCATGTTCATTCAAAGTCTGTTCCATCCACAAAAAAAAGCCCAGAGAAATCTCCAAAAAATGCAAGCAAAAGTTCAGAGAAAGAGATGATGTAACTTAGTAACCATAACAAAACCATAGCTTTAAAATATAACTACTTCTCTTGTTAGGCTTGTGGGCTTATAAGCAAAAATCTTGGCTCAAAAAATCAGCTGCTCCATTAACCCCTTTTTATAAACCAGACCACAGCCGCGGTTTTCCAGGTCGATCCACTCAACCTTCTCTGCCAGACCACACAACCAAATCCTTCTTTATTCAAAGTCCAGCAACAAACTTCTTCAATTTGCCTTCCCACCTCTTCACACACTCACATGCTCCAAAAGTACCTCCAACTCCTCTCGCTCCGTCCCCTCTCATTCCAGTCTCGCCATGCTTTTCAGTCTTAACTTTCCCTTTCCAAATCAGCAGCCACCATTATTCCAGCCATCTTCCTCCTTCTCTCCCAACTTTTGCTTCCCTCAGCACTTACTTAGCCTTCGCTGGCATTCTCCATTCAGCTCCAAAACCCCGCATTCACTGCCGTCGCCTCCTTGGTCTTTTCTTTTCTTTTGTTAATCAACACTTTTCTTTTCTTTTGTTAATCAACACTCTGTCAATAAAAACCCCACTTTGAAATGCAACGTTCTCGACCGACCTCAGAGCGGCTCGAGTAACGCAGCCTACGCTGTGCCTCTCTCACACACACACCCCAATCCTCGGGCTTCGAACTTTTGCCAATCTCAGTTCAATCTTATAAGCTTCGGAGAGTCTCACCCTTCATTTCATACATTTTCTCATTCAATATTTTCAATTAATCCACATTAAATCCACATTCTTTGGCACGAGCGAAGCAACTTGTGTGTTACTCCATGCTCATCTTAGCCACGCCCCGTTTATTCCTTTTTGAAGTGGTAGCTGTATTCATTTGCTTCTCTAGGATGTTTGTGAAGAACCTTCACTTTATGGTCCAGATATATCTCTTCACTGGCTAATCACATCTCATTATCAATGCTAATCCTTTTTCACAGGAGTCAGTGATCTATATGATTCAGTATTGTGGCTGCTTTTTGTCCTTATGGATTCCAACCATTGAAGTGAGCAAAATAATAAAGTGTTACACACACTGGAAAAAAATTCATTGGATTTTTATTTATTTTTTACTTTCCAAGTCAGTGCAATTAGTTGAGCTTAGTCTCCTAATTAAAGGAAGTTATTGGAATTCAGCCCCTGGATGGGAGGAAGCTGAGCCTGGTGCCCCTTCCCCCTGGCCCCGTCTGGGCAGGGGGTTGAAAAGGATGCTGAGCCGCTGCAGCTGCCAGACCTGCCGTGCCTCTCCCAGGGCTCCCGTCATCAGCACCGGGATGGGAGGAAGCTGAGCCTGGCACCCCTCTCCCCTGGCCCTGTCCTGGCAGGGGGTTGAAAAGGATGCTGAGCCGCTGCAGCCGCCGTACCCGCTACACCTCTACTGGGGCTCCTGCCATCAGCCCCAGGATGGGAGGAAGCTGAGCCTGGCACCCTTCCCCCCTGGCCCAACCAAAGTCAAGCCAGTCCAAGAATCATATGAGCAAATCCAAAAACATAGAACTGTCAAAATAAAAACAAGCATAACCCCCACGACAACGTCTCCCACCAATTGTAGTCCTTAGAACCTCTTTAAATAGTTGAGATTCTGGAGGTGTTAGTAAAGCTGAGAGACCTCTGTTGCAGGACTGGCTTATAGTCTCCTTGGAAGGGAAGAGCCTCCTTCCATGGAGCCCCTCTAATCCTCTGGAGGCTCTTTCTATTATTTATTTATTTATTTATTTATTTATTTGGATTTGGATTTGGATTTGGATTTGGATTTGGATTTGGATCCCACCCTCTTGCCCTAGGGCAACTCTTAAAGGAAAGTGGCTTCAAGGCAGGCTTCTGCCTTCTGACTGAGGCACTTGTGTGGGCTCATTGAGGTCGAAACTCCTCTGGCTCAGCTCCAGAGATCCTTTCTCCTGGGGGTTGTCTGGAGAGTATGGTGCCATCTGGGGGTTGGCTTTCTGGATTTCATGGGGGTCCTTGCTTCACTGGACCCAGCAATCTCTCAATCTTGTTAGGTTTGAGTGGCTCTGACTCATCTTCACTGGATAGTTTCTGCTGATAGTTGGGTTTTCTGTTCCATGTAGTTGGACACAGACCCTCCATGTTTCTCAGTTATGCTCAGGAAGCTTTGAAATTTTGAGGCACCTGATCTTTTTATTTAGAATCATAGAATTATCGAATAACTTAGTTGGAAGGGGCAGGCCTATAAGGATATCAAGTCAAACCCCCTGCTTAATGCAGTAACCCAAATCAAAACAAATTTGACAGATGGGTGTCCAATTCTCTCTTGAATGCTTCCAGTCTTGGAGCACTCACCACCTCTCAAGGTAGTTGCTTCCACTGTCATACTCCATTTACATACTCCATTTACAGCACTGATGTGGCTTAGTAGTTAAGACACTGAGCTTGAAGACTGGAAGGTCGAAGTTCAATTCCTGAGTGCTGCATGATGGATCTTGGGGACATGAAAGGAGCCTTATTTGGGTGACCCTTGAGCAGAGTTTCTGCAACAAAAATCCTTTCAACCCAGAGTAAGTTCTGACACAAAATTTATTTATTTACATACTCCATTTATGGTTGGTTCCATCTGTTCTCCCAGTCTTAAATTCAGCTAATATCAGAAGTTAGGGCAGCAGCTTCATCAGTATTAGCCTGGGGCTGATGAGGACTTTGTGTGCCAAAAGGGCTCAGGACCTGAAAGTGACTTGTGGAACTGGATCATTGGCATGAATGTCATGCTGTGATGAGGAAGGCAGATGGAAGGCAACTGCATTATATTTTCAGGACAGTCTTCATGGCTGATCGCCATGCTAATAGCTAATATTCAGAATTGAATATGGCATAAGAAAAAGAAGAAGTAGTTAGTGGATTCCTGTTAGAATGAAGGCGTACCGGCTGCCCATGCGCATGGCATGCCCTTTGCTGATGCCCCCCAGAGGAGATAGGAGGGCACTCCGACTCCCCCCTACCAGTCAGGCAGGGAGGAGCCTACACCCCTTTATAAGGGGTAGCTCCTTCCTGCCTTGCCCTTCCTGTTTGTCTCCAGAGAAGCTTCTGCTTCTCCTTCAACAAGCTTTCCCTGAGGCTTAAACAGAACCACTTTCAGTTCCATTTCTCACCTGCCACTCTTCCTCTTTGAAGGCAAGGCAGGACAGAGCAGAGAATCAAAACGAAAACGAAATTCCATCCAACAGAAATTTTTTACTGCAGAAAAATAAATGCTTCACTGGCTGAGAGAAAACGAAGTTCTACGGCTTACAGCTTTTCTAAAATCTTCCACTGGTTTTCTCAAAGTGTAATAACAATAGGCTATTAGAACTCTACCATAAAGCCTGACGAGAATAAAATAAAGAATATTACTTTTTCATTGTTATTACACTTTGAGAAAACCAGTGGAAGATTTTAGAAAAGCTGTAAACCGGAGAGCTTCGTTTTCACTCTTCCTCTTTGGCCTCATGGCCAGGGGAGAATGGGCTTCCTCAACCCCGGGCAGCCTCCGTGCTGCTTGGCACCCACAGCTCTTTCCCTCCATTCAGGGCCAGGCCTCCCAGGCTTTGGTACGCCTTTTGGCACCTCAGCACTGGGCGGCCTGCCCTATCCTGGTGCCTCCCCCACCTGCTGCTGAGTGGCCGGGGCTCCCCCAGCCACCGGCTGTGGCTGATTGGCCCACTGCTGCCACAGCCCTTCTGTACAGAATTGCGGCCCTCGAGGCAGCTTCTACACTCTGGTCTGGTGGCGGGGACACCATCAAGTCTCCCACTGAGGCTTGCCTTCCTGTCTTTCTCCCAGCGGCTGCCTCACCTCCCACTGGTGACACTTCACTTGGCTCCTCACCCCCAGCACTGACTCCTGATCCCGTAGTCCCTTCTCCGGGAGATGCGGCAGAGTGCACTGCTCTTCAGTCTGCTGCAGGCCTGGCCTCTGCTTCTGCACAGCCTGTGCTTTACCCAGGCCCTGCCGCACAGGCTTTTGGGGCCCAGGCTGCAGGTGAATATTCATCTCAAGTTAGTACACTTCCCTCCACCCATGCTGTGCATGGTCCCCTGCCACTTTTGGGTGGCCATGGCCTTGGCCCCCTCAGGGCCCCCTCTCTCCTTCTATGGGCACTGGCCAGCTGCCCCACCCTTCCCTGGCCTTTCCCTTTGCAGCCTGTTCCACAGCCCGCCTTGCTTTCTCCTCCTGCGTCCTATGGCTGGCCCCCTTGTGTCCCTGTCAGGCCTGACTGCACTGGGGTCCCTTTTCACTCCTGCCGGGTGAGCCTGCCCTCCCCCTTGGAGACCACCTCCTACAATCCACCAGGGATAAGATTGTCTACGGGGAGTATGTTGACCTTTTCTCTTTACTCAACCATGAGATGCCTAAGGTTGATCACAATAAATTGGATGAGTCTGATAAGGAGCTGGCCAAGCGCAAGAAGCCTCCATGCACGTGAGCCAATTGGCTGACAGCATTCCTCATTTATGCAGGGTCTCCATCCGGGCCCATCCCCCACTTGCCTTGCTTCTGATACAAGATCTAGATTTAATTTACCATGCCTAAATTGACTTCCCAGGTGAGGCTTGGAAGTCTTATGATGAGAACTTTCTGCATGAGAGTGGCCCTCCGGCCCAACATGCATTGGGATGAGCTCAATGCTCAGCTCTGGCTCCAATTCATGACTCTATCATGCCCAGCCCTCATTGATCGGTATGATGCAGTCATTTGGTCCAGCAGCAACCTGCTGCCCTTGTCCCCCAGTCTCCTGCTGTTACCTTTTCCCAACCTTTCCCCTTTTGTTGGGCATTTTCTCTCCAGGGTCAATGTTTTAAGAAGCAGTGCAGGTATAAACATAACGGTGGGAGTTTTGTAGGGTTGTCTTTACTATTATGCAGATACTAAATTCTAACAAACACAGCTTCTCTTCTCTTTTACAACACAATGAACCCCAATGCCTATTTGCATGGGAGCATATGCTGTGTGTAGGCTGTGCAGGATGATCTCCTGCTCCATTTGTACCATTGGCATCATTGTCTGACAGATTATTAAACACATTTTCAGGTATCTGTGAGTTACAGGTTTCTTGTGTGAAAGGGTCATGGCATGTTGAAATAAGCAGCAGGGTTGTATGCTGAGCTCTATCCATAATCACACCTGCCCTCAGTTCCTGATGCAGGTGTTTTGCAACGTTGCCTGGGCAGGAGCAGAAGGAATGTTGGGCAGGTAAACATGCCCTGCTTTCAGCTTGTAAAAACTGTTAATACAACAAATGAACACAGAGTTACACTGTTCACTCTTTTTGTCCCTGTGTGAAGAAGCTCTGGAGAAACTGCATGTGCAGCCATGTTTTAATTTTGTATTCAGTTTTGGCCCTTTTGTTGTTCAGTAGTACAGTTGAATCTGTCCCTTTGTGACCCCATGAACCACAGCATGCCAGGCTCCTCTGTCATCCACCATCCTGCTAAATCCGCCCAGATCAATAATGCTGTCTAACCACCTCATTCTCTGCCACCTTTTTCTCCTTTTGCCTTTGATCTTTCCCAGCATCAGTTTCTTCTCCAGTGATTCCTGTTTTTTCATTTGGTGGCCAAAATATTTGAATTTCAACATCAGTATCTGTCTTTCCAAGGATTGACTGGTTTGATCACTTAGAAGTCCAGGGGACTCTCAAAAGTCTTCTCCAGCACCATATTTTTTTAGTACCCTATTCTTCCGCACTCAGTCTTCCTTATGGTCCAGCTCTTACAGCCATACATTATTACTGGGAAGACCATCACTTTAACTATGCAGACTTTTGTCAGCAGAGTGATCTCTCTACTTTTTATTATGCTGCCTAGGCTTCCCATAGCTTGCCTTGTTTTTACTGGCTACAGTCACCATCTGCAGTGATCTTGGATTCAAAGAAACTAAAGTCATTAACCGGTTCAATTTATTCCCCTTCTATTTTCCAGAGAGTGATGGGGCCAGATGCCATGATCTTAATTTTTTGGATGTTGAGTTTCAAGCCAACTTTTGCACTCTCCTCTTTATCTGCATATCTGAGGTTGTTGATATTATTTCCAACAATCTTAATTCTGGCTTGTGATTCATCCAATTTTACTATAACTTGAATAGGGGCTGCAGTGGCTCAGTGGTTAAGAAGCTCGCCTTGTTAGCTGGAAGACTTGCAAGTCAGCAGTTCAAGACCCAGGTACTGCATGACGGATTGAGTGCCTGTCTCTGTCCCAACTCTTTTGGGTGTTCCCTGAGTGAAGTTTCTTCTGCAAAAATCCTTTCAAACCAGAATAATTTTGGACATGAAATTATTATTATAACTTGAGTATTCTTTGGCATTGTCCTTCTTTGGAATTGGAATGTAAACTGACATTTTCCAATCTTGTGACCACTGTTGCATTTTCCAAATTTGCTGTCATATTGAGTGCAGCACTTTAACAGTGCTTTAAGGGCTTTAAATAGCTCACTTGGAATACTGTCATTTCCACTAGGTTTGTTGTTAGTAATGCTTTCTAGGGCCCACTTGACTTCTGTAGATTTCTCCAATTTCCTTGAAAAGATCTCTAGTCATTTCCATCTGTTATTTTCCTCTATTACTTTTTATTGTTCATTTAAGAAGGCCTCCTTACAGTATGTCTCCTTGCTGTTCACTGAAAATCAGTTGGATGAATCTTTTTCTTTCATCTTTGCCTTTGCCTTTCTTTCTTTCTTTCCTTGGGTATTTGTAAAGCCTCATCAGACAGCTGCTTCACTTACTTGCATTTATTTTTCTTTGAGATGGTTCTAATTGCTGCCTTAATTACAATGTTATGAATCTCCGTCCATAGTTCTTCAGGCACTCTATCAAGTCTATTCCCACAAATCTATTCTTCATCTCTACTGTATATTCATAAGGAATGTGATCTACATCATACCTGAATGGCCTAGTGGTTTCCCCTTCTTTCTTCATTCTAAGCCTCCATTTTTCAATCAGTAGCTCTTGATCTGAGCCACAGTCAGCTCCAGGTCTTGTTTTTACTGACTGTATATAGAACTCCTCCATTTTTGGCTGCATAGTACATAATCAATCTGATTTTGGCATGTGTAGAGTCACCTCTTTGGTTGTTAGTAGAAGGTGTTTGCTATGACCAGCATGTTCTCTTGACAAAACTCTGTTAGCCTTTGCCCTACTTCATTTTGTACTCCAAGGCGAAACTTGACCAACACTGTATTCCTGTTACCTTTTGACTCCCTACTTTGGCATTCCAGGCCCCTATGAAGATAAGGACATCTATTTTGGAGTCAATTCTAGAAGGTGTTGTAGATCTTCATAGAACCAGTTGATGTCAGCCTCTTATGCATCAGTGGTTAGGGCATAGATTTAGATTACTGTAATGTTGAACGGTTTACTTAAGATTCAGATTGAGCTCATTCTCTTATTTTTGAGATTGTATCCCATTACTGCTTTCCTTACTCATTTATTGACTATAAGGGCCACTCCATTTCTTCTAGGGGATTCTTGGCCACAGTAGTAGATGTCACCTTATCAGGTCACCTGTTATGTACTGAATGGTTTGTGACAAGTACCCCTTTAACGGATTGTATCCGACAATTGTATCTATTGTAAGCAATCATTGACTCATTGTAACAAGCTGTTAAGAACAGTGCTGCTCCTGCAGTAGCAAGCGTTAGCCACAGGACACTCATTCACCTGAATACCTGAAGGGCAGGAAACTACTGCCGCACTGGATCTGGAGAAGATGGGCGTGACGTCCCATGACATCACACGGACAGTAACCAATGAACTATCACCCGGGCTATTCAAAATGTACTATAAATAAGGCTGTTTGGTCCACCTGTATCCCATGTTCACTTTGACTACAATGCAATAAACTTGGTTTTAGCCCTTACTGCGGCTCCTGCTTGTCTTCTGTGCAAGACACTAAATTGGCGACGAAGGTGGGATGGCATCCCGAAAAGTGAACATCGTGCCCTTCGACATCACGAAGCCAGAGAAATGGGAACTCTACGAGCAGCAGTTCCTCTACGCTATGGACCTCGAAGGCATCAAGGAGGAAGCCCAGCGCCGGGCATTCCTACTGGCCCAGTGTGGCTTAGAGACTTTGGAACTGGCCACCAACCTCCTGATGCCGAGACCGCTCAGGGCCGTGCCCCTGGAGGAGATCCTCGCTGAGTTGAGGAAGCACTTTAACCTGAAAGTGTCCGTGTTCTCAGCAACGGTGCCAGCGGGCCGGTGAGTCCGTGGCAGACTTCGTGGCA
This sequence comes from Bradypodion pumilum, assembly GCA_035047305.1. Lineage (NCBI taxonomy): Eukaryota > Metazoa > Chordata > Lepidosauria > Squamata > Chamaeleonidae > Bradypodion > Bradypodion pumilum. The sequence goes on from JAWDJD010000002.1 coordinate 328,657,475, forward strand.
GCCCTGCGGGTGGCTGTCGTGACTTGCCGATGGGGAGCATCCCTGAGCGAGGCGCTGAGAGACAAGCTCCTGCTGGGCCTGCAAGATGAGGGGGCCAGGAAAAAACTACTGGCCAAAGACGAGAGCATCTTGTTCAAGCATGTCCTGCGCATTGCCCAAGCCGCCGAGTCAGTGCAGCAAGGCGAACGGGTGTGCCGGGCCAGGACCGCCGTGGTTGGGGGCCCCCCACCAGCAGTCCCAGTCCACAGCTGTTCCTCCCACGGAGAGCAAGGGGCCTCTGAGTCCACCACGTCCACCTCCGACTTCAGTGAGGACGAGGACGTGCAACGGGTGCAGAGGAGGCCGGAGAGGCGAGACCGCGCCAGAGAGGACTGCCGCTGTGATGGATGCGGGGCATCCCATGACCGGAGCTGATGCCCATTCCAGAAGGCGGAGTGCCACAACTCGGGTGGCGCGGACACATCGCAAGGGTCTGCAGGTGGCGTCGAGACGACGGCAAGGGCCAGGCGGAATGGCCCCAACGCAAGGCAGACGGGGTTGGGCACATCTTCGACGACGAGCCACAGGAGCACCGCGCATCTCGACAGGTTCCCGAAGACCGCAACCAGGTGGTCCACAGTGTGCAGTTGCGGCGGCCCTGGTTTTTTGTTGAGGTACTGGTACAGGGGGTCCCAATAAGGATGGAGATCGACTCGGGGTTGGCATACTCCATCGTCTCCCACAGGGAATTTCTGCGTATTCCCCCAAAGTCACACCCCAACCTGAAGGCCCTTAAGACTAATTTGCGGGGGCGTGTCAAGATGGAGAGCTGAGAGGAGTGAACTTTCTTCCACTCAGAAAGGAGGGAAACGAAAGTGACTGTTAAAAGTGAGAACAGTTCCTGAGACCTGTAAAAAAATAGATTAGAATATCTATAAGAAAAAATAGTTGCGGAAATTATCTTGGCTGGTCCGAAGTCGTGCCGAGAAAGGGAGAAAACTGTGAGTTTCGATCTTGGAGAGAGCGGGGGATGGGCGGCCTTTAATGGCGCCGACTCAACAAAGCTTTTAGCTGAAGAATGGACGGTTTGGAAAACAGTGTGGAGATCGGCTCGTTGATAAAGTTCGAAAAAACGCAGGCAAACAAATAAGCGGACGATCGGATCGAAAAGGGTAAGTCCGGTGGGGATCCGAAAGGGGGAAGCTGAAGCGAGCCTCGCTCGGCCTCGCCGGTCCTTTCGACCGGAGCCGCGCGGAGCCTAGCGGAGCCGGAAAATTACTTAAGCGGAGAAGTGGAGAAGCCTTGACGGTGAGCAAATTTGTAAAAATACACGGGGAAGGAGAAAAGGAGAAGAAAAGTGAAATAATTGGGACCGGACCTTTTGTTTCTCTCACGTCAGTGGAGCGCAGATAAGTCAGGCCCAAGTAACGGTGATAATACCGGGATTTTTTTGTTTCCCTTTTTTTCCTTTCCCTTCTTCATCGCTGTTTGAGTTTTGGACTTTGAAATTTGGGTATTAAAGGGAAAGAGAGGAGGAAGAAGAAGAATTAGGATTTTTGGAGAATTGGTCCTGGCTTTGTCTTGCATACTTTTTTCGAGGCTTAAAAAAAAAAAGAGTAAGATGGTGCTGGGGCCCTGAAATGTGCTGTGAGAGACAAAGTGTTGTTTCCTTTGAATCTTGGAGAGCAGACGCCTGACCTTGTCTTTGATTTTTGTTTTTTCTTCTCGGCCTGGAACAATATAAGAGTTATTTTTCCTTCTTTGTCTTTTTAAGTTGGATAGTGTTTGTAAGCTGCAACAGTAACATAAAGCAAGTTGATAGAAGAGAACTAAAATATCAGTTGTTTTCTTTTTCTTTTTTCTTTCCTTTTTTTGTGGGACAAATATTGATGATTTTTTCATTTTACCTTCCTGGTGTGGCTTTTTTGGACTCCTTTTTCTCCTTTTTCTCCCTTTCCTTATCTCCCTTCCCATTGGGAGATGAAGATTGAGGATTAAATAGGGAATAAAGTGGAAGAACAGTGATCATTTTTTTTCTTTTTGATTAGGAGTTTCGTTCCTTTGTTTTCTTTTTCTTTTTTCCCCCTTCTTTTTCTCCCCCCTCCCTTTTTTTTGTTTGTTCATCTGGGGGGAATATTAAAATTTAAGAGGGAAATTAATTTGGTTTGAAATGGGATTTTTTTCCTCATTTTTTTCTTTTTCTTTTCCTCATCTTTATATTGATTTGAACTTTGGTATATATACATATATTTGACAGAGGGGGAGGGGGAGGGGAGGATAAAGGTCTAATATTGTATTTGGAAATGAGTATATTAAAATTGGTTAGAGTCAATATATAAGGTAGACTTAAACGGTAAATTGTTTATGTAAATTGTTAAAGTCACGTAACTGGAAATACATTTGGATGAAACAGCAGGGGAGAGGGAGAGAGAAGGAGAAGAAATTGGCTTGGACAAGAGTGGAAAGACCAACCTCTTCGGACAGGAGTTTCAGAAGGCTTACAAGGTTGGAGGAGGAGGACGACGAGATGAAGAAAACAACACAACAAGAGATGAAGGATTTGGAGGAGCAAGAGACAGTGAAGAAGATAGCACAACAACTACAACAGCAACAGCAGCAGAAGACAATAACATCTCCAACTATGATTGCACCAACTGCGGTAAAAACAATTGTTATAACAACAGCAAAGGTAACAACAGCAACAACCGCTACAACAACTGTAACAACTACAGCGGCGACAGCAGGGGCAACACTGACAACAATTGCAACCACAGCTACAGTAAAAACACCAACAACATTGGCAATGAAGGGGGGCAAGGACTTAAATCTGATTTTGAAAGATTTAATGAGAAGGTGGACAATCTGGAATATAAAATTGGGAATATGTTGGCTCAAGATAAACAAGAACGAAAACAAGATATGAAAGATATGTTGGCAGACATTTTGAAGGGAATTGATGGTTTAAAAAAAGGACAAGATAAGCTTAAAAAAGAACAAGAAGATATTAAAAAAGAACAGGCAACGATTAAGGTGGAGGTCATGGAAGTGAGAAAGAGAGAGAAAGAAAGAGAAAATAAGGTTGGAGATCATGAAAAGAGATTGGAAACCGTAGAAGAACATCTAAGACGAGCAAATGTCATAATTAGAAAATTGCCAGAGAACTCCCCAGATAAATTAAAAGAAAGAATAGTGAAATGGCTGGACGAAATTATGGAAGATGGTTTTACACCACAGGATGTTGTAAGTGTATTTAGGCTGGGTTCAAGAAGAGGCAAAACTGGGTCAAGGAATGTGTTGTTAAAATTTGCTAATGTGTCAGACAAGCTGCGTTTAATGGCTCTTATACGGGGAAAAGGTGCAGAAGTGTTAAAAATGGAAGGCTTTGATATCGAAGTTTATAATGATATTCCAATCGAGAACCGCTTATGAAGACAATCGATGAAACCAATCACAAAGCGACTCCAGGATAAAGGAATAAGGTATAATTGGAAATTCCCACGACAATTGAGTTTCTCCTACCTGGGAAGACGTTATTTGATAAGCGAAGGTCCTGACGTTTTGGATGTAATGGTAGATGCAAAGTTATTGGAAGCAGGAACTAAAGAGTGGTTTGATCTGAAGGAAGAATTGATTATATCTGGTGGATATAAAAGGTGGGAGAACAATGGAAATGAGAATATGCCTAAAGGTGCGGAAGGAGGAACTGTTCTGGGTGGAGATTAGGTTCAGATCTCCTCGGGGCTCGTACAGTCTGTCGCACCTCCCCCCTCCCCCCTTTGTAACTCAGAGGCTATTTGTAAAAAAATGGGGAGGGTTAGTAGTAGAATGTATAGTGTGTATTTTTTAGTTGTTTTTTTTTTCTTTATTTGTTTAAGGTGAAGGAAATGTTACTTGTTAATCACATGCCTGTAGGAGGAAGTGGGAAATGTAAAAAATTATGGGAGGAAAATAATAGATGAGGAATATAAAAATAATAACATGGAATGTGAAAGGTACTGGTTGTCAAGTGAAGAGAAGGAGATTAGAAGCAGCACTCAGAAAAGATAAACCGGATATAATCTTTCTGCAGGAAACCCATCAGAAATCGGAAGAAACCAACAAGCTATTTTTAGGATGGACTCAGTTTTATGAAAAAGCATATGGCACTTCAAAGGCTAGAGGGGTTGCAACTCTGATATCAAACAGGTTGGGATTCGAGATGGTAAAAAGTATCTCAGACCCAGAAGGTAGATATCTGATAGTAAAAGGGAAAATAGATGAGGAGGAAATAACGTTAGTGAATCTGTATGTGCCAAATGAACATCAAAATAGTTTTTTAGATAAGGTGTACCGAATATTGGAGAAAGAAAAAACAATAAAAATGATTGTAGCTGGAGATTTTAATTTAATAAGATCAAATATAGATAGTACAAACATAGCAAGATGTGTGGGAGGAAATAAAATGTACGTGTTAAATAATTGGTTGAAATCTCTAGGGTTGAAAGATACATGGAGGGAACTTAAAGGATTGGAAAGGGTTTATACATTTTTCTCACAAGTTTATAACACGTATTCCAGAATAGATTATATATTTGTTACTGATAATTTGATAAGAAATTTAGAAGATATAGAAATAGGAATTTTTAAAGAGTCTGATCATGCAAATGTATTGTTGGAAATAAAAATAGATGCTACAAAGATTAGGAAAAATTGGAGATATAATGCTAAATTGTTCAGAGATATAAAGTGTAAAGAGCAAATGGTAGAAAAATGGGAAGAAAATTGGAAATGGAATGATACAGGTGATGTTAGATTCGGTATTGTATGGGATACAATGAAAGCAATATTCAGAGGAGAAAGTATTAAGTTGGCAAACATTAAAAATAAACAGTTAAAATGTAAGCAAGAAGAAACTGAAAAAGAGATTAAATGGCTGCAGGAGAAACATGTAACAACCAAGGATAGAAAAGTATATGAAAGAATGCAAGGCTTAAAGAAGGAATTAATAGGAAAAGATATTGAAAAGGTGAAAAGAAATTTGGTGTATTTAAAAAGGGAATATTTTGAATACAGTAATAAACATTCAAAAATTTAGCAAGAGCGGCTAAGGAAAAAAGAAGCAGAAGAGAAATAGGGACTTTAGTAGATAAGGAAGGTACAAGACATAACAAGATTAAAGATAAATGTAAGGTGGTTAGAGAATTTTATCAAGATTTATATTCTAAAAAGGAGGTAAGTATAGATAAATTAAAAGATAAACTGGGAATGCAAATTAAAAATAAAATAAGTCAGGAACATAAACAAAAAATGGAAGAGTTAATAATTGAAAAAGAGATAAAAGAAGTAATAACTAAATTGAAAGCAGATAAATCGCAGGGAGAAGACGGATTACCTGCAGAATTTTATAAAGAGTTCAAGGATATAGTAATTCCAAAATTGTTAAAATTGTATAACGGTATACTTAATGGGGAACAGATACCACCATCATGGTATAGAACAATAATTGTCTTGTTACCAAAACCAGGAAAAGACCCAGAAAAGGTAGAGTCATATAGGCCCATCTCTCTGATAAATCAAGATGCCAAGATTTTTACGGCGATACTGGCAAATAGATTAAACAGTTTTATGGATAAATACATAAATAAAGATCAGGCCGGATTTGTGAAAGGTAGGAACATGGCAGATTTAGTAAGGAGAGTTGTAGAACTGATTGATGTTGCAGGGCAAAATAAGGAGAAAGTTGGATTATTATCATTAGATATCTTCAAGGCATTCGACTCCTTGTAATGGATAACAATTAACGAGATAATTAGAAGTTACGGATTTGGTGATAGGTTTGTAAAAACAATAGAACAATTATATCAACAAGGATACGCCAATATTAGGGTTAATGACGGTCTCACAGAGGAAGTGAGATTAGAGGCTGGGACAAGACAAGGGTGCCCTTTATCACCAATATTAATTATGGCGATGGAAATACTAGCAAATGCAATAAGGGAAGATAAAAGTATAGAAGGAATAATGGAAAATAAAATTAGTTTATACGCGGATGATACTTTGATAATCATGAAACACCCTAGAAGGACTTTGGAAAGCATCCAAAAACATTTAAAGGAATTTGAACAAATAACAGGTCTGAAGATAAATTGGGATAAATCTGAAATGATTTTAAGTAACATCGAAAAGGATGAGCAAAGGAAAATAAGGGACGAATTTAAACTACAGATTAAAGAGAGCCTGAAATATCTAGGGATAAATATCTCTAACAAATTGGATGATTTGAAAAGATTAAACTATGATAAACAAAAGAAAGAGTTTAAAGATAAAATTTTGCAATATCAAAAATTAAGATTGTCCTGGTTCGGCAGAATAGCGTTGGCTAAAATGATGTTACTACCAAAATTAAATTTTTTGTTTGATGCCTTACCAATTCAACTGATGGATAAAGAAATTAAGGAATTTCAAAAATTATTAAATAATTATTGTAATGGGGGACGTAGACCTAGAATTTCAAAGAGAATGTGGTATTTGCAGGCGCACCCCCCCAATAACGGACACAGACAACATTGAAAGTGGATAACAGCATAGGGCCACATTTATTGATTCAATGCCCTAGTCCGAATTATAAATTTGCATTGGTAAAACGACCAATCGTAATTCCTAAGGCAAGCAGGCCGAAGTAACACTGGTAAGGTACCACCCCAAAATTGCCAACGGCAATTGGTTACAATGTATCAATTTGTATCAATTTGTTTGTTGACAACAAACAAATTGTTGACCGTAGTCAATAACTAACTTATGACCCCACCCTCTGACGCGTATCCGTGAAATCACAGGGGTGATGCATGCTGGTTAGCAATCGTCATCACCCCATCGCCTGGTTCGTCGTTGACCGGACAACGTTTAACTAATTTATTCCTGTCTAGTGTTGTCCAGTCAATTGCGAACCTGCCGGATACTTGTGGGTCATACTGTTTACCTTACCAGTGCTACCCGCCAATGTGACCAAAGTCAAAAGTAGGAACACATAAAGCCCCCTATATCAAACCATAGCAACAGTGTGGGATGGGCAAAAAAGCCAGGACCCAGAGCCAATATGGGTCCCAACCAAAAATTCCCACCCGGCCCCGAAGCGACCATAATATCACACTGTTAACTAGGGAGGGGGTGGAGGGGAAAAAACTTCTCCGCTCCGTCGCTGAGGTAAAATGGCAGCTTGGCTGCCTCGTGGCCACCCCTTTTATAAGGGAGCTGGCCACGCCCCTAACTACCCGGATTCTCTGTCCTGTGGGGGGGGCCGCAAAGGGCGCGGCGGCCATTTTGGCGCCGCGCTTGCATTGCAGGCGCACCCCCCCAATAACGGACACAGACAACATTGAAAGTGGATAACAGCATAGGGCCACATTTATTGATTCAATGCCCTAGTCCGAATTATAAATTTGCATTGGTAAAACGACCAATCGTAATTCCTAAGGCAAGCAGGCCGAAGTAACACTGGTAAGGTACCACCCCAAAATTGCCAACGGCAATTGGTTACAATGTATCAATTTGTATCAATTTGTTTGTTGACAACAAACAAATTGTTGACCGTAGTCAATAACTAACATGACCCCACCCTCTGACGCGTATCCGTGAAATCACAGGGGTGATGCATGCTGGTTAGCAATCGTCATCACCCCATCGCCTGGTTCGTCGTTGACCGGACAACGTTTAACTAATTTATTCCTGTCTAGTGTTGTCCAGTCAATTGCGAACCTGCCGGATACTTGTGGGTCATACTGTTTACCTTACCAGTGCTACCCGCCACACGGAGGGGCTTCAAAGAAGACCTGACGCCCCCCCCCCCAGACCGTCAGCTCGGTCAACAGGCCTGCTCGCCAATCACCCAACAGGAGGTCCATACCTCCTCGCGACAGATGGACCCCATCCCCTGCGTACAAGTCATAATTTTGTAGACTAATATCGGGGTGATGACTAACCCGTCCCCAAGCCCTGTTGGCAAGAAACCGCGCCATTGCCTTATTGACCGCGCGCCTAGCGCGGTCAAGGGCCAGGAGGTTAACGCCCCCTCTGTAAGAATGGCGCGGGACAATGTCTGACCAAACCAGGGTTGTGGCAGGCCAGACATAATGCAAGTAGGCGAGGTCCTCGCGAATCGCATGCTTAAGCGATAAGCCGGTGACCTGGCCCAAATCATTGCCCCCCAGGTGGATGATTAGAATGTCGGGCGGGTCAGCACCCAGGCCAGAAAAAAGGAAAGGCCGCAGCTCCCGCCATAACATCCCAGGCTTACCATGCCATGCGAGACTGGCGTGGTCACCCAGTCCCAGTCGGGGTCCCCATTCTGTCGCCGCAGCGTAACGCGCTGCCCTGTGCACATAGCTGTGGCCCACCAGCCATACTGTCACCGGTGTAATACGACACCCAGGGTCTGTAAGAAAATTGAGAAAAAAAGGCGGTAAGGTGACTGGATTGGTACTCATGGCGGGAGTGGGCGCACATAAAACTGAAAACATTGCGAGCCCCACCTCCCCATGCTGCGTATGTCAGCCCCAGAGTACCCAAAAGCAGCTGCTGTAGAGGCTGCACCAATCCGGAACGAATGTGTGCCATAACGGGCACCTGGTAGGCCAACCCTGGTGAGGGCTCTGGCTGTCACCTTCCAAAACTGAAATTTAGTAAGGGGAGACCCATCTTGGTGACAGAAAAACGGGCCGTGGTGCATGCCACGCAGTGCCAGGAATTCCTGTAGGGCACCAACCGGACAGATGTCTGCCAAAGAACAACGTAGCAGTCTTACACCACTGCCTACGCCATGCTGATCTGTTTTAGAGGAGCGTATCCTCAACTGGGCCCAGTCTTTGGCTACGTAGACATCTTCGAGTTCCAGTGCCCTACCACTTGCATCCGCCTTAGACAGCATCACGAGTTCGCTGACGCGGAGCGCTCCAAAAAATGCCACCGTTGTGGCTGCGTGAAAAAGGGCTGCCTCATAATGATCAAAACAGAGGCCTGGCCAGCCCCGGGCCAACTGGGTAAGAACCCCTGGGGAAATAGGGTGCCGGTCATCCGGGCAACGCCCGCGCTCGCGCACCCACCCCTCCAAAACATGTCGCACACGGAAGTCAGAGGTGGTATCCACATGACCTCCCACTTTGGCCATAAAAGCCAACGCCGAGAGCTTGGATGCTATGGTGCGAGGTGCAAGGCCCTGTGCATGCAGGTGAACCATGAACCGCAGAACATGGTCCACCGGGATAGGCCAGGTCTCTGGCAAGAGAAATTGAGTAGCAAATGCCCTGTAAGAATTGAATGCTTGTAGATACGCCTTACGCGTGCGTGGCGCTAATGACAGGCCAATCGCCCGGTTCACCTCTCCTTGCCAATAGTCCACATCTCGTCCGGGAGTGGCGAGGGAAATTCCTCCGCATCCGGGGCCAAGGCGCGGAACCGGGAGATCTGCAGGCGGGACAAAGCGTCAGCAATATCATTATTAATCCCTGGGACATGCCTGGCCCTGAACAAAACGTTGAGGCGCAGGCAGCGCAGCACAAAATGGCGCACTAGGTCCATGACCCTGGGCGATTTGGAAGTCTGTGCATTGACAATGTGGACAACAGCAGCATTGTCACACCAGAAATGCACCACCGAATTAGCCCACAGTTCGCCCCATAGCATCAAAGCCCCCAGAATGGGGAAAAATTCCAGGTATGTGAGATCCCGCAGGCGACCTGTGCCTGCCCATGCCGGTGGCCACCCACCACAGGCCCACTTCCCATTGAAGTACATCCCATAACCCAGGGATCCTGAGGCATCAGACTGGATCTGGAAATTGGGGGACGCCAGGAGGTCAGACCTCCAAAATGAGACCCCATTAAACTCCCTCAGGAATTGCAACCAGACGAACATGTCTGCCCTGATACCCCGGGTGAGCCTGACTCTGTGGTGGGGCCTGGATAACCCTGCCATGGCGTCGCATAAGCGCCGGGCAAAAGCCCTGCCCGGTGCGACCACCCTGCAAGCAAAATTAAGGTGCCCATGTAGCACCTGCAGTTCCCTCAGTGATGCCTTACGCTTGGCCAGCAATTCCGAGATAAGGGCCACGATCCTGGACACCTTATCACCCGGCAACCTAGAAGCCTGCACTACTGTGTCAATCTCAACCCCCAGGAATACTAGCTTGGTCGATGGGCCCTCGGTCTTTTTGGGCGCTAAAGGGACACCAAGTTCCTCCATTAGCGTCTGAAATGTGTTGAGGAGACGTGCGCACGTGTCCCTGCCCCGTTCACCCCCGAATAAAAAGTCATCCAGGTAATGGGCTACAGACCGGGACCCTGACCTGCGAGCGAAAGCCCACTCTAGGAAGGTACTAAAACGCTCGAAAGCCGAGCACGACATGGAGCAGCCAAAAGGCATGGCCTTATCAAAATAATATTCCCCTTTAAATTTAAAACCCAGCAACTCAAAGTCGCCCAGGTGCACCGGCAGGAGGCGAAAAGCTGACTTAATGTCACACTTGGCCAGCAGGGCACCCGGGCCACACGAGCGCACCATGCGCAGCGCATGGTCAAACGATGTATACCTGACTGAACAAAGGTCATCAGGGATAGCATCGTTGACCGATCGGCCGGCTGGGTAGGACAAATGATGAATAAGGCGAAACTCACCTAGGGACTTTTTGGGAACCAAACCCAGTGGCGAGACCTTAAGATTGGGAAACGGGGGTACGGGGAAAGGTCCAGCGACCCTGCCCGCGACTAACTCCTTTTGAATGCTGGCCGCAGCCACCTCCTCCCTTCCTCTAAGGGATAAAAGGTTGGGAGCATCCTGAGGGGACCTATCACCCACAAAAGGGATACGAAATCCCTGCTTAAAACCTTGAAGAATATACTCCCTGTCCTCCCCCTTCGGGTACGATGCGAGCCAACGCTCCAGCATGTCCACCTTAATTGGGGAGGGGGCCTTTTGGAGAACTAGCTCCATCCGTGGCAGCCTTGCCAGCCCACTGTCCACCCTTCCCTCTGCCTCGCGCCCCCCCAGGCTTGGGGCAAGCAGAGGCTGCGTGGGGGCCAGAGCATGTGGGACACTCATGCTTATACCTGCAGTTCTTTCGATTGCAGGAACCAATTGACGAGAAAGTCCAGCACAGCAGGCGGGCTGGAACCCCCTGCCCCGCCGCCTGGCGGGTAACCTGCGCTGGAGCCGCTCGCTGGACCGCATGTCCGCAATGGTATCTATCCCCCGGGGCAGGGCGTGTAGGTGTCATATACAAAAGCCAAAGCCTCTGGCACGGCTCATCCCATCTCATCTCGGGGTGAAGGGGAATCCTCATACGGAATTCCTCATCATATGCTAGCCATGAGGGGCCCGGGAAATCGACCATCGCCCTATATATGTTGTCCAAATATTGGACCATGGGAATAGCTAAATCCGGCCGCGCCCTCAGATATACCGCCATGTATATTAAATAAGCGGGGAGCCAGTTGGCCCAGGTACGCGGCGGCTTACGGCGGCGTGCCTGCTCCTTGTCCTTCTCATCCTGACCCTCCCTTTCCTCCTTGGTGGGCTCTCTGTTGAGGAGTGAGAAGATATCTACGTACTCCCCACGCCATATCTTTTCCCTAGTAGCCTGTGCCAGGTGATCACCCAGTGGCAAGGAATACCCTGCCGTCGGCAAGGCCGAAAAAGGGACAGCCGGCCTGGTAAAAGGGGCCTGAACTAATCCAGCCACCCCCAGAACATTCCCTGTAGTGCAAGGACCCATACCCACCCCGGTGCCCAAGGTGGCAGTCGTCGTCGCCGGGTGGGTCGCCGACGGCGTGGCTCCCGCACCACCCGCGCGAGGCCAAGGCCATTGAAAGGTCCCCCCTAGATTGGGAATGTGTGTGGATGTACTCGCTTGCACCGTATACTCACACGCTGCACCCCCGTGGGCCGCCCCCACCGGGGGTTCCGGCCCACTGGGAGCGTCGGAGCTCACGACCGACGTAGAGCTCATCACCGGGGCCTGACCCGCACCTGGTTGCTGGCTGGGGAGCTGCGAGGCAGTGGCCGAAACCGCGCCACACGCCTGCAGCAGCTCGACCCTCCCCGCCGGCTGTTGTCCTCCAGCCGACGGCGTCTCAAAAGGAACCCCGAAAGGGGCGCCCGCCTGACTGGCCCGCGCCAACGATGCCTCCAGGGCCGCAATACGGGCCAGCAAGGTATCCACATTGACCATGGGCAAAGGGCCGGCCGGCCCGCCTGGCCCAGGCATGGGTCCAGGTCCCTGTACTCCGGGACCCACATATGGCCATTGGCCAGCACCGAATCCCGGCAGGGTTGGTGAAGAAACCTGCCAAGGCAGGGGGCCGCACCACCCCCCAAGGCTAGAGGGCCCCGGGAGAGGCTGCAGCCCAAGAGGAGTAGGCCCGACAGCGTGGGCAGGAGCAGGAGCGGTGTCCACCGCTCGTGGGCCGCGGGCCGGAACCCCTCCCGCGCCCGCGCTCAGATCACGCCAAGGGGCAATAGACCCCATTCCGCCGGCCCCGGCCGGGGCTGGCAAAGGTGGCTGCTGAGGAGGCGGCACCGCGGTCCTCCGACCTGGGTTGCGCCTCCTAGCAACGCGAGCTGAGCTCGAAGCTGCCTTCTTCTTCGAAGGCATCTCCACCAGAGCAAAAAGGGGAAGCCGGAAAGGCAGAACCGCTACCAAAAGGCTTCCCGGTAAGCTAACGAGCGACGGAGACACAGAAAAAACTTCTCCGCTCCGTCGCTGAGGTAAAATGGCAGCTTGGCTGCCTCGTGGCCACCCCTTTTATAAGGGAGCTGGCCACGCCCCTAACTACCCGGATTCTCTGTCCTGTGGGGGGGGGCCCGCAAAGGGCGCGGCGGCCATTTTGGCGCCGCGCTTGCATTATCTCAAAAAGAAGGGGGTCTAGGAATTCCTAACTTAAAGAATTACTATAAAGCATTTCATATAAAGAATGTACTTAAGATTTTAATGAAGGAGCCGGTTATTTGGGAGGAAATTGAAATGAAGGAACTAAAGGAAGTGGGTAAGAGCCTTTTCTTAGATAAGGAAACATGGAAAACACCAGTTAAAAATAGAATGCTGAGGTCAATGTTGGGAGCATGGAAGAAGGTTAAAATGAAATTAGTTCCGAATATTTCACCGATAATTGAATTAGAAGATTTGAAAAAGTTTCCAATAAGACGAATGGGGTTTTCCTGCTGAAAGATTGGATACGAGTCTGTAAAGATAAAGTGATGAAACGAGAGCTATACACTCAGATGAAGTTGAATTGGTTTCAGATAGCGATGGTGAACAAATGGAATAATAAATATTTGAGGGAACAGAGCTTGGAAAGATATAGGACAGAATTTGAGGAATTAGTGTGGAAGATAAGGAAGAAGGAAATTGGAATTAAAGGAATGGTTAGTAAAATTTATAAAATAATAAATATAGAAGTTAACTCACAAGAAATATTAAGAAACACATGGGAACAAGATTTGAATATGAAGATAACAGAAAAGGAATGGCAAAATAAATGGAGAAAAAGAATTATGAGATCTTTGTCGGTTAGGGTAAAGGAACATAACTTTAAAATGTTATGGAAGTGGTATTTGACCCCTATGAGATTACATCAGATGGACAAAAAGAATAATAAAATGTGTTGGAGATGTAAAAATATGTTGGGCACTTATGTTCATATGTGGTATGAATGCAAGGTGGTAGAAAATTTTTGGGCAAAAATCGAGAACGAGATTGATAAGATTATGGGATTGCGTCTCAAATTGGGGCCAAATAACATTTTGTTGACTGACGTAGACAATATGAATTTAGATAATGATAAGAAAGAATTGTTGTCCATGATGCTTGTAATAGCTAGAATGTGTATTGCAAAAAATTGGAAAAATGACTTAGTGTTAAAGGTGGAGGAGTGGTATAAGCAGATGTGGGATCTCGCATTGAATGAAAAACTAACATGGGAGCTAAATTTTAAAAAAGGTATAATAAAAGAAAATAGATTTTGGAATATATGGCGACAATTTGTTGATTACTCATTGACGAGAGACGGAATAAATAAACTGACACCAGACCAAATGAAATTTTGGGTACAATAGAAATTAATGGGAAATCCCACATCCTCCAGGGCAATGTACATAGCACAGGGTGATGATGTATGTAATGTGATGAGGTTGATATTGTTTTTGGAAAATACTTTGTAATTCTTAAAATGGAAGTATAACAGACCTTAGCAAGGTTGAAGAGGTTAATAAAAGTAAAGTATGGATATAAAAGTAGAGTTGAAAAATGTGGATATGACCTGGAAGATAATGGTTAATAATAAGATAAAAATATAGTGTGTAAGTAAGAATATTTTATACTGAAACAGAATTCAAGGTCATGTCGGATTTTTTGTTCTTACCCTATTCTTGATGTATATGTATTTTCATGTTTTTTTCTATATATATAGTTATTTTTATTGTGTTAGATTATTTGTTTTTTATTATGTCTTGAATGTTGTCATATATTTTGAAAAATCAATAAAAATTTATTTAAAAAAAGACTAATTTGTGGGATGTTCAGGGCAAAAGTATACCAGTGTTGGGGGTGGGAGAGTTCAAGGTTCACTTTAAAAGGCGCTCCGCGCAGTTGCCCCTAGTAGTTCTAAAGGAAGGGTCCTGCTGTCTCCTGGGTACACAGTGGTTTGGGCCCCTAGGAGTTTTTATTGGAGGCATACACGCCGTGCAGGCTGACCCGATCACGGAGGTGTGTAACGCTCACCCTGCCGTTTTTGAGAAGGGGCTAGGGAAGTTCAAAGGGCCCCCAGTTTCTTTCGAATTGGACCCCGACTTTCGACCCATCAGGATGAAGCCAAGAAGAGTGCTTTTCGCACTAAAGGACAAAATAGAGACTGAACTGGACAAATTGGTGGGTCAGGGGATTCTGGTGCCGGTGGACTCCGCCGAGTTGGAAACCCCCATTGTTACAGCACTGAAGGCTAACGGGGAGGTCAGAATCTGCGCTGACTACAAGTGCACGATTAACAAGGCAATTCGCCCAAATGCGTATCCGGTACCGGTGGTAAGCCACCTGCTTGCAACCCTGCATGGGGGGAGGTGTTTTGCCAAACTAGACTTGGCCCAGGCATACCAACAATTGTCGGTAACCCCAGCTACAGCCACCGCGTATACAATTGTTACCCACAAGGGAGCCTTTAAAGTGACGCGCCTCCAATTGGGCGCAAATTTGGCTCTGGGGATCTTTCAGTCCCTCGTAGAAAGGTTGTTAAAAGGGCTCCCAGGTGTTTTCCCTTACTTTGATGGCATTCTGATAACAGCGGGAGGGGAGCAGGAATTGGCCAAGAGGTCACTCCAGGTACTAACAGTGTTCGAAAAAGCGGGGCTCAGGCTGAGAAAGGATAAATGCGTATTTTTTGCAGAAGAGGTGGAGTTTCTGGGTTTTCAAATAACCCCTGAGGGCATTAAACCAGCTGAGTCCAAGGTAGCGACAGTGAAAGATGCTCCTTGCCCCACCACCAAGCCCAAATTGCAGTCCTTCCTAGGACTCCTAAATTTCTATCACTCTTTCCTCCCGGGAAAGGCGTCCGTTGCGGAACCATTGCATAGATTACTCAAAAAGGATGCGGCTTGGCGGTGGGGGACAGTCAGGAATGGGCATTCTGGGGGCTCAAACAGCTTCTATCTTCCGAGGCTGTGTTGTCCCACTTCGACCCAAAGAAACCCGTTGTGCTGGTCTGCGATGCCTCACTGGTGGGGGTAGGGGCAGTCCTCTGACACGTGCTAGAGAGCAGGCAAGAAGCCCCAGTGGCATACTACTCGAGATCCCTGTCCAAGGCAGAGCACAACTACGCGCAAATTGACAGGGAGGCCCTAGTGATCGTTGCAGGAACCAAGAAGTTCCACGACTTTCTCTATGGCAGGCCATTCAAAGTCATGACCGACCACAAGCCCCTCTTAGGAATCTTCACTACAGATAAGCCAACCCCACAGATCTTGTCCCCAAGGATGCTGCAATGGGCAATCTTCCTCAATGCGTACCAGTACGCGCTGACCTACCGCCCCGGCAAGGAGATTAGTCATGCCGATGCCCTTTCCAGGTCACCCCTCCCACAGGCAGGGGATTCCGAGTTCGAGGTAGAACAGGACCACCAGGTGCTCCTGATTGACGCCCTAGAGTCACCCCCAATCCTGCCAGCTGAGATTGCCAAGGCTACGGCGAAAGACAAGTCATTGACCCTAGTCAATTCATGGGTACAGAAAGGATGGCCGGCAAGCTCCCCTACAGAGGAATTCAGGATTTACAGTAGGCGGAGAGATGAGCTCTCCCTAGAAAGGGGCTGTTTACTCTGGGGGCAGTGGGTAGTAATCCCCGAAGTTCGGAGGTCCCGAGTGCTCAAGATGCTGCATATCAGCCACCCGGGAATAGTGCGCACCAAGGCGCTAGCTAGGAGTTATGTCTGGTGGCCCAAACTGGACACAGACATAGAACACATGGTAGGCACTTGCGAGAGCTGCCAGAGCACCCGCCCCGAGGAGTCCCGACTTCTGCACAGAGAATGGGACACGGCCCGGGGTCCGTGGTCATGCTTACAAGTGGATTTTGTGGGTCCTTTCAGAGGTACCCTTTTCCTCATAATAGTGGACTCCTACTCCAAGTGGTTGGAGGTAATTCCAATGGCCAGTACATTGTCAGCTGCAACGATTAAGCAATTACGCAAGGTATTCAGCTGCTTCGGTTTACCTGACATACTTGTGAGCGACAACGCCACAACTTTCACGTCAGTGGAGTTCCAGGGTTTCATAGAGATTAATAAAATTCGCCACATTACTGCGGCTCCGTTTCACCCCGCTACAAATGGTCAAGCGGAACGCACTGCATAGGATGGGCCCCGGGGAATTGAACCTGCAGCTCTGCCAATTCCTGTTAAGGTACCGAGTAACCCCCTTAGCGTCAGGGCTCTTGCCCACTGAGCTCCTCATGTGGAGGAAACCCGCCACAATTCTCTCAAGGTTAGACCCAACCAGGGTGGAGGACACGGGTAGAAACATAGAAACGGGGGGCACCAAGAGTTTTGAGATCGGCCAGCCAGTACATTGCTGAAACTACGCGGCTGGCGGCCCGACTTGGGTACCAGTCTCATACAATGTCGAGACAGGCACAGGGCTCCTCTGGAGGAGGCACGCCGACCAACTCAGAGGCAGAGTAGTGGGAAGGCAAGACGTGAGTGACCAAGGGGAGCAGTCAGCGTTAGGGTTCTCCCACACCCACTTATCCCAAGGGGGAGACACAGGCCACAGGGAGGAGGGAAATGATACAAACCTGCATTCTTTGGACATGCCGGGTAACAGGGACAATTTAGAAGATAGAGATTTCGAGGAATTGTTAGGTTTTGAGTTAGGGGACCGGGGGGATTTTTCGGAGTGGTCCCCCACCCATCTAAGTGAGGAGCGGGGCTTTTCTTTAGTCCCTGGAGCCCCCGGTCTCACATCCCTGGAGTTTACTCCCACACCTAGACCTCCCCAATCCCTGGCTCACGACTCACAGCCAACCGCTAACAAGTCACGTTCCTCCAATGCAGGAACTCTGGCCCGGAGTGCACCACCCCTCGCCCAAAGCGAACGTGCGGAAAACCTCAATGGCTAAAGGACTTCATCCTCACCTAGGGGGGAGGGATGTTATGTACTGAATGGTATGTGACAAGTACCCCTTTAACGGATTGTATCCGACAATTATATCTATTGTAAGCAATCATTGACTCATTGTAACAAGCTGTTAAGAACCATGCTGCTCCTGCAGTAGCAGCGTTAGCCACAGGACACTCATTCACCTGAATACCTGAAGGGCAGGAAACTACTGCCGCACTGCATCTGGAGTCATGACGTCCCATGACGTCACGCGGACAGTAACCAATGAACTATCACCCGGGCTATTCAAAATGTAGTATAAATAAGACTGTTTGGTCCACCTGTATCCCATGTTCACTTTGACTACAATGCAATAAACTTGGTTTTAACCCTTACTGCGGCTCCTGCTTGTCTTCTGTGCAAGACACTAAATCACCTAAGTTAAATTTGCCCATTCCAATCCACTTTAGTTCACTGATTCCCAAGATGATGGTGTTCAGTCTTGCCATCTCATGTTTGACCACATCCAGTTTACCTTTATTCATAAATCTTACATTCCGTGGTCTTATGCAACAGTGTTCTTTATCATGTCGGAATTTTCCTTATTATTGAGGAAGACCTCTTGTGCGCCCCCTCCTGAAGAAGCCTTCCCTCGATCCAGCAATCTTAACCAACTACAGACCTGTCTCCAACCTTCCTTTTTTGGGGAAGGTTCTGGAGAAGGCAGTGGCACGTCAGCTGCAGGGGGTACTGGATGAAGTGGAATATCTGGACCCATTCCAGTCAGGATTCAGACCTGGATATGGTACTGAGACTGCATTGGTCGCGCAGATGGATGATCTCTGGCAAGAGCGGGATGGCGGTCATCCGTCCATCCATGCTCTTCTTGACCTCTCAGCAGCCTTCGTTACCGTTGACCATGGTATCCTTCTGGAACGGCTCCAAGGATTGGGGATCCAGGGCACGGTGTGGTCCTGGTTTTCCTCATTTCTGAGGGGCCGGACCCAGTCGGTGTGGTTGGAGAGTGAGAGGTCAAGTCCTAGGCCCCTAAAATATGGGGTGCCTCAGGGCTCGGTACTCTCTCCTCTCCTATTTAACATCTACATGAAGCCGCTGGGTGAGATCATCCGTTCCCACGGGGTGCGGTACCACCAGTACGCGGATGACACACAGTTGTACATCTCGGCCCATGGGGACCCCAGTGATGCAGTCAAAGTTCTTTCCAGCTGTCTGGAGGCTGTTGGGGTCTGGATGGGGGCAAATGGGCTACAGCTGAATCCTAGCAAGACTGAGTGGCTATGGATAGGGGGTCTTGCGTTATCCCGGGAGCTACCATCTTTGGTTTTGGATGGGGCTGTTTTGCCCCAGACCAACCCGGTGCACAACTTGGGGGTCCTCCTGGATTCATGACTGCTGCTAGAAGAACAGGTGGCGGCTGTGGCCAGGAGGGCCTTCGCCCAACTTCGGGTGATTCGCCAGTTGCGCCCGCTCTTGGACCGGGACTCTTTGCCCATGGTCACTCATGCTCTGGTGACCTCCAGACAAGACTACTGTAATGTGCTCTACATGGGGCTTCCCTTGATGACCATTTGGAGGCTGCAGCTGGTCCAGAATGCCGCGGCCCGGGTGGTGAATGGGTGTGGACGTTATGCCCATGCCTCACCACTGCTTCGGGGGCTGCACTGGTTACCAGTTTGTCTCCGGGTGCAATTCAAGGTCCTGGTTTTGACCTTTAAAGCCCTACATGGTAGTGGGCCAGGGTATCTTAGAGACCGCATCGCCCTAAGGACGTCTGTCCATCCAACCAGAGCGGACCGGAGGGGCTCTCTAATTGTGCCATCAGCCAGGGGGGCTCGCCTCTCTGGCACAAGGAGGAGGGCCTTCTCCGTGTCCGCACCGGCCCTTTGGAACCTCCTGCCTGTGGAACTGCGTCTCCAGACGGAGTTGTTGCCCTTTAGGAAGGAACTAAAGACCTGGCTGGCGGGCCAAGTTTGGGGTGCGAGTGGGGATGGGGGTACCGTTGGGTGGTTGGTATAGAGAAGTGTGCCTTCCCCCAAGGTCCCTTCGGTTCCCCTTTTAGGGGTGGGTTTTTTATCTTTTAACTTTGTTTTATTATGTGTCTTTTATGTATTTACTGTCCGCTATGTAAACCGCCCTGAGTTGGGTTTTACCTGAGTAGGCAGTATATAAGTGTGAAAAATAAATAAATATAAATAAATAAATAAGACCTAAAGAAGCTCCTGATTAGGTTGAAGGAAGAGAGTGCAAAAGCTGGATTGAGACTCAATATCAAGAAAACCAAGATAATGGCAACAGGCCTCATCAGTCCCTGGAAAATAGATGGAGAAGAAGTAGAAGCAGTGAGAGACTTTACTTTCCTAGGATCAAAGATCACTGCAGATGGGGATTGCAGCCATGAAATAAAAAGGTGACTGATTCTTGGGAGGCAAGCTATGAGAAACCTGGGGAACACTGTGAAAAGTAGAGACATTACATTGCAAACAAAAATTTGCATAATCAAAGCAATGGTATTCCCAGTGGAGATGTATGGTTGTGAGAGCTGGACCATTAGGAAAGCTGAGTGTAGAAGAATAGAGGCCTTTGAAATGTGGTGTTGGAGGAGAGTTTTGAGAGTACCCTGTACAGTGAGGAGAATAAATAGGTCAATCTTAGAAGAAATCAACCCTGACTGCTCCTTAGAAGGTCAAATAGTAAAGATGAAGCTAAAGTACTTTGAACATCAAATGAGAAGAGAGGATTCACTTGAGAAGGCCTTGATGCTGGGAAAGGTGCAGGGCAAAAGAAGAAGGGGGTGGCCAAAGATGAGATGGCTGGATGGCATTATAGACGCTGTGGGCACAGTGCTGGGTGGGCTGAGGAGAATGGTGGAAGACAGGGGTGCCATAGGGTCGCAAAGGGTCAAAATCGACTGTGTGAGTGAACACCAACAATAATCCTTTTGGCATTCTTGAAGCAAAATTCAAATGCCAGTCCATCTAGTTTTTTTGCATAGAATAAGGAAATCAGGAAAAATTTTATTATTTGCCTCAAAAGAATGTATTGAGCTAGTTCTATTTAAGGTCCAATCTTATGCTGTCAGTCAGTTGGAAAATTCAGACAATGGAGTCCTGCAAGTCAGCAAGAATCATTTTAAAACAGCAAAGAAAAAAATGTATGTGTGCACACAGCGACATATAGAAACTTACATGAGACATATATCTCCAGCTGCAGCTGCTTTTCCTGTTTCAGAAATGATATTGGAGCATGTTGTGTCAGAAGAATCAGGATAATTTCATAATCTATCAAAGAAAATATTGATAGTCTGTCTGGATGCCAGCTGCCCTCCAGTAAATAAGGTATTAGGCAGGAAGGGGAATGTAATCTCAGGTTTTATTACCAGAAAGTGTAAAAAATAAAAAAAAGGCACAGCACAGTCATTTAAAACAGCATCGGCAAAGCCAGAAGACACTTTAAGACAGAGATTATTTCAGTGACTTTTGAAGTGGATCAAGTCCACTTCATCAGACATAGGAGTGAAACTTAAAGTTTCAAGGAGTAAAACTTCAAGTGCTGCAGTGTTGTTGTTTTTTCTTCCCCCTGATATGTATTACTACTGTCTCTAACAAACTGGAAAGACTATTTTCCATAACTCCAGAATGCCTAATGGATGTTCTTGCCCAGCTTTTGGCATTTCAGCCAAACCCTTAACGAGCCAATTAACTAAGATATATATTTTTTTAAATTAAAGCCTAGGAGAAGTTTTCCTAGATACAATGAAGTATAATTATGTGTCATAGATAAGCCTTCTGGAAGTCTTTTCATTATGTTTACTGCAGTGATAAAAATGAGAATGCCATATTTCCTGCCATATTTCTTCAGAGTGTCAAGAACAAGTTAGATCTTGTTATCTATTTAATTAGGAATGATGCTGTTTGGCCTCAAAATTAATAATCACTTCTCTTACTTTGCTGTTCTTACTGTAAATTTGCCAAATAATAGACACAATTTCTCTAATACTTAAGGTTGCTAATATATGGTTTTTAAGTACCTTCTTTTTCTTCTTTCATGTCTAGGCCAGATGTGAAACTGCCAAAATGAAGCCACCTGTGGGGGGTTCATTCTGTAGTTCCTTTCATCTGACCTCGTGTGAGAAAGATTAGCCAGCACAAGGTGGCCATTGCTCAAAAATACCACAAACTTCAAGGAAGCTCATTCTGTGTACCCCCTTTTAAGTGCCTAAGATCCATGTTTTTTCCTGATATGCTAAAAAAGCATTCTCTTTTACCAGGCAATTAGCCTTTATATAAGCCTGTTATAAATAGGACAATCATTTTTCCAGTCAAGCAGAACCCAACCAATTGGACAGGGTATTGTAGAGAGGACGTTGTGCTAGTAAAGGTTTTAGAACATGTCCAGACAGGCATTTAGACTACTCTCTAAGGGTTTGGATGTGCTTTCTTTTTTACAGCATCCACACATGTTGGACACTTGAGCCATTCATCTCTCTTGTTGAGCATACATTTTTTTGGGGGGTCTACATTTGGGGAGCACTCATTTTTAGTCAAATTTAATGTTTTGTGACAGTTTTATTATGAGTTTTATTGTGAGTAACTTTTAATAATTCTTGATTGTTTTATTGTTGGTTTTATGATGTTAGCCGGAATTTGGCAGCAGGGGAAAGGAGGTACTGCACAGCCCTTCTGCACAGGTCGCCTTCTACACATGCGTAGAAGGGTTTTACCTTTTCGTAGAACCCTTCTACGCTTGCATAGAAGGGGGCTACGCAAGTGTAAAACCCTTCTACGCATTCGTAGAAGGTGACCTGCGCAGAACCGTTCTGTGCAGGTCCTGGATTAGCCGGAGCTGCAGTTGACAGGTATGCTGTAGT
Organism: Bradypodion pumilum; assembly: GCA_035047305.1. Lineage (NCBI taxonomy): Eukaryota > Metazoa > Chordata > Lepidosauria > Squamata > Chamaeleonidae > Bradypodion > Bradypodion pumilum. The sequence goes on from JAWDJD010000002.1 coordinate 328,679,952, forward strand.
GATGCATTGCTTAAAAATAGTTTTAATGCATATTGATTAGTAAGAGCACGGATATCTTAAGATTCGCAAATCAAATGCAGCTGCCAAAATCTCTCAGCGAAACCCTACTAAAGGAAAGCATTTCAAAAATGGACTGGAGCATGGAAGACAACATAAATTATGATTACAACAACTTCATTGAAAAACTGATGCAGTGTGCAAATAAAACATAAATAGTGAAGCCAAAAGAAGAGAGAGGAAGAATTTCAGTGAACACTGCAGAAGAGGAAGGAAATACCAAGAAATGCCAGAAATAACGTGGAATATTTCCCTTCTCAAAAAACTAATAAGAAGGAAACTATGAGCGAACCTTGAAAACTATTGGAAGTAGAAGCTTCTTGAAGCAGTGAAAAATCGAAGTAGCATCAGGAAATGTAAGTGGGAAATAACACTCCACAGGGCAGTGATAACAGGATCAAAAGATGAAAGAGGAGAAGAAAAAACAAAAGAAGAAGAAGTAGAAAAGCTTCTACAAAAGCTTCTGCAAAAGCTTCTACACGGGATTGTTCTCATCCCATCTCAACCTACCCATGCCAGCACTGACTAAACCATCTGAGTGTATTCTCCCAGTTTTGACAAGCAAAGTAAGACATGCACTCCACTAGATGTCATCAGGCAAGGCCCCAGGAAAAGACAATATAACAACAGAAATTTTAAAGGCTGGTGATCATGAGTTATGGAAATCCCTTGCTGTTGTGATCCAGTCCTCATTGGACTCTGAGGATGACCTGGATCAGGGGGAACTCCCTATGTATAGACTAGTTCTGCCTGCACCCGAACCTGAGAATCTTACCCTGCATTTGGCCCAAGTCTGTTACTCTCAGCAGATGATCTGTCAGATCAGAGGTCTGACTCTGACAGTGATCAGCCCATAGTCAGGGCAAAGTGCAGAAGAGAGCTACTCCTTAGATGCAGGCAAGATAGAGCCAAGTTACAGAGAAGACTCCCAGCTGATAGCGATTTGTTGGGAGGCTTATAAGCAAGTTTGTTGCAGTCTTCCAGCATTGGTACAATTCTTCAATGCATAGACCGGACACCCTGCTTGACTTCAGATAACCTGCATAGACCTTAACTTGGTTGCCATGACCCTGAGTTCTCTGCCAACCCTGATGATGCACTTGGACATTCTTCAGACTAGACACTTACTTGAACTACCGGTTATAGAGGATTTCATAGCCAGGGAAGATCAAAATTTAATTGTTAGTCTAATTGCTTAAAGTCTAGATGCTTAGATATTTACTCTGTTTTGATTGTGTTAAAGTATGTTAGTTTTAATGAACCTAAACGGGTCCATTTTGAAAGGATGTATTTCACAGAGGCAGCTTCTGCCCAATTAAAATGGAAGGTCAAGTTAACCTCCTTTCTCAGACAAGCAAACCTGAGAAAATGTCTTCTCTCAGGACAGGCACCTGGGAGAGTGCAGTTCTCAGACTAGCCACCTGTGGGTCAGACGTGAGATACACGTCTTTCTGATGTGAATGCTGATTAAATTTACTGTCCCAGGACAGACTTCAAAGGACAGGTGTCAGTCTCACGCAACACCCCGGCAGGCGTTCCCACCAAAACAGTAGAAAAGTCCTGAAGATCAAACTGAGATAGGAGAGAGTTAGGGCAGTAATCTCAGATGCCATCGAGATGCTGTTCTTTGCTTTCCAGAATGGATCTGACCTGAATCCTTGAATGCACGGCAGGCTTGACGCAATCTATTTAGATAAGTATTACTTTTATATCTGGATTTATTTTCTTAGTTCATGTATTTTTATAGCGTAGTTTAGAGAGGATGTTTATATTTTTGTATACTGGAATAATCTCTATTTTATTCCAAATAAATCTTTGAAAAGATTTACTTTGTCAAGAATGGTCATTCTGTCTCCTTCCTGCTTTGAAGGAACAAAAGGGGAATTTTCAAGATAAGGCCTTGTTACTCTTTTTAAACACGGACTCTTTGTTGAATTCAGAGTTCAGCTGAGTCCGATAACAAGAGCTCTTCAGAAGGGAGAGATTCGGGGAGTCTCGCTTCTCAGGACTGCGCTCGCCTCGCCCTCACCTGAGCTGAAACATTGAAGGCCAAATTCCCATAAGAAAAGCCATGATAAGAGGGTGTCTTAGATCTAATGGAAGAAGCCGCTTTTTGTCCCAGTGGGCTTTGCAGAGTATTTCTATCTGCGACACTTTTTAAGGCACCACCATTACCCATTAGATCCCCCCCCGCTTCCTTATGGGTTTTCCCTGCCTGGGTTATCTTCATAAGAGCACCCTTTTTGTTTTGCCTGCTTTACTTTCTCTTTCTGAGCCGGCATACCATTCCATGAGTTCAGGAATGAGGTGACCAGCCTGAACTGATCAGAGAGAGCAGGTGGAGTAGAAGGTGCAGCATGGCCTGGTTCTGCGTTAGTGGCACTGGGACAGCTTGGGCCGGGTCGGCGTGTGCGATACAGGTAACCAGTCCTCAGCTTGCTCTTTTGATGTTGCTATCTGGACTCTCCTCAAATAGACTCTCTGTGTAGTGCCACTGTGCAGCAATTGTGCCCGCTGGGGTGGGTCAGGACTTTTGCACAGCATTTCAACAGGTATATTGAATTTTTTTTAAAAAATCCCTGAAAGCTGAAAAGAGTCTACTACAGTGCTACTATACAAAGAGGAGATCACAGAGACCTTAAAATTTACAGGCCAATATGTTTGCTGTCAAGCATTTATAAGTGGTTCATGAAAGTGATAACAAACTAACTATCAACTATTGTTGGGGGCAAAATGCTAATTGCCTTGAGAACCACCCAGAGAGTGCAATAAGCATATGGGGCAGTACTCAAGTTTAATTGTTATTGCTATTTATAGCCATTCTTGGGTTCAAGCTCTGAAAATGCTCCCATTTCACTGATAGTCATATTAATTCATTCCATTCAAACTTGTCCCTATGATTCACACATATGTTATAAACATTTCATGAAATCTTGTGTATTTTGGTAAGAAATCATGGCTCATTCAGTTTTCCTGTTTTAATTTTCTTAGTTTAAAAATAAACTGCACTCAAATTGAAACACCAGCTGTGATTCATCCCTGAAATCTGGATTCCACCATGCACCCCTCTGAGCAACCAAACAGCATCTGTGCCGGGAAGGGTTTTCAGGTTTCTCTTTTCTTATTAATTCAATACTGGCTCTGATTTAATTGAATGCTCAGCCATTCCATGATTCTGCATTGCAACAGATCCCCAGTGGGTGGCTATTAGTGTCCAAACAGACACTGTTTGGTGTCATGATGATTGATTCAAGCAATCTAGGAAACAAAACATAATCCTGTCACTTGATTTAAGGCAAAATAGTTAATATTTCTTGCTTTAGAAAAATGTAGAATGTCTGACAGAAATGTCAGACTTCTCTGCTTCTGTCATTGTTTGCTTTTATCCCAGTGCCTACTAAGTAAGGAGCATATTCCCAGTCGGTGGCTATTAGTAGCCCATAACATGTTCCATGCCCTCCTTATTTTCTTTCCCTGGAATGCCTCTCTGTCACATATGGACCACAAGAACAGAGATAGGAAATATCTACTGTAGTCATAATCTTTTTTACAAAAATTAAAACTTCCAGAATCCCACAGCCAAAATGACCACTGGCAGTGGGGTTCTGGGAGGTGTAATTGTTTTTTAAAAAATCTTTATTAAGAGAAAGGCAAGATATGAATGAGGAGGAAAGGAAAAGAGAGCCATGCTCCTTCTGCTGACCCTGCCAGTCAGCAAGAAGTGGGAGCACCTGGCCCCCGCCGCGATGGAAGAGGCGGAGCATGGCATTTTCTCTCCCTTTGGCCATGTCAACTGCCCGTAGACCCAGTTGATGATGTTGAGCCTCGGGCTCCACTATCGACATTGAGCCCAGGCTCCACCACAGATATTGAGCCCCAGGTGCCAACTTCGGGCACCCTTGAATGACTGCCTGCAGTTGTGATGTATATTGTTTCTATTTATGATGCTGTGACACTGTGAATTATGGATTGTTATATGATATTTTGTATGTGATTATTTTTGTTGTATTGTATTGCTGCTTGAATTTATACCTTATCTGTAAACCGCTTTGGGTCACCTTAGGGTGAGGAAGGTGATATATAAATTAAAATTTATTATTATTATAATTCAAGGACAATAGTTTGTTTTCCAAGCATTTGAACAAAATGCTCTTTTAAAGGTGAGGTAGGCTGCAGTAGAGACAAGACTGTTGAGTGATAACATTGGGATGTTACAGGTGTGTGAAGCAGAGAGCAATTCAGAAGGCTGAATATATCCACAGGTTGTGAAAGATATCAGGAAGAAAATGAGGTTTAAGTTAGGGAATTAGGCATTGAGATAGGAAATACTGTTAAAGGAAGCTAAGGGTAAAGATCTCCCTTACTCAAAAGCTAGTCGTGTCTGACTCTAGGAGTTAGTGCTTATCTCTGTTTACAACCAAAGAGCCAGTGCTGTCTGTATCTGCAGACATTTCCTTAGAGACCGCATCGCCCTAAGGACGTCTGTCCATCTAACCAGAGCAGACTGGAGGGGCTCTCTAATAGTGCCATCAGCCAGGGGGGCTCGCCTCTCTGGCACAAGGAGGAGAGCCTTCTCTGTGTCCGCACCGGTCCTTTGGAACCTCCTGCCTGTGGAACTGCGTCTCCAGACGGAGTTGTTGCCCTTTAGAAAATAACTAAAAACCTGGCTGGCAGGCCAAGTTTGGGGTGCAGGTGGAGGGGTGGCTTCCGTTGTGTGGTTAATATAGGGGAGGATGCCTGCCCCACGGTTTCTTCAGTTCCTGCACCCCTCTCTTTTTAGGGGTGGGTTCTTATTGCTGGTTTTTATCTGTTTTATTTGTTTTTATCTGTTTTTACCCAATGTTGTGAACCGCCCGGAGTCGGCTTTGGCTGAGTAGGCGGTATAAAAATTTAACAATAAATAAATAAATAAATAAATAAATAAATAAATAAATAAATTTCCTTGGTCATGTGGCAGACACAACTAGATCCTGGAGTGCATAGAACACTGTTATCTTTCTCACTGAAGTAGAACCTATTTATCTACTTGCAATTTCTTACCTTTGAACTGCTAGGTTGTCAGGAGCTGGGACAGACGATGGGAGCTCACTCCTTCACACAGCACTCCGGTCTCCAACTGCCAACCTTCCAGTCGTCAAGCCCAGTGTCTTAATCACTAAGCCACCATGGCCCTGATATTTCTAAAGGCAAGGAAGCATAAAATAATACACAAGATACAAAATATAAAATGTTCATGTGGGGAAAACATTCAAAGCAAATACAGTCCAGGAGCTATCATAAAGTTTGTTAAAAGAAAGCAAGACAGACAAGATATGCAGATAATTTTGACATTTATATGCATTTCAAATCCACATAGAAAAACTTTCACTGTTGGCAGAAATGCCTATTCTGGTACCTGAATCCTCTGAGACAAGTTTAGTAGGAAAGGGTTAACTGTTTCTTATTGTATATTTGTTTTGTATTTTGAGAATAGATACTAATCTCACTAGCACAAGAGTTCTCAACCTTTATAAGCCATGGGCCAGACCACACACCCTCAGACAGCTGAGCGGACCAGACTGGTTGTTCCACCCACCATAAATCCTGCTGTAAAATATGTCTGCAGCTGTAGTAAATGCGTTTATGACAACCGCAGGTGTATTTATGGCTGCCATAAGCACACCCACATCTGCTTTCACTTCCACTTCTGATAGCAGTGGCGATACAGGTCACATGAAATGGTGCCATGGGCCAGGGCTGGCCCACAGCCATAGGTTGAGAACCCTTACACTAGCAGATAAGTAAGCTGTTATCCCTTTTCTTTTAAGTTCTCTATCTCTGAAAATTATGCATTTGCTGTTTTCCAAGAAGGCATTTAAATGGATATCTGATAAATCATAAATATAGACAAAATGCTCACTTTGATTATATAGAGTTGAACTACAAAAAAGAACTATTTCTGGCCACTCTGATCATCAGCATATGATAGTCAATATAATTCCAAATGTAGAAGTAAGTGCCAGATTCAAATCCATGCTCAGCTGTAAAGCACAACAGGTGTCTTTCAGCCAGTCAACATCTCTAAACTGGATTTATGTAGTAAAAATGAGTTCATTGGGGAAAGTGTGGAATCAAAAGGTTTTGCATAAATATGTACTTTATAACCACTGACTGAAATTCTGTTGCTTAATGTAGTAAGTTGCACTAGAATAGGCCCATTTGAAACAGTGGAACTTATAAATGAGTTGACTTCCCAAATCCCCACTGCTTCAATGGGCCTACTCTGGTTGTGACTTACATTAAACAGCAGTCATTGAGTTAAAAAAGATATTCAGACAACAATGTGTAAATGAAAATAAACTACCAAACCGTGGCTTATTTATGATGCATAATGGCAAAGGTTTTATTTTTGTTGTGAGATTTTGAGTTTTGACTAGTTACATTTCGGGATTACAGCTCTCAGGTTCCCTTGGTCAACATGATGACACATCTCTTGCATTCAGTTTTATGGGCAAGTTATTTGTTTAGTCTCACCCATCTGCATTTCTCTGAAGTGGATGTCTTGAATAGACTTCCTGTTGAGCACCTCTGAACTTTCTAAAGATGTGACCATTTATTTTCCCAACACTTACCAATACATTCGTGTCCACTTCAACACCGTCTCAATTTTGATGCTCTGGTGCAAAACCCCAATTGTTCCTCCCAAGTTACAGCACTGCTTTAAGTGTTGCTGGACTGCAGTCCATGATCCTGCCCTACTGTTTATCCTGCCACAGCAACAGCTGGAGGAGGCTCAGTTTCCCATCCCATTTCTAAATGTTTGATCTTGGCTGATGTGGTCAATTGTTTTGTTTTGTTTTTTGTTGTTGTTTATGGCATTTTCCCTTTGTAGCTGTTTAGTGATTGAAGATTGCATAAATTGTCACTTCTGGTTTTCATGTCTTTTTTTTATCCTACACTGGTGCAGCTGCAGAAGACTCATGCCAAAGAAAATTAAATTGAGTTTCTCTGTGAGAATTGCCTCCATCAGCTTCCTTTCTATCCTGAGACCCTCTGTCACAAGTCCCTGCAGCACGGCTTGGTAGGCTTCATTAGAGCCCAGATGACTGCTAACAGCAAGTGCTCGGTGATGTTCTCAAAAGCAGATGGTTCCTTTCAAGCAACTTTGCTGGGTGCTTCACAGGGCAGATTAACAACCTGCCGGTTTCTCCACTTCATCAACCAGGAAATCCACCAACACTAGGGATGGTCATGCCAGTTTTCTCCGTTAATGCTTTCTTCTTGCAAACATTCCTTGCTCAGCACAAAGAAACAAAGGGGAAAACACTGTAAAATGAGAGAAAAGTACCATTTCAAAAGAAGAGTTGAAGGGAAAAGAAAGAAAATTAAATGCAAAAATGGGTTAGAATCCAAAACCAAACTATCAGTGGTTTCCAGTCATAGAAGACATGTTGAACCTGCTAGGTTTTCCACAAGTGGAATGGGAAGGTTTTGCTAATCTTTTTTCTTTAACTTAGAAGTGTGTGTAGATTTTTGGTTTTGGAGTGTGCACTTCATTTTCTATAGCAAACAAGCAAACTCAATGCTAGGGATCATTAGGAAGGATATAGAAAATAAGTCAGCAAGTGTCATTTTGCCTCTTTATAAATCTATGGTGAGGCCCCATCTGGAATACTGTGTACAGTTCTGGTCGCCATACCTCCAGATGGATATTATGGAGTTGGAAAAAGTGCAGAGGAGGGCAACCAAAATGATTAGGGGACTGGAACACCTTCCTTACCATCTGAGGCTGCAATTGTTGGGCCTCTTCACTCTTAAACGACGGCGTCTAAGACGTGACCTGATTGAAGTTTACAAAATCATGCATGGTATGGACAAAGTAGATAAGGAAAAACTGTTTTCCCTATCACATAACACTAGAACTAGGGGGCACTCCATGAAACTTTTGAGTGCTAGTTCTCAAATAAATAAGAGAAAGTACTTTTTCACCCAGAGGATCACTGGTCTATGGAACTCCCTGCCAGAAGAAGTAGTGACAGCTGTCAGTCTTGACAGCTTCAAGAAAAGATTAGACAAGTTCATGGAGGACAAGGGTATCAATGGCTATAATTATGGATACCTAAGAACAACCTCCGGGTTGGAGAGATAGGCAGGATATCTCTCAATGCCATTTTCAGGGAATCCTAAGCAGGTGAAGGCATCTGTTTGGGAATAATATCCTGAAGCAAGTAGTGAGCCACTGTGTGAGACAGAATGCTGGACTGGATGAGCTGTGGCCTGTTCCAGCAAAGCTGTTCTTATGTTAACACCTTCCCAGCCAATCCCAGCAAACTGGGAGACACACAGTTCAAACAAAAGCATGGGAGGCAATAAGAAAAGCTGCAGGAAAAAGGGAAAATTGATGAAAATTGCCTTCTTCCCCTGTGCATTTACAGAAATCATCACTGAATCCAAGAGCCTACCATAAACTGAACTATAGCATTCAACACAGTCCAATATTTACATGTTTCAAGTTTACATTAAACATACTATTACATTCATGAATCTAAAAATATTTAACAGTTTTAATTAAATCACTTGATTACAATTTGTTTGTTTTAGCATTAATACCCCCACCCTTGTAGTGCATGCATCACTCAGGGTGAATTGCAAACAAATAAAAACATCAAAACAATAACAAATAAAATAAATAAAACACAACACATAACATGAGAATATAATACCAAAAACATGAAAATACAGTATTAAAGAAAAACATGGAGATCTATACAGTATATCAATATGCAGACCTACAGTGTCAGAGATATAAAAATATCATTTAAATATAATTCCCATCCAGTCAGCACTATAAAAACATCAGTAGAGGTAGCAATAGCAGCAGATAACTTAGCTTCAGGGCAAAACACATTGCAGCCCAAAAGATATTAATAGATGGGGAAAGCCTCCTGAAATATTTAAGTCTTCAGAGACTTACGGAATGCTAGCAACGATGCGGCTGATCCTATTTCCTCCAGCAATTCATTCCAGAGGTTGGGGAGTATGGCAGAAAAGCCCTGTATTTGGTCACTGCTTTCTCTAGGTGTGACCACACTGAGTTTAAACATCTGTGTGCTTCAGATATAATTTCTGAGGAAGAGTTGTTTCCTTAGATAGCATGGTCAATGGTACCAAACCATTCAGGGCTTTATAGGTAAGTAGAAACACCGAGAAGCTGGCATAAAGTAACGGGCAACCAATCCAGGTCAAATTGGCCAATACCAACAAACTGCCTGACAGCCACATTTTGTACTGGCTGAAGTCTCCATACCAGCCTCAAGAATAACCCCATGTAGAGGGCATTACAATAGATGATTCTGGGGATTAACAGTTTGTAGGTTAATGCTATCAGGGATCTCCTGTCGAGAAATAAGCAGAACTGGCCTGTACATTACATATGGGAAAATACAGACCTGACTGCAAATGACACCTGATTTTCTGGTGCCAAAGACTGGTAAAGCTACATACCCAGATTACCCCAAAGGGAGAGTGACATCCTTCAATTTAAGGGGAATCCTTTCAACCTGAGACCAGTTACTTCCTACCAGCATTGCCTCCATTTTATCTGGATTCAATTTTAGCCTATTATTCCCCACCCACACCATGACTGCATCCAGGCATTCCTACAGCTTCCAGATAGCATCCACTGTTGAAGTGGAGAAGGAGAGCTAGGGCTGTGTACCATCAGTGTACTGATGAAAGCAGACTCCACATCTCCGGTTGATCTCTCCCAGTGGCCTCGTAAGATGTTAAATAGCATTGGGGAAATTACCAACCCTTGAGGTACCCCATATTGCTGCACCCAGAAGATGGACAACTCCTCCGTAAGCTATACTTTCTGGACACACCCTTCCAGGAAATACCAAAGTCAGGCAAAAGCTATGCTTTTATATCTATCCCAAGGGATACCATGGTTGATGGTATCAAAGGCCACTGAGAGATCCAAGAGAACCAACAGGGATGAATTAACCCTGTCATCTTATCTCAGAAGGTCATCCAGCAGGGTCTCCAGTACTGTCTCAGTCCCATAGCAAACCCAGACTGATGTTGATCAGGGACCCAGACTGATGTTGATCAAGGCCTTCAGTCAGTGGTGGGCATCAGCAGGTTCACACCAGTTCATCAGAACTGGTAGCAGAAATTCTAGCTGGCCCCACCCATCCAAGTTTTGAAATAAAGTAGTCCTAATTCGGGTGCAACGTAGGGCTTTCCCCCTGGCCACGCCTACCATACCACGCCCACAGTGTGGTAGTAATATATTTTTTTAGCCCACCACTGCCTTCAGTATCCTCTAGGAACATCCTCAGCTGGTCTGCCACCACTCTTTGACCATAAAATGGATATTAGCGACAGGACAATAGTTATTAAAACCATTCATCGCTAGACTGGATTTTTTTCAAGAATTGAACACTCATTTTTTGGTGGTCATAAACAACATAAAATTACTTCCTTAAAAAGCATAATGTTAAAATACATACAGTGGTGTGTGCTGGAAGGAAGGAAGGAAGGAAGGGCTTTTGGTGGTAAGGCAGAATTCTAAATATGCCCTGGCAAATGCATCAGTTTCAGCCTAATGATTTATGAAAGCTGAGGAAAGGAAACACAGAAGGAAACCTCCACTGTTCCCTGTTCTATTGGTTTATTTAACATGTTTACATCAAAAAGATTTCTAAGAAAAAAATCTTTTCTATGGCTCCTGGGAAGGACAGCTCAAGTATTCAGAGCTCAAGATCACTGAATGTTCAAATATTTAAGTCAAAATCCACTTCAGGCTCATTAAAAAATCTAGTGAAGGAAATATTTTATATAAGAATGCTTGATGGAACCCTGAAAAGGAAAATGCTTCCCTGAATTTGATTATCTCTCACTTGCCTTGTTTCTGTTACAGTAGTGCAGGTTTTGGAATAGGAATCTGTCTCTAACTCCTCCAATCATTATTTCATATCTTCTGTCCACAGACATATAAAGAGAGAGAGAGAGACTTTTATTTTATTTTCATTTCATCTAATCCACACAGAGAACATTCCAAAAAGTCAATTAAACATTTATTCCAAGGCCATTACTTTCCAGATTACCTCCAGCAGTTTGCTTTCAATTAATATTCACTGTCTGTTTTGACTATTCCACATAACAGGAAAATGGAGAAAATGGAAATGAATACTCAAGAAGAGCTAAAACTCTACTCTCCTAGATGTTTGTGTTTTTCATTTTAAGAAGTACATTTACTTTAAAAGTGGGTGCTTAGTCCTTTACTAGTAATTTCATTGCTCAATAAGAACTCATGGTGGTCAGGAAGGGAAACCTCAGATCATCTGTGAAGATAGCAAAACAAAGGGCAAGCTGCTTTTTTTCCTGAACCAAGCACTTGTTAATCCTGTAGATTTCAAACAGGACCTAAGCATAAATCCTATGGGATTTAAGTGTCAATAAGAGTGCATAATACTAAGGGGCTGTGGTGGCTCAGAAGTTAAGAAGCTTGCCTTGTTAGCTGGAAGGCTGGCAAGTCAGCAGTTTGAGACCTGGGTGCTGCATGACAGATTGGGCACCTGTCTCTGTCCCAGCTCCTGCCAACCTAGTAGATCAAAAGCATGAAATTGCAAGTAGATAAATAGGGACCACTTCGGTGGTGAAAGATCTTGGGGACATGAAAGAAGCCTCATTTGGGCATCCCCTGAACAGAGTTTCTCCAGAAAAAAAATCCTTTCAACTCAGAATAATTTCTGACACAAAATTATTATAAGACTGCAATAATTTATCAATGGCAGAGCACATGATTTACATAGAAAAGTTATGTTCTCTCTCTGACATCTCCAGGTAGAGTAGTCTCAAACCCTGGGGAGCTGTTGCATGCATTTAGGTCAGGCATGAATCATTGTGAAATGGGCTACAAATTATGTTCTAAAATAAAAGGAAGTGTTTCTCAATTGGAGTTCTGTTATGTATTGAATGAATACCGCAAGTCCCCTTTAACAGAATGTATCCGGTCAATGTATCCATTTGTATCTAATCAGAGACACATTGTAGCAAGGTGTATAAGGATGCGAGCTAAGTGGCCACAGGTGGCAGTAGCGAGCATCCGGCTCACATGGCACAGATTCCCCAAATACCTGAAGAGTGGGAAACCTTCCTGCCATACCACACCTGGAGAAGATGGGCGTGACGATCTATGACGTCACACGGACAGTAGCCAATGAGCTACCACCTGGGATATTCAAATGTACAGTGAACTATAAATAGATCTGTTTTGTCCACCATTACCTCATGTTCATCCTGACCATCATGCAATAAAGTTGTGTTTTAGCCCTTACTGCGGCTCCTTCATTGTCTTCCGTGCAAGACACCAAATTGGCGACGAAGGTGGGATGGCGTCCCGGAAAAGTGAACATCGCGCCATTCAACACCACGAAGCCAAAGAAATGGGAACTCTACAAACAGCGGTTCTTCTATGCAATGGAACTCAAGGGCATCAAGGAGGAAGCCCAGCACTGGACATTCCTGCTGGCCCAGTGCGGCCTGGAAACATTAAAACTGGCAACGAACCTCCTGATGCTGAGGCTGTTCAGGGGGGTACCCCTAGACAAGATCATCGCCGAGCTGAGGAAACACTTTCGGCCAATAGTGTCGGTGTTCCCAGCAAGGCTGGCTTTTCAGCAGCGGTGCCAGAGGGCCGGTGAGTCCGTGGCCGACTTCGTGGCAGCCCTGAGGGTGGCTGCCATGCCTTGCCAGTGGGGAGCGTCCCTGAGTGAGGTGCTGAGAGACAGGCTCCTGCTGGGCCTGCGAGATAAGGGGGCCAGGAAAAAACTACTGGCCAAGGACGAGAGCATCTCCTTCGAGCATGTCCTGTGCATCTCCCAAGCCGCCGAGTCAGTGCAACAAGGTGAACGGGTGTGCTGGGCCAGGACCGCCGCGCTTGGGGGGCCCCCACCAGCGGTCCCCATCCACAGCTGTTCCTCCCACAGAGAGCAGGGGCCCTCCGAGTCCACCACGTTCGCCTCTGACTTCAGCGAGGATGACGACATGCAGCAGGTGCAGAGGAGGCCCGAGGTTTGAGACCGCACCAGAGAGGACCGCCGCTGCGATGGATGCATGGCATCCCACAACTGGAGCCGATGCCCATTCTGGAAGGCAGAGTGCCACAACTGTGGGTGGCGCGGGCATATTGCAAAGGTCTGCAGTCAGCGTCGAGACGACGGCAAGGGCCAGGTGGAACAGCCCCAATGGAAAGCAGATGGGGTTGGCCGAATCTTCGATGACGACGAGCCCCAGGAGCACCGGGTGTCTCGACGGGTTCCCGACAACCATGACCAGACAGTTCACACCGTGCCCTTGTGGCACCCCCGGTTCTTTGTTGAGGGACTGATACAGGGGGTCCCAGTAAGAATGGAGATTGACTCGGGTCGTCGTACTCCATCGTCTCCCACCGGGAATTTTTGTGCATTCCCCCCAAGTTATGCCCCAAACTGAAGGCCCTAAAGACTAACTTGTGCAATGTTCAGGGCAAGAGTATCCCACTGTTGGGGGTGGGAGAGTTCAAGGTACAATTCAAGAGGCACTCCGCACAGTTGCCCCTAGTAGTTTTAAAGGAAGGGTCCTGCTGCCTCCTGGGGACGCAGTGGTTTGGTCCCCTGGGGGTTTTCATTAGAGGCATACACGCCATGCAGGCTGACCCGATCGCAGAGGTGTGTAACGCACACCCTGCCATCTTTGAGAAGGGGCTTGGGAAGTTCAAAGGGCCCCCAGTCTCATTCGACATGGATCCCGACATCCGACCCATCAGACAGAAGCCAAGGAGAGTGCCTTTCACAATAAAGGACAAAATTGAGACTGAACTGGACAAACTGGTGGGTCAGGGGATTTTGGTACCGGTGGACTCTGCCGAGTGGGAAACCCCCATTGTTACAGCACTTAAGGCTAACGGAGAGGTCAGAATCTGCGCTGACTACAAGTGCATGATTAACAAGGCGATTCGCCCAAATGCGTATCCGGTACCGGTAGTAAGTCACCTGTTAGCAACCTTGCATGGGGGGAGGTGTTTCGCCAAGCTAGACTTAGCGCAGGCATATCAACAATTAACGGTGACCCCAGCTGCAGCCGCCACTCAAACCATTGTTACCCATAAGGGAGCCTTTAAAGTGATGCGCCTCCAATTCAGCGTAAATTCGGCTCCAGGAATCTTTCAGTCCCTCACGGAAAAATTGTTAAAAGGGCTCCCAGGTGTTTTCCCCTACTTTGACGACGTTTTGATAACAGCAGGAGGGGAACAGGAATTGGCCAAGAGGTTAGACCGGTACTAACTGTGTTCGAGAAAGCGGGGCTCAGATTGAGAAAGGATAAGTGTGTGTTTTTCGCTGAGGAGGTAGAATTTCTGGGTTTTCAAATAACCCCTGAGGGTATCAAACCAGCAGAGTCAAAGGTGTCGACTGTGCAGGGTGCCCCTCGCCCCACCACCATTGCTGAGCTACAGTCCTTCCTAGGACTCCTAAATTTTTACCACTCTTTCCTGCCTGGAAAGGCGTCGGTTGCAGAGCCACTGCACAAATTACTCAAAAAAGATGAGGCTTGGCGGTGGGGAGACAGCAGGTAACGGGCATTCCGAGGGCTTGAGCAGCTTCTATCTTCCGAGGCTGTCTTGACCCACTTCAATCCAAAGAAACCCATTGTGCTAGTCTGCGATGCCTCACAGGTGGGGGTGGGGGTGGTCCTCTGCCACATGCTAGAGAGCGGGCGAGAAGCGCCGGTGGCATTCTATTTGAGATCCCTGTCCAAGGCAGAGCACAACTATGCGCAAACAGATAGGGAAGCCCTGGCGGTCGTCGCAGGAACCAAAAAGTTCCACGACTTCCTTTATGGCAGACCGTTCACAGTCGTGACCGACCATAAGCCCCTGTTAGGGATTTTCACCACAGATAAGCCAACCCCGCAGATCTTATCCACAAGGATGCTGCGATGGGCCATTTTCCTAAACGTGTACCAGTATGTGTTGACCTACCGCCCCGGCAAGGAGATCAGCCATGCCAACGCCCTTTCCAGGTCACCCCTCCCACAGGCAGGGGACCCAGAGTGCGAAGTAGAGCAGGACCACCAGGTGCTCCTGATCGAGGCCCTAGAGCCGCCCCCGATTCTGCCAGCTGAGATCGCCAAGGCTACAGTGAAAGATAAGTCACTGGCCCTAGTCAGTTCATGGGTACAAAAAGGCTGGCCGGCAACCTCCCCTATGGAGGAATTCAAGATTTATGGTAGGCGGAGAGACGAGTTCTCCTTACAAAGGGGCTGCCTGTTCTGGGGGCAGCGGGTAATAATCCCCGAAGTTCTGAGGTCTCGGGTGCTCAAGATGCTGCATATCAGCCACCCAGGTATCGTGCGCTCCAAGGCACTAGCTAGAAGTTACGTCTGATGGCCCAAACTAGATGCAGACATAGAACACATGTTTGCCATTTGCGAGAGCTGCCAGAGCACCCGGCCTGAGGAGTCCCAACGTCCGCACAGAGAATGGGACACAGCCCGGGGGCCGTGATCGCGTCTGCACGTGGACTTCGTGGGTCCCTTCAGGGGCACCCTCTTCCTTACAATAGTGGACTCTTACTCCAAATGGTTGGAGGTAATCCCGATGGCCAGTACATTGTCAGCTGCGATGATTAAGCAATTATGCAAGGTATTCAGCTGCTTCGGTTTACCCGACGTACTTGTGAGCGATAAAGCCACAACTTTCACGTCAGCAGAGGTCCAGGGTTTCATGGAAATTAACGAAATTCACCACATAACTGCGGCCCCCTTTCACCCTGCTACAAATGGTCAAGCGGAACGCCTGGTGCGAACAACGAAGGACGCACTGCGTAGGATGGGCCCCGGGGAATTGAACTTGCAACTCTGCCAATTCCTACTCAGGTATCATGTAACCCCCTAAGCAACAGGGCTGTCACCCGCCGAGCTCCTCATGCAGAGGAAACCCGCCATGATCCTCTCGAGGTTAGACCCAACCAGGGTGGAGGACACGGATAGAAACATAGAAACAGGGGGCACCAAGAGTTTCAAAATCAGCCTGGCAGTGCATTGCCGTAATTACATGGCCGGCGGACCTACCTGGGTGCCTGGAATAGTGGTCAGGCAAACAGGGCCAGTCTCCTACAACGTCAAGACAAGCACAGGACTCCTCTGGAGGAGGCACGCCGACCAGCTCAGAGGTAGTGTAGTAGGAAGGCAAGACTTGAGTGACCAGGCAGAGCATTCAGCGTTAGGGTTCTCCCCCACCCGCTTATCCCAAGGGGGAGATGCAGGCCACAGGAGGGAGGGAAATGAGACAAACCCACATCCTTTTGACCCCCCGGGTAACAGGGACAACCTGGAGGAGAGGGATTTCAAGGAGTTGTTAGACTTTGATTTAGGAGACTGGGGGGATTTTTCAGAGTGGTTCCCCACCCATCCAAGTGAAGAGCGGGGTTTTTCTTTAGTCCCTGGTGCCCCCGGTCTCACATCCCTGGAGTTTACTCCCACACCTAGACCTCCCCAATCCCCGGGTTAGGACTCGCAGCCAGTCGCTAATGAGCCACTTTCTCCCACTGCAGGATGGGAGCAGAGTAATCAGGAGCTTGCGGGAACTCCGGCCCAAAGTGCGGCCGCCTCTTGCCCAAAGTGAACATGTGGGAAGCCTCAATGGCTAAAGGACTTCATCCTCACCTAGGGGGGAGGGGTGTTATGTATTGAATGAATACCGCAAGTCCCCTTTAACAGAATGTATCTGGTCAATGTATCCATTTGTATCTAATCAGAGACACATTGTAGCAAGCTGAATAAGGATGTGAGCTAAGTGGCCACAGGTGGCAGTAGCGAGCATCCGGCTCACATGGCACAGATTCCCTGAATACCTGAAGAGCAGGAAACCTTCCCACCATACCACACCTGGAGAAGATGGGCGTGACGATCTCTGACATCACACGGACAGTAGCCAATGAGCTACCACCCGTGATATTTAAATGTACAATGTACTATAAATAGAACTGTTTTGTCCGCCATTACCTCATGTTCATCCTGACCTTACTGCGGCTCCTTCATTGTCTTCCGTGCAAGACACCAAAAGTTCTAAATCAGAATTCACAATTGGAATGGATGAATTAATGGGATACTGGCAGAGAATATGCCAGTGTCCCATGAACTAATGGGATACTCATTTAATCAATGAGTCTTAACACTCGAAGGATATGGATGTTGGAACCCAATTTTTTATTCAGTGCACAGATATCACAGGGAATTGTAAACTTTCACAAAATGGCAGAAACTTTCAGAAGGACCTTAAGATCTAATTGTGTGAGTGGCAATGTAGATGTGCATCAGGATCTTTGTTCCATGGGATATAGTAGATCATCCTTTGCCCAGCCCTGGGACCTCATTCTAGTGATACTACTGTCACAGTGGTCCATGCAACAAAGTGTCTGGGTACCATCAAAGTTTCACTTCAGCAAACTGAGCATATAAAGTTGTAAAGGTTTTTATTTTATTTTAGTATTATCCTGGAAGGTGGGACACCATTCCTATGGATATCACCAGTACAACTAAGCCACATTTTTATATGTGCAGATATCATACACAACTTTAGCTGGAGTGCTGTAAACGTCTCTCTGTGCCACTACAGAAGCAGTAGGTCCTAAGTACATGATCAAAAAATTACATGATTAAAAGTAGAGACATCACCTTGCAAACAAAAATCCCATAGTCAAAGCAATAGTATTCTCGATGGTTATGTATGGTTGTGAGAGCTGAACCATAAGGAAAGCTGAGCGCAGAAGAATAGATGCCTTTGAAATGTGGTGTTGGAGGAGAGTTTTGAGAGTACCCTGGACAGCGAGGAGAACAAATAGGTCGATCTTAGAAGAAATCAACCCTGACTGCTCCTTAGAAGGTCAAATGGTAAAGATGAAGCTAAAGTACTTTGGACATCAAATGAGAAGAAAGCCTTGATGCTGGGAAAGGTGGAGGGCAAAAGAAGGGGGCAGCCAAAAATAAGATGGCTAGATGGTATTGTAGATGCAATGGGCACAAAGCTGGGCAGGTTGAGGAGGATAGTGGAGGACAAAGGTGCCTGGTGGGCAATAGTTCCTGGGGTCACAAAGGGTTGGAATTGATTGTGCGACTAAACAACAACAACAACAAAACATGATCAAACAACTCCTTTAAAAGAAAGTTAGGAACAAATGCAGTGTAGTCTACTGGTTGTTCTGTCTCTCCAAGTCAGTGCTTCCCTGGCAGTAAGAAAAAGGAAATAAGAATATATCAAGCCCAAAATTCCATATACACAATCACATGAATGAATTTCATTGAACACAACAGAGGTTGTGTATCAGTCAACGTGTGTAATAGACCTCCAAAGTAGATACAGAATGACCAAAATGTTCTGCAGAAACAGATAAAGAGTATTTGCAGCAGCCAGAATATGAAAATGTTTGTATTCTGGACTACAATTTCCAGAATTCCTCAGCCATATTTGTACAGATATTTTAAAATGCTAATGTCTAAGAGAAGATTTGTTTATGTTTGCCCAAAAACCTCATTGAGGTTCTTCTAAAATCGTCACAATGGACCATTTATGGGTGACAAAAGAGACAGAATGAGTATGTTTGGGAAAGGTCAAGAAATCTTTATTGTGTGTCTGGCCAAGAAATTGATCATTATGTTTTCCTAGAGTAGACAGCTTTCAATTTTTGAGTCCAACCGGGTACTCCATTCCAGTCCTGCTTTGACTGATAAGTGATAGCTAGCAAAAGAGACAAATATTTGCATTCTCTTCTTCACAGTTACCACTATCTGTTAATGTTGGCTCAGATCCCATTCCTATATGTGCACCCCCTCCTAAATCTTCTGGTGTGAAAATTCATTGGTTAAATGTGTCACATCCCCTGCTGATATGCCACTAATCCATCAAATCCCATCTGTCATGCATGCCTTATTTGAGTGTGTGTGTGTGTGTGTGTGTGTGTGTGTGTGTGTGTGTGTGTGTGTGTGTGTGTGTGTGTGTGTGTGTGTGTGTGTGTGTGTGTGTGTGTGTGTGTGTGTGTGTGTGGAGGTCTTTTCTTCCTAGAAAAGATGCTTTTTTAAATTTTGCAAATGTTAGGTTCTTATTGTTTTGAAGAGTTCCCAGAAGTTCAACCCAACCACAAAACAAACAAAGTGGTACTGAAAAATAATAAACTATCCCAAAAAACAACTGACATCAGAGATTTTGAGTGAATTCTCACTAATGTGAATAATATTAACTTTTGGGATGGAAAGATGTTTATTGAGGTGGTCCTGAATATCCTAAAGAACAAGCACAATGTATTTGGTCATCCATTATTCAAAGTTTGTAGATGGCATACAGCACCTCTGTATGATGAAGCCTCCTTCATCCCAGAGGGCAACTTGCCTCTTTCATTCCAATTTCCATCTGGAGGTATGGAAGCATTTTCCAGCACTGCTTCATTGATCAGCTAGTGATACAGCAATTGCTTTGCTAGGACACCCTGCTTTCTAACAGATCTGGTTTGGCAGCTCTTTCCCAAGGCAAAGCTATAGCTATTTCTGAGATTTGTTACAGGTGAATCACAGAATTATTTAACTAGACTAATTCATACTGAGCAGTGCCCAATAAAATTGAAAAACAAACAAACAGATATACAGTAATCTTCTTGAAAAGAAACAAGTAAATTGTATGTTGATTGGGCTCCGTATTCCCAGTAGAGTTCCTGCCAAGGTGAGGAATGAACTTGAATTTAAATCAATCATTTCCCAGGCTGGCCAGCTATTATTTCTTAGAGCACCAGTCCTGTTTTCCAGATGCTGCTGAAGAACAGTTCCCTTCTTATCATTCCTGACCTTGCTGGTAAGAATTGACGGAAGTTGGCTCTAGGATTTCTTTTAGACTGTGATCAAACAAGCAAGCAAAATCAAATGTAAAACATTTTAAAAACATTCTTACCCTCATTTTGAAAGATTTGAAGTTGTACTTAGATCAGGGATTGTTAATATGCGGCCCGTGGGCTGAATGCAGCCCATGGCACCAATTCATGTGTGTGTCTCCCCTCCTCCCCCACCACCACCTCCACAACACCAGAAAGTGTCATATGGTGGAGGAAGGGCAAAATGGCCATACAGCCCTGAAGCTGTCTGAGGGAACATGAGGGAGAGAAAATGCTCAGCTTCCTGTGGGAGTGGCATCCTAACTCCATGAAATATTATGTTGTCCTTAAGAAGAGAGCCTGGCAGACCATCACGCCATGAACACTTTAATACATGCCTGCAGAAGTGGTCTTGAACCACGAAAGCTCACACAACATTTTGTTTTCCTTAGTGAAGATCTTATTTGACCAACTGCCTCTTGTACAACTATATGCTTTTGTATCAGACAATGTATTCCTCATCTGCTTTATTTTGAAGTGTCAGTCTATTCCTTTAATTGTTCAGAGCATTTAGAAGCATTTAATTTGATTCACTTTGAGATTAATTTATTATGGATACATTTGTCATCTGTGTGACAGGATACCCTGAGAACCTGGAAAGATTCCTTCAAAAGTTGAATGTAATTTATCCCTTGAATTTAAAAGCTTGACCTACTATATTTCCTCTGAATGAGTGCTGACAGAAGCACATCCCTCATGTATTTTGAAGGAACAGCTGGCTGACAATGGCAAGAATTTTGTATGTAATGACTGTACATCTTTGAAATGGAGACTGTGCTCTTGGTCTGCTTGTTCTTTGCATTAGAACACCATGTTCTAAAGCTCAGTGTGTGTTGCCATTAAAGAAAAAGAGAGGGAAATATGGTTTGCTAAAATGAACCACAGTATGTGTTCCTCACACACACTCATATACATAGTAGCTGTACAAGAAAGGAAAAGTGGGTAAAACTGGTTCCCTCTCAAATCTACTTTCAGGAATCATAGAATAACTGAGTTGGAAGGGGCCTTTTAGGCCATCGAGTCCAACTCCCTGCTCAATGCAGCCCTGAAACCTTCCTTGAGGATTTCTGTCCTCAAAGCATCTGTCTTCCTTGGTCAAAGTCATCTCTCCAAAGTCCATTGGAGAGTTCACTGTTCTAGACTTGGAGGGGGGCAGTGCCAGGTGAGAGAGAGCACACCAATGGGGTACCTTTAGTGTATGGGACCAAAGACACCAGGACAGCCGAAGAGCTGGCTTAACACAACTTTATTACATGCTGGTCAGAGGGAACATGAGGTAATGGCGGACGAAGAGCTCAATATATACAGTGGCTATACATTTGAATGTGGCTCCTTGATAGCCTATTGGCTACAGGCTGCGTGACGTCATTGCAGGTCACGCCCTTCTTGTCCAGGTGAAGGTAGTGGCGGGAATCTTCCCGCGCTGTTGTTCTAGGTGAGTCTTGGACCAATGAGCTTGGACGCTCGCTATTGCCATCTAGTGGTCACTAGCTCGCGTCCTATTAAGGTTACAGTGATGCAGCTGGAGATTACAATAATAATAATAATAATAATAATAATAATAATAAGTTTTTAATTCTACCCCGCTTTCATAGCACAAGTGCCACTCAAAGCGGCTTACAACACATATAAATACAATGTTACAAATATAATTACATAATTACAAGAACAGATTGAAAATTAACACATTACAAGAAAAAGAAAAGAAAATCCCATACAGTTAATCTCAAAAAACGCAAGCCCCATACTACCCCCCCCCTCCAGTGGGAGCACCCAAAAGCTCCCACTTCCCCACATCCCCACAGCCATCCAATATCACAAAAAGCAAAAGATACACTATAGAAAACACGGTGCAAAATGCAATAGATGCAAAATCCGGTACAATAGATACAAAATGCAATGAAAAATAACAGAATAACCCATGACTCACTCCCTCTCCCGACGACAAATTCGCAGAAGGAAAATAGCAGTCATGAAGGTCCTGGTGGTGGCAGCACCTAATGTTTCTAATGTTACACATAGAAAAGGTTACATTGGATACACATGGATAGGTACATTGTTTAAAGGCACAGGCTTTAGGACACAACACCCCTCCCCCCTAGGATGAGACGAAGTCTCTTAGCCAAGATGGTTTATTGCACTCGCGTTTGGGCCGCGATGTGGGTTGGCCCACCCGGGGGCCGCTCCCGCTTCCTTGTTCCCTGGACCCTTGCCCTGTAATGGGAGAGGGAGACTTGTTAGCGGCTTGCTGCGGTTTTGCAGTTTTAGGGGAAAGGGTAGATTCCGTTGTGGTTGAACCGGGGGCACCAGGGGCTAACGTAAAACCCCTCTTCTCGCTTGGATGGGTGGGGGACCACTCCGAAACCCCCCCCCCCGGTTCTGAAAATCAAAATCAAACTCTGTTGGGAGATCCCGCGGGATATCTACGAGGGCAAATTCCTTCTCCTCCCCCCTTGGTGGGGACTCTGGACCCCCCTCTCCTCCCCCTTGGGCTAAACGGGTGGGGGAGAACCCTAACGCTGAATTTGTATCCGTTTTTTCGGCGCCCTGATTTCCTGGGACCCGGCTCCGGAGCTGGTCCGCGTGCCGCCGCCAAAGTAGACCTGTGTTGGTCTCCACGCAGTACGAAACGGGACCGGTTTGTTCCACGACCACCCCCGGCACCCAGGCTGGCCCCGCGCTGGCGTAGTTCCTGCAATGTACCGGGGCACCCACGCCGAAACTCTTGGTGGCTTCTAACCCTATGTTCCTCCCCTTGTCCTCAACTCTCGTGGGATCTAGTCTAGTGAGTATGGTAGTCAGCTTCCTGCGCATTAAAAGCTCCGCAGGGGAGTAGCCTGACGCTAGCGGGGTCACCCTGTACCCTAGCAGAAACTGACACACTTGCAGGTTGAGGTCCCCGGGGCCCATGCGCCGCAGCGCGTCCTTCGCGGTGCGTACGAGGCGCTCCACTTGGCCATTGGTGGCCGGGTGGAAAGGGGCGGAGGTGATATGCCGGATGGCATTTATCTCTGTGAATGCCCTGAACTCAGCGGACGTGAAGCAACTAGCGTTATCGGCAATTAGGGTGTCGGGTATGCCGAACGTGGAAAAAATTCTCCGCAAATGCTTAATTGTCGCGGCCGAGGAGGTGCTCGTGACTGGGATGACCTCCAACCACTTGGAGAAGGCGTCCACAACAAGGAGAAACAGGGTTCCTCGGAACAGGCCCGCAAAGTCTATGTGTATCCGGGACCACGGCCCCTTAGCCGCGTCCCACTCCCTGTGGGGAAGACGGGCCTCCTCTGGTCTGGAGCATTGGCAACTCTCACAAGTGCCGACCATGTGCTCGATGTCGGCGTCTAACTGGGGCCACCAAAAGTAGCTTCGATTCCGGGGTGGCTGACGTACAGCAGTTTAAGCACCCGCGGTCGAAGGGATGTAGGGACCACCACCCGCTGCCCCCACAAGAGACACCCCCTCTCTAGGGACAGTTCCAGCTTCTTCCTAAAAAAATGGGGTGAATTCCTCTGCTGGGGAAGACGCCGGCCACCCTTTCTGTACCCAGGAGCAAACCGCCGCCAACGTCTTGTCCTTTCTTGTCGCTGTGGCAATGTTGGCGGGCACTACGGGGGGCGAATCCAGCACCTCTATCATGAGAACCTGATGGTCCCGCTCCCCCTTGCTCACCTGGCTGGGCGTCAGGGGGAGGGGGGACCTCAATAGAGTGTCCGCATGGCTGATCTCTTTGCCGGGCCGGTACACCAACGCGTGCTGGTAGGCGTTGAGAAAAATGGCCCACCTAAGCATTCTCGGGGACAGGATCTGTGGCGTAGGCTTATCTGCGGTAAAAATGCCTAGTAGGGGCTTGTGGTCAGTCACGATGGTGAAGGGGCGGCCATACAGAAAATCGTGAAATTTTTTGGTCCCCGCAACTATCGCCAGCGCCTCCCTGTCTGTCTGGGCGTAGTTTCTCTCCGCTTGGGACAGGGACCTGGAGTAAAATGCTATCGGGGCCTCCCTCCCGTTTTCCAACACGTGGCATAACACTGCCCCCACCCCCACCGGGGATGCATCACAGACCAGTACCACCGGCCGTTTGGGGTCGAAATGGGTCAGAATGGCGTCAGACGCCAGAAGTTGTTTCAGTTCTGTGAATGCCCTCTCCTGGTCATCGCCCCACATCCATGCCACATCTTTCTTGAGCAACTTGTGAAGCGGCTCAGCCACCGCAGCCTTCCGTGGAAGGAAGGAGTGGTAGAAATTTAAGAGCCCTAGGAACGACTGCAACTTGGGCTTGGATGTGGGGCGAGGGGCTTTCTTGATGGCGGCCACCTTGGATTTGGACGGTTTGATCCCCTCGGGTGTTACTCAGAACCCTAAGAACTCAACCTCCTTCGCGAAGAAGACGCATTTGTCTTTTCGCAACCTCAACCCCGCCCGTTCGAACACCGCCAGGACCTTGTTTAGCCTTTTAGCCAACTCAACCTCACTCCCCCCCGTTATCAATACGTCATCAAGATATGGTAAAACGCCATCCAGCCCTTTGAGGAGGTGTTCCACGAGCGACTGGAAAATTCCAGGCGCCGAGTTCACGCCGAATTGGAGGCGCGTCACCTGGAACGCCCCCTTATGCGTGATTATGGTCTGTGCAGCAGCTGCGGCAGGGGTTACCATGAGTTGCTGATAGGCCTGTGCCAGGTCGAGCTTAGCGAAACACTTTCCCCCATGTAACCTGGCTAGCAAATGGCTGACCACCGGCACCGGGTACGCATTAGGGTGGATTGCCTTATTAATGGTGCACTTATAATCGGCGCAAATGCGAACCTCCCCATTGGCCTTCAATGCTGTGACAATTGGAGTTTCCCACTCCGCGGAATCAACAGGAACAAGAATCCCCTGGCCCACTAATTTGTCCAGTTCCGCCTCTATTTTGTCCTTGAGTGCAAAAGGCACCCTGCACGGTTTAAGTCTGATTGGGCGGACTTCCGGGTCCAGGTCGAACGTTACTGGGGGTCCATTGAATTTCCCAAGTCCCTTCTTGAAGACTTCGGGGTGCGCATCGCACACCTCCTGTATCGGGTCAGACCCAACGGCGTGCACCCCCCCAATGAACAGACCCAGGGGCTGAAACCATTGAGTCCCGAGGAGGCTGCAATTACCTCCCTTAAGAACGACTAGGGGGAGTTCCGCGGCGTGCCACTTGTACTGAACCTGGAAATTCCCAACCCCCAACACCGGGATACTGTTCCCTTGCACGTCCCGAAGCGTGGACCTCAGCGCTTTGAGCTTGGGCCGTACGCGGGGGGCAATTCTCAAAAACTCCCTCTGGGAAATAATGGAGTAAGAGGAGCCAGAGTCAATCTCCATCCTAACAGGGGCCCCTTGCACCAGTACCTCAACAAAGTAACGGGGGTGTCCCATGGACACGCTGAAAACCGGGGCGTCGTCGTCGCTGTCGTCGGAGATGCGGCCCATGCCGTTCTGCTTCCTCGTGGGCCGGGCGCCATCCTTTAGTCTCGTCGAGCGGTCTGGCCTCGTTGGGCGGTCGGGCGAGCTCCTCCGGTCCCTTGCTGGGCGGTCGGGCAAGCTCCTCCGGTCCTTGCGCCGTTGTCTGCAGACTTTGGCTATGTGCCCGCGTCGCCCGCAGTTGTGGCACTCGGCCTTTCTGAATGGGCACCTGGCACGGTCGTGAGCCACCCCGCAGCCGTCGCAACGCCAGCCCTCCTTTTGGACCCTCTGGACGTCCTCGTCGTCGCTGCTTTCGGCGGACGATTTCGAAATTCGCCGGGCTGCGTGCACCGAACTCTCCGCTTTGTCGACCTTCGGCCGCCAGTCCTGGAGCTCTTGCACCCCTGCCTTCGTGGCTTCCGCGGCCTGTGCTGCTTTCAGGACCTCCTGCAATGTGGGGGGTGGCTCCTGATTCATTAGCGTGCGCTGAATCTCGGCGTCCTTCAGGCCGCATAGCACGCAGTCCCTGAGGGTGACTTCCAAATTCTCCCATTTGCACGGGCCGGCAGCCAGGCGCAGGGCCGCTACGAAAGCGGCGACCGACTCATCAGGTGCTTGGACTCGCCTCCAAAACGCGCTCCGAGCGGGAAACATCGCTACCGAGGGCCGGAAATGGTCTCGCAGCACCGTCAGGAGCTCCTTTGCCTTGAATTCAGCTGCCTTTTTGGGTGCGATGAGGTCAATCAATACCCTCTTGCCGTCGTGCCCGAGCATTCTGGTGAGGATGGCTCTCTTCTTCGCCTCGTCCGTCACCTCGAACTCCACCTGCGCACCTTGGAAGTCCATTTCGAAGAGTTCCCAATCTTGCGGTTTCTTGATGTCGAAACCGGCGTATGTCTTGGTCCCGTGGGCAGTCATGATCCCACCTTCGTCGCCAATTTAGTGTATGGGACCAAAGACACCAGGACAGCCGAAGAGCTGGCTTAACACAACTTTATTACATGCTGGTCAGAGGGAACATGAGGTAATGGCGGATGAACAGCTCAATATATACAGTGGCTATACATTTGAATGTGGCTCCTTGATAGCCTATTGGCTACAGGCTGCGTGACGTCATTGCAGGTCACGCCCTTCTTGTCCAGGTGAAGGTAGTGGCGGGAATCTTCCCGCGCTGTTGTTCTAGGTGAGTCTTGGACCAATGAAATTGGACGCTCGCTATTGCCATCTAGTGGTCACTAGCTCGCGTCCTATTAAGGTTACAGTGATGCAGCTGGAGATTACAATGTTACACATAGAAAAGGTTACATTGGATACACATGGATAGGTACATTGTTTAAAGGCACAGGCTTTAGGACACAACAGTACCCATGCATCCAGGCCTGCTCCTCACATACATACAGCAGGGTGTGTGGTGCAGACAGCTCTATCCCCCAGCAAAGGGCAATGTCCAGTGAGCTCAGAAAGGAACAGCCAAGGGATTGCTGCTGCTTTTGGTCCCTGCCTTGCATTCAGTGGCTGAAACAATGATCTCCCTTCGCTTCATGGTATAGGCAGCCCTATTGCATTTTGCCTGCTGGAAAGGGTGGCCCTTTTCTTTTGTGCAAATACAAAGAATAGTATTCTCTGGGCCAAATATTCTTACCTGAGCATATCACACAGAAGGCCCAAAGAGGAACAGAGCATCATTGCAAACTTTTTAAGATATTGGGATACCCAATGGCTGTGGTTTGTAATGAACAAGCAAATTAAAAGACTGCCATTCCTTGGGTTTCAGGGATTTGAAACTGCTGGATGTGAATCCAGCCTGATTGTAGTCACAGCAAAGATTCTGATTGCTGGACACATGGCATCCTTTTAATAATGCTTTTACTAAATATGAGTATTATGAAAAATTTGAAATTCACCACAGGAACAATCATGACATTGGCCAATGTAATGCAATGTAAGTGGACACAATAGAGCTCCTCTGAAATAATGGATGCTTATAGGCAGACAGTGCTCTACAACTGCCAAACTGATATTGCTTGTGGAAGGGGGGAATGGGAAAAGGTTGTGTGTGTGTGTGTGGGGGGGTTACAGATGGAACACAGTGAAGCCCCACACGTTTCTGAGGCTGATGGGTTATATAACAAAAAGGTCATGTCTGTGAATGCAGCCACTATTTGATTATGTTAGCACACCACTGGATATATGATGGAAGAATGGTTGACTGCTTCCCTTAACCGGGAAGAAGGAGGTGGGAAGTGATGTTGAAAAAATAATATGTATATACTGCTCACACATATATAGGTAAAACTGTACTAATTTCCACAAATACCTAAGAAGAAGACGGATTGTGACCATTATTACATTCAGGCTAAGTTTTTTCTGGTTCCTGCCTCCATACTACTGACAAACAGAAGTGAAACTACATTAAAGCAACTGCTTTGACCCTGGAGGTCATTTCAAAATTACCAAGCTATATCTCTAAACAGCTAAATGCCAGCATTATACATTTCTCACTTCAAAATACAAGATACTAACCACATTGGACACATTGTGCTTTGTCAGCACTGAGGGCTACATATATGTAAAATATATATGTAAAATATATATGTAAAATAATCCTGTTACACATGGATGTTGAGGACATTTTTCAAGTTGGTCTGAAAGTAACGCCTAACCCCAAATAGCTGACTGGCATCTTTCCAAGAAGTGGCAGTGAGCACATCATAGCTACCTCATGGACCTGAATCTTTTGTAGTGTCCCAGTAATGATGTAAGTGCAGTGTTTTGAACATTTAAAAATAATGTATTCAAGATAAGTATCAGTATCATATTAATTTGATCTGGCCTAAAAGCACATTATCTGCAAAACCACCTCAACTTTTTTAGCTTTTCATTTATTTATTTCCATGGTCATAGTCCCACTATCTTCTCAGTTCTGTGTACAGTTCTGGATTTAAAGTGTGTTACCCTATACAACATGAATAATTTCAACAATGGACTTTCTTCTGTCAGCCTTCTAGAGTCTGGTTTTTCCATGATAATTCAAAGAGAAGGGATGCAACAAAGGATAGGTGCTACTTAAAGATGAATTAGTGAAGGCACGATCATAAACAACCCCTTTTGGGAGGGACCAGGATACATCTAAAGAAACCACGGTGCTCCACAAGGAACTTTCAGGTAAGCAAGATTAAAAAGAAGCATATAGAGGAGTAGAAGGAGCAACAAAGCACTCTTGAAGAGTACAAATGAGTATCAAATATTTGTAGGGGAAGGAAAGGTCAGAAGAGCTGGAGCTCAGAAAGATCATAGAGTTGCAAGAGAGATTAAAAGTGACAAAATGACCCCTTTTGCAAGCGCAACTGTGCAGAGCAAGAGGTCTTTGTCACACCTCCAGGTTATATAACCAGACCACCACATACCTGTCAACTATCCCGTTTTACCCAGGAAAACCCCTTATTTTTATCCCTCTTCCCACCCCCCTCCCATTTTATTAATTTTCCTGTATTTTCCCTTATTTTTTTAAAAAAAATCCTGACTGAAGTTGTAGGTTTTTTTCCGGCCACCATAGGTTGCTGTGTGGCAGGCTTTTTGCCTCAGGTCCTGCTGGGGCTGTCTTGGAACCTCAGCTCAGCCTCACCCTCCTCCTCCTCCTCCCCGCCCCTGAGTCCATTTTCAGTCCCAGCCAGGCAGATGGGGAGAGGACGGTGGTAGTGGATCCGTGGCGCAATCTAAGCCGCGGCGGAAGAAGGTAGCCCACGCCAGCCCCGCCACTGCCAGGAAGAAGTGGTGGACAGGAGGCGCATTGCCCTAGAGACGGGCTTCCCCGGCTGGCTCTCCGCACCCCTCCCCACTCCTTTTTCATTCTTCCGTGGCTCCCTGCCTGCCCCTCCTCCTCCTCCTCCTCCTCCTCTCGTGACTGGGCAGCAGGCAGGCGGAGCTGTCAGGGCTGGTCCGGGGATGGGATCCTCCTCCTGCCGCCCTCCTGCGCATGGCTCAGACATCAAGAGGCACCTGAGCAAGCAGGCAGCAGGAGGAGGCAGCTGCGCCCATCTGCGACAGGTGGGTGGGTGGTGACCCGAGTGTCCGCTTATTGGGTTTCTCTCAGGGGGTGGTGTGGGCTCTGGGGTTTGGTGAAGGAAAGGGAGCCCTGTGTAACTAGTCCGCCTGGCCGATCGAGGAGCGAGAGATTGAGCGAGAGAGAAAGAGAGTGAGAAAATGTGGAAGGGAACGGAAGGGAGAGGGGGGGTTGGGCTGCTCCTCCTCCCCCCTTCCCTGTTTGTGCTCTCTGGCTTTTCTGTGCTTTCTTCTTACCGAGGGCAAGTGAGGGACACCTCCTGCCCGCGATGCAATCACTGGTGCCTTGGTGGGGTGGGGGTGGGGGTGTTTGTGTGTCAACATGCATGCCTCTGTCCCAATGAGAGAGAACTTGAGGGCATTTCCCCTCAACTTCTTCAAGGCTCTTTGAGGCTGTCATCTGCCAGAGAGGAGATCCAAGCAATGTCACTGGCTCTTGCCCCATAGAAGACCTCCCCCCTCCCAATATGCCCCTCAGATGCCTCTGAGAGAGAAAACTACATGTGTTGTTGTCAATTCCAACCCTTTGCGACCCCATAGACCATTGCCCACCAGGCGCCCCTGTCCTCCACCATCCTCCTCAACCTGCCCTGCTCTGTGCCCATTTCCATCTACAATTCCATCTAGCTGTCTCATTTTTGGCTGCCCCCTTCTTCTTTTGCCCTCCACCTTTCCTGGCATCAAGGCTTTCTCAAGTGAATCCTCTCTTCTCATTTGATGTCCAAAGTACTATAGCTTCATCTTTACTATTTGACCTTCTAAGGAGCAGTTGGGTTGATTTCTTCTAAGATTGACCTATTTGTTCTCCTCGCTGTCCAGGGGACTCTCAAAACTCTCCTCCAACACCACATTTCAAAGGCATCTATTCTTCTGTGCTCAACTTTCCTTATGGTTCAGCTCTCACAACCATACATAACCATCGAGAATACTATTGCTTTGACTATGGGATTTTTTGTTTGCAAGGTGATGTCTCTACTTTTAATCATGTAATTTTTTGATCATGTACTTAGGACCTACTGCTTCTGTAGTGGCACAGAGAGACGTTTACAGCACTCCAGCTAAAGTTGTGTATGATATCTGCACATATAAAAATGTGGCTTAGTTGTACTGGTGATATCCATAGGAATGGTGTCCCACCTTCCAGGATAATACTAAAATAAAATAAAAACCTTTACAACTTTATATGCTCAGTTTGCTGAAGTGGAACTTTGATGGTACCCAGACACTTTGTTGCATGGACCACTGTGACAGTAGTATCACTAGAATGAGGTCCCAGGGCTGGGCAAAGGATGGTCTACTATATCCCATGGAACAAAGATCCTGATGCACATCTACATTGCCACTCACACAATTAGATCTTAAGGTCCTTCTGAAAGTTTCTGCCATTTTGTGAAAGTTTACAATTCCCTGTGATATCTGTGTACTGAATAAAAAATTGGGTTCCAACATCCATATCCTTCGAGTATTAAGACTCATTGATTAAATGAGTATCCCATTAGTTCATGGGACACTGGCATATTCTCTGCCAGTATCCCATTAATTCATCCATTCCAATTGTGAATTCTGATTTAGAACTTTTGGTGTCTTTGACTATGCAATTTTTTGTTTGCAAGGTGATGCCTCTACTTTTAACTATGTCCCCCAGATTTCTCATAGCTTGTTTCCCAAGCATCAGTCGCCTTTTTATTTCACGGCTGCAGTCACCATCTGCAGAGATGTTTGATCCTTAGAAAGTAAAATCTGCCAGTTGTATCCAACTCTAGGGTGCAGTGCTCATCTCCATTTACAGCCAAAGAACCAGTGCTGTCTGTGTTTGCAGACATTTTCATGGCCATGTGGAAGGCATGACTAGAGCCCAGCAAGTCACATGGCTATATTTGGCCATGCCCACAGATTTGGCCACACCCCCAGAGGGGTGTGGCCAAAATTTCCCTTATTTTCAAATCCAAAAGTTGACAGGTATGGACCACCAGTGTGGCAATCGGGAATTGGTGTAGATGAGAAGGGGCAGAGTTTGGTGGGTTTAAAGAAGCAGTGGTTACAGTTTGTTCTCTGTGGCGCTGTGGTTTTCAATGTCCCTCCCACCCTCCCTGAAATTCGGTATACTAAATGGGTCGCAATATTTTGGGCCGGGCAGGAATTTTTTTGGCTTCGATGAATTGGCCTATTTTGAAGTCTTTTTTGCCTGCTCTATACTGAAGAGTAAGGGCTGGGAATTGTAACTAGGTTTGGTCACTTTTATATGTATGTTTGTTAGGCAGAAAGTACGGAGAAGGCCAGGGTTGGGGGAAGGAGTCCATAGGAGCAATTTTACTGTGAGTTTTTGGCAGGGCAAACCCTCTGCTTGGGGGAGGGTGTGGCCTTGGAGTGATCACCTCCCAGGTGAGGGCTCCTCTTAGGTACATCACGTAGGTGGCTTCTCCTTACTTTGATGCCCTGCGGTTTGTTTTCTTGTATCTTTGTTAATAAAAGTGACCCTAATTTTTCCCACATCTGTGTCCTGTCTGTTTCTTGGAATGGGGTTCTCAGGGGAGGTCACTCGCCTGACGTGTCCCTAATTGCCTTTTTATTCCAACCGTGGGACCGCTTAGATGGTGCACCCTGGTTATCAGTTTGTGGTTATGCTAAGAATGTGCCCCTCTTTACTGGCCCGCTAGGCTGGCCGAGCGTTCTTCTGTCCAGTTTGAACTGGCTCATAGGTGGGAGGATGGCTTACCCACTATGTCGTAGCTATCTTTGTAGCTATTTGGGATGACCAATTAAAAAGTCCTCGTCTGCCACCTCCTACAACACAACCACACTCTCCTTGGTGAAGATAAAGCCCTACTAAGGGCAGACATTGGGGTGATAAGAATGTTACCTTCCCTTATAGAAACCTTCCTTGCTCTAGTGACATCTTCAAGGTTAGGAAATGAAACTTAATGAAGCTCCGCTTTTGACACCCCCACACAAAGCAGGCTTTAAGGACTGTATTCCTTTGAAGAGCAGGTGCTCTTATCAGTGCTCTACCTAGTTTACTCCCTTCTCTTGAGAGCAAAGAAACCACTAGAAACAAACATCCCTTAATAGGCTTTATTGCGGACATAAACAGTGGACCGGAGGGGCACTCTAATTGTGCCATCAGCCAGGGAGGCTCGCCTCTCTGGCACAAGGAGGAGGGCCTTCTCCGTGTCTGCACCAGCCCTTTGGAACCTCCTGCCTGTGGAACTGCGTCTCCAGACGGAGTTGTTGCCCTTTAGGAAGGAACCAAAGACCTGGCTGGCGGGCCAAGTTTGGGGTGCGGGTGGGGATGGGGGTACCGTTGGGTGATTGGTATAGAGAAGTGTTCCTTCCCCCAAGGTCCCTTCGGTTCTTGCGCACCTTTTAGGGGTGGGTTTTTTAACTTTTAACTTTGTTTTATTATGTGTCTTTTATGTATTTACTGTCCACTATGTAAACCGCCCTGAGTTGGGTTGTACCTGAGTGGGCGGTATATAAGCGTGAAAAATAAATAAATAAATGAATGAATGAATATTTGTAAATCCAAAGAATAAAGGAAAATTAATCCAATTGTAAATCCATGTTGAAAATCCAAATTATAAATCCAAATTGTAAATCCATGCAGGCAAGTTTGCCCTCATGCGGTTGATGAATGAATCATTGGTCCAGGTGAGAAGGCTTATCTCCAATGTGCAATCTCTTTCTCTCCTTCTTCTAACAGACTCCAGATTTGAGGTCTGTTTAAATAGGGTTTTGGGATCTCTGCTCCCTCACTCTGCAATTTTAATAACATCTTCTGAGCTACTTATTTTGACTGGCATCATGCCAACCAAAATTCTCAGGTGTTACTTATCTGATTTCTACATTTCTAAGATGACCTTCACCTGACTGGCATTTTAGAATGTGACCTTGGTAAGCTGTCTGGAACAATGACATACTACTGTGGAATGTGGGTGCTTTGGAATGCAAAATGGAGTCACAATTGCTCTTTCTAACTAAGTGTTAGACTACTTAAATCTATGAAAGAAAAAATCTCACTATCTTACCTACATGAATATAAAGTAATTTAATAAAAAGTAACTTCCCTCAAGGGTCCCCTGACAGGGGTGACAAAGGGATTTGTTGGCTATGCTGAGAGAAAGAGAAAGAACAAGGAAATGACATCCTGCTATCTTTCTTTACTAAATTTGCTTGTTTCAATAAGGGATTTTAAAAAGCAGAAACACATGAAGAGCAGTCAAGTTTACTTTGTTAAAAAATAAAATAGATAGGTATGTTTAAATCCTGCAGCACTTTCAAAACATTTGAAAAACTGTAAGATATTCAAACATAAAGAAGACAATACAACCTTCAGTCTTTCCAGCCTAAATGCATATGTAAATGCATTACTATAACATTACTACAAAAAATTTGAAGGATTTTATGTTCTGTTCATTAGTTAAACCCTGAGTCAGAAAGAGCATAATGTGAAATTACATAGCCATCTTCAAATAAAAAAGATGATGAGGTGGCGGTTCTAATACAAAATTGGTACACCACTGGGCACACATATATCATAGGACCACACACGTTGCATTATTGATACAGTATTTACATGTAACAGCCAAATTGCTTGCTTGCTTGCTTACAGGTGACCTTTCTCCTGAGGAGGTATCTTACAAAACTCAAGGTGTCTTACAAAATTTTTTTAAAAATAAATTAAAACATGATTTTTGTATGATTAAAAAGCAGTTAACACTAAAGACATAATGGAGATGCTCCTGGCTGTTCATCTTTTTCCTCTGTGGCTAGAGTGATGTCATTTAGAATAAAGGAGAGGGAAGAAATTCACACAGTAAATACCAATAAATATATATAGAAAATAAAACAAATTCTGTTTGGATTAACTTGTACAGGAGATCATATTTTCCTGATTCCCTTTGATTCTGCCTTTCTCCAATCTGCTATTTTTCAACAAACATTCATAAACAGTCTTTGGCTCTGATTTTACCCAAAGAGACAATAAGATCCCCCACAATATCAGATTGGTTGCTGGAAGCACTCATAGTTGACAGGCCATATTTATAGGCTTGAAACCAAAGGATGTTGTATTTGCAACTCTGCTAGTTTTATTTGCCATGGCACCCGAAAAGGAAAAGATTTGGGGGTGGCAAGGTTGAAAATTGCAGGGATTCTACATCTAGTCCTATCAACTGATTGAACTTTGAGATATATTTAGTGCACTTCCGCCATAAAAAGTAGTTGCTTCTGAATATTCAGATCTGAGCAAGAGGGTAGCTGCTTACATAGAAGAAAATCAGTTCCAAAACAGGGTATAAAAATTCCAAAATGATAGCTGCTTTGATTGCCATTTGTATCTAGAGTCTTCTGCCTAAAGAAACCATATATGGGGAAAAACACAAGATATCAAATATCTAGGTTATTTTCAATCATCAGTAACCCTTTTCAGACATCCTGCATTGCTCAAGACATCTTCCTGTGAGTTGCCCCATGGGTGTTTGTCACTTATATTAATATATCAGTAGAACTTTGAATTTTAAAATGACAGGTCCCGTCCCCCCCACCCCCCGCCGCCGCCTTAGTGAGCATACGATCTGCATGTAAAGTCACAGGAAACACATGGAAATTCATCTCCCCTACTTTCCATATATTTAGTCTAGCAAAATGGAATACTCTGATTAATTATTTGTCTTCACTATTACATCATCACTTTATGAGAGTCCCCTTTCAGCATGAGTACTACACTTTCCAAGGCCAGCTTTGGCTGTGTCTTCAAATTCAGGTCAAATTAATCTCGGCTGGAATGATGTTTGGGAACTAGTAGTGCTTATCTCTTCAGGCATGAATTAATGCATATTCATAAGAGAGAACAGCAAGCATTAAAAAAAGGGAGGATGATGGACAAAGAGTAATTAACACCTTCGAAATATGCATGATTCTTCTATTACATCTATGCTATTTATGATAAAAAAAATATGGCACTAATATTCAAAATAAATACATGCAAGCTATACCACCTGGCACTGCTATCATAAATATTAATTATGGTCACCGGAAACACAAAATAATCAGCAATCAGAGACAGCCCTATCATTAGACAAAGTGAAACAACTACCATGGGCAGCGGTCACTGGGGAATAGCTGTGGCAGCCTGCTGCCTCTTCCTTGCAAGCTCGCAATCCTGTACTGAGGAACTCAGATGTGTATGCTACACAACTTGCCCTCCCCCATCTTTTAAATGTTGCTTCATTTGGGGTGGCACACGGCACTATGACATGCCCAGTAAATTAAAGTAAAATTCATCTGCCAATCCAAACTATGGAAGAAAGAAGGGGTGCCACCTTGTTTCTCATCTCTTACTACAGGTAGCAAATTTCTGAAAGATTACATTTGATGTTCCCCTGTAAACCCAAACTTAAAAGAGGCATGATGGATAAAGCATAATCCAATGAATAACCATCTTTACATCTTAATCTATACCTATAAATCCGAGCATTAACCGTTGGATTGTGACAAAGGCTCCCGCACCCGGCCATACTAGCCCGTACCGAGCCTCCTGCAATTGCCCAAACCTGGTCCGGAGGTTACTGCAGGGTTGAGAAATGTGCCAGTGGGGCAAGAACCCCACGAATGCAAACAAAGAAAAAGGACTTCACTACCCAACATCCTAAGTGCCGCGCTGCGCCATAGCCAATTAGGTTGAGAAGTGTGACCAAATAGAATGTTGTGAGACATGCCGCAGCCAAACAAAATAAAGCGGTAGAAAATATTACAATGGAGGATCGGTAAAACCACAAATTAAACTTCATGTCCCAGTGTCCTTTGCGCCTATAGCATGTCAGCTAATGTAGCTGAACAGTGAGAGCGCATAGAATGTAGGATAAACCATCTGGAAAAAACTTTTCTCTGTACAAAAACACAAAAAATAAATGATGTGTTTCTGCTCATTAATCCACGTAATACATACACAACGCATACGTTACGTAATTTAAAATTAAATTTTAAAAAAAACCGCTGACCGAATGCTGACAGAACAAAATACACTACAAATCCCAGCATCCTACATGATTACAGCAATGCAGCCAATCATGTTGAATGGTGCGAACGCATCAAACATTGGGAGAAGCACGAAAAAAAATCCCATAAAAGGCACAGCATCACAAACCCCTCACAGTTTTGAGGTGATATAACCGTCACAGTTATGTTAAATTGCGCCTAAAAATATTTACGGAGCATACTCTATGTAGTATTTGAGCACATAAACTGAAAACAACGTACCTTTGCAATCATATTATATGTATTTCACAAAAATTCAAAGTATATCTTAAAGTTATTGAAGAAATTTCAAAACCAAACACATTTAACGGAAGAAATAATCATCACAATTATGCACAATAGCGCCTGAATAAATTACGGAGCAGACTCCATTAAGTACTGCAGCATACATAATACAAAAAAAAATCACAAACATATTCTACTTCATATGCTGCAGGACTTGAAGATAATTTAAAAAAACGACATTGAACTTACGGACCTATAATTATTGACTGAGAACAATGAGAAAAGAGTACAATACTTAACATTACAGTAACACAAAATTAATTACTAATTATTAAGAGAGTAAAAATATTTCCACTGAAAATAATTGCCTCATGAAGAGATTACAATAAATTGGTATGAGATAAATACAATAAACTACTGACTGAACACAGAAGATTTTCACCAAAAACGATGGACCATAGTACAAGTTTAAAAAACAAAGTCTTCTACATAAACGATACTTACACAAAAGTGCATTATTACCTCATGTGAAAAAAATAATTCATTAAAATAATACTTTGCACATAAATCATAGTTACAGAAAAGTACATTATTGCCTCTTTGCCAAATTAGTAAACCATTTACAAGTTACAACAATGACAATATACAACAAATATTTTAATACTGAATATATTAATTTGTAAATCAGAATGCCTAAAAAAGTGTAAAAGTAGGACAAAGAACATGCAAAACATGGAAAAGAAGACTAGACAAAACACAAGAAACATCACAAGAAAGGGAAAAAACAACTTAATAAACGCAAAAAGAAATATGCAGAAAAGAGAGAACAAACATCTTCTCAGGAACATGAGACCATGTTAACAGAACGTAGAGAAATTGACAGTACATCAAGAGCAAATGAAACCACAAAGCGACATGATAAGAGATTAGAGCAGAATAGAAAGACAAGAGCATTACGAAAAGAAAGAAATAAAGCTAAGAAATTAACATTAAAATGACTGCCTTCTGCTATGATCCAGAAACCAATTATTCAGGAAATGCTAACTTATATATTGGTAATCTAGACACAATTTGCCAATTCTGCCAAGGCAGAAAATTCAAAACAGAAACCCAATCACTATGTTGTAAAGAAGGAAAAATTAGAATTCAACAGCAAATACCACCACAAGAATTGATAGATTATACAAGTGGAGTAACAGCAGATTCTAAACATTTCTTAAAGAATATTCAAAAATACAACTCATGTTCTCAAATGACTTCATTTGGAGCCACAGCCATTATACAACACAAAGGATTCAATCCAACATTCACAATTCAAGGACAGATTTACCACAATATTGGTTCACTACTACCACTACCAGAAGAACAACCAAAGTTCCTGCAAATTTATTTCATGGGAGATGAGGAAAAAGAAACAGCACAATGATGTACATACGTTGAAGGAACAAAACAACATATTGTACTAAGAATACAAAGAATGTTACATCAACACAATAATCTCATCCGCACTTTCCAAAATGCAATGCAAAAAATGCCAACAAATGAATACCAAATTGTCATAGCTGCAGACAATACTCCAACAGGAGAACATGTATGGCGATACAATGCGTCAGAGACAAATGAAGTCGCAGCACTCATTTCTGGAGAAACTTTCCATCCAAGAGATATAATACTTAAATGACATGATAAAAAACTGCAACGTATATCAGACACACACCACTCCTATGATGCTCTTCAGTATCCCATACATTTCCCATATGGTGAGGATGGATATCATTTTAATTTGAAACACATTGATCCAAAAACTGGAAAGGAAACTGATAAAAAAATTCAGCCATGGACTACTCCTCCTACATTCTAATGGTTAGAAATGAAGAACAAAACCACATAGTTCACTGCAGAAAATTGTTAAATCAGTTTGTTGTGGATATGTATGCAAAAATAGAGTGAAAGACATTAGAAACATACCCACCAACTATCCCATTTTTCCCAGGAAAACCCATTATTTTAACCCCTTTCCCCGCCCCTCCCATTTTATTAATTTTCCCGTATTTTCCCTTATTTTATAAAAAATTATCCTGACCGGAGCCCTCACAGGCGAAGCTGCAGTATTTTTTTCTGGCTACCAGAGGTCGCTATGTGGCAGGCTTTTCGCTTGTGGAAGGAGAGAGAGAGAATGTGCGGGGGGTGTTCTGTAGTTTTTCCTAACTCTTTCCCTTTCCTGCCAGCCACATGGTCCTGGAGGCATCGTTTTGGCTGCTGGGAGCAGGAGTCTATTCCAGGTGAGCGATATATTTCATACATGCAGGGGCAACCTCATGCTTTATTGAGCTGTTTCTGCCCTGCCTCCTGGCTGGAGGATTTCGTTTCTAGAGTTCTAGAGTTAACTTGGGAGGGGGGTGTTGCTTGATCACTATATGAGAGAGAGGGGAGGAATTAACCCCTTGCTTCTCCACTCTAATTTGGGGGGGGGGGTGTTGCCTGATCACTATATGAGAGAGGGGGGGGTTCCCTTGCTCAAAAGCCAGTCATATCCGACTCGAGGGTTCAGTGCTCATCTCTATTTCAAAGCCGAAGAGCCAGTGTTGTCTGTGTCTGCAGACATTTCCGTGGTCATGTGGCAGGCATGACAAGACACCAGAGCGCACGGAACACTGTTACCTTCCCACCAAAGTGGTCCCTGTTTATCTACTTGCAATTTCTTGCTTTCGAACTGCTAGGATGGCAGGAGCTGGGACAAAGACAGGAGCTCATTCCGTCCTGCAGTACTCGGGAATCGAACTGCTGACCTTCTGCCTCCCAGTCAATATCTTAGTCACTTAAGCCACTGAATAAACAAGAAAGAAAACAAAACAAAAGTCCTGCAAGAAGAGGGGGAAAGGGTTATTTGGCCCACACAGCTTTGTGCCCATTGCATCTACAATGCATTGCATCTACATCTAGCCATCTTATTTTTGGCCACCCCCTTCTTTTGTCCTCCACCTTTCCCAGCATCAAGGCTTTCTCAAGTGAATCTTCTCTTCTCATTTGATGTCCAAAGTACTTTAGCATTATCTTTACTATTTGACCTTTAGTGAGCAGTCGTGGTTGACTTCTTCTAGGATTGACTTATTTCTAACACCACATTTCAAAGGCATCTATTTTCTTCTCTCAGCTTTCCTAATGGTCCAGCTCTCACACCCATACATTACAACCGGGAATGCCATTGCTTTGACTATGCAATTTTTTGTTTGCAAGGTGATGCCTCTACTTTTAACTATGTTCCCCAGGTTTCTCATAGCTTGTTTCCCAAGCATCAGTCGCCTTTTTATTTCATGGCTGCAATCACCATCTGCAGCGATCTTTGATCCTAAGAAAGTAAAATCTGCCAGTCGTATCCAACTCTAGGGTGCAGTGCTCATCTCCATTTACAGCCAAAGAGCCAGTGCTGTCTGTGTTTGCAGACATTTTCATGTCCACGTGGCAGGCATGACTAGAGCCCAGCAAGTCACATGGCTATATTTGGCCACACCCACAGATTTGGCCACACCCACAAAGGGGTGTGGCCAAAATTTCCCTTATTTTCAAATCCAAAAGTTGACAGGTATGCATTAGAACAAACCAAAAATCACTCAGAGCAGAAAAGTACATACATTTACAGGATGCTGTGGCACAAGATGGTAACCTAACAAACGTTGGAACACTGCTCATCCTGCCAGCAACATATACCAGAAGCCCAAGGCATATGAATGAATATACTCAGGATGCTACGACCTATGTAAGGAAACATGGAAGACCAGACTTGTTTATAACATTTACATGTAACCCAACATGGCCTGAGATAAAAAATTACCTCAGAAATGATGAAACAGCTAATGACAGACGTGACCTAATTTCAAGAGTGTTCAGACAAAAACAAACACAATTAATTAATCTTATTACAAAAAATCAGATATTTGGTGAATGTAATTGTTGGATGTATACGATTGAATGGCAGAAACGTGGGTTGCTACATTCTCACAATTTGATATGGCTAAAAGGCAAAATACATCCCACTGAAATTGATAAAATAATATGTGCTGAAATACCCAACGAAAATGAAGACATTGAACTACATGCCATTGTTAAGAAAAACATGATTCATGGAGCCTGTGGCCTTCTTAACCCACAAGCACCATGCATGAAAGAGAAAACCTGCACCAAAAGATACCCCAGAGCATTACTGAAAGAAACACAACCTTCAGAAGATGGATACCCACAATACAGACAGCATTCTCTAGAGGATAGAGGAAACACAACTAAAATAAAAATGAAAACACAAGGAGAAATAGTAGTAGACAACACTTGGATAGTGCCATACTGTCCTCTACTATCAAAAATATTCAAAGCACACATTAATGTGTAATATTGTAATAGTGTTAAGTCAATAAAGTATGTGTGCAAATATATAAATAAAGGCAATGACATAGCCATTTATGATGTTAGAAAAAGCAACAAAAATGATGAGATTTTACAGTATCAATGTGGAAGGTACATTAGTACTAATGAGGGTTTTTGGTGTATTCT
The DNA here is from genome assembly GCA_035047305.1 of Bradypodion pumilum. NCBI lineage: Eukaryota > Metazoa > Chordata > Lepidosauria > Squamata > Chamaeleonidae > Bradypodion > Bradypodion pumilum. The sequence goes on from JAWDJD010000002.1 coordinate 328,721,246, forward strand.
AGGCTTCCACATACATGATAGACATCCAACAGTACTACATCTAAGTGTACACCTAGAAAATGGCCAAAGAGTATATTTTACTCCAGAAACAGCAACAACTGTCGCAGAAAATCCTCAACAAACAACATTAACTGTTGTTGTTTTTAAACTGTGCCAGAAAGATGAATTTGCCAAAACCATACTATATCATGATGTGGCAAAATATTACACCTGGAATAAAACTAAGAAACAATTCTGCCACAGAAAAACTGGCACTTATGTACCTGAATACAACATTTATCAAAGTGTTGCAATAGGCAGACTATACACTGTGCATCCAAATAATACTGAATTTTTCTACCTGAGAATGCTGCTCCATACAATACCTGGACCAACATCTTTTCAAGAACTCAAAACAGTGGATGGAAAACTGATGGAAACATACAGAGAAGTTTGTCAGCACATGGGTTTGCTAGAAGCTGATCAACATTGGGAAACAACTTTGCAAGAAGCAGCAATGATTTCTATGCCATACCAAATGAGAACTTTACTAGCAATAATACTCACTTCATGTAGTCCATCAAACCCACTACATTTGTGGGAAATGTTTAAAAACCCACTAAGTGAACATATGCTAATGAAAGCCAGAAAAGAACATCCAACATTAAACATTGAGTATGGAGCATACATGGAGTATGGAGTATGGAGGCCCTAAAAAGCACGGCAAACAACAAAGCCAGTGGATATGATGGTATCCCAGTTGAATTCTTCAAAGCCCTAAAAGATGATGGAATCAAGCTACTACATGCTATATGCCAGCAGATTTGGAAAACGAAACAGTGGCCACAGGATTGGAAAAGATCAGTATATGTCCCAATCCCAAAAAAGGGCAATGCCAAAGAATGTTCAAATTATCGAACAATTGCGCTCATCCCACAAGCTAGCAAAGTGATGCTCAAGATAATGCAGGATAGACTACAGCAGCATGTAGAAAGAGAACTACCAGAGGTGCAGGCTGGATTCAGAAGAGGCAGGGGGACCAGAGATCACATTGCCAACATACGTTGGATCATGGAGAAAACAAAGGAATACCAGAAACAAGCTTACTTCTGCTTCATTGACTACACCAAGGCCTTTGATTGTGTGGACCACAACAAAATGTGGCAAGTAATTAAAGAGATGGGAATACCAGAACACCTCATATGTCTCATGAGAAATCTGTACATGAGTCAAGAAGCAACAGTTAGGACAGAGTATGGAATGACGGAGTGGTTTAGACTAGGAAAAGGAGTAAGACAAGGCTGCATTCTGTCACCCTGCTTATTCAACTTATACACAGAGCACATAATGTGCAATGCAGGGATGGAGGAATCACCATATGGGATCAAAATTGCTGGGAGAAACATCAACAATTTGAGATATGCAGATGATACCACCCTAATGGCAGAAAGTGAAGAAGACCTGAAGAAGCTCCTGATTAGGTTGAAAGAAGAGAGTGCAAAAGCTGGCCTGAGACTCAATATCAAGAAAACCAAGATAATGGCAACAGGCGCTATAAGTCCCTGGAAAATAGATGGGGAAGAAGTAGAAGCAGTAACAGATTTTACTTTCTTAGGATCCAAGATCTCTGCAGATGGGGATTGCAGCCATGAAATAAAAAGGCGACTGATTCTTGGGAGACAAGCTATGAAAAACCTGGGGAACATAGTGAAAAGTAGAGATATCTCACTGCAAACAAAGGTCCGCATAGTCAAAGCAATGGTATTTCCGGTGGTAATGTATGGCTGTGAGAGCTGGACCATTAGAAAGGCTGAGCGAAGAAAAATAGATGCCTTTGAGATGTGGTGCTGGAGGAGAGTTTTGAGAGTCCCCTGGACAACGAGGAGAACAAATAGGTCAATATTAGAAGAGATTAGCCCTGAGTGCTCCTTAGAAGGATAAATAACAAAGATGAAGTTGAAGTATTTTGGACATCAAATGAGAAGAGAGGATTCACTTGAGAAGGCCTTGATGCTGGGGAAGGTGGAGGGCAAAAGAAGAAGGGGACGGCCAAAGATGAGATGGCTAGATGGTATTGTAGACACAATGGGCACGGGGCTGTGTGGACTAAGGAGGATGGTGGAGGACAGAGGTGCCTGGAGAGCGATGGTCCATAGGGTCGCAAAGAGTTGGAATCGACTGTGCGACTGAACAACAAATGGAGCATACATATACAACATGGCATTAATTGAAATCGAAGACAAATGCATACGCATGACTAACAAAACTCTGGAAGCTCTTGGCCTACCAGCACCAACACGCAATCAAGGAGATGCCTTAAATGCAGATTATATAAGGGAAACAAACTATGACATTGAAATATTAAAAGAATACATAAATCAAAACAAACCACTGCTTAATGATGAACAGAAATCTGCCTATGACAAAATAATGACACAACTAACCACAGAAGATGGAGGAATAATTTTCCTACATAATTCTAGCAGAAATACGTTCACAAGGAAATGTTGCATTAGCCATAGCATAATCAGGAATAGCAGCAACATTAATGGAAGGCGGAAAAACTGCTCATTCTGCACTCCATATACTACTTGACATAGCTAAACAGGAAACCCCAACATGTAATATAACAAAAGGTAGTGCACGTGCAAAAGTACTAAAAGAAGCAAAAATTATTGTCTGGGATGAATGTACAATGGCACATAAAAAATCTATTGAAGCCTTACACATAACTCTTAAAGACATAAGAGAAAATGAAAAAATAATGGGTGAACTTCAACTACTTCTTTGTGGAGATTTCAGACAAACACTCCCAGTAATACCAAAATCTACACCTGCAGATCAAATCAATGCGTGTATCAACCAATCATATTTATGGAAAGATGTTCAAACCATTACCTTAACAGAAAACATGAGAGTAAGACAAAATGCAAACACTCTACTCTTTACTAACTTTCTTCTACAAATAGGTAATGGAAAAGTACAAAAAAAATGAAGAAAATAACATTGTATTTCCAGAATATTTCTGCACCATGGTAACGTCTGCATTCGAACTTATAAATTCAGTATACCCAGACATTAATGACAACTATCAACATCATGAATGGCTTAAACAATGCAAGCGCGGTGCCAAAATGGCTGCCACGCTCTTTGCAGGGGGGCACCCGAACGCAGACATCCTGGCTAGTTAGGGGGCGTGGCCACCCCTCTATAAAAGGGGTGGTCACAAGGCAGCCGTGCTGCCATTTTGCGAGATGCGACGGAGCGGAGAAGTTCGCTCCGACGCTTCTTTCCCTTTCGGCTCCTGGCTGGCTTGCCATCATCGGAGGATATCCTTTAGAATTTGCGGGGATATCGCTCCGATGTTGATTCCTGCTTGGGTGGCTATGGCACCCAAGCGTAAAGCCCAAGCGGCCCCCAGGCCGCGACCCAGGGGGAGGGCTTGGCCCACCCCGTCGACCTCCTTGGGGCAGACACCGGGCCGGAGGGCTCGGGCGCCTGCCCCACAGGGGAGTGGCAGGGTCATCATACCCACTGCCACCAATGAGGGTGACCAGGCCTCAGCCTACCTGCCCATTCGGAGGACTCTGGCAGGGGCTGCATGGGCCGGCTCCCCTGGGGTTTCTACCCCTATTCCCCCTTTGCCCGGTTCAGGGCACAGTGGCCCACACAGGTGTGGTGTGGGATTGCGCCGCACCGTTCTACCGGCTCCTCATGGGCCGGATTATTGGGCATGGCCCTATTCTGGCCAGGGGTTGCCACACGGGTTGATCCCTCAACCCGTTCAGCAATTACCCGGTGGGCCGTCTGGCCCATCCGGCCCGCCTTATCCTGGTGGGTCTGATGCGGTGGATGCTCTTCTTGCCCGTATATCAGCACTCGAGGCATCAATGGGCATTGCTCCACCACCTTTGGATGGTGGGCTTGCCAGCTCTGCAGTTCCGGCCCACATGCCGGCCACGGCCGCGCAGCGGGCCGCTAACAGGGTTGAGCTGCTGGAGGCTATCAGGCCAGCACAAGCCGGCGCCTCGCAGCTCCCCATCAGACCATCACAACAAGGCTTTCCACCTGGGATTGGTCCTGTTTGGCAGGAGCGCATTGGGACCCAGAGCTCGATGGCCATCGTGAGCTCCGACGCCCACCACAGGCCGGAACCCTCAGTGGGGGCGGCCCATGGGGGTGCACTGAGTGAGTATCCTGGTCAAGTTAGTACACCGCTGACATTAGCTAATGCTGGGGGGGGTACAGTGGCCATGGCCACAGCAAATTACTGCGGGAGGGCAGTTTAATCCACACTGTCCTGTTACTTCCTGGGTGCCCAATTACCCCCCGGTTATTGCAGGGGTGGCCGCCCCTGCGAGTATGCCTAGCTTCTCGGGGGTCTTACAGGGCCCAGTATGGGTACCCCCAATTCAATCTGTGCCAACGACGGCCCTGCCAACGGCTGGTTACTCCCTACCCTTGGGTGACCATTTATCCCAGGCTACTAGGGAGAAGATATGGCGTGGCGAATACGTTGACATTTTCACCCTCCTGAACCGTGAGCCCACTAAGGAGGAGAGGGGGGGCAAGATGACAGAGACAAAGAGTCATAAGCCACCTCGCACTTGGGCCAATTGGTTACCGGCCTATCTAATCTATATGGTAGTATACCTAAGGGCCCGTCCTGATTTGGCAATCCCACTGGTCCAGTACCTGGATAATATTTACCAGGCCGTGGTCGATTTCCCTGGCCTGTCATGGTTAGCCTATGACGAAGAATTAAGGATGAGGGCGGCCCTTCACCCTGAGATGAGGTGGGACGAGCCCTGCCAGAGTTGTGGCTGCTGTACATGACCCCCACGCAGCCAGCACCTGGTGACCGGTACCACTGTGGCCATGCCGTACAGCGGGCGGCTCCTACACAGACTCCCCGCCAGCCGGCGGGGCAGGGGGTTCCAGCCTGCCTGCTGTGTTGGAGTTTCTCCGCCAATAGAGTGTGCAACAAGTGCCAGTGTAGATACAGGCACGAGTGCCCTTCTTGTTCCGGCCCCCATGTCGCCTCCACGTGCCCGTGGGCCGGTGGGTCATGAGGCAGAGGAAGGGGTTTTCAGGGGCTGGCCAGAGCTCCCTCTGACGGTTCTATACATTCAAAAGGCCCCCTCCCTAATTCATGTCCCAGTGCTCGAACGATGGCTATGCGCTTATCCTAGATGGGATGATGCGATATACCTGCTTGAGGGTTTCCAGTTTGGCTTACGCATACCCTTTCAAGGTGTTCGTGGGCCTCAGGATGCCCCGAACCTACTGTCCCTCAGGGGTAATGAGAACATTGCTGCAGAGCAGATAGCCAAGGAGGTTAAGGCACAGAGGGTGGCAGGGCCATTTGACGACCCCCCATATCCTAACTTGAAGGTATCCCCTCTAGGTTTAGTTCCTGAGAAGTCCCCGGGTGAATTCCGTCTGATTCACCACCTTTCTTACCTGTGGGTTCATCAGTCAACGACACTATACCTGATGACCTTTGCTCTGTCAGGTATACGCCCTTTGACCAGGCCTTACAGATGGTACGCTCGTGTGGTCCCGGGGCGCTATTGGCAAAGTGTGATATCAAATCGGCATTCCGATTGTTGCCAGTGCACCCGGATGACTTTGAGCTGTTAGGTTTTTGTTTTCGGGGCAAGTTTTATGTGGACAAGGCCATGCCTTTTGGTTGTTCAATTTCCTGTTCTGCCTTCGAATGATTTAGCACCTTCCTCCACTAGGCTTTTGTTTGTAGGTCGGGGTCCCGGTCTGTAGCCCACTACCTCGACGAGTTTTTGTTCGGGGGTGGACATGACACTGGCACGTGTGCACGCCTGCTCACCACGTTTCAGGTGCTTATGCAGGAACTGGGCGTCACCTTACCACCTGAAAAGACAGAGGGCCCGGCCACCACCCTGACCTTTTTAGGTATTCAAATCGACACTGTCGCTCAGACGTCCAGGTTGCCTATGGAAAAGGGACTAGGATCTCTGATGCGATTTTAGCTATGCTTGCCAAGCGTAAGGTGTCTCTCCGGGAGTTGCAGGTGCTCCACGGCCACCTCAAATTCGCCTGTAGAGTAGTGACACCAGGTAGAGCCTTTGCCAGGCATCTGTGTGACGCTATGGTGGGCCTTTCTAAATGACACCACAGGGTATGGCTGACTAGGGGTTTACGAGCGGACCTTTTGGTTTGGCTCACATTCCTACAGGACTTTAATAGCGTCTCCTTTTGGATATCTGAGCTTATGGTCAGCCCTCATTTCCAAGTACAGTCGGATGCCTCTGGCTCCCTGGGTTATGGGATTTATTTTGAGGGACAGTGGGCCTATGTTCAATGGCCTCAGTCATGGCAGGGTAAGGATCGTTTACGCGATCTTACGTCCGTGGAGTTTTTTCCAATTTTGGGGGCCCTTATGCTCTGGGGTGATAGGTGGGCTAATTCGGTAGTTCACTTTTGGTGTGACAATGCTGCGGTGGTGCACATTGTCAACGCCCAAACATCTAAATCCCCCAGAGTCATGGCCTTAGTTCGCCAATTTGTTCTTAGGTCCTTGCGCCTTAATGTGCTCTTCAGGGCCAGACATGTGCCAGGCATTAATAACGATATTGCTGACACTTTATCCCACCTGCAGATCTCCCGGTTCCGTGCCTTGGCTCCAGACGCAGAGGAACTTCCCTCTCCACTCCTGGCCGAGATTTGGACATTTGGCAAGGAGAGGTGAACCGGGCAATCGGCATGTCTTTGGCACCTCGCACGCGTAAGGCGCATGCATATACATGCACTCCTCCAATTTAGGACCTTTTGCGGACAATGCAAGCGCGGCGCCAAAATGGCCGCCGCGCCCTTTGCGGGGGCCCCCCCACCGGACGAAGACATCCAGGTAGTTAGGGGGCATGGCCAGCACCCTTATATAAGGGGCGGCCACGAGGCAGCCGAGCTGCCATTTTGCGAAGCGACGGAGCGGAGAAGTTTTTCTCTCTTACCTCCGTCGCTCTTGCCTTGCTCGGGGAAGCCTCTGGCTGCTGATTTTCTTGACTTTTAGGCTTCCCATCGTTAGCTGCTATGCCCTCGAAGAAGAAGGCGACTGCGAACGCGGCTCGTTCTGCGCGGAGGCGCCAGCCGGGTCGGAGGACAGCGGCTGCGCTTCCCCAGCAGCCTCCTTTGCCTGAGCCCACCGGGACCGGTGGGATGGGGTTAATTACCCCTTGGCCCGAGGCCGGGGGTCTGCGTACCGGCCCAGCTGGGGCCGCGGCCCCTGGCCCGCAAGCAGTGGCCACTGCCTCTGGCACGGCCCATTCTGCGGGGCCTTCTTCCATGGGTCCGCAGCTTCCTGCGGGGGGTTTCAGCCATGGGGGGTGGCTGGGTTCCCTCCCCTGGCAGGGTACCCCCCCGGCCTTGCAGGGGCCGGGACTGGGGTCGTGGCCGTATATGGGCCCCGGGGTTCAGGGACCTGGACCGGCGCCTGCACCCAGTGGGCCGGCTGGCCCTTTGCCCCCACTTGGTTTAGGGGGCTACGTTAGTGTTGAGGCCCTTCTGGCCCGCGTTGCGGCCCTCGAGGCATCCCTCGCGATGGTTAGCCACCCGGGGGTGCCTTTTGGGGTGCAAGTTGATCCATTGTCTGCCAGTCAGCGGCAGGCGGCAGGATGGGTCGAGCTGCCCGAGGCGCGTGGGCCGGCTTCGGCCACTGCCTCGCAGCTCCCCACTCAACAGGCTGATGCTAGTCAGGCCCCATCGACGAGCTCAATTGCAGTCGTGAGCTCCGACGCCCCCAGCGGGCCGGAATCCCCGATGGGGGTGGCCCGCGGGGGTGCTGCATGTGAGTATGCGGTTCAATCTAGTGCACCCACACACCTACCCATGTTGGGGGGGGGCATTCCAGTGGCCGTGGCCTCGCATGGGTGGTGCGACGGTTCAGTCGCCGACGTCCCACCCGGCGACTTCACCGCTCACCCAGGGCCCAGTTTTGGGTGGTACCTCTTATTCAGTTGGGAATGTGTTAGGGGTGGCCGGGTTGGTCCAGGCTCCTTTTCAGATCCCTGTGGTCCCCACTGTGCCGGTGTCAGCATTGCCGACAGCGGGGTATTCCTTGCCCCTGGGGGATCATTTGGCCCAGGCCACCAAAGAAAAGATCTGGCATGGGGAGTATGTAGACATCTTCTCCCTTCTTAACAGAGAGCCCACCAAAGAGGAGAGGGAGGGGCAGGATGAGAAGGATAAGGAACAGGCACGTCGTCGTAAGCCGCCACGTACGTGGGCCAATTGGTTGCCGGCGTACCTTATATACATGGCAGTCTACCTCAGGGCCCGGCCGGATTTGGCAATTCCGATGGTCCAGTATTTGGACAACATTTACCGGGCGATGGTCGACTTCCCGGGCCCGTCATGGTTGGCTTACGATGAGGAATTCCGTATGCGGATTCCCCTGCACCCTGAGATGAGGTGGGATGAGCCCTGCCAGAAGCTGTGGCTTCTGTATATGACTCCCAAGCGCCCTGCGCCTGGGGACAGATACCATTGTGGACATGCGGTCCAGCGAGCGGCCCCAGCACAGACACCCCACCAGGTGGCGGGGCAGGGGGTTCCAGCCCGCCTGCTGTGCTGGACTTTCTCGTCCAATGGTTCATGCAGTAGGAAGAATTGCCGGTACAGGCATGAGTGTCCCTCTTGTGCTGGCCCCCATGCGGCCTCCGCTTGCCCCAGGCCTGGAGGAATGCGGGGCAAAGGTAGGGGCGGACAAGGGGCTGGCAAGACTGCCACAGAGGGAGCTGGTCCACCGAAAGGCCCCCTCCCCAATTAATGTGGACATGCTGGAACGTTGGCTCGCATCGTACCTGAGGGGGGCAGATGCGGTTTACCTGCTTCAAGGTTTTCGACTGGGGTTCCGTATTCCTTTCCAGGGTGATAGGTCACCCCAAGATGCCCCCAACCTTTTGTCCCTTAAGGGGAGGGAGGAGGTGGCTGCCGCCAGCATTTCTAAGGAGGTTGATGTGGGCAGGGTCGCTGGCCCTTTCCCTGCACCCCCGTTCCCCAACCTTAAAGTGTCACCCTTGGGCTTGGTGCCCAAGAAGTCACCGGGCGAGTTCCGCCTGATCCATCACTTGTCCTACCCAGCCGGCCGATCGGTCAATGATGCTATCCCTGATGACCTTTGCTCGGTCAGGTATACATCTTTTGACCAGGCGCTGCGCATGGTGCGCTCATGTGGCCCGGGTGCGCTGTTGGCTAAGTGCGACATTAAGTCTGCCTTTCGCCTCCTGCCGGTTCACCCGGGTGACTTTGAGTTGCTGGGTTTTAAGTTCCGGGGTGAATATTATTTCGATAAGGCCATGCATTTTGGCTGTTCCATATCGTGCTCGGCCTTCAAGCGTTTTAGCACCTTCCTAGAGTGGGCTTTTGTCCGCAGGTCAGGGTCCCGGTCTGTAGCCCATTACCTGGATGATTTTTTATTCGGGGGTGAACGGGGCTGGGACACGTGTACACGTCTCCTCAACACATTTCAGACGCTAATGGAGGAACTGGGTGTCCCTTTAGCGCCCGAAAAGACCGAGGGCCCATCTACACAGCTAGTCTTCCTGGGGGTGGAGATTGACACGGTAGCACAGGCTTCTAGGTTACCAGGGGATAAGGTGTCAAGGATAGTGGCCCTTATCTCGGACTTGCTTGCTAAACGCAAGGCATCACTGCGGGACCTGCAGGTGTTGCATGGTCATCTCAATTTCGCTTGCAGGGTGGTCGGCGCTTGTGCGCCGGCGCTTGTGCCCGGCGCTTGTGCGACGCAATGACAGGCTTGTCCAGGCCCCACCATAGGGTCAGACTAACCCAGGGCATTAAGGCAGATATGCTTGCCTGGCTCCAGTTCCTGAAGGAGTTCAATGGGGTGTCATTTTGGAGGTCTGACCTTCTGGCTTCCCCTCGTTTCCAGATACAGTCCGATGCCTCTGGGTCCCTGGGTTATGGGATGTACTTCAATGGGAAGTGGGCCTATGGTGGGTGGCCACCAGCCTGGTCAGGTACGGGGCGCCTGCGGGACCTCACGTACCTGGAATTTTTTTCCATCCTGGGGGCCTTGATGCTATGGGGTGATGAGTGGGCCAACTCGGTCGTTCATTTCTGGTGTGACAATGCGGCCGTTGTCCACATTGTCAACTCACAGACTTCCAAATCACCCAGGGTGATGGACCTGGTGCACCAGTTTGTATTGCGCAGCCTGCGCCTTAATGTACTGTTCCGGGCCAGGCATGTCCCGGGGGTCAATAATGATATCGCTGACGCTTTGTCCCGCCTGCAGATCTCCCGGTTCCGCGCCTTGGCCCTGGATGCAGAGGAATTTCCCTCGCCGCTCCCGGACGAGATATGGACCTTTGGCAAGGAGAGGTGAACTGGGCGATCGGCATGTTGCTAGCGCCACGCACGTGTAAGGCGTATCAACACGCATTCAATTCTTTCAGGGCATTCTGTGCCCAATCCCGGCTGCCAGATACCTGGCCTATCCCGGTGGCCCATATACTTCAATTCATGGTTGACCTGCATTCCCAGGGCCTTGCACCTCGAACCATAGCATCCAGGCTGTCAGCACTGGCTTTTATGGCCAAAGTAGGCGGACATGCGGACAGTACCGCTGACTTCCGTGTGAGACACGTTTTGGAGGGGTGGGTGCGGGAGCGTGGGTGTAGCCCGGATGACCGCCACCCAATTTCCCCAGGGGTTCTTACCCAACTGGCATGGGGCTGGCAGGACCTATGTTTTGATAGGTATGAGGCAGCCCTGTTTCATGCGGCTACAATGGTGGCCTTTTTTGGAGCGGTGGCCTTTTTTCTGTCACCAAGATGGGTCTCCCCTTACTAAATTTCAATTTTGGAAGGTGACTGGCAAAGCGCTGGCAGGTGTCGGCCTCCCCGGGGCCCGTTACGGCACCCATTCATTCAGAATAGGGGCGGCTTCCACGGCGGCGGCTTTTGGGTACTCCAGGGCTGAGATACGCCGTATGGGGCGGTGGGGATCGCAATGTTTTCAATTTTATGTCCGCCCTCTTTCACCGTGAGTACCAGTCGAGTCACCGTACCTTTTCTCTATTCGTTTTTTCCTTGACAGACCCTGGGTGTCGTATTACGCCGGTGACAGTATGGCTGGTGGGCCATAGCTACGTGCACAGGGCAGCGCGTTACGCTGCGGCGACAGAGTGGGGACCCCGACTGGGACTGGGTGCATACGCAAGTCTCACATGGTATGGTAAGCCCGGGATGTTGTGGAGGGAGCTGTTGCCATTCCTTTTCTCGGGCCGGAGTGCTGACCCGCCTGACATCCTGATCATACACCTTGGGGGCAATGATTTAGGTCAGGTCACCGGCCTATCGCTCAAGCATGCGATTTGCGGCGACCTCGCCTACCTGCATTACGTGTGGCCCGCCACAACCCTCGTTTGGTCAGACATGGTGCCGCGGCATGCGTATAGGGGAGGGTTCGACCTCCAGGCCCTGGACCGGGCTAGACGCATGGTGAACAGGGCTGTTGCCCGGTTTATTGTCAGCAGGGGTTGGGGGCGGGTCAGTCGTCACCCCTCCATTAGTTTGCAAAATTATGGCCTGTATGCAGGGGATGGGGTCCATCTGTCGCGAGGAGGTATGGACCTCCTGTTGGGTGATTGGCGAGCAGGCCTGTTGACCGAGCTGACGGTCTGGGGGGGGCGTCGAGCCTTCTTTGAAGCCCCTCCGTGTGGCGGGTAGCACTGGTAAGGTAAACATTTATGACCCACAGGTATCCGGCAGGTTCGCAATTGACTGGACAACACTAGACAGGTATAAGTTGGTTAAACGTTGTCCGGTCAACGACGAACCAGGCGACGGGGTGATGGCTACAGCTAGACAGCATGCATCACCCCGTGATTTTACGGATACGCGTCAGAGGGTGGGGTCATTAGTTAGATATTGACTACGGTCAACAATTTGTTTGTTATCAACAAACAAATTGATACAAATAGATACATTGTAACAATTGCCGTTGGCAATTTTGGGTGGTACCTTACCAGTGTTACTTCGGCCTGCTTGCCTTAAGAATTATAATTGGTCAATTACCAATAGAAATTTATAATTCGGACTAGGGCATGAATCAATAAATGTGGCCCAATGCCGTTATCCACTTTCATTGGTGTCTGAGTCCTTTATTGGGGGGTGCGCCTGCAAAGGCAGTTGCCCGAAACGTGGCCGATACCGGCCGACCAGATTTTACAGTATATGGTGCACCTTCATATTCAGGGGTTGGCCCCACGCACTATCGCCACCAGGCTATCCGCCTTGGCATTTATGGCCAAGGCACGGGGCTTTACTGACTGCGTGAATGACTTCCGCATACGCCACATATTGGAAGGGTGGACACGTGAGCGTGGCTGCCGCCCAGACACACGTCACCCTATTTCACCAGGTGTTCTGACCCACCTTGCACGAGGTTGGCATAGATTGTGTTATGATAGGTATGAGGAGGCTCTTTTTCACGCAGCTACCACCGTAGCCTTCTTTGGAGCTCTCCGAATCAGTGGTCCCATTGTCAAAGGGGGACTTGTCTCATAGGGCACTGGAACTCGACAATGTCTCTATCAACCAGGAGTGGGCTCAGTTGAGGATTCGTTCCTCAAAGGCCGATCAGCATGGAGTAGGCAGTGGTGTTACGATGTACATTTGCTGACATCTGTCCTGTTGGTGCCCTACATGCATTTTTGGCAGTGTGGGTCTCCCCTTACCAAATTTCAGTTTTGGAGGGTGACCGGTATGGCACTTCACAGTGTCGACCTCCCTGGGGCTCGTTATGGCACCCATTTATTCAGGATAGGCGCCGCTTTAGCTGCGGCTGCGTTCAGGTACTCTGAGGCTGATATATGTCGGATGGGCAGGTGTGGGTCCGCGCGTTTTTCCTTATATGTACGTCCCCTCACTGTATGAGTACCAGTTATGTCCTTAATTCCTTTTCCTTCTTTTACAGACCCTGTGTGTCTACGCACACCAGTGGCAGTGTGGCTGGTGGGCCACAGTTACGTGCACTGGGCGGCACAGTATGCTACAGCGACAGAGTGGGGACCCCATCTCGGGCTGCGTGCATCCGCACGCATGCGGTGGTATGGTATGCGTGGCATGAGATGGCGGGAACTGTTGCCATTCCTGATGTCCATCAGGGATGCTGGACCGCCTGATGTCCTGATTCTGCACCTCGGCGGCAATGATCTGGCACAGATCACTGGCCTTTCTTTTAAAATGTCGGTGACGTGTCTCTGGGCGGCGGCCACGCTCACGTGTCCACCCTGGCGTTTCTACATCATCTATGGCCATACACACGGTTGCTATGATCTGACATCGTGCCGAGACAGTGTTATAAAGGAGGCATGGACCTCCGTGGTCTGGACCGTGCCCGGTGGTCAGTGAACAGGGCTGTTGCCCGGTTTCTTGTTGACAATGGCTTGGGGACAGCCATTTGCCACCTGGGGATAGGGTTGCAGGATTTTGACCTGTATGCAGGAGATGGGATCCGCCAGAAGTATGAACCTCTTTATGGAGGACGTGCAAGCGGGCCTGGTGACCGACCTGACAGTCTGGGAGGGCGGTGCGTCATCATGGACGCCTCCCCGTGTGGCGGGTAGCACTGGTAAGGTAAAGATTTATGACCCATAGGTATCCGGCAGGTTCGCAATTGACTGGCCAACACGTAGATAGGTATAGGGGAAACAGGATTGGCCGGTCAAGGGCAAACCATGAAAGGGGTGATGTCAGGAGCTTCACAGCCTGCATCACCTTGATATTTGAACAGATACACGTTATAGGGTGGGGTCAGTAGATAGTATATTGACTCCGGTCAACAATTTGTTTGTGTCAACAAACAAATTGATACAAATTGATACATGTAGCCAATTTCCATTGGCATTTGGGTGGAACCTTACCAGTGCTACTGCGGCCTGCTTGCCTTAAAGAATTACAATTGGATGATACACCAATTGAAAGTGATAATTCGGACTAGGGCATAATTCAATAAAAGTGGCCCAATGCCTTTAATCCAATACTGGTGTCTGAGTCTTTATTGGGTGGGTGCACCTGCAAAGAGCTATCTTAGCAGCAAGGAATGAGGATGTTAATAGTATAAATCAGGACATTCTTGACATGTTACCAGATCAGCCTACTGAATACAAATCTATTGATACAGTGGTAGACAAAGATGATGCTGTTAATTTCCCTACTGAATTTTTGAACTCCTTGGAAATACCAGGAATGCCTTCTCACCAACTACTCCTGAAAGAAGGAGCACCAATTATTTTACTAAGAAATTTAAATCCACCAAAGTTATGTAATGGCACTAGACTATGTGTGAAAAACCTCATGCCAAACGTAATAGAAGCCACAATTATTACAGGAAAAGTAGCAGGGGAATCAGTTTGCATTCCATGTATTCCATTGATTCCAAGTGATCAAACAATACCATTTAAAAGACTGCAATTCCCTGTACAACTAGCATTCGCTATTACCATAAATAAATCGCAAGGTCAGACACTGCAACATTGTGGAGTTCATCTTTCAAAGCCATGTTTTTCTCACGGACAATTATATGTTGCGTGTTCTAAAGTGGTTTCAGCAGATAATTTATTCATACTTGCAACAAACAATCAAACTAAAAATATTGTTCACCAACAAGTGCTGCAAAAATCACAATAATATGTAACACATGAAATCTGAAAAGTAATCAGCACGAAAACATAAATTTTATCTAAATAAAGAACCATCCATTAACACTCTTTAAGATCGGAGGAGCGTGGCTAAGATGATGCCTTGTTAACACATACATTGCTTTGCTCGTGCCAAGAATGGGACTTTAAAGTGGCTAAATAACAAAAAATTGGAACCGACTTGCTAGAGAGTTTAATTCTGGAGCCTGGGAGTCTTTTGAAGTGAGTTTATTTTCGCCGGAGACGGAGTTCGAGGAGCGGGCGGCGAGGGAAGCGCAGCGTCAGCTGTGCTGAGCTTGCAGCTCGGGTCGGACGGGCTTCTGGCGATTTTTAAAAGTGAAATTGGCTTCGGAGCTTTGGAACTTTAAGAGAGAGAAAAGGAAAAATAAAGTTAAAGAGGACGCTGGCGGCGGTGAACAGGGTCTTGGTGCCGGACAATTGAGAGGGCACAGTAAGTGTGGAGGGAAGGAGGAGGGATAAGCCTGGTAATGGAGGGCAAAGCCGGGAAGGAGCAATGGCGGTGAGGAAGAACAGAAACGAAAGTTAAAAGTTTTGAAGACGGCTGAGAGGAGAGGAGTGGAGAGTGTGAAGCGATGGTGGAATGGCTGGAATGCTGCAATTGAGGCTGGAAACGGAGGTCGGAGCAGGGGAAGGTGAAGATTTCAGCAGAGCTGAGATGGAATAAGGAAGAGACCGTTTGGAAGGCGCGGAACACGGCTGGTGTGCCTGGGAGATTGGAGGAGAGACCGGGTTCGGGAGCTGCCAATGTGGCTGGATGATAAATATTCCTTCTTTCATCTCTGGAGTGAAGGAAATATAGCTGCTTCTCATCTTTTTTTTCCCCTGCCCGTTAACGCTTGGAGTTTGGATAAGTTACCCTGTGGCTCTGCTTTTTTCTTTTTCTTTTTTTTTCCACTTCCTTTGGACATCGTGGATATAAAGTAGTTGGTCTTCCTCTTTGGATATAACAGTACAGCTCTGAGGGATTTGAAGAGCTTTTTTTTTCTTTCTTCAGTTGGAGTGGGGTTTGGTTGCTTGGGGGGGGGAATACTAAAGCAAGCTGGAAAAAAATCGGGGTGAAGTGCTTGTTGGGTATAAAAGTGTTTTGGCTCTGGGTGCTTTGTTTGAAGACTTTATAACCAAAATGGAGAAGAGAAAAGAAGATGAGATTGTAAGACCAAAAAAGACTGATGCAAGAAAAGAGGAGAAGAAAGCGCCATGTGCTGATGCATCTTTATCATCTGCAACAGCAGCAGTAGAGCAGATGGGAGCAATGAACCAAACCCAAATTTTGGTAGAGCTGGGGAAGTTGTTTTAAAAAATTGAAAAGATGGATGAAACGACTATGAAAGGATTCAGAGAAATGAGGGATGTGAGAGTGAAAGATAAGGAGGAGTTAATGGGTAGCCATAAGAAACTTGTTGGTATGTTTACTGATTTTTCTATAAAAGTGGAAGCTAATAATCAGAAAGTGGATAAAGTTCTGAATCTGGTGCAAAAGGATATGAAATTAATGCAGAATGATATGAAAGGGCTTCATGAGGAACATAAAGAGGTTAAACTAAAAGTGGAGGGTTTTGGGAAGAAATTGGATCTGATGGAAGAGGTGATGAGAAAACAGAACGTGGTCATGAAAAATTTGTAGGAGAAAACGCCAGATAAGCTAAAAGAAAGAATAGTGGATTGGCTGAATAATTTGAACATGGGGAAAATTTTTGTAAATGAAGATATTGCAAGTGTTTTTAGATTGGGCCCAAGGAAGGGAAGAAAAGTCCAAAGGAATGTGTTGATTAAATTTGCAAATTGGGCGGATAAGTTGAAGGTGATGGCGTTTATAAAACAAGCTGGGTCTGGCATTTTAAAAATTGATGGTTGTGATGTTGAGGTTTATAACGACATATCTGTTGAGGAACGGGTATGGCGCTATAAGATGAAACCTGTGACACAATTATTAAGAGAACGTGAAATTGTTTATCATTGGAAGTTTCCTCAACAGATCAGATTCTTTTATGGGGAAAAAATGCATACAATAGATATTGAAATGGACTCATTAGATTATCTGTGTCAGATAGGATTGGTTAAAACAGCATCTCGAGAGTGGCGAGCCTTGAGGAAGGCCTTGTTCGAAGCGGGGGGTACACAAAGAGAGTTAGGGATCGAACAAGAGAAGGGGGCCACAGGAGGAGCAGAGGAGGAGGATGAGGGACAGGTGGCGGAGGTGCCAGGGTGAGGCAGGGTACTAGAGAGGGGGATTAGACGGGTAAGGGAAAGATTAGGGGCTTTAATTAGGTTAGATTTTGAAGAGGAGAGTCGGTGCTAGAGCTTTAATTAGAATGCACATCTTACATGTCTCCCCCCTCCCCCCTTTGGAGAATAAGGGCCACTTTTTGGTAAGAAGAGTGGGGAGGGCGATTTTGAATGTTAAATGTTTTTTGTTTGGGTTTTTTTAAAAGAAAAAATGTAGTTATATGCATGGTGAAGGTAATTACACAAAAAAAGAGTCTGTGGTGGTCAAAACGCAAGGATGTTACATAAATTATGAGGACTTTTAAAGTATTGACGTGGAATGTGAAAGGTACGGGCAGCCAAATGAAGAGAAGGAGGTTGGAATTTGCTTTGAGGAAAGGTAGGCCAGACATAGTCTTTCTCCAGGAAACACATCAAAAAACAGAGGACACAAATAAGATTTATTTGGGTTGGATGCAGATATATGAAAAGTCCTATGGAACTTCTAAAGCAAGGGGGGTGGCAGTCTTGATTTCGAAGAGACTTGGCTTTGAGATGTTAAAGAGTATTTCCGATCCAGATGGCAGATATTTAATAGTTACAGGGAAAATAAAGGATGAAGAGATAACGTTGGTAAATATATACGCCCTGAATGATCATCAAGAAGAATTTTTAAATAAAGTATTGGGTATATTGGAAAAAGAGAGATTAGTTAATATGATTGTGGCGGGAGATTTTAATTTGATAAGGGCCCCGGAGGACTGTACTAATGTAGCTAGAGCTGGAAGACCAGTCAAAATGAAGATACTAGATAAATGGATGAAGTATTTGGGATTAAAAGATGTTTGGAGGGAAATTAAGGGACAAGAGAGGGCTTATATTTATTTTTCACAGGTGCATAATACATACTCCAGAATTGACTATATCCTGGCCACAGAAAATTTGATTAAAAATGTAGATGATGTAGAAATCGGGATTTTTAAGGAATCTGATCATGCAAAACTCTGGATGGAATTGAGACTTGATGGGGGGAAAAAGGATAGGAGGAATTGGAGATATGATGAAAAATTATTTTATGATCAAAAGAGTAAAGAAAAGATAATTGAAAATTGGAATGAAAGTTGGGCCTGGAATGATAATGGAGAGGTGAGCTATAATGTGGTTTGGGATACCATGAAGTCAGTATTTAGAGGGGAATGCATTAGGTTGGCTAGTATTAAAAATAAACAACATAGAGACAAACAGTCTGAGAAAGAGAACGAGATTAAGCATTTGCAAGAGGAACATATAAAGACCAATAGTAAAAAAGCATTTGATAAAATTCAAAGATTAAAGTCAGAGTTGATAGGAAAAGATATGCAGAAGGTAAAAAAAGATCTATTATATTTGAAGAGAGAGTATTTTGAATATAGTAATAGGAATTCTAAATTATTGGCAAGAGCTGCTAAAGAAAAGAGGACGAAAAGAGAGATTGGAATTTTGATAAATAAATTAGGGGTGAGATGTAATAAGGCTAATGATAAGATTGAGATTGTAAAAGATTTCTACCAGAGTTTGTATACTAAAAGAGATATCAATATAGAAAAGTTGAGAGAACAGTTAGAAAAACAGGTGCAAATAAAAATAGAATTGGAACATAAAAATAAAATGGAGGAGCGAATAACAGAAAAAGAGGTAAAAGATACAATAGCCAACTTGAAGCTAGGTAAATCCCCGGGTGAGGATGGACTGACAGCAGATTTTATAAGGAATTTAAAGATAGTGTAGTTCCAAGATTAGTGAAATTGTTTAACTATATATTGGATGGGGAAAAGATACTGACATCATGGAACAGAACTATAATTGTTTTGCTGCCAAAGCCTGGAAAGGATGTTGAAAAAGTGGAATCTTATAGGCCTATTTCTCTGATAAATCAAGACGCTAAGATATTTACAGCAATAATAGCAAAAAGATTAAATGGGTTCATGGGCAATTATATAAAGGAGGATCAAGTGGGATTTTTGAAAGGACGTCATATGTCTGATTTAATTAGGAGGGTTCTGGACTTGATTGACATAGCAGGGCATACAAAAGAGAAAGTTGGATTATTGTCATTAGATATATTTAAGGCTTTTGATTCTCTGCAATGGGTCACAATTAAAGAGATAATTCGACGTTATGGATTTGGAGATAGATTTTGTAACATGATAGATCAGTTTTATCAATTTGGATTTGCAAAAGTCAGGGTCAATGATGAAAATACAGGAGAGATAAGATTAGAAGCAGGTACAAGACAGGGTTGCCCATTATCCCCAGTATTGTTTATAATGGCAATGGAGTTGTTAGCGAATATTATAAGAGGGGATAAAGGCATTGAAGGGATGGCTGGAAATAAAATAAGTTTGTATGCAGATGATACTTTGATAATAATGAAGCATCCTAGAAAGGCATTGGAAAAAATACATAAGAACATAAGAACATAAGAACAGCCTTGCTGGAACAGGCCACAGCCCATCCAGTCCAGCATTCTGTCTCACACAGTGGCTCACCATTTCCTTCAGGGTATTCCCAAGGAGATGCCTTCACCTGCTTAGGATTCCCTGGAAATGATATTGAGAGATATCCTGCCTATCTCTCCAACCCGGAGGTTGTCCTTAAGTATCCATAATTATAGCCATTGATACTCTTCTCCTCCATGAACTTGTCTAATCCTTTCTTAAAGCTGTCAAGACTGACAGCTGTCACCACTTCTTCTGGCAGGGAGTTCCATAGACCAGTAATCCTCTGGGTAAAAAAGTACTTTCTCTTATTTGTTTGAGAACTAGTACCCAAAAGTTTCATGGAGTGTCCCCTAGTTCTAGTATTATGCGATAGGGAAAACAGTTTTTCCTTATCTACTTTGTCCACACCGTGCATGATTTTATAAACTTCAATCAGGTCACCTCTTAGACGTCGTCGTTCAAGAGTGAAGAGGCCCAACCGTTGCAGCCTCAGATGGTAAGGAAGGTGTTCCAGTCCCCTAATCATTCTGGTTGCCCTCCTCTGCACTTTTTCCAGCTCCATAATATCCTTCTGGAGGTATGGCAACCAGAACTGTACACAGTATTCCAGATGGGGCCTCACCATAGATTTATAAAGAGGCAAAATGACACTTGCTGACTTATTTTCTATACCCTTCCTAATGATCCCTAGCATTGAGTTTGCTTTTTTCACTGCTGAGGCACACTGGGTAGACACCTTCATTGAGTTGTCCACCAGGACACCAAGGTCCCTTTCCTGGTTTGTCGCAGAGAGTTCAGACCCCATCAGTTTATAAATGTAATTGGGGTTCTTTGCCCCAACATGCATCACTCTGCACTTACTAATGTTGAAGCTCATTTGGAGCTCATTTGTTGAAGCTCATCTAAAATATTTTGAAGAGATAACAGGTCTGAGAATCAATTGGGATAAATCAGAAATGATAGCCTGTAATGTTGAGAAGGAGGAACAAGAGAGAATTAAGGCTAAATTTAAAATTCAAGTTAAAGAATGTTTGAGATATTTAGGAATAAGTATCTCAAATAAAATTGAGGACCTTAAACGATTAAATTATGATAAACAGAAAAAAGAAATTAAAGAGAAAATAGAATTGTATAAAAAAATCAAATTGTCATGGTTTGGTAGGATAGCGTTAACTAAAATGATGTTGTTGCCAAAAATAAATTTTTTATTTGATGCGTTGCCGATTAGGTTGTTTGATAAGGAAATTAAAGATTTTCAAAACATAATAAATAATTATTGTAATGCAGGAAAAAAGCCTAGAATTGCTAAGATTTTTTGGTACTTATCTCAGAAAGAAGGAGGATTGGGAATACCTAATTTAAGGAATTATTATAGAGCTTTCCAAATTAAGAATATTATAAAACTTTTAGCAAGGGAGAAGGTTGTCTGGGAAGAAATAGAGATGAAGGAGTTAAAAATGGGTAAAGGGGTATTTCTAGGCGACAAGAAAGGGAAAATTAGTGTTAAAAATAGAATGATGAAAACAATGTTGGATGTTTGGAACAAGGTCAAAAAGAAATTGAGTCCAGAACTATCTCCTATAATAGAATTAGATGATATCAAAAGTTTTCTGATACAATTAGATAATAGTTTGAAGATGGTATTGGAAAGGGAAAATGTTTCTTTGTTGAAAGACTGGGTTTGTGCCTGTAAAGATAGTGAGAATAAAGCAGTAATTTATTCACAGTTGAATCTGAACTGGCTTCAGAAGGTAATGTTGGATAGATATACTGATAAATACAAGGAAGAAAGTAGTTTAGAGAGGGATAAAACAGAATTTGAGCAACTGTTGTTAAAAATACGAAAAGGGGATATGGGATTAAAGGGTATAGTAAGCAGGATTTATAAAATTTTAAATAATGAAGGTAATCCACAAGAAACTTTGAAGTCATGCTGGGAACAGGATTTGAACATAAAAATTCAGGGGGGAAAATTGGAAAGATAAGTGGGGAAAAAGATATATGAGAACTATGTCGGTAAGAATGAAATGGATACAAACACAATGTACCGTTTGTGTATGCCCAAAAATGATGAAGATAATAATAAACGAATCTTCTTATAAGGTCTTTGTATTCTTAATGTTATTTTTATTTTGCAAACTCTTGTATATTAACTTGTAATGTCATCAAACAGAAACCAAACTCAGATGCTTCTCTGCACAAAAAGTCTTCAAGTTCCTTTTGTAATCTTGACAATAGTAACCAAATTCAAATATGTTCTCTTCAACTTCCATTATCCTGGATAATGAGCATGGGGGCTTGCAACTGGTTTGAACATATAATATTGTAACAGACATGTGTTTTGTAACCTTTCAGATATTGCAAAAACTCCCCTGATGAAATTTATTGAATGAAATGTCTAATTAACCGGATAGACGTCGGGAGTTTGGGGCCAATTTATATGGGAGTTTGACTTCCCAACTGAATATGAGTTTATGAGCTGTTTTGGACGAGAGGTAGAAAGTGTAATAGAGGAATGAATCATTGTTTCATATTGTTACAAAGGACATAGAGAAGAAGTTGAAGAGAACATATTTGAATTTGGTTACTATTGTCAAGATTACAAAAGGAACTTGAAGACTTTTTGTGCAGAGAAGTATCTGAGTTTGGTTTCTGTTTGATGACATTACAAGTTAATATACAAGAGTTTGCAAAATAAAAATAACATTAAGAATACAAAGACCTTATAAGAAGATTCGTTTATTATTATCTTCATCATTTTTGGGCATAAACAAACGGTACATTGTGTTTGTATCCTTTTCTCCATTTGGCCATTTTTTGCTGTGCTTGGTAAGAATGAAATAGCATAATTACAAAATGTTATGGAAGTGGTATTTGACTCCTGAGAGATTATTTCAAATGGACAATGCTAAAACTAAAATGTGTTGGAGATGTAAAAACTCTTTAGGAACATATGAACATATGTGGTGGAATTGTAAAGTGGTAAAAGAGTATTGGGGGAAAATTGAGAAGGAAATATGTGATATTACGGGGGTAGAATGTGAATTGAATTTAAATATGGTGATGTTAACAGATGTGGAGAATTTGAAAGTAAATGAAGACAATAAGGAACTAATAGCTATTATGCTGATATCAGCTAGAATGCAAGCGCAGCGCCAAAATGGCCACCGCGCTCTTTGTGGGGGCCTCCCCACAGGACGAAGGCATCCGGGTAGTTAGGGGCGTGGCCAGCTCCCTTATAAAAGGGGTGGCCACAAGGCAGCCGAGCTGCCATTTTGCGAAGCGACGGAGCGGAGAAGTTTTTCCCTCTTACCTCCGTCGCTTTTGCCTTGACTGGGAAGCCTTTTGGCTGCTGATTTTCTTCCTTCGGCTTCCCATAGGTTGGACTGAGATGCCTTCGAAGAAGAAGGCGGCCGCGAGCGCGGCTCGCGCGGTTCGGAGGCGCAATCCGGGTCGGAGGACCGCGGCTGCGCCTCCCCAGCTGCCGCCTTTGCCTGCACCCACTGGGATTGGTGGGATGGGGTCTATTCCCCCTTGGGCGGAGGCGGGGGACCCAAGCATGGGTCCAGCAAGGGCTGCGGCCCGCGGCCCGCAAGCGGTGGACACCGCTCCTGGTGCTTCCCATTCTACTGGGCCTTCCTCTATAGGGGCGCAGCTCACCCCGGGGCCTTCCAGCCTTGGGGGGTGGTGTGGTCCCCTTCCCTGGCAGGTGCCTACATCAGCCCTACCGGGCCTGGGTGTGGGGTCATGGCCTTATTCGGGCCTCGGAGTACAAGGGCCTGTACCCACGCCTGTAGCAGGCGGGCCGGCTGGCCCTTGGCCCCTCGTCAGTGTGGAGGCCTTACTGGCCCGCGTTGCGGCCCTTGAGGCTTCCCTGGCTCAGGCCAGCCACGCTGGGACTCCCTTTGGGGTTCATTTTGAAGCGTCGTCTGCTGGGCAGAGGCAGGCGACGGGACGGGTCGAGCTGCTTGAGGCGCGTGGCGCGTCTTTGGCCACTGCCTCGCAGCTCCCCAACTAACAGACCAGTGCGGGTCAGGCCCCAGCAACGAGCTCAACGGTGGTCGTGAGCTCCGACGCCCCCAGTGGGCCGGAACCCCCGGTGGGGGCGGCCCGCGGGGGTACAGCATGTGAGTATGCGGTCCAAACTAGTGCACCTACACACGTGGCCACGTTGGGGGGGCTTTCCAATGGCCCTGGCCTCGCATGGGTGGTGCGGCGGTACAGCCACTGACGCCCCACCCGGCGACGACAACTACCACCCAGGGCCCCGGGGTGGGGGGTGTTTCCTACCCTGTGGGGAATGTTTTGGGGGTGGCTGGGCTAGTCCAAGCCCCTTTCCAGATGCCCGCAGTTTCTGCGGTGCCTGTCTCGGCCTTGCCGACAGCGGGGTATTCCTTGCCACTGGGCGACCACTTGGCACAGGCCACCAAAGAGAAAATATGGCGGGGGGAGTATGTAGATATCTTCTCACTCCTAAATAGGGAGCCCACCAAGGAAGAAAGGGAGGGGCAGGATGAGAAGGAGAAGGAACAGGAACGTTGTCGCAAGCCACCACGTACGTGGGCCAACTGGCTGCCGGCTTACCTCATCTACATGGCGGTGTACCTGAGGGCCCGGCCGGATTTGGCAATTCCGATGGTCCAGTATTTGGACAACATCTATCGGGCGATGGTTGACTTTCCGGGCCCGTCGTGGTTGGCTTATGACGAGGAATTCCGTATGCGGATTCCCCTGCACCCTGAGATGAGGTGGGATGAGCCATGCCAGAGGCTTTGGCTTCTGTACATGACGCCCACGCGCCCCGCGCCAGGGAAAAGATACCATTGTGGACATGCGGTCCAGCGAGCGGCTCCAGCACAGGTTCCCCGCCAGGTGGCGGGGCAGGGGGTTCCAGCCCGCCTGCTGTGCTGGACTTTCTCGTCTAATGGTTCCTGCAATAAGAAGAATTGCAAGTACAGACATGAGTGTCCCACCTGTGCGGGCCCCCATGCAGCCTCTGCCTGTCCCAGGCCTGGAGGGACGCGGGGCAGAGGGAGGGGCGGACAGTGGGCTGGCAAGACTGCCGCAGATGGAGCTGGTTCACCGAAAGGCTCCCTCCCCAATTAATGTGGACATGTTGGAGCGTTGGCTCACATTGTACCCGAAAGGGGAGGATGCGGATTATCTCCTTCAGGGCTTTAGGCAGGGGTTCCAAATCCCTTTCATGGGTGATAGGTCCCCTCAGGATGCCCCCAACCTTTTGTCCCTTAGGGGGAGGGAGGAGGTGGCTGCTGCCAGCATTAATAAGGAGGTCGATGCGGGCAGGGTCACTGGCCCTTTCCCTGCACCCCCGTTCCCCAACCTTAAGGTATCGCCCCTGGGCTTGGTTCCCAAAAAGTCTCCAGGCGAGTTTCGCCTTATCCATCACTTGTCCTACCCAGCCGGCCGATCGGTCAACGATGCTATCCCTGATGACCTTTGCTCAGTCAGGTATACATCTTTTGACCACGCGCTGCGCATGGTGCGCTCATGTGGCACGGGTGCGCTGCTGGCTAAGTGCGACATTAAGTCGGCTTTTCGCCTCTTGCCGGTGCACCCGGGCGACTTTGAATTGCTGGGTTTCAAATTTCGGGGTGAATATTACTTTGATAAGGCCATGCCGTTTGGCTGTTCCATATCATGCTCGGCTTTCGAGCGTTTCAGTACCTTCCTTTCGTCCGCAGGTCAGGGTCCCGGTCTGTAGCCCATTACCTGGATGACTTTTTATTCGGGGGTGAACGGGGCTGGGACATGTGTACACGTCTCCTCAACACATTTCAGACGCTAATGGAGGAACTCGGTGTCCCTTTAGCGCCCGAAAAGACCGAGGGCCCATCTACCCAGCTAGTCTTCCTGGGGGTGGAGATTGACACGATAGTGCAGTTCTTCTAGGTTACCAGGGGAGAAGGTGTCAAGGATTGTGGCCCTTATCTCGGATTTGCTGGCCAAGCGCAAGGCATCACTGAGAGAACTGCAGGTGCTTCATGGTCACCTCAATTTTGCTTGCAGGGTGGTCGCACCGGGCAGGGCTTTTGCCCGGCGCTTGTGCGACGCCATGGCGGGATTATCCAGGCCTCACCATAGGGTTCAGCTTACCCGGGGTATCAGGGCGGACATGCTTGTCTGGTTACAGTTCCTGAGGGAGTTCAATGGGGTCTCATTTTGGAGGTGTGACCTCCTGGCTTCCCCTCAATTTCAGATTCAGTCTGATGCCTCGGGATCCCTCGGGTATGGGATGTACTTCAATGGGAAGTGGGCCTATGGTGGGTGGCCACCGGCCTGGGCAGGCACGGGTCGCCTGCGTGATCTCACATATCTGGAGTTTTTCCCTATCCTGGGTGCTTTGATGCTATGGGGCGAGGAGTGGGCCAACTCGGTCGTGCATTTCTGGTGTGACAATGCGGCTGTGGTCCACATTGTCAATGCACAGACTTCTAAATCGCCCAGGGTTATGGACCTAGTGCGCCAGTTTGTGTTGCGCAGCCTGCGCCTCAACGTCCTGTTCAGGGCCAGGCATGTCCCAGGGGTTAATAATGATATTGCTGACGCTTTGTCCCGCCTACAGATCTCCCGGTTCCGTGCCTTGGCCCCGGATGCGGAGGAATTTCCCTCGCCACTCCCGGAGGAGATATGGACCATTGGCAAGGAGAGGTGAACCGGGCGATTGGCCTGTCGCTAGCGCCACGCACGCGTAAGGCGTATCACCACGCAATTAATTCTTTCAGGGCATTCTGTACCCAATTTCAACTGCCAGGAACCTGGCCGATCCCGGTAACCCATGTTCTGCGGTTCATGGTTTACCTGCATGCTCAGGGCCTTGCACCTCGCACCATAGCATCTAAGCTTTCAGCGTTGGCTTTTATGGCCAAAGTGGGAGGTCATGTGGACAGCACCTCTGACTTCCGTGTGAGACATGTTTTGGAGGGGTGGGTGCGCGAGCGCGGGCGTTGCCCGGACGACCGCCACCCGATTTCCCCAGGGGTCCTTACCCAGTTGGCCCGGGGCTGGCCTTGCCTCTGTTTTGATGCATATGAGGCAGCCCTATTTCATGCAGCCACAACGGTGGCATTTTTTGGAGCGCTCCGCATCAGCGAGCTTGTGATGCTGTCTAAGGCGGATGCAAGTCGTAGGGCACTGGAACTCGAGGATGTCTGTGTTGCCAAAGACTGGGCTCAGTTGAGGATACGCTCCTCTAAGACGGATCAGCATGGCGTAGGCAGTGGTGTGCGACTGCTATGGTGTTCTTTGGCAGACATCTGTCCGGTTGGTGCCCTACAGGAGTTCCTGGCACTGCGTGGCACGCACCATGGCCCGTTTTTCTGTCACCAAGATGGGTCTCCCCTTACTAAATTTCAATTTTGGAAGGTGACGGGCAAAGCGCTGGCCAGTGTGGGCCTCCCAGGTGCCGGCTATGGCACCCATTCATTCCGTATAGGGGCGGCCTCAACCGCAGCTGCTTTTGGGTACTCCGGGGCTGACATACGCAGCATGGGAAGGTGGGGTTCGCAGTGTTTTCAGTTTTATGTGCGCCCACTTCCGCCGTGAGTACCAATTCAGTCACCTTACCTTCTTTTCCTCATTTTTCTTTACAGACCCGGGGTGTCGTATTACACCGGTGACAGTATGGCTGGTGGGCCATAGCTACGTGCACAGGGCAGCGCGTTATGCTGCGGCGACAGAGTGGGGACCCCGACTGGGACTGGGTGCATACGCAAGTCTCACATGGCATGGTAAGCCTGGGATGTTATGGCGGGAGCTGCTGCCTTTCCTTTTTTCAGGCCAGAATGCTGACCCGCCTGACATTCTGATCATACATCTGGGGGGCAATGATTTGGGCCAGGTCACCGGCTTATCGCTGAAGCATGCGATTTGCGAGGACCTCGCCTACCTGCATTACGTCTGGCCCGCCACAACCCTTGTTTGGTCGGACATGGTCCCGCGCCATTCCTACAGAGGGGGTGTTGACCTCCTGGCCCTTGACCGCGCTAGACGCATGGTGAATAGGGCAGTGGCGCGGTTCCTTGTCGACAGGGCTTGGGGGAGGGTCAGTCGTCACCCTGCTATTAGCCTACAAAATTATGACTTGTATGCAGGGGATGGGGCCCATCTGTCACGAGGAGGTATGGACCTCCTGTTGGGTGATTGGCGAGCAGGCCTGTTGACCGAGCTGACGGTCTGGGGGGGGGCGTCGAGCCTTCTTTGAAGCCCCTCCGTGTGGCGGGTAGCACTGGTAAGGTAAACATTATGACCCACAGGTATCCGGCAAGTTCGCAATTGACTGGACAACACTAGACAGGCATAAGTTGGTTAAACGTTGTCCGGTCAACGACAAACTAGGCGACGGGGTGATGGCTATAGCTAGACAGCATGCATCACCACGTGATTTTACGGATACGCGTCAGAGGATGGGGTCATTAGTTAGATATTGACTACGGTCAACAATTTGTTTGTTGTCAACAAACAAATGGATACAAATGGATACATTGTAGCAATTGCCGTTGGCAATTTTGGGTGGTACCTTACCAGTGTTACTTCGGCCTGCTTGCCTTAAGAATTATGATTGGTCAATTACCAATAGAAATTTATAATTCGGACTAGGGCATGAATCAATAAATGTGGCCCAATGCCGTTATCCACTTTTATCAGTGTCTGAGTCCTTTATTGGGGGGTGCGCCTGCAATGTGTATTGCAAGGGGCTGGAAACTTGATAGAGTTCTAAAAGTAGAGGAATGGTATAAAGAGATGTGGGATCTTGCATTGAATGACAAACTGACATGGGAAATAAACAAATATAAGGGGAAAATTAAAGAAAATAGATTTTGGAAAATTTGGCAACCTTTTGTGGAATACTCATTGAATGGAGATCAGAGCAATAGCCTTGTACCAGATTATATATATATTTGGAAATGGTAAAAAAGGCAATATCCCACAGGCTCTTATAACTTGTACATACACAGGGTGATTATTAGTGTTTATGTTATGTTTAATGTAATTGGATTTGATAAAAATTGAATATGTTTTTTTTCTTTTAAATTACGTGTTCTTTTTTCTGTATTTTCTTCTTTTTTGTAATGTTTATCTTTTTATATTCGATAAAAAAAATATTTTAAAAAAACACTCTTTAAGATCGCTGTAATTACATTACTCAAAAAAGAACAGTTAATTGCAAGAAACATTCAAGCTTACCAAACTACGAACAAAGTTTCCACCAATAGTCGTTTACAGAACATTCACCCATGTAGCAAACATTCCAATAGCACGCTTTGCAGCTTCAGCCGCATATTCTTCCGTAAACAAAGTACATGCTGTAAATCCTCGAAAAAGGGGAAACAAAACTTAAGCGACACCTACTCAATGTGGTAACAGCAAGCCAATGACTTCTACGCAAAAAAACTAACTAAATGCAAAAAACTTATGCTTGCAAACTCACGCGAGAACGAAATCTTTTTAAAAAACCAACCGAATATAAATAGGGGATGAAAGATCCAGAAACCTTGAGGGGAGCATTAGAAAGTGGCGGTAAAGATGTCAACCGGAGTTATAAAAATAAAATAAAATAATAATATTCCAAAACAAACTAAGGAAAAATCAAAAATGCAGCTAAGAAAACGGACACTATGCAGACGAGGATACAGAATAAGGGACAAACAAAACCAAACTAGACCAGGAGAAATAAACCCAAAAAATGAAACGGAAGATAACTAATTTGCCATGAGAACACTGCACAGCAATCAAAACAGAGACCAAGGTAACCTTATAAGACAAAGATATCTTGATAAAATTAATGTAAATTCTAAATTAGGAAATGAATATACCAAAAGTGAATGAATATACCATTCTGAAAACTGATGAATTCAAAGTTATATTTAATGAAGTAGCTAATTCAGAATAATAATAATAATAAGAAGAAGAAGAAGAAATGAAACAACCTATACTGAAAATGCAGGAAAAAGAACACAATTTAGAAAGTCAAAATGATATGCAGTTTAAAATGCAAAATAAAAAACAACAATTACAACCAATAATTGAAAAACAAATACAATCAAATGAAAGCACTAAAAATGAAAAACAAAACAATATACCTGAAATTAGAAATAAGCAACTTCAACAAATAATTGAAAAAATAAATAAGAAAGGTATTACAGAAATAAAAGACAAAAAAATCTAATAAATGAACAACAATGCACATTTTTTAAAAAAACAAAAAGATGATAGTGAAATAAAAGACTTGAAATGCAAAGAAATACCAATTGTTAGAAGAAAAGAAAGCAAACCACAGCAAACACTTAAAAATGATAATGACAATATCTCTGAAAACCTTAATAAGGAAATTGAACAAATAATAGAAAAAATTGATAAGAACAAAATTAGAGAAATAGAACATCAAAATAAAACAACAATAATAAATGAAAAACAATACACCATTTCAAAAACCAAACAAGGAGATGACAGTGAAATAGATCAATTACCATTGAAAAAAATCCCAATTGAAAGAAGAAAAGAAATATTACCATGGAAAGAAATCCCAATTCTAAGAAAAAAAGAAATAATACCCCAGCAAACACTTAAAAATGATAATAAAGAACTTGAAGAAATAATTGAAAAAATCAATAACAAACAAATACCACAAAATGAAACAATTACTCACAGAACTTTCAAGATTGAACAAATATACAAAATTCCAGAAACTAAAGAAGAAGAAGACATCAGGAACAATAAAACAGAAAAACACAAATAAAACAATCATTCAACAATTATTCCCTTCAATTTTATAATCCAGAGACAACTTTTATTCATGCTCAACCCCCCCAACCAACATCAACATACCATTAGTGCTGCTAATGCTAAATCACTTCATTGATATTAAAAACAATTAAGATCAACATTCAACAGGTAAATGAATCAATCTTTAGATCACACTTATCCATTAATTTCACAATATAATACAATGTATTTTGTCTATTTTACAGAAATGACAGATTTAAAAAAAAACATTATATTCATTAAATAAAATAACTATACTAAATTAATTTTCTACTTTTTACAGAAAATGAAAATAAAACACAGATGCAAATCTAAAGTATGTAAATGTAAGCAAATTAACAAAATAAGACTAAACAAAAAACATACATATTTAAGTATATATTTTCATTTTTTCCAGATTATGAAAACAACACACAAAGAAACCATCAACATAAAACTTTTTTAAAACATGTATATAGTTAAAGTTATAAATAATTTAAATATTATAGAACAAAAAATGTTTATTAAAATATCTGTTTACATTATAAATGTTAATATATTTCTGTAACTAAAAATAACATATATGTTAAAACAAATATTCAAAAATACATTAGAAAAAAGTTATTATTACTTTATAGTATCAAAACAATACAATCTATTTAACAAATGACAACATAAAAATTGTACATAAATAAAAATAAAAAACAATTACATACTAACCTCTTTTTTACATAAATTACCAAAAAAAAACTTATGACACAATTTAAAACAGCTCGGCAACGCCAGGCAAACTCTGCTACTTTATTATAAAATGAGAAAGAGTGCAAGATGGGGGCTTCAGTTTTTAATGGGTTATGGTTTGTTGTTTTTATTGTTATTGCTGTTGATGGTGCATTTGCTAAATTCTGTGTGGTCCACTGGTGTATGATAAACTTACAGAATAGGTTCACATACCCCGTATTCTCTGAACAGTGACAGCATAAATAAATTATAAGTATTAAATTATCTTGAACATTTGCTCTTGGTTCAGTACAGAAAAAGTGTGCCTTCCTGGGTCAGAAAAATGTTTACCTAGTCCTCCTTTATTTGCAAGTATCCTGGTACTAGATAACTGAGCAGCATCTGAACACTGATTGACTACAGCCATCCTTCTGTCTGCCCAGGCTTGGAATTCAGAAGATTAATTTTAAAAATAATTTTGGCCTATCAAAGACAAGGAATTTTGTGCTTAAAAGGTTCATATCTTTAGTGCAATCTATTTTATGTCACACTTGAGAACAAGAGTTGAAGTTATCTCTTTTCTCATATCAGAGCATTATTATTATTTGCCCAGAAGCAGACTACTTCAATGACATTTTCTTGGGGTTGCAGCATTTTCAATTATTTATATATATGAAATATAGTAAAGGTAAAGGTTTCCCTTGCTCGAAAGCCAGTCGTATCTGACTCTAGGGTTCAGTGCTCATCTCTGTTTCAAAGCCGAAGAGCCAGCGCTGTCTGCTTCTGCAGACGTTCCTGTGGTCATGTGGCAGGCATGACTAGACACCGGAGTGCATGGAACGCTGTTTACCTTCCCACCAAAGTGGTCCCTATTTATCTACTTGCAATTTCTTGCTTTCGAACTGCTAGGTTGGCAAGAGCTGGGACAAAGATGGGAGCTCATTCCATCCTGCAGTACTTGGGAATCGAACTGCTGACCTCCCCACCTTCCAGTCAACATCTTAGCCACTTGAGATATAAGTAACATTTAAAACAAATTAAAATGTCAAAATAGACAGTTTTTGTTTTTGCAGTGCTTTCAGGATATAAACACCCACAAGCCTAGGTGCTTAGAAGCCTACCTTGCAAGGTACAGCTGCCACTACACATATACAGTATACGGTAATTCCCAAAAGCTGGTCAAGGCAAGACCTGGTTTTAGTACCACAAATCCTCTGAGCCAAAACCCAGACAGTTGGTTGTAGAGATCTTTATATTTTATTAAAAGAAATTGGAGTAAAAGGGCAAAAGCAAAATTTACTGAAAGTTATTATTTTTGAAATGGTAGCAGTGTTAGTCTGTGTTTCAAGCAAGACGGGAGCTCATTTCCGTCCTGCAGTACTCGGGAATCGAACTGCTGACGTTCCACTTCCCAGTCAGCGTCTTAGCGACTTGAGCCACTGCAGTACCCTATGTAATATATATATATATATATATATTACATATATAAATGTAATATATAACTATATATATTGGTAACAACAGTGGCAGTACATTGTGCTTGTCAGTCTCTTCCAATATAAGCCAAATCAAATAGTTTTATAACGCACATACAAACCCTATTATTTTATTATAAAGTTCATGTCTTCAAGAATCAGCAAGTGAAATTGGATGTACTAAGTGTGATTCATTCTGTTTTTAGGTATATTGTAACAAACCATGTCATTCATGTTCCATTTTAACTATTTAGTGGTATTATTTAATTATTAATGGAAAGGCTGCACACGTATAAACCTGTGAAGTGACATATTAAACTTTTTTTAAAAAAAATCAGTCCATATTTCTTCACCGCTTCTGTAGCCACGAACTCAAATGACAGACTAGGACAAATTGTATTAATAAATACTGTAATGCAATTAGTTTAATGTTGGAGTGGCAGTGATAAATTAACATATCCAATGACGTCTCTTATAAGAAGTGGGCTTAACAAGCAGTAAATTTGGTGCACTCACTTCAGTGGATGTGCACCAAAAACAAAAGGGCAAGGCAACAGGCTGATAACATCTCAGCAATACACTTTTGCCAGTTTCACTGCTCGTTAATTCTTAGTGACATGTTCTTCATAATTCTTTTGAGTCCATATTCTATTCCATTTGGGTTCTACTATTTTAATGTTTAGATCTAGCTCCCATGTTCCTCTCAGTATTTTTGGTCTGCAGGATTTTTTGTTCCTCTTTTCATTAACAATTTATAAATTTTATTTAGTATTCCCTTCATTGGGATTGGCTTTTGCTCCAATTGATTTATTATTTATTTATTTATATTCAAATCTCTACCAGGACCATATTTCTTTATCCATTCTTTATTCCAATTCTCCATCTGTAATTTTTAAAACCAATTTAACTTTATTGCCACCACAGCTGCCGCCGCCGAGACACTAGAGCCGCACACCATCTTGGCTCCCTCCCCCAGCCTGGCCGGTTGAGGGAGGTGGGAACAACCCAGCCCAGCTGTGGCTCACTTTTGGTGGGACCTTGAAAAAGTCACCGCTGCCAAGACGCTGGAGCCGCACACCATCTAGGCTCCCTCCCCCAGCCCAGCCGGTCGGGGGAGGTGGGAGCAATCCAGTCCAGCTGTCCCTCGCTCTTGGTGGGACCTTGAAAAAGTCACCACTGCTGGGACGCTGGAGCTGCATACCATATCAGCTCCCTCCCCCAGCCTGGCCATTCTAGGGAGGTGGGAGCAACTCAACCCAGCTGTCTCTCGTTCTCAGTGGGGCCCTGAAAAAGTCACCACTGCCAAGACGCTGGAGCTGCACACCATCTTGGCTCCCTCCCCCAGCCTGGCCGGTCAGGGGAGGTGGGAGCAACCCAGCCCAGCTGTTCCTCATTCTCGGCGGGACCCTGAAAAAGTCACTGCTGCTGAGACGCTAGAACCGCACACCATCTCGGCTCCCTCCCCCAGCCCAGCGGGTCGGGGGAGGTGGGAGGAACCCAGCTGTGCCTTGTCTCTGGAGCCACTGGGATACTTTTGTCTCAGCTGAGTTTGGGGCTGTTTTTTTCCCCTGGCTCAGTTATTGATGTCTGAACCATGGGGCCCTCTTCGCAGATGTTTCAAGCCTTGGGGCTCCACTCGTGGAATTTAAAGCCATGGGGCTCCATCTGTGAACGTTTTGAGCCTTGAGTCTCCGTTTGGGGATGTTTGGTAGCTGATGGTAGTGCATATTTAATTTTGTTTAGATAATATGTATTGGTTTTGTAAATCTTGTAAGCTATGAACTTTGTATAATTGTATTGTAACTGTATTATTATACCTATGTTGTACGCCACCTCGAGTCTCACGTTGTGTTGAGTGAGGCGGGATAAAATTTTATTAAATAATAATAATAATATTCTCTCCCTCTCATTCTTATTCTTAACTTTCCCCCACCAATCCTTTATAGATTTTATTCCTATTTCTTCCATCTTTTCCAATCCCTTTCTTTTAGTCTTAATCAGGAAATCCTCTAAATTCCTTAACTCTACAAATGGAGATATTCCTGGACTTAAATCTTTTTTATTAACTGCCATACAGTAAAACCCAAATTTACATATGCCTCTACTTACATAAAATTTGACTTACATAAAGTTTTTTTTTCTTTTTGCATAATTCATGTCCCAGTATATGTAAGGGGTTTCCTGGTGTGTTTAGATTTTAAAATGGTGGCACCACCATTTTAAAAGCTAAAATTCCACCCTGCACCACCCACCCTACCATCAAAAGTTGCAAGATATCACTTGCAGCGATGATTTTCTGCAGTCCCCACTTGCTTCTGCCGGGACTGGGAGAGTGAAGGGGAATATCTGCTCCCTTCTGCTGTTTGCATGAGGTGTCTCCAGGGCGTGTGCCTTAGTTGTGAACACACCTCAGAGAAGAACTTAAAAGGTGTGGGGGCAAAAAATGCAATTTTCCATAGGGATGCATTGAAAACCAATTTCAAGCCTGTTTTTTTTATTTTTCATTGCATCCCTATAGAGATGCATCAATTTACCTAAAAACCCTATTTATGTAAGAAGCTAGAGAATGGACTTTTTATGTAAATTGGGATTTTACTGTATTTCTAAACTACAGTAAACCCTCACACAATAAACAGCTCATAGAGACTAATTCACTTAGTGACTGAGAATTGTTAGGAAATACCACCCTCGTGTGGTGACTAAAAATCGCACAGCAACTGGAACTTCTCTCTTCATTGCTGCATTGTGCCTGAGAGTCTGGGAGTCTGCAGAGAATGTGGATGAGGAGGGTTTTTTTGAAGCGATTTTTTGAGTTCCATTACTGGATTTTTTTGGAACAGTTTTTGATTTCTTGAGCAGTACAAAGGTAGGGGGCATTTTATTCAACATTTATGGAGATTTGAGTGGTTTTTTAAAATGGAGTTTGGGGATATTACTGCATTAAAATGGAGTATGGCATTTATAAATGAGTTTTGAACAGGTACCTTGTAACTCTCTCTCTTTTTTTTACTTTATTCTTGGTGTGTAATGTTTTAAAAGTTGAAGTTTGATGTTTGAAATGTTTACCATGTCCCTGCACAGAATTTATGCAACTAAAATGCACTTTGTAAAGAATTTTGAAAATTAAAAAATGGTTTGGGGGCCTTTTTCTGAGGTCGAGAACAGAATATTTGGTTTTCAATGCATTCCTATGGGGAAATGCATTTCGCTTAAAGAGCAACTCACTTAAAGAGCGATCCTGCGGAATGCATTATACTCATTAAGCGATGGTTTACTGTATTTCTACAATAGGGATTATGTATCTTTTTTATACCTTTCTCCTTCAAATCATCAAGGAGCCATCCCGTATCTATATCCTGAATTTCTTAAAATTCCAATTTTTCCATATTAAAATTTCCTTGCACACAATCCTTAATATTGCTTCAATCTGAAAAGGTATATAATAATTTCTCACATTATGCATTTACAACAGCCACAGGTACATTTATGGCAGCATTCTGCACATGGCAGGCACATTTTACATCCACTTCTGGTGGGAGGAACCATGTGACTGGCCCACTGAACCACATGACTGGCCCACAGCCCAAAAGGTTTGGGCACCCCTGTCCTAGACTGAGTGATGTTGAAAGAACAGGAACTTTGAAAGAGGGGCACTTATTTCCCCTGTTATTAGTCAGTACCTTCACTCAGTGGGTCAGCACCAAGGTGTTTGTGTCCAAGGTGAACACCATCTTGGACATAGCATCACATGGAGGACCTATCCCTAAAACCCTATAGAGATCACCCTCCAATCTCATGTTCTGGGCCTTTGTCTCAGAAAATGGGCTGCTGGCACAGCAATGCTAGCCATGAATGTCACCCCATCCCCAAACCTAAATACATGTTATTCATTCAAAAACACACACTCACAGGAAAAAAGGAGGGGCAGAAAGCAGTTAAAGGAGGAGCACAAATCTTTCTGAAATTTGGCTTGAATCTTTCATATTCAAGCCAAATTTTTCAACTTTTTGTTTGGAGCAAGTCCTCATCACCTGATAGTTTTCTCACTGGGTTGCCTATGAAAGGACAGATGGTGTATCAACACACGCACACAAGATTAGAAAGAATTCTACTGTTTTGTGTGAATCATAAGTAATCCTCAGGTGAATAACATACAGAGAAGTAATTTTTAAAAAAATAAAATGTAGGATCCAAAGCTCAGAATTTAAAGTTTGCAATGTAATTTATAAACTTCACTAAATGCATAATTTAGGTCCCATGAAGTTCTGTCTGTGCTTCTCCTAGTTTTCCTCTACAGCCTCCAATGACAACAAAATACTGTACATGAACAGAATAAACTTATATAATTTATTTTTCTCTTTTGAAAGTAAAATTCTGCACATTAGAGAGATTCACAGAGTGAATAGCTATATTTATACACATGAAGAAAATATCTCAGAGGAACATTTAAAAAAAACAGATTTTTTTCATTGGCTTTTACTTCATTTTCTTGCTTTTTCTTCTTTACTATTACTGGATTCCTTTCTCAAATAAAAGTGCATTTCTAGTATAATTGTTGCATATAGTCCTATCACACATTTCACTTGAGATGACGTATAGCTGGCTGGATAGCTCAGTGAGTTAGATTTCTGGCTTCAGAAACAGATGTTGGGAGTTCAGTTCCCTACTGTTCATCCCGGAAGAGCCAGCCTGTGTAGCATAGAACAAGCTGCACTGTCCCAAGGTACCTCTGTATGAAGGGAACAATAAACAACTTCTAAATATCCACTATCTAGAAAACCCCATAAAAGGCCTCCGTAAGTCAGAACTGAGCTGACAACACAGTTATTATCAAATGACTTGTGCAAGTTTGTCACCACATTTTGGTGACAAATAGAGTAATTTTTTTGATTACTGCAAAGATTCAGTGGTATAATTTGCTGTCAATTTGCTTGTCCCTGGAGGATTGCAATTGTTGGTTAATCTTGAAGGGTAAATTACATCCTTGATCCTTCTGAATTCACCTATTTTTCAGTTAGATCATGCTTCAAACTTTTTCAGGACTATAGCACTTTATGTCTCTAAAGGTCATTGTAACAAGATCCACTTTATGATTATTTTTCAGGAATTTCAGGAGAACTAGAGACCACATTGCCAACATTATTTGGAGAAAACAAAGAAATATCAGAAATAAGTCTATTTCTGTTTCATTGACTAAACCAAGGCCTTTGACTATGTGGACCACAACAAAATGTGGCAAGTAATTAAAGAGATGGGAATACCAGAACACCTTATATGCCTCATGAGAAATCTGTACATGAGTCAAGAAGCAACAGTTGGGACAGAATACGGAATGATGGAGTGGTTTGGAAAAGAAAAAGGAGTAAGATAAGCCTTTGTTTTGCCACCCTGCTTATTCAACTTATACACAGAGCACATAATGCGCAACGCAGGGATGGAGAAAATCACAATTTGGGGTCAAAATTGCTGGGAGAAACATCAACAATTTGAGATACACAGATGATACTACCCTAATTGCAGAAAGTGAGGAAGACCTAAAGAAGTTCATGATTATGTTAAAAGAAGAGAGTGCAAAAGCTGGCTGGAGACTCAACATCAAGAAAACCAAGATAATGGCAACAGGCCCTATCAGTCCCTGGAAAATAGATGGGGAAGAAGTAGAAGCAGTGACAGTGGAGGGCAATGGTCCATGGGATTGCAGAGGGTCGGAATCGACTGTACGACTGAACAACAAAAATCATATCCCCTTTCAAGCTCCTTTTATCAAGGCTAAACATGCTAATTCCTTCAGTCTTTCCTCATATGACTTATTTATTATTATTTATTTATTAGATTTGTACCCCGCCTTACTTGCACAAGTGCGACTCAAGGCGGCTTCCAGCAAAAATAAATACAATATACAAACATGATATACAGTAAACAAAAATACATAAATTATACAATATACTTAACAAAAATAAATAAATGCATTTACAATTTCAAGATACAATACAATATAAAAGTAAATTCAATACAAAAAATCAATAAACAATGCAAACCATAGGTAAAAATAAACGAGCATGTACAAAATATCCAAAAAATACAAGAGATAACAAAGTATACAATAATACCCAAATATACAATAATATACAATAATACAGTGTGCAAAAATACTCTAAAAACAACACATAATGGGGGAAAAGTTCACGGCTCAGCGACTGCAGCAAGGATGAGTGAAATAGTTCTTTTATATCCCCGCCGAGACGGGGCTCCAGCAGTGCTGTCACAGCTGGCCTTGGAGCCCTGGCCAATGACGGGGCCAGGGAGAGGCAGCGGTGCAGTCCTGTGGCATCAGGCTGGACTCTCCTTTTATCCCCACTGAGGCGAGGCTCCAGCAGAGTGGCCACAGCTGGCCTCAAAACCCTGGCCGATGACGGGGCCAGGGAGAGGCAGTGGTGCAGTCCCACGGCGTCGGGCCAGACTCTCCTTTTATCCCCACTGAGGCGAGGCTCCAGTGGAGTGGCCACAGCTGGCCTCGAAGCCCTGGCTGATGACGGGGCCAGGGAGAGGCGGCGGTGCAGTCCCGTGGCATCGGGCCGGACTCTCTTTTTATGCCAGCCAAGGCGGGGCTCTAGCAGAGTGGCCAAAGCTGGCCTCGAAGCCCTGGCCAATGATGGGGCCAGGGAGAGGCGGTGGTGCAGTCCTGTGGCATCGGGCCAGACTCTCCTTTTATCCCCGCTGAGGCGAGGCTCCAGCGGAGTGGCCACAGCTGGCCTCGAAGCCCTGGCCGATGATGGGGCCAGGGAGAGGTGGCAGTGCAGTCCCGCAGCATTGGGCCGGACTCTCCTTTTATCCCTGCCGAGGCAGGGCTCCAGCAGAGTGGCCACAGCTGGCCTCAAAGCCCTGGCCGATGACGGGGCCAGGGAGAGGCAGCGGTGCAGTCCCGCAGCGGTGGGCCAGACTCTCCTTTTATCGCCGCCGAGATGGGGCTCTAGCAGAGCTGTCACATCTGGCCTCAAAGCCCTGGCTGATGATGGGGCCAGGGAGAGGTGGCTTGCTTTGGATGCTGATCATCCTTGTTGCCCTTTTCTGTGCCTGTTCTGATTTGTTTGCATCTTTCTTAAAGCCCAGAATTGGACACAGTACTCTAGATGTGTTCTAACTAGTACTGAATAGAGAGGAACTAGTATTTCATAGGTTTTGGAGACTATACTTCTATTAATGTAGCCTAAAACAGTATTGGCCACTTCTTTCTTTCTTTCTCTCTTTCTTTTTGCAGCCATTTTGCATTGTTGATTCATACTTACTCATACTTAGCCTGTGATCTACCAAAGGATTCCAAAATCCTTTAAACTTGTAGTATTACTGTGCATTTGGCTTTTGTTCCCTAGCTGTAAAACTTTGCACTTATCCCTGTTAAATTTCATTCTGTTGGTATCAGCCCAGTGTTCAAGCCTATCAAGATTTTTTTGAATTCTACTCCTGTCTTCCAAGGTATTAGGTATTCCACCAAGTTATCTGTCACCTGCAAATTTGATAAGAATTCCCTGCACTCCCTCATCCAAGTCATTTATGAAAATGTTGAAGAGCATCAGGGCCCAGAACTGAGCCTTGTGGTACTCCACTTGTTACCCTCTCCCAACGTGAGAAAGAGCCATTAATAACAACTCCCTGGGTACAATTCTTTAATCAACTGTTTATCCACCTGGCACTTGTGCTATCAAGGCCACACCAAGTGAGTTTGCTAATCAGAATATCATATAGCACTTTGTCAAAGGCTTTGCAGAAGTCAAGGTATATTACATCAACAGCATTCCCACTGTCCAACATGAAAGTTAACTGATCGAAAAATGAAACCAGATTAGTCTGGCAGGATTTGTTTTTCACAATATCTAAGAAGATTGGGGGTGTGCACTAAGAATTCTCATTATATATCCTATCTCCCAAGCTAAACGGATATTTCTTGGAAGATATGTTTTACTGAGTTCTGAGAATATAGGCCATTTCATGGAACAATTACTATTTAGCATCAATTCTCTGTAGCAGCTACCATTTTCCCCTTGTGACGTATGTGTTGGAGACAAGATAGCAGACATGGGAGGATGATTTCTTCTTAGCTGGAGTACATAGCTCTGAATGTGTTTCATGCACAAAATGTTTACCAGATCCATACCAAGTAGCTCAAAACACATCAGAAACTCTGGCTTGTCAAATGATATCAAGTCTCCAACTGCTGAGTACAATAGTGACTCTCACCCATTGGTGAGTAAGAGCTGAAACACTCACTAAAAACTGAAGCCAAAGCAATGTTGGGAAGGAGAGCGGGAAGAATGAGTCAGAACTGCAATTGCGTGGGCATATCAATATTTATAGCAAACCTCTGTAGGTTTATAGTGACTCTGTAAAGCAGTGTTACATGGAGCTACTTTGAAAAACAAACCTCCGTAAATCTGTCTGACAACAATGAAGACCTGTTGATATTTAGCCTTGCAGAGAGGCTGGCTGGCTCTGAAGAATGAAGTTGCCTTCCCTACAGTTAGCATCCTCATGCTCACACACAAATGTATCCTAGTAAGGATGTAGTGAATATACACTAATTTATGCATCCTCAGCTGAAAAGGGTGTCTTGACACACTGAAATATGTCTGCCAAGAAATGGGCACCTGCCACAAGATTTCTACTCCTATGTCATACTGGGAAGACTATCACCTTTTTTTGTTAGTGTGATCCCTATGGTCTCTCTGGTTCTGCCAAATGGGTGGGGAAATCCGAGGAAGTGGTTATGATTAAGGATTTGGATTAGAAAAAGGAGGAAGAGCTAGAGAGGCAGGAGCTGTTGTTCCCACAGATGAGAATAAGGCCCTTGCCAAATTGGTTCAGGAAGGAGGTTTCCAATATGTTTGTGTAGGAGTAGTACTGGAAAGGTATAGCCACATAAGTGACCTTACATATTTGTATTTACATTTGGAATTTATTTTAGGGTTTTGGAGACTGTATATTGCAGCTGATTCCTTTACATAGCTGATTCATTTACATGGACAGAGTGACAGACTAGGACTTTTAAGTTCTGGGTCTGAATCCCCATTTGGAAACTCACTGGGGGAGTGGAACTAATAAAACTAGTACTTAAATATACTGCCTGCAACCAAAGCAACCACCAACTATGGGTGGTTTCTCAAACTGCAATTTACAATAGGGCAAAGAAAAAAGTATTTTTTAAACTAAAGTAGAGCATCAGCAATAGTCTATACCAGTGGTGGTGAACCTATGGCACGTGTGCCTGAGGTGGCAATCAGAGCCAACTCTGTGGGTACCCATGCAGTTACCCCAGCACAGAGTTTGCCCTGCCCCTCTGCTCACAGCCTAATGTGAGTGCTTCCTCCCTCCCCCAGGACAGAGTTCACTTCACCCCTATGCCCAGCAGCCCCATGGGAACACATCCTTCCTCTCCCCCCCCCAACACAGAGTTCACCTTGCCCCTATGCCCAGCAACCCAGTGGGAGCACATCCTCCCTCCCCCCCCCCAACAAAGAGTTCACCCCACCCCTCTGCCGTGCAGCCCAATGGGAGCATTTCCTTCCTCCCCTGTTGCTGTGTTGACACTTTGTGATATATAAGTGGGTTTTGGGTTGCAGTTTGGGCATTCGGTCTCTAAAAGAATCTTTTTTCATGTTCCCTGTCCTTTTCTGAGCAGGGAAAGTAATTAATTTATCAATATTCCAATATTTGTCAATATTCCAATATTCTTTTGACCAAAACCAAAGATATAATTGCTTTACTGTACAATTAAGGGAAAACAATATTCCTCTTATATTGGAATTGTCAAACTTTTAGCTGCTCCCTTGGTAATGGGGATGTGGCCCCACTATATGGGAGAAGAGCAGCACATCTTTCATGTCAGGGGTTTGCAACCTACAGCTCATGGGCCAGACCCAGCCCATGACAGCATTTCATGTGGCCCACAATTCTCGGTCCTGCCACCACCAGAAGCGGCAAAAACAGCCAAAAATGTACCATCCTTGCTCCTGCTGCCACTGCCAAAAGTGGCGGAAGCAGTGAAAACAGCTGAAATACATCATCAATGCACCAATTGCTGTCGTAAATATGTTTACGACAGCCACAGACAAGTTTTATGGTAGCATTCATGGCTGGGGGAACCATGTGTCTGGCCCACTCAACTGTCTGAGGGGGAGTGGTCCAGCCTGCAGCTTGAAAACATTGAGAACCCCTGTTTTAAGTGAAGGTTCATGTTGCTACTTGCTGTAGTGTTTGAATTTTAAAAAATAATATTTGTGTGGCACTTAGCTTGTTTATAGTATGGGTTTCTGTAGACCTAGTCCACTTCTTCAAACACAGCCCTATGCAGATTTTAAGATAACAAGAATACCATGTCATCTACAGGTATATTAGCAACTATTTGTTAACTCCCAAAACTATTAACTGCAACAGATTACTTTTTAAAAGTAGCATTCCAAACTCTGAGAAGAAAATTAAATATATTCCCACAACTAGAAAGCCCAGAGTCCTTTTATTCATATACCTGTTTGTGAGAGCCACAAAGGGGTTTCTGCTTTTTGTAGACTCAAGACTTCCTGTTCCAATTAATTCCTCACCTGTTCAAAGGCTAACAGCAAAGTCAGCTTAATTGTCCTAGAGTGATGCTAGTTAGCCTTAGCTGCCTGTGGCACAACCTTCCTCTAAGTCAAAAGTTCATCAGTGTTGCATCAGGCTTGTATACAAAGTATTCTGAATACCTATTGAGGGAGCAGAGGGCGAGATGGCGAGATGGCATTGTTGAGGCAATGGACATAGAACTAAGTGGGCTGTGGAGGATGGTGGAGGATATATCCATATCTTCCACCATCCTCCGCAGCCCACTCAGCTCTATGTCCATTGCTTCAACAATGCCATCTAGTCATCTCATCCTCTGCTCCCCCAATAGGTATTCAGAATACTCTGTATACAACCCTGGTGTGCAGTGTTCCATGGGATCGCAAAGGGACAGACTCAACTATGCAACTGAACAACAACAACAATGCAATTTTTGTTTTCCTCAACAAGCTAAGAAGCTTTTTTAAAAAAAAATTAAAAAGGAAACT
This sequence comes from Bradypodion pumilum, assembly GCA_035047305.1. Classification (NCBI taxonomy): domain Eukaryota; kingdom Metazoa; phylum Chordata; class Lepidosauria; order Squamata; family Chamaeleonidae; genus Bradypodion; species Bradypodion pumilum. The sequence goes on from JAWDJD010000002.1 coordinate 328,764,669, forward strand.
GTATCCAGTATTTTGCAGATCTATTGTTGAAGGAAGGAAGGAAGGCTTTTTAAGCCAGTTTGGTGGGAGGGTGGAGAGGTGAGACTAGCTCCAGCTGGGGTGGCTGGCGCAACACCTATATGAAGAACTTGCTCGCCAGCGCTACAGACCCAGGACACTCGCCCTCCCCTCCTTTGGGCCAGTTTGGCAGGAGGGTGAAGAGGCAAGACTAGCTCCAGCTGGGGTGGCCAGCATGGCGCCTATATGAAGAACTTGCTTGCCAGCGCTACAGACCAGGACGCTCGCCCTCCTCTCCTTTGGACCAGTTTGGCGGGAGGGTGGAGAGGCGAGACTAGCTCCGGCTGGGGTGGCCGGGATGGCACCTATATGAAGAATTTGCTCACCAGCGGTACAGACCCAGATGCTCACCCTCCCCTCCTTTGGGCCAGTTTGGTGGGAGGGTGGAGAGGCAAGACTAGCTCCAGCTGGGGTGGCCGGTGCGGTGCCTATATGAAGAACTTGCTCACCAACGCTATGGGCCCAGGATGCTCGCCCTCCCCTCCTTTGGCCGGTTTGGCCAGGGACTTTGCCACCAGGACTTTGTCACCTCCCCCCTCCTTCTTCATTGCCTAAGGAGGAGAGAGGCACAGCTGTTGAGCCCGTTCTGTTCCTCCGACCTAGTTGGGCTGGAGGCTTGGAAATCATCCACATACATTTATTTGGTATTAATAATGTTTTTTTTGTGATGTATTATTGAATTGTTTACATATGAAATGTATTATTGAATTATGCTCGAGTTGTTACTGTATTATTGCGTAAATTTGTATCTTTTTTTTTGTACCTATGCATATCCTGTATATTATATTTCATATCTTGTAAACAGCTTTCAGTTCCCTTAGGGAAGACAAGCGGTATAGAAATATAATAATAATAATAATAATAATAATAATAATAATAATAATAATAATAATAATAATAATAATAATAATAATAATAATAATAATAATAATAATAATAATAATAATAATAATAATAATAATAATAATAATAATAATAATAATAATAATAAACAGACTGGCAAATTCTCTCAAAATTAATATATGGGAGGCTAGACATACTTCCCCTGCCAGGGGGGGAAAGACCTTCCACATCTCTTTAAACAGAGTGCATCTCAGCACAAATGATTTATTTTCTTCCAGGTGACTAGTTAGCTTTTGTCTCCCCAATATAACCAGATTTGCTCAGCACCACAGGATAGAGACTTGAGATATGTAGAGTTGCAACAGGCTTTTCTTAAATTACAATACTCACTCAACATGGTTGGAAAGGCAAATTAGCAGAGCTAGACTGGTAGCCTGGAATAACCTTCTATAAGTTTAGTGTGAGGGACCAAAGACAATGAAACAGCCGAAGGGTTGGCTTAACACAGGTTTATTGCATGATGATCCGGAGGAACATGTGGTAATGGCGGATGGGTAGCTCAATATATACAGCTGGCTATACATTTGAATGTGGCTTGTCGACAGACTATTGGTTGCTGCCTGTGTGACGTCGTAGGAGGTCACGCCCTTCTTGACCAGGTGAAGAGGTGGCGGGGAATCTTCCCGCGCTGCTGAACCAGGTGAATCTGAGCCATGAGAGCTGGACGCTCGCTACTGCCCTCTGGTGGTCACTAGCTCACGTCCCCTTTATCAGGTTTACATTGATACAGCTGATGGTTATAATGTTGCACACAGAAAGGTTACATTGATAACACATGGCAAAGGTACATTGTTAAAGGCACAGCTTTACAGAACACAACATCCTTCCCCCCTAGGATGAGACGAAGCCTCTCAGCCAAGATGGCTTGTTGCATGTGCGTTTGGGCCGTGACGAGGGCTGCCCCCCCCGGGGGGCGTTATTGCTTCTTTGTTCCCTGGTCCCTTGTCCTGAAATGGGAGAGGGAGACTCGTTAGTGGCTTGCCGCTGTCTGGCGGCCTTAGGGGAAGGGAAAAACTCCATTGTGGGTAGACCGGGGGCAGTCGGGGCTAACGAAAAACCCCTCTTCTCGCTTGGACGGGTGGGGGACCACTCCGAAAAATCCCCCCGGTTGTGAAAATCAAAATCTAACTTGGTGGGGGTACCCGCATTTGTGGGGACCTTCCGCGAGATATGTATGGGGTCGGGTTCCTCCTCCTCGGAAAGATCCCCCAGGGTATCTACGAGGCTATCCTCCTCCCCCCTTGGTGGGGGCCCGCGGTCCCCCTTCCCTCCCCCTTGGGCTAAACGGGTGGGGGAGAACCCTAACGCTGACTTTTTCTCTGCTTGGTCTGCGCCCTGCTCATCGGGGACCCTGCGTCGGAGCTGGTCCGCGTGCCGCCTCCACAAGAGTCCCGTTTTGGTTTCCACGCGGTACGACACGGGGCTGGTTTGTTCCACAACTACGCCCGGCACCCAGGCTGGGCCCGTGCTGCCGTAATTCCTGCAATGCACGGGGGCGCCTACACTGAAACTCTTTGTGGCCTCCAGCCCGATGTTCCTTCCTTTGTCCTCTACCCTCGTGGGGTCTAGCCTAGTAAGGATGGTGGTCAGTTTCCTGCGCATTAAGAGCTCTGCGGGGGAGTATACTGACGCCAACGGGGTCACCCTGTACCCTAGCAGAAACTGACACACTTGTAGGTTCAGATCCCCGGGGCCCATGCGCCGCAACGCGTCCTTCGTGGTGCGGACGAGGCGCTCTACTTGGCCATTGGTGGCCGGTGAAAAGGGGCGGAGGTGATGTGCCGAACGGCGTTGATCTCCATGAATGCCCTAAACTCGGAGGACGTGAAACAACTAGCGTTGTCGCTAATTAACATGTCGGGTATGCCGAACGTGGAAAAGAGCCTCCGCAAATGCCTAATGGTCTGGGCCGAGGAGGTGCTCGTGACTGGGATAACCTCCAACCACTTGGAGAAGGCATCCACTACAAGAAGGAACAGGGTGCCTCTGAACGGGCCCGCGAAATCAACGTGCACCCGGGACCACGGCCCCTTAGCCGCGTCCCATTCCCTGTGGGGAAGGCGGGCCTCCTCTGGTCTGGAGCATTGGCAACTATCACAAGTGCCGACCATGTGCTCGATGTCGGCGTCCAGCTGGGGCCACCAGAAGTAACTCCGGGCCAGCGCCTTGGATTGCACGATACCGGGGTGGCTGATGTGCAGCAGTTTGAGCACCCGCGGCCGAAGGGAAGTGGGAATCACCACCCGCTGCCCCCACAAGAGGCACCCCCTCTCTAGGGACAGTTCTAGCTTTTTCCTGAAAAATGGAGCGAACTCCTCCGCTGGGGAGGACGCCGGCCACCCTTTCTGCACCCAGGAGCTAACTGCCGCTAACGTCTTGTCCTTCTCTGTCGCTTTGGCAATGTCGGCGGGCACTACGGGGGGCGAATCCAGCACCTCTATCATGAGAACCTGATGGTCCCGCTCTCCCTTGCTCACCTGGCTGGGCATTAGGGGAAGGGGAGACCTAGATAGAGCGTCCGCATGGCTGATCTCTTTCCCAGGCCGGTAGACCAACGCGTGCTGATACGCGTTGAGAAAAATGGCCCACCTGAGCATCCTCAGGGACAGGATCTGTGGGGTGGGCTTATCTGCGGTAAAGATGCCTAGCAGGGGCTTGTGGTCCGTTACAATGGTGAAGGGGCGGCCGTACAGAAAATCGTGGAATTTTTTCATCCCCGCGACTATTGCTAGTGCCTCCCTGTCCGTCTGTGCGTAGTTTCTCTCCGCTTGGGACAGGGACCTGGAGTAAAATGCTATCGGGGCCTCCCTTCCGTTTTCCAACACGTGGCACAGCACCGCCCCCACCCCCACTGGAGATGCATCACAGGTCAGAACTACTGGGCGTTTGGGGTTGAAGTGGGTCAGTATGGCGTCGGACGCCAGGAGGCTTTTTAGCTCACTAAATGCCCTTTCTTGGTCATCGCCCCACTTCCATGCCTGGTCTTTCTTTAGCAGTTTGTGTAGCGGTTCAGCCACCGCTGCCTTCCGGGGGAGAAAGGAGTGGTAAAAGTTGAGCAGCCCTAGGAACGACTGCAGCTCGGGCTTGGAGGTGGGGCAGGGGGCTTTCTTAATGGCTGCCACCTTGGACTTGGATGGTTTGATTCCCTCAGGAGTCACACAAAACCCTAGGAACTCAACCTCGGTTGCGAAGAAGACGCATTTGTCCTTTCGCAGTCTCAGCGAATATTGTCAGGACCTTCCCCAACCTCTTGGCCAATTCAACCCGACTCCCCCCCGTTATTAACACATCATCAAAATAAGGCAACATCCCCTCCAGTCCCTTCAGGAGGCGTTCCACGAGTGACTGGGAAATTCCAGGCGCCGAATTCACGCCGAACTGGAGGCGCGTCACCTGGAACGCCCCCTTATGGGTGACTATGGTCTGCGCAGCAGCTGCGGCAGGGGACACCGTAAGCTGCTGGTAAGCCTGTGCTAAGTCGAGCTTAGCGAAACACTTTCCCCCGTGTAACCTGGCCAGCAGATGGCTGACTACCGGCACCGGATATGCATTCGGGCGGATCGCCTTGTTGATGGTGCACTTGTAGTCGGCGCATATGCGGACCTCCCCATTGGCCTTTAGTGTGGTTACAATTGGAGTTTCCCACTCCGCAGAATCTACAGGCACAAGGATCCCCTGGCCCACCAACTTGTCCAGTTCTGCCTCTATCTTGTCCTTAAGTGCGAACGGCACCCTGCGTGGTTTAAGGCGAATTGGGCGGACCTCCGGGTCCAAGTCGAAAGTCACTGGGGGCCCCTTGAATTTCCCCAGTCCTTTTTTGAAAACTTCGGGGTGCGCCTCGCACACCTCCTGAATTGGATCAGTCCCAACGGCGTGCATCCCAACGGCGTGCACCCCCCCAATAAACAACCCCAGGGGCTGGAACCATTGAGTCCCGAGGAGGCTGCAATCTCCCCCTTTGAGCACGACTAGGGGAAGGGATGCGGCGTGCTCCTTGAATTTGACCTGAAATTCTCCAACCCCCAGCACTGGAATACTGTTCCCTTGCACGTCCCGTAGTGTGGACCTCAATGCTTTGAGCTTGGGTCGCTTGTGGGGGGCAATTCCCAAAAACTCCCTCTGGGAAATGATTGAATATGAGGACCCCGAGTCAATTTCCATCCTAATGGGAACCCCTTGGACTAGTACCTCAACAAAGTAGCGGGGGTGTCCTGTAGACACGCTGAACACTGGGGCGTCGTCCTCGCTGCCGTCGGAGATGCGGCCAATGCCGTCCTGCTTCCGCGTGGCCTGGGCGCCGTCCTTGGGTCTCGTTGGGCGGTCTTGTCCCGCGGAACGGTCTGCGGAGCTCCTCCGGGTTTCGCGCTTCTTCCTGCACACCTTGGCGATGTGCCCGCGGCGGCCGCAGTTGTGGCACTCGGCCTTCCGGAAGGGGCACTTTACGCGGTCGTGGGCCGCTCCACAGCCGTCGCATCACCGGCTCTCCTTCCGGACCCTCCGGACGTCCTCGTCGTCGCTGCTCTCTGTGGACGACCTCGAAGTTCGCCGGGCCGCCTGTACCGGAGTCTCTGCCTTGCTCGACTTCGGCCGCCAGTCCTGGAGTTCTTGGACCCCGGCCTTTGTAGCTTCTGCGGCCTGGGCCGCTCTGACGACCTCCTGCAACGTGGGAGGCGGCTCTTGGTTCATTAATGTGCGCTGGGTCTCGGCGTCGTTCAGGCCGCACAGCACACAGTCCCGGAGGGTGATTTCGGCATTCTCCCATTTGCACGGGCCGGCCGCCAGCCGCAGGGCCGCCACGAATGCGGCGACCATCTCCCCGGGCGCTTGGACTCGCCTCCAGAACGCACTCCGAGCGGGAAACATCGCCGTGGCATGCCGGACGTGCTCACGCAGCATCTGCATGAGTTCCTTGGCCTTGAATTCGCTCACCCTCCTCGGTGCAATCAGGTCCACCAAGGTCCTTTTGGTTTCTTGTCCGAGCATCCTGGTGAAGATGGCCCTTTTCTTCGCCTCTTCCGTGACTTCGGACTCGATCAGTGCGGCCTGGAAGTCCATCTCGAAGATCTCCCAGTTGCCCGGTTTCCTGATTTCAAAACCGGCGCATGTCTTGGTCCCGTGGGCTGCCATATCCCACCTTCGTCGCCAATTTAGTGTGAGGGACCAAAGACAATGAAACAGCCGAAGGGTTGGCTTAACACAGGTTTATTGCATGATGATCCGGAGGAACATGTGGTAATGGCGGATGGGTAGCTCAATATATACAGCTGGCTATACATTTGAATGTGGCTCGTCGACAGACTATTGGTTGCTGCCTGCGTGACGTCATAGGAGGTCACGCCCTTCTTGACCAGGTGAAGAGGTGGCGGGGAATCTTCCCGCGCTGCTGAACCAGGTGAATCTGAGCCATGAGAGCTGGACGCTCGCTACTGCCCTCTGGTGGTCACTAGCTCGCGTCCCCTTTATCAGGTTTACATTGATACAGCTGATGGTTATAATGTTGCACACAGAAAGGTTACATTGATAACACATGGCAAAGGTACATTGTTAAAGGCACAGCTTTACAGAACACAACAATAAGACATTCCAAATAGAGAAAACAGCTCCATATTAAGACCACTGAGTACATTTCTAAGGGCGTACATAGAGCTCAAGGCTTTTTAGCATGATAAATATATTAATAATCCAGCTTCCTGTAATATATCATGGATACAAAATAGTTTGCTCTCTTGACAGACTCTGACCATCATCCTAAAACCAACTCTTAACATTTATGAGGCTTAATCACTAGGATCTGCTAATTGCAATAACAATGTCATAAACCCATTCCTCTGTTAACAATATAATGTCCCTTTGTCTCTGCTTCCTCACTTGAGGACATGTGTTTTGAGGACATGTGTTGGTACTCTCAGTGTATGAAGATGTGGATTTTTGTGCATTCCACAAAAGCTGACACTGAAATAAATCTATTGGTCTTTAAAGTGCCAAAATTGTTTTTTCTCTTTTTCTCATATCAGACAAGAAACAAAACAACATTTTTAAGAAGGCTCTTCCTGAGCCTGGCAGTTGCCTCCACCGCCTCCTCTGCAGCAGCAGCAGCAGCAGCAGCAGCAGCAGCAGCAGCAGCAGCAGCAGCAGCCACCTCGTCTCTGCTCTCCCAGACCAACATGCACCTCCTGGGCTGAATCCTTGACCCGGATATCCAGGTTGAGGCAGAGCCAGGAGCCCTCTGGCGGGGCATGCATAGTGGTGCCGCCTGCCGGGTCTGCGCGCCGTGTTTTTAAAAGAAAGTTTTTAAAAGTTTTAAAAAATTAAAAATGCACAAATCTGAGCTTTGTGTGGGGCCCACCATCAGGGGGGCTGCCATCTCCAGACCCAGGATGGAATCCTGGCCCTCCCCCCCCCTGACGGCGGCCCTGAACTCCATAGCCAGATACCTAAACCTATCCAGCCAGCTAAGAACTAATTAATTGGGGAAGAGAGGTGACAAGAACAAAGTTTCATTTCTCAGCTCACCTAGAGGATTTTAGTTTTATAAAGTTATTATTAGCAAAAGGTACTAAGACACTTCTGGCAAATTAAAAGTAATTTACATGATGAAACCTTTGCATACTGTGATGTGGTAATTATAAATGGGTAGATAGGAACATATAAAATTTAAAGGTTGTAATTCTCAAATCATTTCGTTTCTTGCAGACCTAAAATCAATGAAGCTGAGTGGTTCCAGCTACTGCATATGCAAATGTAGCATAACAGTTGTTTTTGTTGCTCACCTCATTAGTGCTAATGAAATCACTCTCCTGGAGAAGTTCAGGGTCTTTTTTCTCTTTATGAGAAGCAGTAGGAACATTTCTGAAAATTCCTAGTAGTAATAGGAAAAACGTTCTTACATTCTATTGCAACCCAAAAAACTCACAATCAACCATAATTTATCTTTGTCCAGGGACAGCCTTCCGTCCAAAGGGGGATGAAATGGAGGTCAATGCTCATCCCATTCAAACTAGTAGATACACATTTCTACACCATGACTAGACTCTTGCTGATTGCTTAAGACTTCCCATCCCTTTGAGGTTCAGCATCTCCAGAACCCCAAAGCATATCCAGTACCCTATAAAATGTTATCTGGACAAGGTCTTGGGCTATTATCTCTCTGTGTGTTCTGCAACTGAGGAAGGCAGAAGTCAAAATATTTTTAATGAATATTCTGTCTCTTAGTCGCTCTTGTGTTTGTGTGTGTATAAGAGAGAAGGAGAGAGAGTTAGCATACCATATATAGTAATTCTGTATTGGTCTTTTGTGGTCTTGCCTAGAGGCACAGTTTACAAAACTACAAGTAGACTTGTCCTTCACTACCTCAGCAAGGCCTGCTCTTCTTCTTGGCTTCCTCTTGTACTCCATCGGCTGTCAAGGGAGAGGCAAGTTTCTTGTTCTGGCACTTCTAGCAGCCTCCATCGGTGTTATTTGGTGTTCTTGTAATGTTTCTCTGATGTTATCTCTCTACCTTCCTCTGGGTCTGCCTCATGGTCTTTGTCCTTCTCCTCTTTCCACATATGCCTTGTAAGGTATGGAATTCTAAGACATTCTCTCCAAATGGGCAAACCACTTTATTTGTTGTCTCTATATGTAGTGCAAGATGGTTCTGTTCCAATTCTTTTATTTATAACCACATTCCCTTCTAGTCACTCAAGCACCCTTCTTTGGATATCTCATTTCCATGATGACCAATTTTTGCTTATGTTTTGTTGTAAGTTTGGCACTGGTAACGTAATGTGGAATGAATGTGTTTTGTATGAGGTGTTTCTTTGTGTTGATTGGTATTGCCTTGTGTTGTAAGAGTGGAGCTAAATGTCCCAGTATTTGGTTTGCCTTACTGCACCATATGATAATCTCTTCATCCATTTTGCCATTTTCAGTCAATGTTGTTCCTAGGTACAGTATTTGAACTATGCCACTTGTTTTATACATATTCCCTCTATCTCAATATCTAAAGTATGCTGTTTCCTTCCAATTGCCATTACCTCAATCTTCTCTTTATTGATTCTCATATTATTTATCTTACATTTGTTTGTTTGTTTGTTTTACCCACATAGAAGGATTTTCATCTCCCTCCTGCAAAAGCTCAGATCTACACTGTCCCATAAGTATGAGCCATTAAAACAAATTAGATTACTCAGGAGTAAGCAAAAATCTGCTCTCCCATACATAAGCAAGAACTTCAAGAAATCAAGAAATGGCAGAGACAGATTGTTGTAATTCCCAGATAAAGCAAGACAAGTGGTGGGACCTAATATGTCTTGATGGTAGGATCTTCATTCCTCCCCACATGGAGCTATTGTTCTTCATCCCACAAGTTCAGTAGAGGGAGGGGACTGTGGTGGCTTAGCGGTGATTAAGATGCTGAACTTGATGACTGGAAGGACAGCAGGTTAGCAGTTCAAGAGTTGAGTACTACATGACAGAGTGAGAACCCATCTCTGTCCCAGCTCCTGCCAACCTAGCTGATCAAAAACAAGAAATTGCAAGTAGCTAAATAGGTACCAATTAGGTGGGAAGGTAAACAATGTTCCATGCTGCCAAGTGTCCACGGAAACATCTGCAGACACAGACAGCACTGGCTCTTTGGCTATAAACAGATTGAGCACTGGGGGCAAGCATGGGCTTCCGCCAGAATGTCTTTAGCAATTTTGAGGCAAGTGGAGGTTTGACAGGTGTATTTTTTCTGGCATAAATTACCAATGATGAGGAAAGGTGCATCTGTTTAATTTCTGCACTTTATTCAAAGGCATTGCCATTGTTTTTAAAGGTCAGCCTCAAGTAAATGGATCAGTCTAACTTTAAACACATAAACATCATTAAAGCAAAACCAGGAAAATTAAACGGAATGAAAAAAAAATTAGGAGTATTTTTTTTAAACAAAAAGTCAAAAATTTGCCATATTCAGGTTAGAAAAACCTTCCCATTAATGATCCCTCCATTCCTCATCCCATTGCAGTTAAATAAACAAAGTACACAATCTTGTCAACCCAGATTGTGACACAGCTTGCTTAAGGAGGTACACCTTTTGTTTACTTTTGAGCAGGAGGTGGCAGGCTCATCTCTTCATACAAGAAATGAATCAGTCTAAACCATACCTGTCAACTTTTGGATTTGAAAATAAGGGAAATTTTGGCCACACCCCTCTGCGGGTGTGGCCAAATTTGTGAGCATGGCCAAATATAGCCATGTGACTTGCTGGGCTCTAGTCATGCCTTCCACATGGCCATGAAAATGTCTGCAAACACAGACAGCACTGGTTCTTTGGCTGTAAATGGAGATGAGCACTGCACCCTAGAGTTGGATACAACTGGCAGATTTTACTTTCTAAGGATCAAAGATCTCTGCAGATGGTGACTGCAGCCATGAAATAAAAAGGCGACTGCTGCTTGGGAAACAAGCTATGCGAAACCTGGGGAACATAGTTAAAAGTAGAGGCATCACCTTGCAAACAAAAAATTGTATAGTCAAAGCAATGGTATTCCCGGTGGTAATGTATGGGTGTGAGAGCTGGACCATAAGGAAAGCTGAGAGCAGAAGAATAGACACCTTTGAAATGTGGTGTTGGAGGAGAGTTTTGAGAGTCCCCTGGACAGCGAGGAGAACAAATAGGTCAATCTTAGAAGAAATCAACCCAACTGCTCCTTAGAAGGTCAAATAGTAAAGATGAAGCTAAAGTACTTTGGACATCAAATGAGAAGAGAGGATTCACTTGAGAAAGCCTTGATGCCAGGAAAAGTGGAGGGCAAAAGAAGAAGGGGGCAGCCAAAAATGAGACAGCTAGATGGAATTGTAGATGCAAATGGGCACAGAGCAGGGCAGGTTGAGGAGGATGGTGGAGGACAGGGGCGCCTGGCGGGCAATGGTCTATGGGGTCGCAAAGGGTTGGAATCGACTCTGCAACTGAACAACAACAACACATGTAGTTTTCTCTCTCAGAGGCATCTGAGGGGCATATTGGGAGGGGGAAGGTCTTCTATGGGGCAAGAGCCAGTGACATTGCTTGGGTCTCCTCTCTGGCAGATGATAGCCTCAAAGAGCCTTGAAGAAGTTGAGGGGAAATGCCCTCAAGTTCTCTCTCATTGGGACAGAGGCATGCATGTTGACACACAAACACACACATACCCCACCCCACCAAGGCGCCATCAATTGCGTCATGGGCGGGAGGCATCCCTCACTCGCCCTCGGTAAGAAGAAAGCACAGAAAAGCCAGAGAGCACAAACCGGGAAGGGGGAGGAGGAGGAGGAGCAGCCCAACCCCCCTTTCCCTTCCTTTCCCTTCCAAATTTTCTCACTCTCTTTCTCTCTCGCTCAGTCTCTCACTCCTCGATCGGCCAGGCTGACTAGTTACACAGGGCTCCCTTTCCTTCACCAAACCCCAGAGCCCATGCCGCCGCCCCCCCTGAGAGAAACCCGATGATCGGACACTTGGGTCACCACCCACCCACCTGGCGCAGATGGGCGCAGCTGCCTCCTCCTGCTCGCTCGCTCAGGCGCCTCTTGATGTCTGAGCCATGCGCAGGAGGGCGGCAGGAGGAGGATCCCATCCCCGGACCAGCCCTGACAGCTCCGCCTGCCTGCTGCCCAGTCGCGAGAGGAGGAGGAGGAGGGGTGGGCGGGGAGCCATGGAAGAATGAAAAAGGAGTGGGGAGGGGTGCGGAGATCCAGCCGGGGAAGCCCGTCTCTAGGGCAATGTGCCTCCTGTCCACCACTTCTTCCTGGTGGCGGTGGGGCTGCCATGGGCTACCTTCTTCCGCCGCGGCTTAGATTGCACCACGGATCCACTACCACCATCCTCTCCCCATCCGCCTGGCTGGGACTGAAAATGGACTTGGGGGCGGGGAGGAGGAGGAGGGTGAGGCTGAGTTGAGGTTCCAAGCCAGCCCCAGTGGGACCTGAGGCAAAAAGCCTGCCACACAGTGACCTCTGGTGGCCGGAGAAAAACCTGCAACTTCAGTCAGGATTTTTTTTAAAAAAATAAGGGAAAATACAGGGAAATTAATAAAATGGGAGGGGATGGGAAGAGGGATAAAAATAAGGAGTTTTCCTGGGTAAAACAGGATAGTTGACAGGTATGGTCTAAACAGGGGAGCCACTAATTCAGATGGAAACCTTCTAGGAGCCCTGATTCCCCCCCCCCAGTATTTTTGCTTACATGCTCTATGTGAGCAGCTACCTCTTCTAACCTATTTCTTCGTAATTGTGTGAAGAAACCAGTGACAGAGAAAGCTGAGGTAAATGGATACAGTACTTATTGGATATGTTTGTTACTCCACCATTAGGAAGTGCTCTAATTTGATGCCTTTGTTTTTTTTTAAACTGCTTTTTACTATTTTATAGTTGGTCTGCATTGATGGCTTTGATTTCAAGCTCTGTGAATTGTCAGAGTGCACTTTACTACAAAACACCCAAGAACAGAATAAATGTCAGTCCAATTAATTATCATTTAAATAAGGATAAATGGGGAAAGCTGTTTCAGAAGGAGAACATTATTGCATTCCACAACGTGAGGAGCCCAGAAGACAGAGGAGAACTCTTGAGGTTACAGAAGGCTAATGGAGCCTGTGAATAAAGTTTGAAATAAAAGAACAAATGGCTAGGTTCTAACCATTAATAATTTAGACTAGAAACCAGAAGAAGCTTTTTATGCATTAGAGATGTACAGTCTTAGAGGAGTCCTCTCGGAAGCACTGAGAATATCAGATGGAATTATGACCTTGCTATCAAAATAGTTAGATTCATAAAGATTTTATAAAATATTCATTTTTGTTTCATTCTCAATAGTCTCCTTTTTTCAGGAACCTGATCAAAAAATAAAATAAAAAATAAAATTAAGGAGGACCAACACTGAACTCATTTTTGATGTGTTAAAACTTGGCTCTTCAGTCAAGCTTTTTAAAGCACAAGACCATGGCTTGATGCTAACCTCTTGGATTTCATTACATTGTTATATCTTGTTAGATCATTTTAAGTTGTTTTAAACTACTTAGCATTGTTTTATTTTATTTTATCTATACCTTGTTGTTGTTGTTCGGTCGCACAGTCGACTCCGACCCTTTGCGACCCCATGGACCATTTTCCTCCAGGCGCCTCTGTCCTCTACCATCCCCCTCAGCCCTCCCAGCTCTGTGCCCATTGTGTCTATAATACCATCTAGCCATCTCATCCTTGGCCTCCCCCTTCTTCTTTTGCCCTCCACCTTTCCCAACATCAATGCCTTCTCAAGTGAATCCTCCCTTCTCATTTGATGTCCAAAGTACTTTAGCTTCATCTTTACTATTTGACCTTCCAATGAGCAGTCAGGGTTAATTTCTTCTAAGATTGACCTATTTGTTCTCCTCGCTGTCCAGGGGACACTCAAAACCCTCCTCCAACACCACATTTCAAAGGCATCTATTCTTCTGCGTTCAGCCTTCCTAATTGTCCAGCTCTCACATCCATACATTACTACTGGGAAAACCATTGCTTTGACTATTCTAATTTTTGTTTGCAATGTAATGTCTCTGCTTTTCACTATGTTCCCCAGGTTTCTCATCGCTTGTCTCCCAAGAATCAGTCGCCTTTTTATTTCATGGCTGCAATCCCCATCTGCAGTGATCTTTGATCCTAAGAAAGTAAAATCTGTCACTGCTTCTACTTCTTCCCCGTCTATTTTCCAGGAACTGATGGGGCCTGTTGCCATTATCTTGGTTTTCTTGATATTGAGTCTCAAGCCAGCTTTTGCACTCTCCTCCTTCAGCCCAATCAAGAGATTCTTTAGGTCTTCCTCACTTTCTGCCATTAGGGTGGTATCGTCTGCATATCTCAGATTATTGATGTTTCTCCCAGCGATTTTAATCCCATATTGTGATTCCTCCATCCCTGCACTGCGCATTATGTGCTCTGTGTATAGATTGAATAAGCATGGTGACAAAATGCAGCCTTGTCTTACTCCTTTTCCTATTCCAAACCACTCTGTTATTCCATGTTCTGTCCTAACTGTTGCTTCTTGGTTCATGTACAGATTTCTCAGGAGGCATATGAGGTGCTCTGGTATTCCCATCTCTTTAATTACTTGCCACATCTTGTTGTGGTCCACACAGTCAAATGCCTTAGTGTAGTCAATAAAACAAAAGTAAACTTGTTTCTGGTATTCCTTTGTTTTCTCCATGATCCAGCGTATGTTGGCGATGTGGTCTCTAGTCCCCCTGCCTCTTCTGAAACCAGCCTGCACCTCTGGTAATTCTCTCTCCACATGCTGCTGAAGTCTGTCCTGTATTATCTTGAGCATCACCTTGCTGGCATGTGGGATGAGCGCGATTGTTCGATAATTTGAACATTCTTTGGCATTGCCCTTTTTTGGGATTGGGACGTATACTGATCTTTTCCAATCCTGTGGCCACTGTTTTGTTTTCCAAATCTGCTGGCATATTGAATGCAGTAATTTGACGCCATCATCTTTTAGCGCTTTGAAAAATTCAACTGGGATACCATCATCTCCACTTGCTTTGTTGTTTGCAGTGCTCTTTAGGGCCTTTATGACTTCGCTCTCCAGGATGTCTGGCTCAAGTTCAATTTCTTCATCATTGTGATTATCAGGAGTGTTGAGGTCCTTTTTGTAAAGTTCCTCTGTGTACTCTTTCCATCTTTTCTTAATTTCTTCTGCATCAGCTAGCTCCTTTCCGTCTTTGTCCCTTATCATGGTCATTTTTGCTTTAAATGTTCCCTTGATTTCCCCAATTTTTTTTGAAAAGATCTCTGGTTCTGCCTCTTTTGTTGTTTTCCTCCATTTCTCTGCACTGTTCTTTTAGGTAGTTTTCTTTATCTCTCCTTGCTTTTCTTTGAAATTCTGTGTTCAAATGGTTGTAGTTTTTCCTTTCTCCTTTGACTTTTGCGTTCCTTCTTTCCTCTGCTATTTTAAGAGCCTCATCAGACAACCACTTTGCTTTCTTACTCTTCTTTTCTTTTGGTATGGTTTTCTTTGCTGCTTCCTGCATGATGTCCCTCATCTCCATCCATAATTCTTCCGGTACTCTGTCTACCGAGTCTAAGCCATTAAATCTGTTCATCACCTCCACCGTGTATTCTTTAGGGATGCTGTCTAGGTGATATCTTTCTGGTCTCCATGTTTTCCCTATTTTCTTTAGTCTAAGCCTGAATTTTGCGATCAGTAGGTTGTGATCTGAGCCACAGTCTGCTCCAGGTCTTGTTTTTGCTGACTGTATGGAGGTTCTCCATCTTTGGCTGCAGAGTATGTAGTCAATCTGGTTTCGGTGTTGGCCATCTGGTGATGTCCATGTGTAAAGTCGCCTCTTGTGTTGCTGGAAGAGAGTGTTTGCTATGACCAGTGCGTTCTCTTAGCAGAACTCTATCAATCTTTGCCCTGCTTCATTTTGTGTTCCAAGACCAAATTTGCCTGTTATTCCCTCCACTTTTTGATTTCCTACTTTGGCATTCCAGTCTCCTAATATAATTTGGACATCATTTCTTGGTGTCTGTTCTGTGAGGTGTTGTAAGTCCTCATAGAACTGGTCCATTGTGGCTTCATCTGCACCAGTGGTTGGTGCGTATATTTGGATCACAGTGAAAGGTTTGCCTTGAAATCTGACTGACATCATTCTGTCATTTTTGAGATTGTATCCCATTACTGCTTTTCTCACTCTTTTATTGACAATTATGGCTACTCCATTTCTTCTAAGGTTTTCTTGCCCGCAGTAGTAGATATGATGGTTTCCAGAGCTGAATTCACCCATCCCTGTCCATTTGAGCTCACTGATGCCCAAGATGTCAATGCTTATTCTTTCCATCTCATTTTTTACCACTTCCAGTTTTCCTTGATTCATAGACCTCACATTCCATGTCCCTATGCAGTATTGTTCCCTGCAACACTGTATTTCTCCTCCCCCTTTCGTATCCCTCCCCCTTTTCAGATCTGCTGTGCTGAGCATCCCCTTGTTTTGCCTTTTGTTTTGGTCCATAGGGTTCTCTTGGCAAACTTTGTGGCGTGCCTTGCCGGTCTCTACGCCAGTCTTTTCCCATCACACATGTTATCACAGTTTAAACAATTTTAAAACAAAGTATTATCATGCACAATATCACAGTTTATCACATAGTATCAAAGTAAAAGTTGAACTAATTAATGAAAGGGAAAGAAAGAAAGAAAGAAAAAGTCCACTATATCAAGTCTCTATGTAAGTCAGTTTCTTGTACAGTCACTATGTCAGTTGCCATAAGCCATCTATGTTTAGTCAACTATATTATTTCAGTTCGATTACTTATCCTTTGCATGCACATAGCAGCTCTTGCCTCTCTTCGGCCACATGGAGTCGGTCAAAGGCACCGGCTCGGGCCTCGCTGTGATGGTGGTTGTGGATGGTATCTCCTGGGGGTGGTCGGGGGTCTCCGGAAGTGTCCTTCTCTCTGGCCCCAGGTCTTTGGATGGGGAGGGAGGGGCAAGATCCTTTACTCACCTCCCCCTTGGGCCTCTCTGGATGGCAAATGGGGAGTAGAGCTGGGCCTTCCTGAAGCCTTTTCTTCCTCTCCAGGCCCAGGTCTTTGGATGGGGAGGGAGGGGCAGGATCCTTTACTCCCCTCCCCTGTGGGCCTCTCTGCATGGAATGAGCATATATCTATACCTATAAAGCAGAGATGTGGGTACTGTATCCGGAATGGGCTGCTGCACCCCCTGACCAAACCCTGTGAAATTCAGCACACATGTACCTTGCTCATGTGAGCAGGTCACTGTCAGGGTCCCAAAGCCATGGGGAGTTGCCCCCTAAATTGATCTGCAAAGTGGGTATAGTCAACAGGAGGGTTTCTGTCTGCCCCAGTGCTAGGCCAACTGGGGGGGGGGAATTGTGATGTCATCACTGAGCTCACATCACAAGCCCACCCCTGGCCAGTGGGTTTCCCAGGCAACACTGGCACTCAGCTAGTCGGGTTGGGACCACCCGGGCAAAGCTGGGCAACCCTGCTAGTTGTCTATATTCCACCCTGAAATCTTTAACTATAGAATGGAATAGAAATATGTTTCTAAGAGCTAGTGTGGTGCAGTGGATAAAGTGATGGGCCTGGTCACAGAAACACACCAGGGTAACAATTGCAAAACTACCCCTTAAATATCTCACTTTCCTTGAAAACTCTGTTGGGGTCATCATAAGTTGAATGTGACTGGACAATACATAATAATAACAATGTTTAAGCAAAAATGAATAAATGACTATTTTTCATGAAAGTAGTAGATTTTTGTGGACAACACCTTTAAAAATGGGAAAAGAGCTATATATAGTTCATCCCTTCCTTTCCATATTTCATTTGTTTGTTATCCCATTTATTTCAGCTACATTCACCAAAGTTTCATCCATTAATTAGATTTTTCATTCATTTTTGTTTTTCCACTGATTACCAAGTGAGACCCACACAGTCTTCTTGCAATTGTGGTTCCCACCAACTCCCATCCATATAACATGAAAGGTTCAAGTGTTGTACCCCCTCCTCTTTTTCTATGTATCACATGGGGCAAATTTCACATAGACTGGGCAAAGAATCCCCGTGGTACTGTTGGAGGGATGTGGCACATGGTAATTCTAGAATTTTTATTAAATTTTGTTATTTTAGTTTCAGTTGAACAGCAACAAAAAAAATCTAGCTTTAGTGCACAGAAAAATGTTAGATTTGCCCAGCCTCAGCCCCCTCCTGGGGAAAATGGAAGATGGCCAGTCTGCATGTTTCTCAGCTAAAGGAAACCAAAAACTTATACTTATCATTTGTAGCTTTGCTTGTTCATGCATATAGTGTGGAGCTGTATCTCTGAGTGCCTGCTTTTAGGAAATAGAGACATGATGATCAACCTTGGCACACCAGGTGTTCTTGGACTTCAATTACCAGAAACCCAAGTCAGCACTCCTGCTGATCAGGGATTCTGGGAATTGAAGTTCCAGAACAGCTGGAGTGCCAAGGTTAGCCATCACTGAAATAGAGAGAGGAAAGTTAAATAGGAAAGGAAGCAATAGGAGGAAGGGACGCTCTCAAGAACACCAAAGCATGGGGCGGGGGGATTTCTAAAGTTAGTAGGTAGTTCAGAGTGTGTTCTTCACTGACACCCAGTGTTAAAAGAAAAGCATGCAAAATTATACATTTTCTCCCAACACGTCATAAACTTCCCATTACATTCAAAGGGAGACTAGAACCAGTTGCTCTTCTCCTGCGTGTAACTTCTGTTTTCTATCCTGTTGATTTGAGATACTATATTCGCCAGATTATTAATATCAAATAAACAGGACAATGAGTATGTATGTTAACTGACATATCTACACAGCCCACCTGTGATCTTAGCAGGCAGTATTGCCACCTCATTTCAGTTGCAGGCATTCAGCCTATTTTGCACTATGTGTTTAATGTATATAACTAAAATCAAGGTCCGCCACTGTATGTTACTTATACAAATCCACACCCCTACACTGATCATGCTGAAACTTGGCACACACATACCTTGGGATGAAAAGACGGTCACTACAGCAGTGACAAGCCCCATGGGGAGGGGTACGCCCACTAAATCAATCCACAAAGCAAGAGGAAAACGCCAACCAGAGGGGGTTGTGATGTCATCGCCACAGCTCAACCAATTCCCAGCTGACCAGATCTGGGGCTCCGTGACATCACAGGGCTCCCTAATATAAAGCGATACCCCTGCGTAGATTGTGCTGGAAACTGCATGCATACCTACCTTCAACATCTGGGGTGGCTGGCGTGGGTAACTGGCAGCCCACCTAGGGGTCCTTGCCCCCCCAAAAGGGGCTGCAATGCCCACCCCCTGGCTGGCAGAAATGACCAGGAGAGGTGACTGTGCATGCACGAGAATCCATGCATGTGCCTAACCCTGCCTGGCGTTCCAGGCTGTGGTGCATGAGTGAAATTCCATGCATGCACCAAAGTCTTCCAGGCATTCCAGGTGGCACACTGACTATCCACCAGTATGGATGGCAGCAATTACGGCCATTATGGCTGCCCCTGCCCCAGCGACTACTGTTGGCAATTGGTTGAGCTGTGGCGATGACATCACAACCCCCTCTGGTTGGCCTTTTCCTCTTGCTTTTTCTCCTGTCGGTGGGGACATCCACAGCCATCCACAGCCATGGCTCTTCTGCACTCCTTAGGCATGCCGTGAGGGGGGGGAAGAACCCACAGCCAGGGGGCGGGCGAAGGATGGGACCAGGCCACCACCTTCCACAGGCCTCCACCCCCTCCCAATGGGTCCTCTGCCCAGCCACCCAAATGGAGCCTCCCTTCCGCCTGACACAACCCATGGGAGGATGGAGGGGCCGGGCTGTGATGGCTACCCACTGACTGTAGTCGCTGGGGTGGCCGACGGCTGCAGCCAGAGTCAGGCTGAGACAGCACTTTGTGGCGGAGCTGAGAGAGCGGCCGCGACGCCAGCAGACAAAAAGGTAATGCAGCTGGGGTGGGGGGCGGGCCCAGGTCTCTCCTTGGCCCGGGTAGGGTACCCCCAGGAAATGCTGGGTCCTCTGTTAGTTTCTTTCTGATAATGAGAGTTTTGAACACAGAATCCACAGGAATAAATATCTTAATACGGGCCATTGATACTGTTATTGGATATTGCTGATTAACCCTTGATATTGACTATTGATTTGATTTGAATTTTGAATTTATTTTTATATACCACTTTCCTCGTGTAACAGATGACCCAAAGCAGTTCACAATATAAAGAACATACAGAAATACAATATTACAGAAGTACAAGGCAAAAATACCATTTTATAAGAAAAAATGCAGAATTACATAACAGCATACAATAGGGGAACAATACAATTTCAGGGTATTGAACAACAATTTGGTATTTGCTTAGCATCACTATGTAGGTATGATCCTGAAGATATATTAGGGGAAATTACATAAGAGAAAGTCATTTTACATGCTATCTACAAAAACTGATATGCTTTACCTTGAGTGGTACTTCTGTTGTATTCTGTATACTCCACAGCCATCCACTTGGTTTTTATTGCAGTGACTACTGTTCTTTGGGATTAGCATTCATTTCTTAATGAATTACCGATTTGTTATTTTTATTAGTTGCTTTACAAAACATAATTCATTAAATGGTATAAAAAGCAAGTATAAAACACAATTAAATAATAAGTGTATAACAATTTAAGAACCCAAACTAGCATTAAGGGATACACTAGATGCCAGTGCCAGTAAAATTCAGTCAGCTGCACAATCGATAAGGTAAAACCAGAAAATAGTTGTCTCAGAGAAAGATAAGAAATTGAGATGGATATACAACTGTTATTGCCTATTGCGGGGGTGGGGGTGGGGGTGGGGAGGGATACAGATTTCCATGGCAACTTTATGTGGTATAAGTCATGAGTTGGCTGAACATGCCTGAGGGTTGCATTCACTTCAGCTGGGGTATGTATGCAGCAGCCTCAAGCCTCCAGTGTTCTGACATAACCCATTGTGCACCCACCACCCAGTGAGGAGACGACACAGTGTTTTGGTTGTAAATTGGCCACTTTATTTCTCACATTGAACTGTGGCAGCAAGACATTCTGCACTGTGGTGGTAGCATGGGAAGGTACTGCAGCTATTGTATGGTCAGATTTGGCTTGGTAATTGCTACCCATTTGCTTATTCCTTGACTTCCTTATTTCATTCCATTATGAAGCCACCAAGCTTCTATATGGCTCCAGTCTGACCCCTAGCTCTGACAGGCTCCTCCTCCTCTGCCTTGCTTCTGGGTCACCTGTCATTGAATTATGTCACCAATTAACTATACTAATTAGCCAAATATTTTACGTTCCTGTGCTTCATGCCAGAAGTGACCGTAAGGAAAATCCCATTCTCCCCATGACTCAAAACTCGAGGACTAGTGTGGGAGGGGCGAAAAACCAGGGTCCCCAGTGCTAATGCAGGGTCCCTGCCAAAACGCTCAGCAGCAGCTTGAAAATGGTGCTGGGGGAAGGAATCGGCCCCCTTTAATGGGTTGGCTACACCGCCGGTGCTGCATCATCTCTGTGTGTCTCCCGGGTGGGGGACGCACAAAGCACCCGCCCATAGCGTCCGCTCGGGGGCATGTCCCATCTTGTTAAAAGATTAAAAAAACTATTTTTGGTTCAAAAAATTGCCTTCTGTCCTCTAAGTAGTATGAGAAAGCAAGAGTACATGTGACCCCCACCCCACCTCCAAGGTCCAGGGATCGGTGTCTGTGATTTCTCTGACCTCTGGACAATGCCCGCCTGAATAAAAGAGTTTTTGGTCTGTGGCCCAGCAGTCTTTATATTTCTTCTTCTTCTTCTTCTTCTTCTTCTTCTTCTTCTTCTTCTTCTTCTTCTTCTTCTTCTTCTTCTTCTTCTTCTTCTTCTTCTTCTTCTTCTTCTTCTTCTTCTTCTTCTTCTTCTTCTTCTTCTTCTTCTTCTTCTTCTTCTTCTTCTTCTTCTTCTTCTTCTTCTTCTTCTTCTTCCTCCTCCTCCTCCTCCTCCTCCTCCTCCTCCTCCTCCTCCTCCTCCTCCTCCTCCTCCTCCTCCTCCTCCTCCTCCTCCTCCATGTCTAAGCCAGATGTGAAACTGCCAAAATGAAGCCACTTTTGGGTGAGTTCATTTTATAGTTCCTTTCGCCTGACCTAGTGTGGGAAAGATTAGCCAGCACAAGGTGGCTGTTGCCTAAGGTGCGCTCAATTGTGATTCAAAAATACCACAATCTTTGAGGAGGTTCTTTCTGTGTACCCCAGTCTTTATGTTAATAAAGTGGTACAGTAATACCTCATACAAAGTCCGCTTCATACAACATCGGATTCATACAACATCGCCCAATTCCTTGAAAAAAGTTGCCTCATACAAAGTCGTGCGACTTTGTATGAGGCATTGGGGTTTTCCCAGGTTGCATTGTGCCTGGGCAGTATAAAAGGCAGGACACATGTGTGCATTACTCTTGTGGGTTTTGCATGAGGCAAAGAGTGTTTAGGAGTGGTTTTGAGCACGATTTTGGATTTTTTTAAAAAAAATTGTCAGAATTTTTAGAAGCATTCCTGGGATTTTTGCAGCATTCTTCAGGTTCTTCGACAATCAGGGTTGTTTGACAAGTTTTTGTAATGTTTTTAGCCTTTAGACAATGATTTCTTAAAGTTCTGTCAGTTTCCTGTTTGTTTCCTTGACTTTGCCCTGAAGTCTGTGCTGTTACAGTACAATGTATCTCTATGGAAACAACATTGTATGAGGCATTGTGGCAAGGATTTGGACATTGTATGAGGCATCGTGGCTAGGATTTTGCATGCCTCATACAACGTCCAAATCCATATAAAGTCCAAACTTGTGGAACCAAGTTTGGATGTTGTATGAGGTATCACTGTACTAACAAAATGTTTAAAAAGGCCTGGGACAATGAAAAGTAGAACAGGTTTTATAATGAAAGGACAGGATATATGAGTGCTGGGTGAGACTCTCTCAGGAGTGTATTTCTCAAAGGCCCCTTGCTTAATGACCACCTCCAAACCACAAACTCAGGAGCCAGGTCTTGAAGAAAGGCCTCTTGTGGTGATTTTCAAACACTCACAGAAATAATTGTTCTCTAAAATCAGTCATCAGTCCTTTGCACAAGATAGAATCCCATTTGTGTCCCTTAAAATGCTGAGATTCTAAGCCACTTACAACTTTATGGATAAAAACTGGTACTTTGACAAGCTGCAAAGACAAAATGAAGACCCAGGGGGTGGGGGAAGCTGATGATATATATTTATGAATTCTATTTTTCAACTTAGGAGATGTTTTAAGCAAACAAATCCCATAGTTACTTTTTATTTCTGGCATACTGGATTTGGAAGGCAATTCTTCAGCAGCCCTTCACAACAGCCTAGAGTCTGTTTTTGGTTTAAAACTGATTGAACTTTGTGAGAGAAGAATTGTTTATTTGTGAGAGAAGGAATGATTTGTTTTGTATTTGGTCTTTTCCCCAATGCTGGGACTATTCCATACAGAGCTTAATGTTTCCCAAGAGAATGATATGTTGTTGTTTTTTCTAAAAGAGATTCAGTTTGCTCTTGTAGAGTGGTTTTCAGCCAAATGTTGAAACCACTGTATGATGAATGCCTGTCAAATTTCTTAGGGGAAAGCAAATTGCACGTTCTTATTCTGGCCTTCTTTGCCCACATACATACATACATACATACATACATACATACATACATACATACATACATACATACATACATACATAAAGATAAAGGTTTCCCTTGCTCGAAAGCCAGTCATATCCAACTCTAGGGTACAGTGCTCATCTCTGTTTCAAAGCCGAAGAGCCAGTGCTGTCTGCCACTGCAGACATTTCTGTGGTCATGTGGCAGGCATGACTAGAAAACCAAAGTGCACGGAACGCTGTTACCTTCCCACTGAAGTGGTCTCTATCTACTTGCAATTTCTTGCTTTCAAACTACTAGGTTGGTAGGAGCTGGGACAAAGACATACATACATACATACATACATACATACATACATACATACATACATACATACATACATACATACATACATACATACATACATACATACATACATACATACATACATACATACATACATACATACATACATACAAGGATAGCTAAGATCATTTGTAATTATTTACACTGCCCATCCCAATTTTGGCCTACATTTTAGATTGTTTATTTTGATAGATTGTTTCCCTAATAGTAGTTAATGGAAGAAGGGAGATACTGGAATTCTGAATTTCTATTTGAATTCAGGTTTGAGTTAGGTTAGATCAGAGCATTACCAGAATCAAGGTCCCACCCAAATAACTAATCGGGTGCTGAAATAGTGGGAGGGCTTGCACACCCTAACCTAATAGGGAGTACAGTAAAATCCCAATTTACATATGCCTCTACTTACGTAAAAATTGCCTTACATAATGATTTTTTGTGTAAATAGTGTCCCAATTTACACAAATAAATCAATTTATGTAAGGGATTTACTTACATCTTGTAAGCCTAAAATGGCGCCAATGCTATTTTAAACTCTAAAATGCAGTCCCGCTCCATTTTAGGCTTAGAAATTCCACCCCACGCAACCCGCCCCCACTGCTTGGAAATCACAAGACATGACTTACTGTGGTGGCAGTGGGGACAGTGGCAGTGATTGCAGCAGTTTTGCAGCATTTTCTGGAGTCCCACCGCTTCTACTGGGCCTGGGAGTGTGTCCGCCACATATCTGCTTGGTTCCGCTCTTCATCCAGGGCGTGCTTTAACTGAGAACGCACATTGGATGAAGAGCTTAAAAGAACCTGTTTCCAGGTGGGGTTGGGGGAATGTCTGTCATTACCATAGATGGCCACTAGAGGTGCAAAGCACAATTTTCCATAGGAATGCATTGAAAACCAATTTCAAGCCGAGGCAAGCTCAGGCAGGGGACTCCGGAAAATGGGACAGTGCTGGTGGCGATGACGGTTCCCGCTCCCCCTATGGCCAGAGAAACCACTCAAGAGGAAGCAGATGCAGTAGCAGCATGGAAAAGGAAAGCAGATCGCTTTGCAGGCGCACCCACCCAAATAAAGACTCAGACACCGGTATTGGATTAAAGGCATCGGGCCACTTTTATTGAAAAATGCCCTAGTCCTCATCCTGAACTCCTCATTGTAGGCCAACCATGACGGGCCAGGGAAATCAACCACAGCCCGGTAAATATTGTCCAGGTACTGGACCATTGGAATGGCCAAATCAGGACAGGCCCTCAGGTATACCACCATATAAATCAGATAGGCCGGCAACCAATTGGCCCAAGTGTGAGGTGGCTTACGACGACAGGACAACTCCTTGTCCCTATCATCCTGCCCCTCCCTTTCCTCCTTAGTGAGCTCACAGTTTAGAAGTGAGAAGATATCTACATATTCCCCCCGCCAAATCCTCTCCCTCGTAGCCTGGGATAAGTGGTCACCCAAGGGTAAGGAGTAACCGGCCATTGGTAGTGCCACCGTCGGCACGGATTGTGCGCACAGTGGACCTTGCAGAACCCCTGGAACATTAGGCATACCCAAAGGGGCGGTCACCCCTGCCATAACCGGGGAGTAATTGGGTAACCAAGAATTAGCAGGACAGTATGGATTAAACTGTCCTCCCACAGTAACTTGTCGTGGCCATGGCCACTGAACCCCCCCCTAGCAGAATTGGGTAGTGTTACTGGTGTGCTAGCTTGACCCGTATACTCACTCGGTGCACCCCCATGGGCCGCCCCCACTGGGGGTTCCGGCCCACGGTGGGTGTCGGAGCTCACGATGGGTATCGAGCTCTGCGTGCCCCTGCGCCCCTGCCGAGCAGGACAGGTCCCCGGTGGGAAGGCCTGTTGCAATGGCCTGACGGGGAGCTGCGAGGTGCCAGCTTGGGCTAGCCTGATGGCCTCGAGCAGCTCGACCCTATTAGCGGCCTGCTGGACAGCCATGGCTGATGTGTGGGCTGGATCCGCAGGGTTTGCGAGCCCACCATCGACAGGTGGCGGAGCAATGCCCATCGATGCCTCCAGCACCGAAATGCGTGCGAGGAGAGCATCGACCATCTCAGACCCACCTGGATAAGGTGGGCCAGATGGCCCACCATGCAATTGCTGGGGGATAAGCCCAAATGGCGATCCCTGGCCCGCATAGGGCCATGCCCAGTAATCCGCCCCATGAGGGGCCGGAAGAGTGGTGGGGCGGGAACCCGCACCAAGCCCAAGTGGGCCGCCATGCTCTGAGCCGGGCGAAGGTGCAGCAGGGGTAGAAACCCCGAAGGAGCAGGCCCTTGCCGCCCCTGCCCGAGTCCCCAGACTGGGTGGTTAGGCAGAAGCCAGCTCGCCCGCATTGGTGGCAGTGGGCACCAAAGCCCTGCCACCCGATTGTGGGGGTGCCGCCCGAGCCCTTCGGCCTGGCAGCAGCCCCCGGGAGGTCGAGGGGGTAGGCAGAGCCCTCCCCCCTATTACGCGGCCTGGAGGCCGCTGCCTTGCGCTTGGGTGCCATGGCCACCCAAGCGTTCGCTTTTTCAGGGGAGGAAGATTCCTCCGAAAATTTTTGAAAACCGAGAAGGGAAGCAACGGAGAAAACTTCTCCGCTCCGTCGCTTCTAAAATGGCAGCGCGGCTGCCTCATGGCCACCCCTTTTAAAGAGAGGTGGCCATGCCCCCTAACTAACCCGGATGTCTGAGTCCGGGTGGGGCGGGGCGCAAAGAGCACGGTGGCCATTTTGGCACCGTGCTTGCATTGTCATTCCCTTTGTGCTGCTTTATTATTATTATTACTTTTCAATGCATCCCAAGGATAATTTCTGGCTTCTCACTATCAAAGCTAGATTTTTTATTTTTATTTTTGAAAAAGAAGATGTCTGCCATTACTGGTTACATTCTTTCTTCAACCTGGTGTCTTAGCTGTTACATATAATGTTATGAAGCTATTGTACTTCATTTCCAGCTGGCCTCACTGCCCAATAAATTTGGCCCAGGATGGCAAAAAATACTATGAATATTGGAGAAGGACCTAATCAGTAATAATGTTATCAGTCCGGAATAGACTTTGTACATAAATTGGGTTTTTACTGTATATTATCTTTTTACCACACTCCCTCAATGTGAATAGCTTGATAAGGCCATGTTTAAAGGGCCTGGGCAGATCAATCCTTACCCAACCTCAATTCCCTTTTATTTCCAGTTAATGCTCAACTGGCTTCAAGAGATTGTGATTCCTGAAGGTATCTGAGCATGTTCAAGCAATGTCATATCCCACTTTTCTCTCCTTCCTTGTCCCACAGCCCTATTTAGTGTTCTCCCTTTGTACACATGACTGGAGTTAACGGAACTTCAGCAACATGTTATTCCCTTGTACACCTGGAAGTCTTAGTGAGGGTCTTCTAATTAAGATCCTGTTAAGCAGGTTATAATGGAAACAGCCTAACAAAGCTGCCTTTCCCAAAACAATGTCAATAATGTCAGAAAGCTCCTATTGTGTCTCATTAGAGCTCCTGGAATATAATCAACATTTGCGGTTTCATTTCTTTCCGGCTGAACAAAGTGGGCTGTAGTAGGAAAAGTGGTGGTGGAGAGAGAATATTTGTTCTTCCTTTTTCAAGAAATACATTTCCTCATTCACTTTTATTAACCACTCAGAGTAACTGTATTGTTAGTGGGTGGTATTAAAATCAAAGCAATAAATAAATAACACATCCTGTGTCTTACTGTTCTCTTTCACAATCCCACACCTTGCCAGCAGAAAGAACCATTCCCCTTAATGCCATGAACCATTTAAATGTAGGGGCTGCCTCCAAAGCAGCAGTTGCAATGCATATAGGTTTGCAAATTAGTGGAATCTGAGAGGGAGAATTTGCCCTGTTTATTATTTCACTGTGTTGAACATTGAATGCTTCTGGATATGGAACTGTTTCATTTAACAGAACCGCTGATAGAACTGATGGGGCTTGCAGGGGTTGCGGAGCATCATGGCGGACTGACCGGTATCGTTTTCCGTTTGTTCTGAAGGGAGAGCCGCTTAAAAGCGGGAAAGGAGGTATTTTGGAGTTGCGTTTTGGGCTCAAAAGTATATTAAACGGAGTGTGAGATCAATATCTTCGGCCAGGTTAATTTGGAAGGTAAAATATAGAGAGGTTGCCGAGAAATCAGAGATCTTTTGGCCGTGGACAAGTTGTTATACTTTCTCTGCAAGAGTTTGGGGCGTGTTTCCTCTCAGGCTCGAAAGGTTTCGAGAATGAAAAGACTGACTGACTGAGTTTACTGGTCTCTGCAGTTTTTGGGATACAAAACTATTTGAAAAAAGAAAGGAAGAAAGGAGAATTAAGAACTTTCTCTTTAAGTATTAAGTTTTGGAATACTGAAACTTTGGAGATTAAAAGTCGGACAGTGGGATCTAACAAGAGGACTTTAACAAACACTCAACTTCGCAGATTCTCATGCTCAAGGACAGCCTGAGGTAACTCGGGGCTGTCTCTGCAGGGGAGCGGGGTGTGAGTGCGGAACTAAGAAGACTTGCTAATCACTCAGTCTTTGTTATTTAATTGCGGAACTAAGAAACTAATGTTGAAACGATTCCATGCCCAGGCTGTTTGATCAGGCTGTTTGAAATGTGCCAGTAATCTACGAAACACCTCGAGACCGAAAGGTTGGAAGACCTCCATCTTCGGGGAATATAAACAATTAAACATACAGCAAAACCTGGGGTCTAAAGAGGAATGAAAGGAATGTAAGAAACTGAGAGGAACGGAAAGTACAGTAGATAAAAGCGGGGCACAGACACCGAGTGGGAGCAAGGTGAGGGATCCCGGAGCTCCAAAAGAGACTGAGGCTAACAGAATTAACAGAATTAAAATATTACAGTAAAAGACTCTCTTTTTGCTGGATTACAAGGACGGGACTGTGGCTATAAGGAGGCAGTAAAGAAACAGTGAATATTGGTTTATTGGACTATGGGATTACCAGCGGTTTATGGACACTAAATAGCTAATAAAAAGGTCTTTCATTATGTGTCCAGTTAAAATTCGGACCGTTACAGGATTGTGCACTTTGCAAGCAGAAGTAGAAAGCAGAAGGGTAGAAGACTACAAAGGGATACAGCATTGCTTAAAGGAGCATAGGGTTGCAAGGCTCCAAGGACTCAGAGACTCACCAGCTGGGAATTTAATTTGCATATTTCCTCTTATCTTGGTTTTGGAACACCTGGGTTTTTTTTCTTTTTTTCTTTTCGTTCTTTTGAAAGAGGGGATTCAAGAAAGGGAAAATTGAACGGCTCTCTTAAAGCAGTATTTGATTGTTCTCCACTTAAATTTTGAATTTATTATTCCCTATTGGTTTATAATCAGATATATTCTACATTTTTTTATATTTATTATATTATAAGTATATTAATACACTATTGAACTGTTAGTTTAGGATCCTGTGGTTAAAAGGCAGCAGTTTAATGAGCAAAAAAATCGATAATTTTGAACAGGATTTAAAGTGGGTGAGAGCAGATAGATTGGAGAGAAGAGAACAGGAGGGTAGGAGAAAAAAATCGTTGCAGGAAGAACTTAACGAGATCCAAGAACTAGAAGAGCTGAGGAAGAAAGTAGCTGAAAGGAGGTTAAAGATTAAACAGCAAGAAGTCTTAGAACAGGAAGAGAAAGAAAAACAAATAGGAGTGGGGGTCAAGATATTCTGATAGGAGAGGAGTCAAGAAGACAGATGGCTACCAAAAAAAGGGTTTGACAAGGGGAGGGTTAAAGAGGTAGAAGAGGAGCAGGTTGGTGATAGAGGCCCAAGTCCAGATTTAAATGATTTAAGAGGAGACCTGGAGCTTAGGTTTGATAAATTAGAGGAAGAACTTCAAGCTAAACTACAAACATTAGAAGATCAGCGAGCAAAAGACAATCGGAAATTTCAAAAAGAAATAAAAGAAAGTATCATACAAGCATTCAAGAACACCAAGAAAGAGTGTACCAATTTATTGAAGGAAATAGATGAACTAAAGGAGGGGGTGAATGCTATTGGGAAAGAAGTTTGGGAAATGAAATATGAGCTAAGAGAGGTCAAGGAGCAGGTACAGTTAAAAGAGGAGAAACAGAAAAAATATGATAAAAGGCTGGAAAGAATGGAAGATCAGGGGAGAAGGTGCAACGTGGTTATTAGGAATATACCAGAACGGAACCCGGATAACTTGAGACAAAGATTGGTAGAATGGATTAACGCAATGGGAATGGGGGAGGAAATGGAATTGGAGGATATAGACAGTGTGTATAGACTAGGACAAAAAAGGAACCAAGAAAGACCTAGAAATGTTTTTTTAAGATTTGGCAATCTAGGACAAAAGTTAAGGATAATGAAATATGTTAACTCCTCGGGGGATGATGCTTTAAAAATGGAGGGGGCACAGCTAGAAATATATAAAGATATTTCGTTAGAATAACGCATTTGGAGACTACAAATTAAGCCAATCACAAAAAAATTGCGTGAGAAAAATATACAATATAAATGGAGACCACATAAACAATTAATTTTTACAGTGAAGGGGAAGAATTATTGGATTAGGGAAGAATCCGATGGCTTAGAAATTTTGATGGAAGCTAATATTATAGAAAAAGGGTCTACAGAATGGAAGCAACTTAAAGATGCCTTAATAAATGTGGGAGTAGCGCCCATGTTAGAACGGGAAGAGGAGGAAGTTGAAGGAGCAGAAGGAGGGAAAGACTAGGTCATTAAAGGATAAAAACAGAGAATCTACTGCGTGGAATAAATTATGACAAATTAAGATAATCATTTGTAATAAGAAATAAACAATGAACAAGAAACGGATGTTAAGTATTAAGGTCCACTCGCCACCCGCAACCCCCCCCCCTCCCCTCTTTGGTTTTCAAAGGTTACTTTTAGTAGAAAGTGGGGAGGGTAGAGCTTTTTTTCTTTTGCTTTTTTTCCTCCTTCTTATTTGTTTGATTATTGGTGTGTTTAAGCTTTGTTATTTCTGTATATTTTTTTCTCTTTAAGATAATTGTATATTATTTAATTTAAGATGCGCTGGAGGAGGGAGAGTATAACTTGTTGTGGGTTGAGGTATTGGTTCACATATTATGAGGAATTCTGCAGTAACAGTAGAGAAAGCACTAAATATGTATACTTAAAAAGTTAAAAATTATCTCACGGAATGTCAGGGGCCTAGGGAACCAAATTAAGAGGAAACGTGTGGAAGGAGTTCTGAGAAGGGAAAAAGCGGATATCATTTTTCTCCAGGAGACACATCAGAAAAATGAAAATAATAATAATATTTATGTAAAAGGGATGGAAATATATGAGAAAAGCCTAGGTTCAAGTAATTCAAGAGGGGTTGCTGTATTAATATCGAATAAACTAGATTTTTCATTGAGCAAGAACATTAAAGATAAGGAGGGAAGGTTTCAGCTAATAAAAGGTAAAATAGAGGAGGAAGATTATACATTTGTCAACGTATACTCACCAAACAAGAATCAAGGGATCTTTCTAGATAAAATTCTACCCATTATAAAAAAAGAAAGATCAGTAAATTTAATTATAGGGGGAGATTTTAACTTAATCAGGTCAGGATTAGATACAACAAATAATCTTAGAAAGACTCAAGATAAATTGATTGACAAATGGATAGGGAAACTAGGATTACGGGATGCGATGAGAATGTTGACAGGTAAAAAAAAATATATTTACCTTTTGCTCCTTAAGACATAGATCTTACTCTCGTTTGGATTATTTCTTTGTGTCAGAAAATATGCTTAAGAATTTAGAAAACTTTAATTATGGCAATTTTAATCTCTCAGATCATACATTTATTTCGATAGAGATGCGGCTGAACAGCAGCATCTATCGAAATAAGGTATGGCGGATGGATACTAAACTATTAAAAAATGAAGAGATAAAAAAGATTAATAAATAAATGGATAAAGAACTGGGAAGATAATGACACGGGTGAGGTGAAATTACATATTCTTTGGGACGCAATGAAAGCGGTTATTAGAGGTGATTATATACAAGAGAAGGCAATATTTGAAAAAAAATGAAAAGTCAAGTAATTAAAAGAGATAAAGATATAAAAGAACTAGAAAGGAAGCACACAGCTACAGGAAGTAACTCAATTTGGAATAAATTACAGGCATTAAAAAAGGAAACAATTGCAGTAGAAGTTGAAAAGGTTAGGGTAGATTTGGCATATTTAAAAAGAAATGATTTTGAATTCAATAATAAAGATATGAAAAATTTAGCAAAAAAAGTAAGACAAAAAAAAGTAAGGGATATATAGAGGCTCTAATTAATAAAGAAGGTATAAGGCAGTATAAACTGGAAAATAAATTATCAGTAGCAGAAGAATTCTATACAAAATTATATACAGAACACAGAATTGATGATAATGTACTTCAAGCATATTTGGATAGGAACTTGACATACCAAATAAAGGAAGAACATGTAAATATAATGGAACAAGATATTAAAGACAAGGAGATTGAAGAGGTAATTAACAACTTAAAAAAGGATAAAACACCAGGAGAGGATGGTATCCCTTCGGAATTTTATAAGGAATGCCGAGAGGTATTAATTCCCAAGTTAAAATATATATATATAATTATATATTGGAAGGGGGGGAGATCCCCAAGTCCTGGAGTAATTCGATAATGGCTCTAATTCCTAAACCTGGAAAGGATAAAGAGAATATAGAAACATATAGACCAATATCATTATTAAATCAGGATGCAAAAATTTTTACTTCAATAATTAATAATCGGCTTAATAAATTCATAGACACTTATATTGGAGAAGACCAAGTAGGATTTGTTAAAGGAAGACAAATGGATAAATTAATAAATCGGTTAATTAATATTATTGATAAATTAAAAAATAATAAACAAAAAGTATGTATAGTGGCATTAGACATATATAAAGCATTTGATTCAATTCAATGGAAAACAATAAAAGGAATATGTGAGAAATTACAATTCGGCCCTAAATGTAATCATGTGATAGGACAATTGTGCAAAGAAAGTAAATCTAAAATTAAAATGAATAATTGTCTGGGGAAAGAAATTGATATAAACGCGGGGACAAGACAAGGATGTCCATTGTCCCCATGTCTATTTATACCGGCAATGGAATTACTAGCAAATGATATAAGGCAAAATGAGAAATTAGTAGGAATAGAAAATAAAAAAATAAGTCTATTTGCGGATGATACTCTATTAGTTGTAAAAGATCCTTTAAATAATTTAAACAAAATACAAGAACATTTAAGAGCCTTTGAAGAAGTAACAGGATTAAAAATTAATTGGACGAAAACTGAGGCTATCACATGCAATTTAACCCAGGCGGAAAAGGAAAAAATTGGAGATAGATTTAATATTACAATAAAAGATGAATTGAAATATTTGGGAATATTCGTGATGAAGGAACCAAAAGACCTATATAATATTAACTTCAATAAATTAAGAAATAAATTGAAACCATTACTAGAACAGATAAAACGAGCAAAGACTTCATGGTTTGGAAGGATTAATATTTGCAAAATGAAAGTTATACCCAAATTGAATTTTCTGTTTGAAAACCTACCGATTAAAATCAAAGAGTCAGAACTAAATAAATGGCAAAAATTGATAAACGGAATTTGCAATAATAATAAAAGAGCAAGAATTAGTAAAGGATTATGGTACATGAAGAATAAACAGGGAGGATTAAACATTCCAAACATTAAAGCGTATTTTCAAGCCTTTCATATAAAGAAATTAATTAAATTATTAATTCAGCAAAATGAGGTAATAGGTGAAGGGGATCAAGAAGAATTTAAAAAATTAAAAGGTGAAATATTTCTTGCTCAAGTAAATAATAAAACAGAGATTAACTGCTTTTCTATAAAGAATATTTATAACGTATGGAAAGGGGTTAAGAGGAAATTGGCACCAGATATTTCCCCAATTTTAGAAATTTTAGATTTCCAGAGTTGCCCATTATTATCCTCGCAAAAAATAAGACCTATTCTATTGCAAGAAAAAGTGTTGTTAATAACAGAGTGGATTAAAAATTGTAATACATATCAGAAAAGGAAGGAGGTATATAATAAATTAAAATTAAATTGGCTACAAGAATTGGGGATGGAGAAATGGGACAAATCGATAAGGGGGATTATAGGAGTACCTAGGGCAAAGACGCCCTTTGAAGAATTGGTCTTGGAAATAAGGAAAGGGAAGACAAGATTACAGGGGTTAGTAGGTAAACTGTACCAAATGCTTATCCCAGGGGAAGGATCACACTATACACTTAAACGAATTTGGGAGGAAGATTTAAATATTAAAATTGAAGAAGAAGAGTGGAGGAAAAAGTGGGGAAACAGAATAACAAAAACTATGTCAATCAAGGAAAAGGAGCATGTTTGTAAGGTGCTCTGGAGGTGGTACCTTACCCCAATCAGACTCAAGCAAATGGATATTAATAAATCTGATTTGTGTTGGAGATGCAATGAACAAAAGGGGACATATTTGCATCTGTGGTGGTTTTGTAAGAAAACAAATAAATTTTGGAAAGTGGTAGAGAAGGAGATAAACGAGATTCTTGGCATAACAATGATTTTAGAACCCAAACTAGCTATATTGGGAGAAATAGGAAAAATGAGATTAAGTGAGGGTAATAAAGAATTAATTTTGACATTGTTGCTGGTTGCTAGACAGCTGATAGCCCAAGAATGGAAGAGTAACGAAAATCTAAATAAGAATAGGTGGTATAAAGAGGTTTGGCAACTGGCACTAAATGAAAAATTAACTAGCCAAATTAGGTTAAAACAGGGTTTTAAAATCAAAATACAATTTTGGGAAATATGGAAACCTTTCATACAGCACACATTAACAAGTGAAGAAGGAAGTAAGCCTGGCCCTGACATGATTCAATTTTGGAAGATTTAAGTATACTGTGCCAATTGAAATTGCTGCAGAATAGGGTTTTGCACGGATTAAAAGTTGAAAGAATGAAAGAGTGAACAAGATTTTGATATATTGTTGTTATTCCTTTCTCTTTTCTTGGTGTTTTTTCTTTATTTATTGTTAGTTTTTAAGTATTTATATTTTTTATGTTTGTTTGTATTTTATGATTATTAATAAAAAAAATTAAAAAAAAGAACTGATGGGGCTTGGTGTTCTATATTATATGCAGCACCATACCCAGTTCAGGAAATGCAAGCGCGGCGCCAAAATGGCAGCCGCGCTCTTTGCGGGGGCCCCCCATCGGACGAAGGCATCTGGGTAGTTAGGGGGCGTGGTCAGCTCCCTTATAAAAGGGGTGGCCATGAGGCAGCCGAGCTGCCATTTTGCGAAGCGACGGAGCGGAGAAGTTTTTCCCTCTTACCTCCGTCGCTTTTACTTTTACCGGGAAGCCTTTTGGCCGCTGAATTCTCTCGTTTTCGGCTTCCCATCGATTGGCTGAGAGGCCCGCGAAGAAGAAGGCGGCTGCGAGCGCGGCTCGTGCGGTTCGGAGGCGCAATCAGGGTCGGAGGACCGCGGCTGCGCCTCCCCAGCAGCCGCCTTTGCCTGCACCCACCGGGACCGGTGGAATGGGGTCTATTCCCTGGCCAGAGGATGGGGGCCCACGCACGGGGCCAGTAGGGGCTGCGGCCCTCAGCCCGCAAGCGGTGGACAACTCTCCTGGTGTTGCCCATTCTGCTGGGCCTTCCTTTATAGGAGCGCAGCTCGCTCCGAGGCCTTCCAGCCTTGGGGGGTGGTCCGGTCCCCTTCCCTGGCAGGTTGCTACATCGGCCCTAACGGGCCCGGGTGTGGGGTTGTGGCCCTATTTGGGCCCTGGGGTGCAGGGACCTGTACCCATGCCTGTAGTAGGCGGGCTGGCTGGCCCTTTGCCCGATGTCAGCGTGGAAGCCTTATTGGCCCGCGTTGCGGCCCTCGAGGCATCCCTGGCCCGGGCTAGCCACTCTTGGGCTCCCTTTGGGGTTCGTTTCGACGCGTCGTCTGCTGGGCAGCGGCAGGCGACGGGACGGGTCGAGCTGCTTGAGGCGCGTGGCACGACCTAGGCCACTGCCTCGCAGCTCCCCATTCAACAGACCAGTGCGGGTCAGGCCCCATCGACGGGCTCGACGGCGGTTGTGAGCTCCGACGCCCCCAGTGGGCCGGAACCCCCGGTGGGGGCGGCCTACGGGGGTGCAGCATGTGAGTATGCGGTCCAAGCTAGTGCACCTACACACGTGGCCACGTTGGGGGGGTTTCCGATGGCCTTGGCCTCACGCGGGTGGGGCGGCGGTCCAGCCGCTGGCGCCCCACCTGGTGACGACAACTACCACCCAGGGCCCCGTGGTGGGGGGTGTTTTCTACCCTGTGGGGAATGTTTTGGGGGTGGCTGGGTTAGTACAGGCCCCCTTTCAGATGCCAGCAGTTCCTGCTGTGCCTGTCTCGGCCTTGCTGACGGCGGGGTATTCCTTACCGCTGGGTGACCATTTGGCACAGACCACCAAAGAGAAGATCTGGCGGGGGGAGTACGTGGATATCTTCTCACTCCTCAACAGAGGGCCCACCAAGGAGTAGGGGGGGCAGGATGAGAAGGATAAGGAGCAGGCACGTCGTCGCGAGCCACCACGTACGTGGGCCGACTGGTTGCCGGCCTACCTCATATACATGGCGGTGTACCTTAGGGCCCGGCTGGTTTTGGCAATTCCGATGGTCCAGTATTTGGACAACATCTACCGGGCGATGGTTGACTTTCCGAGCCCATCGTGGTTGGCTTATGACGTGTAATTCCATATGCGGATTCCCCGGCACCCCGAGATTAGGTGGGATGAGCCATGACAGAGGCTGTGGCTTTTGTACATGACACCCACGCGCCCCGCGCCCGGGGAGAGATACCATGGTGCACATGCGGTCCAGCGGGCGGCCCCAGCACAGGTCCACTGCCAGGGGGTGGGGCAGGGGGTTCCAGCCCGCCTGCTGCGCTGGACTTTCTCGTCCAATGGTTCCTGCAATAGGAAGAATGGCAAATACAGACATTAGTGTCCCCCCTGTGCTGGCCCCCATGCGGCCTCTGCCTGTCCCAGGCCTGGAGGGATGCGGGGCAGAGGGAGGGGTGGACAGGGGGCGGGCAAGACTGCCGCAGATGGATCTAGTTCACCGAAGGGCTCCCTCCCCAATTAATGTGGACATGTTGGAGCGCTGGCTCACATTGTACCCGAAGGGAGAGGATGCGGATATCTCCTTCAGGGTTTTAGGCAGGGGTTACGTATCCCTTGCATGGGGGATAGGTCCCCTCAGGATGCCCCCAATCTTTATCCCTCAGGGGGAGGGAGGAGGTGGCTGCTGCCAGCAATGATAAGGAGGTCTATGCGGGCAGGGTCGTTGGCCCTGTCCCTGCGACCCCGTTCCGGGGAGCATATTATTTCAATGATGCCATGCCTTTTGGCTCTTCCAATTCGGGCTCGGCATTCGAGCGTTTCTCCACCTTCCTAGAGTGGGCTTTTGTTCGCAGATCAGGGTCCCGGTCTGTAGCCCATTCCCTGGATGATTTTATTCGGGGCTGAACGGGGCTGGGACACGTCCACACGTCTCCTCAACACATTTCAGACGCTAATGGAGGAACTTGGTGTCCCTTTAGCGCCCGAAAAGACCGAGGGCCCTCCTACACAGCTAGTATTCCTGGGGGTGGAGATTGACACGGTAGCGCATGCTTCTAGGTTGCAGCGGGATAAGGTGTCAAAGCTAGTGGCCCTTATCTTGGACTTGCTGGCCAAGTGCATGGCATCACTGAGGGAACTGCTGGTGCTACATGGTCACCTCAATTTCACTGGCAGGGTCATCGCACCGGGCAGGGCAATTGCTCGGCGCTTGCGCGACGCCATGGCAGGATTATCCAGGCCCCACCATAGGGTCAGACTTACCCGGGGTATCAGGGCAGACGTGCTGGTCCGTATCTGGAATTTTCCCTATCCTGGGTGCTTTGATGCTATGGGGCGAGGAGTGGGCCAACTCGGTTGTCCATTTTGGTGTTACAATGCGGCTGTTATCCACATTGTCAATGCACAGACCTCTAAATCGCCCAGGGTTATGGACCTAGTGCGCCAGTTTGCGTTGCGCAGCCTGCGCCTCAACGTTCTTTTCAGGGCCAGGCATGTCCCAGGGGTTACTAATGATATTGCTGATGCTTTGTCCCGCCTGCAGATCTCCCGGTTCCGTGCCTTGGCCCCGGATGCGGAGGAGTTTCCCTCGCCACTCCCGGACGAGATATGGAACATTGGCAAGGAGAGGTGAACCGGGCGATTGGCCTGTCACTAGCGCCACGCACGCGTAAGGCGTATCACCACGCATTTAATTCTTTCAGAGCATTCTGTACCCAATTTCAAATGCCAGGAACCTGGCCGATCCCGGTAACCCATGTTCTGCGGTTCATGGTTTACCTGCATGCCCAGGGCCTTGCACCTCGCACCATAGCATCTAAGCTGTCAGCGTTGGTTTTTATGGCCAAAGTGGGAGGTCACGTGGACAGCACCGCTGACTTCCCTGTGAGACATGTTTTGGAGGGGTGGGTGCACACGCGTGGGCGTTGCCCGGACGACCGCCACCCGATTTCCCCAGGGGTTTTTTACCCAATTGGCCCGGGGCTGGCCTGGCCTCTGTTTTGATAAGATGAGGCAGCCCATTTCATGCGGCTACAACGGTGGCCTTTTTTGGAGTGCTCCGCATCGGCGAGCTTGAGATGCTGTATAAGGCGGATGCAAGTCGTGGACAGCACCACTCACTTCCGTGTGAGACATGTTTTGAGGGGTGGGTGCACGCGCGTGGGCATTGCCCAGATGACCGCCACCCGATTTCCCCAGGGGTTTTTACCCAATTGGCCCAGGGCTGGCCTGGCCTCTGTTTTGATAAGATGAGGCAGCCCATTTCATGCGGCTACAACGGTGGCCTTTTTTGGAGTGCTCCGCATCGGCGAGCTTGAGATGCTGTATAAGGCGGATGCAAGTCGTAGGGCACTGCAATTCGGAGATGTCTGTGTGGACAATATTGGGCTCAGTTGGGGGATACACTCCTCTAAAATGTATCAGCACGGCGTAGGCAGTGGAGTAGACTGCTACGATGTTCCTCGGCAGACATCTGTCCGGTTGGTGCCCTACAGGATTTCCTTGCACTGTGTGGCACGCACCATGGCCCGTTTTTCTGTCACCAAGGTGGGTCTTCTCTTACTAAATTTCAATTTGGAGGGTGCCGGGAAGGCACTAGACAGTGTTGGCCCCTCTGGGGCTCGTTGCAGCACCCATTCGTTCCGGATAGGGGCGGCTTCTACTGCAGTTGTTTTTGGGTACTCCGGGGCTGAAATACGCCGCACGGGAGGGTGGGGATCACAATGTTTTCAGTTTTGTGTTCGCCCTCTTCAACCGTGAGTACCAGTTTAGTCACTGCACTGTTTCTCACCCCCCTTTTTTCCTTGACAGACCCTGGGTGTCGTTTTACACCGGTGACAGTATGGCTGGTGGGCTGTAGCCACGTGCACAGGGCAGCGCGTTACGCTGCACAGGGCAGCGCGTTACGCTGCGGCGACAGAGTGGGGACCCCGACTGGGACTGGGTGCAGCCGCACGTCTCAGGTAGTATGGTAAGCGCGGCATGTTATGGCGGGAACTGTTGCCATTCCTTTTCTACATCAGGGATGCTGACTCGCCCGATGTCCTGGTTATGTACCTTGGGGGCGATGGCTTGGGGCAGGTCACTGGCCTATTGCAGAAGCTTGCGGTTTGCAGTGACCTGCCCTACTCACATCATGTGTGGCCTGCCACATCCCTCAATTGGTCGGACACGATACCGCGGTACGCTTACAGGGGGGCGTTCGGCCTTGAGGCTCTTGACTGAGCCGACGCTCCGTGAACGGGGCTATTGCCCGGTTCCTTTTCGACAAGGGCGGGGGACGCGTCATTAGCCTCCCCGGCGTCAGTCTACAAAATTACGAGCTTTACTCAGGGGATGGGGCCCATCTGTCGCAGGGAGGTATGGACCTCTGGTTAGTGGAATGGCGAGCAGGCCTGTCGACCGAGCTGACGGTCTTGGGGGGGCGGTGAGCCTTTTGGGAAGCCTCCCCGTGTGGCGGGTATCACTGGTAAGGTAAACATTTATGACCCACAGGTATCCGGCAGGTTCGCAATTGACTGGAGAACACTAGACAGGCATAAGTTGGTTAAACGTTGTCCGGTCAACGACGAACCAGGCGACGGGGTGATGGCTACAGCTAGACAGCATGCATCACCCCGTGATTTCACAGATACGCGTCAGAGGGTGGGGTCATTAGTTAGATATTGACTACGGTCAACAATTTGTTTGTTGTCAACAAACAAATTGATACAAATAGATACATTGTAACAATTGCCGTTGGCAATTTTGGGTGGTACCTTACCAGTGTTACTTCGGCCTGCTTGCCTTAAAGAATTATGATTGGTCAATTACCAATAGAAATTTATAATTCGGACTAGGGCATGAATCAATAAATGTGGCCCAATGCCGTTATCCACTTTTACCAGTGTCTGAGTCCTTTATTGGGGGGTGCGCCTGCAAAGAGCTTCTGATTGAATTTTTGAATATCTCACCCTAGGTAAAGGTTGCCCTTGTTCAAAAGTCAGTCTATCAGACTTTAGGGTACAGTGAGTGTCCACTTACATTTATAGCCACAGAGCCATTTCTGTCTGCATCTACAGACGTTTCCATGGTCATGTGACAGGTATGACTAGATAGCAGAATGCACTGAACATTGTTACCTTCCCACTGAAGTGGTACCTATGTGTCTACTTGCAATTTCTTGCTTTCGAACTGCTAGGTTGATAGGAGCTGGGACAGAGACAGAAGCCTTTATTTGTGAGCTACAGACTGATACCAGCTTGGTATCAGTGGTAGAAAGCAGCCTTCCAACATCTTAGTCTCCTAGCCACAACTTTGCTGGTAGTGAGTAATGATGGGGAGATATGTGCACAGCTGTGCTCATTTTGACAAATAATTCAGCAACTGATAACATTATTACTGATTAGGTCCTTCTCCAATATCCATGGGATTGTTTAACATTCTGGGCCAAATTTATTAAGCAGTGAGTCCAGGTGGAATTGAAGTAGCTTCATAGCATTATATGTAACAGCTAAGACACATTAGCTTTAATAGTGAGAAGCCAGGAATTAACCTTGGATGTGATGCTGCTAAACTTTCTTTCTCTCAGTGAATTCCTGGTTACCAATGCAACTCCCACAGGTGAGAGGACAGGAGTAAGGCTAACCTAGCAGCATACACCAGCATACCTGCACTTGAACGCTCAGTTAGTATCTCCTAGAATTATGATTTATTGTTCTGTATAAGTACTGCCTTTTCTATGACCAGCCTTATTATCCCAAGCAGATAGTTTACTGGGCTGGATGTAGAGCCAAAGGTTGGGAGATCAGTTCTCCTTTGTGCCTCCAAAAAGATGAGTCAACCTACTCATCCTTGGGCAAGTTGCCCAGTCCCAAAGCACCACCAGAAGGAGAGAAAGGTAGACCACTTCTGAGAAATTACCCAGAAAACCCTGGAAAAGATTACCATAAGACAGAAATAACTTGATAGCAC
The DNA here is from genome assembly GCA_035047305.1 of Bradypodion pumilum. Classification (NCBI taxonomy): domain Eukaryota; kingdom Metazoa; phylum Chordata; class Lepidosauria; order Squamata; family Chamaeleonidae; genus Bradypodion; species Bradypodion pumilum. Next base: position 328,805,705 of record JAWDJD010000002.1, read on the forward strand.
ATAATTACTATTATTACAACTAAATTGAAAAGTGGTCCCATGATGTAACGTTCCCTTCTCTTTCAATTTCCTTTCCCTTCTGATCAAAAAGCCACCTACGCTAGTTCTGATTAACAGTCTTCCTTAAAGGTTTTCTCAAGTTATTTTTTTGACTCTAGATACCTCTTTTAAAACCAATCCCCACATTTTATTGAGGCAAGTCCATTTCCTCAGATTCAGATTTCCCTACATTTTATTGAGACAAGTCCGTTTTTTCTCAGACTCTGAACAAATAAAACAAAAGTTCATCTGAAACAAGAGAGTAAGGCTTTTTTAAAACAAAATACACACAAAGAAAATCTGGTGGTGGAAGTAGCAGGAAACAAATTGAAGAGAAGGCTTAGATCCCAGGCCAAGAGGTTGCTCTTCAGTCTCTTGGCAGTTTATTGAAGTATTGAAATGGATCACTATGGAAGCTTAAGGCTATTCCCAGTCATCATTTATAGATGTATCTGCTATACACCCACACTTTTTTCCCTGTGGCTTTTAATGTATGAAAAAAATAACACTATTATATAACATATCATGCTCTCCTTGAAATGCATTGCACTTTAGTCTTGCCCCCCAAAAAAGCCTTTAAAGAACATTGGTACGGTGGAAGAAATTTTTAAATAAATTTTACAGTATGCCAATATGAGCAAGTAATCTCTTTTGCACACTGAGTAGCAAGGAATTGCATGCACTCAGTCTCCTCCATTCTGACCACATCCAGATAAGGATGCACAGATTGGGATATGCTTCACTCTCAATTCTTTTAAGAGATGATCAGATCCTTATCCATGTTCACACTGAGTTTTTTATGTTATCAAATCAGGGGGGACATTCCCACAAATGGGGAAATAACTTAGTGAAAGGGCACTACACAGCACAACTAGAATAATTTCTGGCAGATTTGTTTGTTCCATTTGGTCAGATAACGCAAGAATGAGTGAAAGATGGTGACTTTTGAAGTTTGGAAGTGAGTCTACTGGACCCAGAAGAAAAGAGGAAGCAAAGGGAGAAGAGAGAAAGACCCAGGAGAGGTCTTGTGCTTCCTGGATTAGGGATATTGTTTCAGGATGGTAGATGTCAACCTCCTTCTTCATCACCAGACCAATGTCTTTCATATAAGGTATTAATCAGTGATGTGCTCCAGCCGGTTCGGCCATGTCCACCTTCTCACCACCACCACCCCTCCTCCTCCTTGAAGAGGCTTCGGAGGTGAACTGCTCCATTTCCTCCTTCGTCCATGGCTTTTCTGGGGCTCCATTTCACCCCGAAGCGCATCCCCATCCACTCCTGAATGGCTGGGGAGGTACTTTGGGGTGAAACTGAGCCACAGAAAAGCCTTGGACAAAGGGGGAAATGGCTTCAGAGGGGGATGGCTCCATTTCCCCTTCATCCAAGGCTTTCCCAGAGATCCATTTCACCCCGAAGCGCCTCCCTAGCCACTCAGGGAGCCACTCAGAAAAGCCTTGGACAAAGTGGGAAATGGAACCATTTTCCCCCTTCATTCAAAGCTTCCCCATACACTCCCAGGCCACAACCACTCAGTCACATGGCCAACAGGCCACACACACCCAGTCACATGGACATGCCCACAGTGTGGTAGTAAAACATTTTGAAGCCCACCACTGGTATTAATGTGTCTTTTTACCTTTCCCCATCTAAATCATGTTGTGTGTGTTTAATTTTAACATGTGTAACCCCATGAATGCTGGTTGCAACACAAGAGAACCCATGGGGTGAGTAGCTCCACCCTGTGAGAGCTGCTTAGGCTCTTTGCTTCATCCTGTAGTTGCCACAAAAATGCACAGATAGTTTTCACTCACTTAGTGTCACAGCATTCAATGGATGGAACACCATGTGTATACTTTTCTGACCAACAACTTTCAGAATATCCCAATTTAGCATGGCCAATGGCCATATAGACTTGGCCATCTGAGACCTGTCATCCAAAAAATAACTCTTCCTTTCCTTGCTTAGGTCCAAAGATTTCGTCATGCAACCAAACTGTGATGTAAAGCAGCCAGTATTCCTCAGGATACTGAGCCTTTTTTGGCGATGCCATCCCCTATCTGAAAGGCCTTCCAATGAAGGCTCACCTCATGCTATGTCACATTTTGTGTGCCCAAAGAATTTCCTCAGCTGTTTCACCTACTTCCTGATGTGTATTTTTCTGTTTACTGCCACCAGCAACTTGGAAAGCATTTGATAAATACTATCAAGTACAGTACTTGAATGACAGACAAACTGTTGTATAGTGTTTGAAGACACTTTCTGACAACTATTTCAATTGCTGCCACTTCTACCTGTCTGAAAATAGTGCACTCCATAAACCTTATCAACCATGAGAAAGCACATCTGACATATTTGTGACACTATACATATTACAGCTGGGTGAGTCAGTCAGTTTTGCTTTCTCCCACATATATTTTTTTAATCTGTTCTTCCCATTGAATCTCAACTGAATATGACAGTGTTAAAAAAAACTAGCAGAGGTGCCCGGACTGCATCCGGGATGGAGCCAAGCTGGGTCAGGGATACGGTGTGTGTGTGTGTGTGTGTGTGTGTGTGTGTGTGTGTGTGTGTGTGTGTGTGTGTGTGTGAATGGTATCCCAGGTGGTGTAGTTTGGGGGGGGGTTCGCAGATTCCTACGTCCTTGGCTCTGCATGGCAACCACCTCTGGTGGAGGATGGATGGTGCAGCAGGGCTGTGGCGGCCCCTATGGTGGTGCTTCACTAGGCAGCGTTTGTAAGAGGCGGCCTTTGGGGCATGTTGCTCATGCGGGCGGGCGCAAGAGGCAATGGCCGTGGCCGCAGGTGGTAAGTGGCATCCTATGCCAGAGGCCTGGATGTGACATGCGCATGCTGGTGTGCGCGCACCTGCACCAGCATCGGGCGCCCGGTGGTGATGCATGCACTCTTGCATGCACATGCGTACTGATGACAAACTCATGATCCTTGTTGGTGGGGCTTACACCCCACCCGCAGCTTCTGGACCCCCCTCTTCATCGGCTGGGACATTCAAGGTAGGCCCTGTAAACCTGTCAGTGGGGTGCGTTGCGGGGGGGATGCATACCAGATAGATAGATAGATAGATAGATAGATAGATAGATAGATAGATAGATAGATAGATAGATAGATAGATAGATAGATAGATAGATGAACCATATACAACTCCAAGCCTTTTGCTTTGGGCAAATTCAATAGCTATGTCTAATATAGGATATTCCCAGGATTCTTCACACAGTTTGTCATGTAGCCATGAAAAAGTGGTATTGGCAAAGGTGGTGTTTACACCAAGTTTGATGATAACATCAGTGACAAAGAACAATTTGAAGACAATTGTTCTGGAATGCCCATCATCCTCAACTATTTGACAGCTGTATGGATGCCATATCAGGGAGAATATGTTGCATTCATGATTGGATACCAGTGGTAATATGCATAGCAATTCTATGGTATTAGGGCTGGAACAGGGAAATGCAGTAACCTTTGCCATGTGTCTGCTTATCTCTTCCTTGCAAAGGTTCCTCTTTGGTAAATGTAATGCATTAGGTGTCCCTAACTCTGTTTGAGCATTACTCTGATTGATATGAACATCTAATTATCTGAGCAATGCTGCTATACTCCCCATTTAATCATTCATTCAGATACAAGAGGCTGATTGCATGTATTAATCAAAGGACCTTGGAATAAAGCTGCCTTTGATATTTCATTAGCACACCTTGCTGCCAGCTTCAGACTGTTCTCCTTGTTCAAGATTTCACATGCATGCCACCCTGCTGTGCTGCCTGTGTTGTTGGGAATACAAACAAAACTACTAATTCCAGCTGTCAGCAAGTTGTTCAAGAAATCAATCACCCTGACAGTAATAGATGTGAAGGGTGACCTTTTGGCTCCTAAATAACAAATGAATAATTGGAAGAGTGTTAAACTGAAAGATATGTAAGATGAGAGGTTTGTAAAATGAAATCTAAGACAAGCAAGATATGGGATCCAAAAGAGGGTTTACGGGGGAGGGTGGGTGGCTTCCCAGAACCAACCATTGCAACCAAACAGAACTGTGGACACTGATGGGGGAGAAGGAGAAACCAAGCACGCACACATTTAGTCAACACCTTTCCTACTGATGTGCTTTTGCCAGTACAGTGGTACCTCGCATAACAAATGCATCACATAGCGAAAAATTTGCATAATGAAGTGTTCGCTATGCAAGGGCAATAACCCGCATAATGAAAAAAAATTTGTTATGCAGGGGGGTTGGTAACCGGGGTATACCCGCTCAATGCGAATCCCGGTGAACAAACTTTTTTTTCGTTATGCGGGGTATCTCCCATAGGAACCGCATAATGGGAAAAAATGCATAGCAAAGAGCTCCATGGAATGGAGTTTTTTCCATTATGCAGGGTTCTAATGTATGTGTATTTCATGAAGACTCCCAGCTTGTCATTTAAGACATGGAAAGAAGAATCTGATCCATGCATTGACTTCCCTATCCTGACTCAAATTAGTCTAGTGAAGGAAGGAGAGAGGCCCTTGACTAAGCTCAAACTACATGAGATTCTTACATTGCTTTTAGAAGATAATAGCATGTCTGTTCCCCAGAGACCAATTACACAACAAAAGCAAGTCAATTTACAAGTCACAGGACATGTACAAAACTCATAGTGTGCAAAACCAACATCTCTCAGTACTTGAGAAAAGATCCTTTCTAGCGTGTTAATTACATCATCTAGTTTGATTCTGAAACTGTTAATGGATCTGTTAATATAGGCAGCCAATGTGGTATAGTATATAAAGTGTCCAACAAGGCTCAGGAGACCCAGATTTTACTTTGCTTGGAAATTCACTGGGAAGTGACAGTGCATTTTTGAACTCATGCCTGCCACATGTCCACGGAAATGTCTGCAGACACAGACAGCGCTGGCTCTTTGGCTATAAACAGAGATGAGCACTGAACCCTAGATTCAGATACAACTGGCTCTCGAGCAAGGGCAACATTTACCTTTACCATTAATTGAGAGGTTAGCTCCTTGGTAGCTTAGGTTTGGAATCTGTTGTGTCCAAATCCGAATTCTAGTTTAAAAGACAAACGGCGCCAAAGCAGATGCAGATGCGTGCCATTTCTAAAGGCACGAATTTCAAATAGCTGTCAAAGTGGGAAATGGTGAACTTTGCTTGTCCTTCAGAAGCCCACCTGAATGTATCTTCTTTAGCGGAAGGTCAGCAGTTCGATTCCCGAGTACTGCAGGACGGAAATGAGCTCCCGTCATCGTCCCAGCTCCTGCCAACCTAGCAGTTCGAAAGCAAGAAATTGCAAGTAGATAAATAGGGACCACTTCGGTGGGAAGGTAACAGCGTTCCGTGCGCTCCGGTGTCTAGTCATGCCTGCCACATGACCACGGAAACGTCTGCAGAAGCAGACAGCGCTGGCTCTTCGGCTTAGAAACAGAGATGAGCACTGCACCCTAGAGTCGGATACGACTGGCTTTCGAGCAAGGGAAACCTTTACCTTTACCTTTACCTTTAACCCCTGTCCATATTCCCTTGTCCAGTTTCTGAGCTGAATAAAGAATCACTGCTGTTAACCCGATCCTGCTGGTTAGATTACTTCTTGCACCGGACTCAACAGTATCTGAATGCAGAGCCAGAGGTCAAGAGTTTGATTCCCTACTCTGCTTCCTTGACAGGGGCTGGACTCACTGATCCATAGGGTTCCTTCCAGCTCTACTACTCTAAGATGATGATGATTAAAATATACAAAACCACAGTCAAACATTATTATAAAAACATTGACTGACATTACACAAAAGGTGCAGTAATCAAAAACCTAGGTTAAAATATATGTTACATAGCGGTGTAATATATATGCTGTTCTCAGTATAGCTGTCTTCTGTTGCTCTGATGCCATTGTTTCAGCGATTTCCAGTTGATTATAAGATTTTATGAAATTCCTCAGCATGACTCCCAGTGCCTCAATCACTATAGGGACCACCGAAGTACATTTCATCTATTATTGAGCTATTTCTATTGTCAGGTCTCTGTATATTGTTACTTTTTACAATTCTTTATCTTTGAGTCTGGTATTTCCTGGAATTGCAATGGCAATTATCCAGACATTTCTGTTGTTGTTTCTTACTGTTATGTCTAATGTATTATACTCAAGCTGTCTGCTAGTTTGGATCCAAAAATCCCACACAATTTTGACATGATCATTTTCTTAAACCTTCTCTATTTGACATTCCCATGAATTCTTGGATTCTGGCAGCTTTTTTTCTTCAAATAGCTACCATTGTATTAATTTTGTACCTTTATCATGTCTTGCTTTGTAGTCTGTCTGAGCAATCTTCATACCTGTCAACCATCCCGATTTGGCCAGGATTACCATAGAATTTGATGCCGATTGACATCATAACCCGCCCCGCGCTGCCAAAACCCCGTAATTTGGCAGCAGGGGGAAACACTTTCCATGCATGCATGGAAGCGCTCCACCTCTTGTGCAGCCCCTACGCAAGCGGCGGAGCACTTCCACGCATGTGTGGAAGGGTTCTACACAAGTGTAAAACCCTTCCACGCATGCGTGGAAAGCTACCTCGCACAAGCGATCTGCGCAGGTCCTGTTTTTTCCGGTGCCACGGGTTGACAGGTATGAATCTTTGAACATACACAGAAAAAATGTGACACAGTTTCATCTTTTTCTTGATAAAATCAACACTTGCTGTTTGCACTAATTGCATTTTAGCTTTCATTAATTAGTTTGGAGTACTTTTATGCTGCAAAAATCTGTTGTTGTAGTAGTAATAGTAGTACCATTAGATTCACAGCCGAAGACTTATAAAATGAACAGCTCAAGCCCTAACCAAGGGCCTAAGAACTTTTAATGTCTCTTCTAAGTATATATGCAATTCCAGGTAAAGTTGTTGTTTGTAGAGTTAGGATGTTTAAGTCCAATAGAGTCAAATTTCCAAATTTCTAGAGAGTTCTTCAGGTATAGCTGCAAGAGTTCCAATCATTATGGACACAACAACAGATTTTTTCCTCCATGGACACTCAACTTCAATTTGCAAATCACAATATTTTGTGATTTTCTCCAGTTGTTTGTCTTCAGTTCATGCATCTCCTGGTACAGCAATGTCAATAAACCAGGCCTTCTTCTTTTCCACAACACTTATATCAGGTGTGTTGTGAGTCAGATGTCTATCTGTTTGAATTTTAAAGTCCCACAAGATCTTGACTCTCTCATTTTATAAAACTTTCTCTACCTGGTGTTCCCAATGATTTCTACTACATTCAAATCCAAACTTCTAGCAAAGTTCCTAATGAATAATTTTTGTAACCAAGTCATGGCTTTGCAAATAATCAGTCTGTGAATTTTTGCTGCACTTTCTGATCAGATGAGCTCCTGTTTCAAAATTACAGGTGAAACTCGGAAAATTAGAATATCGTGCAAATGTTCATTCAGTTCAGTAATGCAACTTTAAAAGGTGAAACAAATATATGAGATAGACTCATTACATGCAAAGCGAGATAGTTCAAGCCTTACTTTGTTATAATATTGATGCTTATGGCTTACAGTTTATGAAAACCCCAACCCCCCAATCTCATGTACCCCATAATCATCACTTAATCTCATGTACGCTGTACACCATGATCATCACAATTATAATGAATTAAGGCATGACATCTCTCACTTTGCATATAGTAAGTCTATCTCTTATATTTGTTTCACCTTTCAAATGAAATGAATGAACATTTGCACGATATTCTAATTTTCTGAGTTTCACCTGTATATGCAGAAATTGCTCTAACTGATAGAAATCTGTTCCACACATACAACCATTTATTTTAACCAAACACTGTGCTGTACTAATGGCTCTTGCTTAAGGTTATCATATGCAGATATGACCACTATAAAGCTGTTCATCAAAAGCCAAGAAGTTGCCCCATGCAGAAAAGTACAGGCATTTTCCAGTTAGGAACCACGTGACACAGGAACTCTTCTAACAATCTATTAAAACCAAGATTGCATGAAACTTACCACAGCTAGGAAAGGTTACTGTTTAAATTACAATTTTAGAAATTGTAGGGTTTATTTATATATATACTAGCATATTTGTGCCCGGCCAGCCGGGCAGTTTTTATTTGTGGTTGTTTTTTTTGTTTTTGGTTAGGGGTGGTTTGGGTGGGGGTGTTTTGCATTTGTTGTTTGTGACTTTATTTGATTTATTTAATTTATATTTGTCATTTTAATTCTGATTTTCATTTATTTTGACTGTTTTTACTTTTCCGGCCTCTAGGTGGGGCTGTTATTAAGATTTTTGCCAGGCAGTTTTTTGGGTTGTTTTTTTGGGGGGGGATGGTTTGGGTGGTGGTGATTTGAATTTGTGTTTATTTATTTATTATTTATTTGGTTTGTTTGATTATTTTTTGACTGTTTTTACTCAAGAGTACTGCTTTTTCTTTTTCTTTTTTAATAATGACTGTTTTTACTCTTCTGGCCTCTAGGTGGGGCTGTGAGTAGTCTTTCTTTGTTGGAGAGGGAGTCCCTCTTCTCCCTGCTGCTCTGGGAAAGAAGGCCAGCGGTGGTCTCGCCATGGTTGTTTGTGTGTGTTTGTTTGCAAGGCCGTGAGGCACTGTGTCCGCCTGTGGCAGACTTGTGCTTCCGTTGCGGGAAGCTGGAGTGTTTTTATTTTACACGCATTGGCTTTTTCAGCATTGTGTGCGCTCGCGCCCTTCAGCCTGATTGGCTGAAGTGCTGATGGCGCATAGGATGCTGGGACTTGGTGTTTTGTTTGTTTTGTCTGCATTCATGTGGCAGTTTTTTTTCTGCAGCTCGATTTCAGTTGGGCGCGTCGCGTTTCCCAACGTTCTTTTTGCTTGTGCCTCTCAGCCTGATTAGCTGAGGCATGGTGCAGAGGACGTTGGGAATTGAAGTTGAATAGTGTGTGTGTGTGTGTGTGTGTGTGTGTGTGTGTGTGTGTGTGTGTGTGTGTGTGTGTGTGTGTGTGTGTGTGTGTGTGTGTGTGTGTGTGTGTGTGTGTGTGTGTGTGTGTGTGTGTGTGTGTAATATCCCAGAGCTTTGAAACCAGTGCACCAACTGTCAGCTGACATGGTACATGCTGGTATGGTAACAATGATCAGTTGACCTGTGTGTTATGCAGAAACATCCTTGTCACTTTCAAATACTGAACCAAAGTGAACTAGCCTTTCTTTAGTGGAATCAGTCTGGGTTTTGCTCTGAATTGTTTAATCAAACACTCGTGAGGTGAGGAAAATTAAACTTGATAACCACCTTGGTAATATTTCAAAAGGGCTCTTTTTTCCTTGATCATCCCTTTTTTCATTATTTGACTCTACAGTACTAAATCCAGCTCCTTTCTTTTCCTTAAAAGAGCAATACATCTAAAGAAAGTAGGAAGCACAGAGGCTTCATCATTACTATTTAATGCCAAAATCCAAATTTAACAACCAGTGGGAGATTATTGCTTTCTGTTTTATAATGTGTTATATATGGAGAGAAAGGATGATTTGATACATAGAACTTTGTTCTAGTGAAGATTAAAGTGTCAAATCTTTAAAACAAGAATGGGGCTTCTGCTGATGCCTTCAGCTACAGCAGTAATGAAAATATTGTCATAAGGTTTCCTAAATCAGCCATAAGGCTCTATTTTATTTTATTATGATTTTATGAGGTATAGTTCCAAACATCTGGAGCCTGTCAGTTCTGCTACATCAACATCTCTGAACTCTAATGGCACCCCCCCCAAAACAAAAACAAAAACACAACCAGTTGTTCTAAGAACCTACAAAAGGCAGTGTTTGTTTTCCTTGTGTGATAACCTGTTCTCATGGATGTAGATGGCAAGGAGATCGAAGCAAGACCAACTCCTAGTTACCTAGGGCACTAAGTAGCTTGTGGAGTGAGACAGGGGGTGAAAGGGCCTTACCACCAAAATTTGAGAGGTACCCCTCTCTCTAGTCATGAGCTGTCACTAGAGGCCCTGGTTCATTCACCAACTGCAACACTGCCACCTATTTTCATTTACCTTGATAGGTAGCAAATATATGGCAGGGGTGGGCAAAAGGTAGCCTGCAAACCACATGTGGTCTCCAAGGGTCAAACTCCAAGGATTTTGTGCCCCCACCCCATCCCCAGGCAACGTTAGATTTTGTAAACTAAACATTGCTCAAACTGTCCCTTGCAGAGGAAGTGGGGAGGGGATTTTGACATCCTTTTGACCTCCCAGTATTCTGGGCCCAACACACATGCCAAGATGTTTATTTATTTAATTTTACAAAATTCCATTAGAAGATACAAAAAGATTTTGTTGGTTTGTTTTGAGAGAGAAAATTCTTAGAGAGGCAGAAAGAATTCAGGTCACCCACCCAGCAGAATGAGGCAACTGACCTGGCAAAAGATTGGTGGGTAGCTAGTGGGCCATTAATTTTCCTTTAGGTGAGTCCCCTGGCCATTCTTATGGCTTGGAAGACATAGCTGTGGGTTTTACGCAGTATGTTCTGTTCCCCTTAAAACAGCCAGCTAACCTCAGGTGCCATAAGATAATGTTGGTCCATATTTGCACAACAGTTAGATTCAACACTCAGCCTGGTTTTCCCCTGTACTTTGAAAAGGGAGGGGCCTCATCTTGCCCTTTGCTTCACACAGCAACATATTTTGGGCTAGCCCTGGGTGCAGCACCATGTATTGACAAATTTTGGTTTGCTAGAGGAGCAGTGAGTGAAAGAGCAGAACAATGCATAAAGGGGTATCTGAACAGTTAAGAGTCAAACTACCTCTGGCACAGGAGAGCCTAGATCTCATGCACCCCTCAAGAATTAAAAAATTAAATTAGCCAGTGTCCAGAATCAAGTGATGGACAACCTGAACCACAATCCACCCAAGACATGTGAGCTCCTGGTCTGTTGAAAAGGGTTTTTTAAAAAAATGGGATTCAAGCTTTGCTGTACACTCCGATTTGCAGTCCTGATCCTGAAAGTCTTGATGGTAGCTAAGAATGCATTCTCACAGTTAAAACTAGTGTGTTGACATGGGAATTGAATATTTTAAAAAGGGGTATAATGAAGGAGAATAAGTTTTGGGAAATATGGAGACCATTTGTGGAATTTGTATTAGTAGATGATAAAGGAAACAAACCAATACCACATCATATGAGTTTTTAGAAGGATTAGAACTGTAAGACTGTGATCCTCAAGACTTGTATATATCACTGGGTGTTTTTATTATTATTTTGCATTGTTTACTGGATGGGTTTGTGCTCCCTTATATAATGTTAAGGTTACAGATATTTAGAAGGAAATAATAGAAATATAATCTTATATTCATAAGTGGTAAACATTATAAAGGTGGTTTATTGATGAAATTGACATGGTGGAATGTTTAAAAAAGAAATAACAACAAAGGAATTGATATATAATGAGGAGCACTATTTATGTTGAGTATGTAATAATAACAGAGGCCCAATTGGAATGCATACCCAAAAGGAAAAAGGGCACTGCCAGGTCCAAGAGGACTCCAATGTGGCTTACAGGAGCTGTTCGGGAAGTGATCAAGAGCAAGAAAAGCTCATTTAGAAGATGGAAGGCTTGTCCGAATGAGGACAGCAGGCAGAAACATAAATTCTGGCAGAACAAATGCAAGGCAACAATCAGGAAAGCAAAGCAAGACTTTGAGGAGCGTATAGCTAAAAATACTCAGAGAAATAACAAAGACTTCTTTAAGTACATTAGAAGTAAGAACCCAACTAGGAAGGCCATTGGACCATTAGATGACAATGGAAGGCAAGGGGTTATTAAAGAGGAAACAGAGATTGCAGAGAGACTCAATGAATTCTTTGCTTCAGTATTCACTGAAGAAGACAGAGGCCACATGCCCAAAACAGAGCCTATCTTCGTAGGGAGGGAAACCGAAGAATTAAGCCAGATAGAAATAACCAGGGAGGAGGTCCTTGCATGTCTTGTTAAACTAAACACTAACAAATCACCAGGACCAGATGGCATCCATCCACGAGTTCTCAGGGAACTTAAAGATGAAATTGCTGATCTCCTAGCCAAAATATATAATCTTTCCCTCAAATCAGGCTTTGTGCCTGATGACTGGAAGGTAGCGAATGTAACACCAATTTTCAAAAAAGGATCCAGGGGTGATCCAGGAAATTACCGACCTGTCAGTTTGACATGTGTCCCAGGTAAAGTGATGGAAACCATCCTAAAAGATAGAATTAATAGGCACCTAGAAGAGAAGGCGCTGCTAAAGGAGAGCCAACATGGCTTTTGCAAGGGCAAATCATGCCTCACTAAACTGTTGGAATTTTTTGAGAGTGTCAACAAGCATGTGGATAAGGGGGATCCAGTTGACATTGTTTATCTGGACTTTCAGAAGGCTTTTGACAAGGTCCCACACCAAAGGCTCTTGAATAAACTTACCAGTCATGGAATAAAGGGACAGGTCTTGTCCTGGATCAGCAACTGGCTAAGAGACAGGAAACAGAGGGTAGCACTAAATGGACACTTCTCCAAATGGAGGGAAGTAAAGAGTGGGGTCCCCCAAGGTTCAGTACTGGGACCCCTGCTTTTCAACCTCTTCATAAATGATCTAGAGGTAGGAGTAAAAAGCAAGGTAGCCAAATTTGCTGACGACACTAAATTATACAGGGTAGTGAAAACTGTGAGAGATTGTGAGGAGCTCCAGAGGGATCTCTCGACACTGGGGGAGTGGGCAAAACAGTGGCAAATGAGTTTCAACATTAGTAAGTGCAGAGTGATGCATGTTGGGGCAAAGAACCCCAATTACATTTATAAACTGATGGGGTCTGAACTCTCTGAGACAAATCAGGAAAGGGACCTTGGTGTCCTGGTGGACAACTCAATGAAGGTGTCTACCCAGTGTGCCTCAGCAGTGAAAAAAGCAAACTCAATGCTAGGGAGCATTAGGAAGGGTATAGAAAATAAGTCAGCAAGTGTCATTTTGCCTCTTTATAAATCTATGGTGAGGCCCCATCTGGAATACTGTGTACAGTTCTGGTCGCCATACCTCCAGAAGGATATTATGGAGCTGGAAAAAGTGCAGAGGAGGGCAACCAGAATGATTAGGGGACTGGAACACCTTCCTTACCATCTGAGGCTGCAACGGTTGGGCCTCTTCACTCTTGAACGACGACGTCTAAGAGGTGACCTGATTGAAGTTTATAAAATCATGCACGGTGTGGACAAAGTAGATAAGGAAAAACTGTTTTCCCTATCGCATAATACTAGAACTAGGGGACACTCCATGAAACTTTTGGGTACAAGTTCTCAAACAAATAAGAGAAAGTACTTTTTCACCCAGAGGATTACTGGTCTATGGAACTCCCTGCCAGAAGAAGTGGTGACAGCTGTCAGTCTTGACAGCTTTAAGAAAGGATTAGACAAGTTCATGGAGGAGAAGAGTATCAATGGCTATAATTATGGATACTTAAGGACAACCTCCGGGTTGGAGAGATAGGCAGGATATCTCTCAATATCATTTCCAGGGAATCCTAAGCAGGTGAAGGCATCTCCTTGGGAATACCCTGAAGGAAATGGTGAGCCACTGTGTGAGACAGAATGCTGGACTGGATGGGCTGTGGCCTGTTTCAGCAAGGCTGTTCTTATGTTCTTATGTTCTTATGTTCTTATGTAATGCTCGATAATTTTAATATATATGTGTTTTGCTTTTGTTTTTTATATATATTGTTATTATTTTTAATCTGTTTTATAATGTTTATTTCTATTTTCTTTTTTTGTACATTTTTATTTGAAAATTAAATTAAAAAATATTTTTTTAAAAAAACTAGTGTGTCACCTGTGCTCCTTCCTGAAGAAATCTGATCTGTCCCCAGTGACATGTACTGTACCTTCCAGCCTATCCACATGGAGCATTTGTTCAACTTTACTTCTAACTGTGGTACTGATACTGCATTCTTATGTGTAGCCCAGTCCTGATTTGTCAAGATGAGCTGGGTGATTTGTGGGTTTGTGTCATTTGTTGGTGTTTTTCTGCTGGTCACTCTCCCACCCCACCATACTCCATCAATGAGTAAGACAAAGAGGAGATATTGGTTTTAATATTATGATGAATCGTGGTTTGCAGCAAACCAATCTATTTTAAATATTATCTCTGCAAACTGCAAAGAAAGAAAGACAGGATATAAATGGTATAAATAAATGAAATGGAACTTGAAAACAAACATGAAGTCTCTAAATGGGACTAGAACAGTGGCACTGAGTAACAATTTTGGCCCCATGAACTTTTAAACCAAAAGGGAACTGGAGTTCCCAAGGGATCACTAAAACCATCTCTTCCCAGTTTTTCGTTTATTCATTTATGTCTGTTCTATTCCCTTTCCATGTTAATCTACATTTTTTTAAAAAAATCTGCATTATAGTCTTTATTTAGATATATATTTTCAAAACTTACTTACTCACAAAGTACATATCTCTAGATTTATGTAATTTAAATATGAACGTGTGGATGGGTTTCATGCTGAGAGCTTCCTGCAAAATTGGATGAAATGCAAATTCCATAGGACAAATGCCAGTTTGCAGATTACCTCCTTGAGATATGACTCAGGCCAGTTCACTTCAGCATGTAGACTGAACGAAACCATCAAGAATCCTCAACGGGAACTAAATTGTCAGAAACTGGTAAATAGCTATGGTACCTACCTAAGTGAGATGACACAGATGCTGATGCATAAAGTAGTGCAGTTAAGGATGGGACTATAGAGACTAATTGTTATGTTTTAATGTGAGCTTTTGTGGGTAAATCTATATATTGCACATTGAAATATAAGTGTCGGTCCATGAAATTTATTCTCAAAAGTTCACATTGAAATGTAACACTGCCATGTTTTTGTTCTTTGTTTTTGTTCTTTGTTTTTTCCCTGGATAAAAGTTCGCCCACGTGCTTAAGTTCCCTATTTCAGATATTGGATGGCATGAATTCAAGGGCATGGCTAGCAGGCTCCTGTGCCCAGAAGATTAGGAAATAATTTTCTTTGCAATACAGTTGCACAAAACTCCCATCCATTCAGCTTATTTCTGGGTGGAGGATCCTGTGAAGTGCTGTCCAAAAAGAAAGTAATGTGTCTACATCACATTAGAAGAATATCCTCTTCCCCATTGACACCTGAAGGAAGCTTTGTGGAAAGAGATCTCCCCCTGTGTATTTCTGTTTGAATAAATGAGTTGAATTAAATTGGTGGAAGGAATCGCACCCATTAGTTTCACAGTTCGGTTTCATGTATTCTCAGCAGGGTTTATGATTCACTGACAGAGCAGTTAATCTCTAATCCTGATCTCTAACCCTGTTGCTCCAATTGGAGAATCATGATGTATGACCTAAGTAGAAAACAGGACACAGTAAAGAGTCGTATTTTTTGTCCTTAGGCTTGCTATATATTTCATGGTGATTGCTAAAGATCTGTCAACATATTTGGGGGGTGGGGGAATCCTTCAGAATGATTTTTTTTTCTCTCTGCTGCTGCTGCTGCTGCTTTCATTTTGAGAGGGTATGAATAGCAATTCTTAGACCAGCAACTAGACTGCAAATTTGCCTCTTCAGTCCAGAAGCTCCCGAGTTGGACACTAGAAGAATATCACAGAGCTTGGAAAAGTTACTTTTGTAGACTCTAACTCTCAGAAACTTCAAGTCTTAGTGATGATTAGGGGATTCTGGGTATTATGCTTTTTCCCCTACATAAGGTAAAAGTAAATATATAGTACAGCTGGATCAGGAATAATTTTCTTCTGTGCAGCATCAGTAAGTAGGGAAGACATATTATGTCTTCACTGCCACCTTGAAGAATGAGGGAAAGGGAAAGGGTTGGTCTTTTCCTAATAGCATTACATGGGTTGTGATGCAGCATATCTACAAGAGGGGGCACGTTTGATGGATCCTGGGACCATTTTTCCCTACAAGGGCTGCACAGTCTAGTACAGTGGTTCCAAATGTGAATCACATTCCCCACAGGGGGGCCTCATTCCCAGAAACCTAAGTCAGTACATTGGCTGATCAGTGCTTTGGAGATTGACTTAGATGCCCTTTCAAGCTCCACCACTGCCAGGCATATCCAAGCATTGCCTTCTTGCCATCAAAGTTGCAATACCTACAAGCAAGCCCAAAACAGAAGGCTCCCTCCCTAAAGACTGCTTTTATTTAAAAAGCTACAAGTCATGAAAACTCAATGCCATCATCATTTAAATTAAAGTGACCCCCCAACACAGTAATTGGCAGTGGGAATTTCAATGTTTAGCCACTATGCCAGTGAATTTCAAAAAGATGTCGCAAGATGGAATCTACTCTTGTCTGAGTGTACAGAATACAGTAAATGCAAATTTGAGGTTTTGACAGTTTTTCTACTTCATAGAATTGAGGCATAAAATGGAAAGGGAAAAGAAATATCCTGGAAAGTGTCCTTGTAAGTCAGAATAGACTTGATGGCACATGATAAATAATTAAAATGTGATGATTGCAATGAAGAACAAAAAACACATGCATACCTCTTTTATGGATTGAAAATAATGTAATAATATATAATAATTGCATGCCTCCAAGTCAATTCTGATTTATGATGATCAGTTCTAAGGTTTTCTAGGTAGAAAATGCACAGACGTGGTTTCTCATTCCTTTCTTCTGGGGGTGCCCTGGGACAGTGCAACTTGTCCAAGACCACATTGACTGGCTCTTTTCCCTGAAAGCACAGTGGGGAATTGAAGTCCCAATCTCTGTCTCTGTAGCCAGATACCTAACCTCTGAAGTATTTGTTGTTGTTGAGTTGCACCATTGAGTCTGAACCTTTGTGATGACCCCATTGAGCACAGCATGCCATGCTCCTCTGTCATTCGTCATCCTCATACCTGTCAAGTTTTGGATTTGGAAATAAGGGAAATTTCCTGGCAAATACAGGATACTTGACAGCTGTGCTTATCCTGTGCTGCCCTCCAATGGTGGCAATAGGGCATTGCAGTCTAATTAATAAGGGTTGACGGCGGGAAAGAGGTTAAAATAAGGGGTTTTCCCAGTCAATAAGGGATACTTGACAGCTATGGTCATCCTATGGAGGCTGCCCACATCTATGCCCACTGCATCATCAATGCTGTCTATAACTGAACTAACTGAACTATACAACCAGCAAAACTATTATCTTGTTGTAATGTTATATCAAATTGGAACTGGCTTATAGCAATCTTCATGGGGCTTTCAAGATAAGTAAGATATTTTAGTTGTCTTTTACCTGTTCCGCACCTTTAGTAAGTTTCCATGGTTGAGCAGGGGTTCAGATTTAGGCCTCCGGAATCCTATTATGTCACTCTGTCCACCACACACCACTGGATAACACAGTAATAATGCAATAAAAATAATGCATGTGCCTGGGGAAGTGTATTTTGATTCATAAAAGCTGATGTTGAAACAAAACTTTTCACAGCATTTTGTCCTTTGTGTTTTTCTTTAGGAAAAAAGCAACCCTTGGAATTGTTCCAGTAATGTAGAATACACAGTAATGTAAAAAGATCAGCAATCTAGGATGTCATAATTCAGTTCAGCCACAACAAGAATTTATTTGCTTATTAATGGTGTCAATAGCACAATATGGTAAAAGAATCCCAAGATGGATGGGAGAGAGAATTGTGTGTTTATGTCCTTCATGTCCTCCTTGTTTTGTTAAATTACAGCTTGTTGTTCTATTTCTCAGCCTGCTGTGAGTGGAAGTATGTTGCTGCCAAACTGTGGCTACAGTTTTGTAATCACATGGGGAGCCCAGTGGTTGAGAAAAAGAGTCATCATTAAAAATAGATCCTCTGTGGTTTAAAACCAAGGGAAAGTCTGGCTTCTGACAACATCAAGAACCAGGTTTCGTATTGCTGAATGAATAAAAGCAGCAGGGCAAATGAAAGTGCGGTGCCAAAATGGCCGCCGCGCTCTTTGCAGCCCCACCCCCCACCCGGACTCAGACATCCGGGTGAGTTAGGGGGCGTGGCCACCCCTCTATAAAAGGGGTGGCCATGAGGCAGCCGAGCTGCCATTTTAGAAATAGCGACGGAGAGGAGAAGTTTTCTCCGTCGCTGTTTGTTTCCCGGGAGGACTGCGGTGGCTCAAGGGGTTAAGATGCTGAACTCTTTCTTCCATTACAGAGCCTAGCTACCGCTGGCTCTGGGCGCCCAGCGCTATTGCGATCCCCATACAGGGATCTTTCTATTTAGCCCGCCGGGGGATCGCGGTGGCTCAAGTGGCTAAGACACGGAGTTCGTCCTTGCGTGAAAGGAGCCTCATGCAGATGAAAATCCTTTGTTAGGGCTGGCCCCTGACTGCAGCCTTGGGCAAGTTATACAGTCCCTGGTTGGTATTCTCTACCCCAGGGGTGCCCAAACTTTATGTGGGACTGCAGTGGCTTAAGTGCCTAAGACGCTGACTGGGAAGTGGAAGGTCAGGGGTTCAATTCCTGTGTACTGCAGGACAGAATGAGCTCCCGTTTTCAGTCTCAGGCCGGCCCTTCGGAGGATGCGGCCCTCGGCCCACGGTTGCCGGCCATGGGTCGGAACGATTGGGGGGAGGGCCTGGTGCTGGCTCACAGCACGTTTTCCCCATTAGGGGCTGGAGTCTTGGGCATGGCCCTATTCTGGCCCAGGCTCTCAATTTAGGGCCTCTGGCCCAATTCCTATCGGGCCGTCCGGCCCACCTGGCCCACCTACAAGGGGTTTCCGTGGCAGAGGATGCCTGGTTAGCACGTTTGGCTGTGCTGGAGGCATCCTTAGCAATCCAGTGGGTGGGGGCCCCTTCCCTATCTACCGGGCCCCCCTTTTGTGTCTGCCGGCTACTTCAACTGCTGCCAATCTGCAACATGTGGCCAGCCGGGTCGAGCTTATTGAGACACTCCGGCCTGTGCCTGCCGCTGTCTCGCTGCTCCCTGTTTGTCCAGAACTGCGACTGGAGTGCGTTGGAGGTCGCCACAGAGCTCGATTTCGGTCGCGAGCTCCGACGCCCACCGTGGGCCGGAACCCCCAGTGGGGGCGGCTCACGGGGGTGCAACTAGTGAGTATTAGGTTCAAGTTGAATACACCCAAATCATAGTCCACTTTCAGCGGTGGGGTTCAGTGCTCATGGTCTTGCCAATGTGAGGCTAGTGGGCATCACTTGCCATCCTATCCCAGTGCCCCTTGGTTGCATTCTGGCACGACGTTGGGGGTGGGGTTTTTCCGCCCCCGGGGCAGTACGTGGCATCGCAGGGGCTGTCCAGGTCCCGCTGCATATGCCCTGTGTACATCATGTACCGGCAACGGCCTTGCCGACGACTGGTTATTCATTGCCCCCCGGTGATTATCTGACCCAGACCAGGAGGGAAAAGATTTGGTGGGGGGGGAAATACGTGGATATATTCTCCCTATGAACTGAGATCCCAATAAGGATAGGAAGTATGGTCAGGAGGACAGAGACATTGTGTGGTCCCGCCGTAGTAAGCCACCACGCACTGGGGCGTCCGCCCCCGGGACAGTGCCGAGCATCGCAGGGGCTGTCTGGGTCCGGCTGCGTATGTACTTTATACAGAACGTGCCGTCAAGAGCTTTGCCGACGGCCGGCTATTACTTGCCTCTGGTGGATTATTGGCCGCAGGCCATGAGGGGTAAGGGCGGAGGGGGACATGTGGATATTCTCCCTATTGAACTGCGAGCCCACTAGGAGGAGAGAGAGGGACAGGGCTACTGAGACAAAGAGATGTCCCATCGTCGTGAGCCACCGCGCACCTTGGGCCAACTGGTTGGCGGCATACCTTGTACGTATGGTGGTATGCCGCAGGGCTTGACCTGCTTGGGCCATCCTGGTGCTTCCATCCATCGCTAATATTCAGGGCGATGGTTGATTGGATGGGCCCATGGCAGTTGGCTTACGGTGAGGAATGTGGATGAGGGTGGCTCTATACCCTGAGGGGAGGTGGGATGAGCCCTGTCAGCAAGTGTGCTCGTGTATATCACTCCCACGTGACTGGTACCTGGTGATAGGTACCATGGTGGTCGTGCTGAGCAGTGGGCTGCTCAGACACAGGCTCCACGCTAACTGGTCGGGCAGGGGGTTCCAGCCCGCCTGCTGTGTTCGGCCTGCTCAGCTGACGATGCGTGTACTAAGCACCACGGTCGTTACCGACTTCGTGTCCCCTTTTGCGCTGGCCCTCATGCCGCCTCCCCATGCCCACGGGTTGGTGGGTTACGGGGCAGAGTTAGGGGTGCACAGGGGCGATCAGAGCTCCGTCTGAAGCAACTAACCTTGTCATAAGCCAGCCCCCCCCCCGCCCCAATTGTTATAGTCAGCCTGGAGAGATGGCACTCATTTCATCCAAGAAGGAATTGGGCGGGATACCTGCTGGAGGGTTTTCTATGGGGGCTTTTGTATCCATTCGGGGGTGTTGGGGGTCCCAGGATGCTACTAATCTGGTTCCCTTGCAGGGTAACGAAGAGGGGGCTCCACTGTCCAAAGATAAGGGAGTTGGGGCTATGAGAGTAGCGGGGGCCCTTCTTGGAACCACCTTTCCTAAGTCGAATGTCTCCCCCATAAGCTCATTCGGAACTAGAACTAGGGTGAATGTCATTTAATCCTCCGTTCAGCTTACCCTGTGGGTTCTCCATTCAGGGATGCCATTCCTGATGACCTTGTTCAGTCAGGTACTCGTAGTTGGTTCGGCTACTATGGGTGGCACGCTCACGCAGTTCTGGTGCTGTTTTGGCACAGTGTGATATGCACTCGGCTTTCAGATTATTGCCAGTGCACCCAATGATTTAGACCGATTGGTTTTTTAGGTTCCGAGGGGAATTTTACTTAGATAAGGCCAACCCCCTTCTGACTGAGTAATTCATGTTCAGCACTCGACCGATTGGGGACTTCACTCAGTGGCCTTTTGCTCACAGGTTGGGGTCTCGGTCTCTAGCCCATTACCTCGACGACTTTGGGTTCGGGGGTGAACGGGGCTTGGACACGTGCACGCGTCTCCTCATTACATTTCAGACACTCAGGTGGGAACTGGGTGTCCCCTTGGCGCCTGAATAGACCGAGGTCCCATCTACTAAGCTCACATTTCGGCATCTACAATGTCGCGCGGGCATCCGGGTTAACCATGAATACGGTGGCATGGATCTCTGCGGCGAGTTTGGCATTGATTACCAAACATAGAGTGTGCCCTCGTGAGCTGCAGTTAATTCATGGCCACCTTAATTTTGTCCAGTCTGACTTAAATTACTCCTGGGTTTAACGGGGTCTCTTCCTCGAGATCAGACCTGATGGTCTGCCCTAGATTTCAAGTACTGTCGGATACCTCCGGCTCCCGGACTTATGGGGGTTTACTCTGAGGGTGGGTGCACGGATCGCCTCCGCGATCTTACCTTCCTTGTGTTTTTCCCATTTTTGAGAGCACTGATGTTATGGTGCAATGAGTGGGCCTACTCAGTGGTCCAATTTCGGTGTGACAGTACGGCAGTGGTGCACATTGTCAACACCCAGACATGCAAATCCCCCAGGGTCATGACATTAGTTTCGCGGTGTGGGGCCCGTTTTGGCACCATTTACTTAAGATAGGCGTCGCGTTGATTGCGGCTACGTTTGGGGTACTCGGAGGTGGATAGGCGCCTACGCGCAATTTCAGATATGTACGTCCCCTCACTGCATGAGTACCTAGTTATGTCCTTCACCTTTTTTCTCCTCTTTTACAGATCCTAGGGGTCTCAACACACCGGTGGCAGGGGGCTGGTGGGCCGCAGCTATGTACACTGGGCAGCAGTATATGCTGCAGCGACAGAGAGTGGACCCCGGCTGGGCTGTGTGCATCCGCACGTATGCTATGGTATGGTATGCGCGGCACATGGGGGTGGGAACTGTGGCCATTCCTGCTGTCTGACAGGGATGCTGGACCGCCCAATGTTTTACAGGCACCTCGGCGGCAGCGATCTTATACGGATCACTGCTGTTACTAAACCGTCGAGGGGCTGTGACCTGGCATTTTATATCACGTATGGCTTACATACGGTCGCTATGGTCTAACATCGTGCCGAGACACCAATTTAGGGGAGATGCGGATCTCCCTAGTTCGGACTGTTCCGGCAGTCAGTGGACGGGGCTGTGGCTCCGGCCCGTTCTGAGCATGGCTGTGAGACGGCCATTGGAGACCGGATAATAGGCTTACACAAAAAATTTGCTGGTAGGCAGGAGAAGGGGTCCACCTGTCGGCTAGAGGTATGTACCTCGTTCTGGGTGTGATGCAAGCAGGCCTGGCGACCGAGCTGACGGTCTTGGGGGGGGCGGTGAGTCATCATGGATGCCTCCCCGTGTGGCAGGTAGCACTGGTAAGGTAAATATTTATGACCCACAGGCAGGTTCGCAATTGACTGGCCAACACTTAGACAGGTACAGGTAAGAATTATAATTGGCTGAGTACCAATTGAAAGTTATAATTTGGACTAGGGCATTATTCAATAAATGTGGCCCAATGCCTTTATCCATATACCAGTGTCTGAGTCTTTCTTTGGGGGGTGCGCCTGCAATGAAAGCGTGGTGCCAAAATGGCCGCCGCGCTCTTTGCGGGCCCCCACCCCCACCCACCCAGACTCAGACATCCGGGTGAGTTAGGGGGCGTGGCCACCCCTCTATAAAAGGGGTGGCCATGAGGCAGCCGAGCTGCCCTTTTAGAAATAGCGACGGAGAGGAGAAGTTTTTCCCTCCACCCCCTCCCTAGTGAACAGTGTGATATTTTGGTCGCTTCGGGGCCGGGTGGGAATTTTTGGTCTGAACCTACAATTGGCCTCTGGGTTCTGGCTTTTTTGCCCATCCCACACTGTTGCTAAGGTTTGATATAGGGGTTTTGCTCTTGACTTTGGTCACATGGGCGGGTAGCACTGGTAAGGTAAATATTTATGACCCACAGGTATCCAGCAGGTTCGCAATTGACTGGCCAACACTTAGACAGGTACAGGTGTAATAACGTTGACCGGTCAACGACGAACCAGGCAAAGGGGTGATGGCAGGAGCTCTTCAGCATGCATCACCCCGTGATTTGACGGATACACGTCAGAGGGTGGGGTCAGTAGATAGTTTATTGACTACGGTCAACAATTTGTTTGTCTCAACAAACAAATTGATACAAATGGATACATTGTAGCTAATTGCCATTGGCAATTTTGGGAGGAACCTTACCAGTGTTACTGCGGCCTGCTTGCCTTAAGAATTATAATTGGCTGAGTACCAATTGAAAGTTATAATTCGGACTAGGGCATTATTCAATAAATGTGGCCCAATGCCTTTATCCATATACCGGTGTCTGAGTCTTTCTTTGGGGGGTGCGCCTGCAAAGGCCCATGCTCTGCTTTGGTAGAATCAGTTGAGGCATGTCTGATGAGTGTGGATGTGGTGCAATGTTATAATTGAATCTCAGCTGACCTATTAAGTGACAGTGGCTCAAGTGGCTAAGACACTGACTGGAAGGCAGCAGGTCAGCATTTCAATACCTGAATACTGCAGGATGGAATGAGCTCCCATCTTTGTCCCAGTTCCTGCCAACCTTGCAGTTCAAAAGCAAGAAATTGCAAGTAGATAAATAGGGACCACTTCAGTGGAAAGGTAAACAGCATTCCGTGCACTCCGGTGTCTAGTCATGCCTGCCCTATGACCATGGAAATGTCTGCAGAAGCAGACAATGCTGGCTCTTCGGCTATGAAACAGAGATGAGCGCTCAACCCTAGAGTCAGATATGACTGGCTTTCGAGCAAAGGTGACCTTTACCTTTACTATTTTTGCTTTCCTGCTTTCAGGACCTTTTTTGTGTTCTCTTCTTTCAGCATGGCTCCAACATGTGCTAAAATATGAAGACAAGATAAGACTTTGACCCCCTGGGAAGAGGTCACACAGTGTACATTGCCCTTGGTTCCAGAATTGTTGCTTCTAGTTTAGCAGACATAAAATGAGTTCCATGACAGACTTTTGCCACATAATCAGAAGGTTTTTCTGATCTTCCCTTTTCGGCCACACCACAATTGCTTCCATGCTCCAAAAGTAACATGAGAAAAATCCTAATGGACTTAGCTAAGTAAGTAGCTGTGTCAGCATAGAGTCATACCCCACCAGCCCAGACCCAGCTCGCAACATGATATTGCTGTCATCACCTCCATATTTTAATATGGGACTTCCCTGGCATTGTTATGACCTGATTTGCTTCTTCCAATTTCCCTTTGCCGCTTCCATGTCACATGATATGGGGTTGGATCTCTTGCAAAAAAATGAAGTAACCTGTTACCACAGAATTTCAAGAAAGCTTCCTCCCTCTCTGCAGTAGGGGAATTGGGAACCTTATGAGTTTTCCTGAAATTTCTCCTTTGTTCCAAATAAGGAATATTTTGCTATATATTTTTAATAAAAAGGACACCTTGGCTGCTCTCAATATTGGCAGACAGTTCTTTCACTCACTTCCCAATCACTAGCTCTACAAGGTCATTCTAATCAAACTTATTTTGTCTGGCCTTTACATTGGGGATGGGTGGCAAAGAGCTGTATCCTTGGAATTTAATACAGATATTAAAAGCAGAGAGTGCTTATAACAGGAGGTCTCAGCCTTTTTAAGCAGGGGGCCAGGTTACACTCCCTCAGACAGCTTGCGGGTTGGATGGCCATTTTGCCCTTCCTCCACCTCCATTTAACTGGAGGCCAGTGTCAGCACCGGCACCATCTCTCCGCAAGAGGAGGCCATTTGCATTTGGGGATGTTTGGGGTGCCCAGTGGGTGGTGGGGAGGCAGCGACTCCGCTGTGCATGCCTTGCCTCCTCCATGAGCCAGCTGCAACTGTCACCACCACCTTCTTCCCCACTGGAGAGTAACACCTGGGCTTGGAAAGGTGGTGCGGCAGGGCCTTTCCAAGCCCTAGCAGTATGAAAGCAAGAGACTGCAAATAGGGCCCTCACTGCCTTTCCAAGGCCAGGTGCCGCTCTCCGGCGTGGAAGTAGGATGTGGTGATGGTTGCGGCTGGCTCAGGGAGTAAGCAAAGTGCATTGCATGCAGAGGAATCCATCTCCCTCAATGGATGGAAGGAAGGAAAGGAAGGCTCCAAACCTGAGGGAGCACGTGTGGACATGGCCCCACCTCAGTCAGATGCCTGCTGGCAGAGTTTGTTTCTGTCTCAGATTTGCCCTGCTCTGAAATGTGGTTTGGATTCTCCCTCCTTCCCTCTTGCCGTCTTTTATCTCTTTCTCTTTCCCACCCCAGTAAATTAAATTAATAAATGTTATTATTTTACATTAATTAATTAAAAATAAATTGATAAATTAAGTTAATGTCCCTCCCTGCATCAGTCTGGGAGGATATATTTTTTTTGGGGGGGGGGGGTGATGGAGGTAACAGGAATATATGGGATTCCCCCCAACCCCCTAACCCAAATAGGTACCCTCATCACTCCATGTCTAGCTCCCTCCCAAGGTGGCCAGCACACCCCAGGTGCACTGCATGGGCAACCTTTCTTCTACCCTTAACAAGAAAAGCAAACTATTATTTAAAATGTAGCTGTGGTAAGACCCTAGACCAGGAGTTCCCAATCATTTTTTCACTTCTTTGCAGCCAATTCCCATAAACTATACCCCTCATAATAGCATAATATTTGGAATTAATATGGTTGTTGTTACTTAAACTTTACATGTTATAACTGTAAATATATACCTCAATAATGGGATTAAAATCAATGGGGAAAAATGAACAAACTGCATATTTATTTACAAGCAAAGTTCAAAAGATAATGAATTCACGTCACAGATTACATTTTAAACACTACATTGCATTAATTAATACATTGCATGTGTTATTTAATTTAGTAATTGAAAAACAAACATATTTTGAAATAATATTTATAGTGCACACAACAATTATTCAGTTTGATTCTTCAGTTTGTTTTGAGGCACATTTTTTTTAAAATCAAGATCCAGTGACGTAAAATACAGTATTAAATCTGGAAGTGCATTCAACTTACTATGGCATTTTTAAATAAAGGCATAAGAGAAAGCCCTCCTCATCAGTTCAATGTTTTGTAAATGACAATAGAAACTTAAGAAAGCTGTTCATATTCTCAGCTTCTGTCTGCCCAAAAATAATAAAGGAGTTTTCTTTGAATTCATATTTTTAGTGGGATAAACAGAAACCGCCTCCTTGAAGATCCTGGTATTTTTGAACCAAAATTGGGCACACCCTGGTAACAGCAACCCTGTGTTGCCAGCCAATTTTTCTCACACTAGGTCAGGTGAAAAGAACTGCAGAATGAACTCACCAATAGGTGCCTTCATTTTGGCAGTTTCATGTCTGGCCTAGACACAGAGGAAGGAGACAAACAAGAAGTTAAATCAAGTTATTTTTTCCCCTTGATGGATAATCTGGCAGTTTGGAAATATTCTTCCTGAAGTTTGTCTTCTTCAGTTAGCAATCCAGTCATTCTCTTTTCTAGGTTTTCAGACGTACTTCTCATAAAATGATTTTAAACATCTCAAGTGTTGTTATTTTCTCACTAATTTCCTGAGTAAGTTGTAACTTGTTCTCAGATAAGGAATTGCTTAGAGTTTTAAATATTTCAGGTTTAACGTTTTCAATGCATGACCTCCAAAACTCTAATTTTAAAATCATACAATCAATTTTGTCTTAAACTTTGAAGCGTATTATTGTACTTTTCCAAAGTGCCAAATTTAGAATGAATTGTTCAAAAGAGGGATAAGCATTCATTTTCCTCACATGTTCTTCTCCAAGTATACACATAATGGCATCCTTTACCCCAGGAGAAGTTATTAAATTCTGAGCTATAGTATGATCCTTATCACATCTACAATAACTAATATTATAGGAGGCTTCAATTGCATTTTCAGAATCTTTGAATATCAGAATATCTGATAATACATGAATTAAAACATTAATATAAAACATTTTTATCACATAACCCTAAATGTCCTAGTTTGTACACCTGGGGGTATGTATATCCCAAGTTGAGAATCACTGCTCTCAGCAACTGAGGGAGCATTTAAAGGCTCCAACCTCCAACCAGGGCAAGTCCCAGGTTCAAGTTCTAGTGGTATGAGAAATGGAGGAAAGTTACTCCTTATTCACTTCCCCCATATACCATATACAGTGGTACCTCATACAATGATTTTAATCCATTCCATGGGGCTCGTTGTTGTACAAAACAATTGCTATACGATACATGCATCGTATAGCGATTTTCCCTATGGGATGCATCATACAATGGTTTTTTTTGTTGGTTTTTTTGCTAAGTGGTTGTTCCAATTGAAAAATTGTTGTATTATTTTTTTCTCCATAGGAAAAATTGTTATGCGGGACACCATTTCCCCCAAAACCTAATTGTTATGCGATTCCATTGCTATATGGGGCGATTGTTGTATGAGGTTCCACTGTACAATCATATACAGTATACCTCTATCATGTCTCCTCTTACTGTCCTGTTTTTCTGGTTAAACATGCCAAACATTGTAACCTTGCTTTACTGTTGAGTTACTCCAGCCCTTTCATCATCATAGTTGACTTTTTCCATTCCTTTTCTACTCTCTTTACAATATCCTTCCAGGCATTGCATTGGTGTTTCCCTCCACAGTACTATTTTTATATATAAATTAGACTACTGACCTTGTATGTTATCTTTCTGTTACACCAGCAAGCCCCTCTTCTCAAAAGGGATGGAACAAAAATGGCACATTTGACTTGAAGAACATATATTTACACAACGAAGGTTGAATCCAAGGTTTGCTGTCATTCTTCCATTTTCAGTTACACATAGCAACATCTATCACTAATGAGATCAATGATGGATACACACAAGTGGCTTTGGAGAATAACATTTTGGGAAAGGCCTGGGTAACTCTCTTGTACTAAGTATACAAGAATGTTTTAGCTGGAGCTCATGAGACTGAATGCTATTGATTGAACAACCATGAGTTACATCTCATTGTCAGTCATAAAATTAGCAACAGTTCAACAATGATTCTTCATGCTATTTTTATAAATACACTCCACATGTTAATGAAGCAAAATAATACATTTCACTTTGTAAACATCCGTTCAAATCAGCATATGGATAAGTAGAAGCCGTGGCAACGTATCATTATTACTGTCAGAAAAATATTCTGTGATGGTTTGAAGAACCTTAACTATTCTTACTTCTTGTTTTCAGCTTCTTGGGCAATATGAAAAGCAAGTCATCATTGAAAAGGATGTTATAGAAGGAATAGTGGCTTTGAGGCAAGTTTAGAGGCAGTATTAAAAACAGCTTCACCATACCTAGGAGTCAATTTTCTGCCCCTGAGATCATCCAAAGGTTACATTCTCCACAAAAAATGTGATTTTTTTTAAAAGCCTACTATTCCTTTGAAAACTGGACAAAGCACCCAACTAATCTATTCTGATCCTAGAAACCTCTAAGCCTGGCTTTTCTTTTTCTTTCATCTGTGGACCCCCTTTTTATCCCTGGAGGAGATAGAAGTCCCAAGGCGACATTTACTCACTGACCTGATTTAAAGGCCAGAGGGAATTTAGAGAAGTTTCCTTTACCTGGAAATCAAACTAAACCAAGTATGGAAGAGAAAGAAAATGGAGTGGTGCTGAACCCCCTTTCCTGTAAGTGTTGAATTACAATTACCATCACCACCACCTCCATTGGCTATACTTGGCTGGGTTGGTGTTGGCAGCAAACCAGGAAATGTTGGGAGGGCCAAAAAGTGCCTGCTATTGCCTAAGAAGCCTCCTTAGGCAAACATTCCTGTCATCCTAATTTAGCCACCAAGTGTCCTCTCTGAAAGAGGACATGTCTCTAGCCGAAAGCATGTCTCTAGCCGAAAGTAATATACATATTACTATTTTTTTTCATGTGCATCCATAAATACAAATGCAAATTTTGTTGGAATTATCCATCTGTTATTTTGCATATGCCTGATGTCGTTTCTCTTTTGGGGCAATGCATAAATGATCATCCTAAACAAACACACCCATCCCAAACATAATGGTAGGAAACATAAGAGAGGCAAAGGAACAGCAGCAACATCAAGCAAGATACATACCTCAAAACACTAGCAAAGAGATCCCTCCTCAGTATAATCTAATTCATAATCCATCCCTGAATGTCAGAAATGATGCCAAGTAAACATCCTGTCCTATGGTAAATCTAACTGGCAACCATAGACCTATATCAGAGACTCTAAATATGCAAAGGAACCTTTTCCACTCATCAGTCCTTCCCTCCCTCATTCCCTCCAACTATAGCAATGTGGATAGTTGTTTTGAACTACAACTCCTGGAGTGCCTCAGTCAGCTACATTCCAGAAAACACAAATTCATGCATGTTTAGTTCAGATAGTATGATGGCAAATCGACTTTAATTAGCCATCAATATGGATTAGTTGTGAAATTAAATTTTTCAGTGCACATCTAAAAGTGCAAGGGTGAAAAATGTAACCAAAACATGTTTCCAACCACACATATCACCTTCTCTTAGGGATATGTATTGGTGCAGCATTATGTTAAATATACACTGAGTATCAACCTTGCATTTGTTTCTACAAAACATGTGAAATAGCACTGACCTTATTACTCCCATTGGTTGTCTGCTTTGTGTACCAAAATAACCTGAGTAGTTTTAGCTTTAAATCTTGGCTCCAGTGACAACAGGTACCATTCACTGCTTTTGGCCAGCCCAGTGGACCAGGTAATACTGAAGTTTAAATCAATACCCAGCCAAGAAACAGAGCAAGCAACTGCTGGCTAGTCATTTTCTCACAGCCTAAACAACCTCATGAGGTTTTCATGAGGACAATACAGATGAAAGAATTCACATATGCTTCCATGAGGTTCCTGAGAAAGAAATGAAGGTGGGGTGAAACTGTTATGAATAATAATACAGTCTTTGGGGATTTTGTTATATTCGCTTTCACTGAGAACTATTAAAAGGGGATGAGTTCTTTTCAACCATTGCTAACCATGGCTTTTGGTTATTTGAAGAATTCATTATTTTGGCAAAGCACTGAGTCTCCAGGAAGAAGAGCCAGCCTTTATGGCCGTTTATTATTATTATCAACATTAAAAAGTCAGAGAGGGAAAAGCATGCAAACACATGATGCTCCTAAAAAGAGAGCTTTCGGTCTTAAAAAATAACAAACACCACCACAATACCAAAATGATCGGGATGAAAATGCACAATAAAATATACTGTTAAGATTTCTGAAGTCTATCAATTTCACAAAGACACTTACTGCAGGAGGAAAAGCAATAAATTGCTACTGACAAAATGTCAGAGAGAGCACTGAAACCATTTGATTTTTATATTTCCACACACACACACTTTTGCATGATGAAAGAGATGTAAAGCCCTAGCCCGCTTGCTTAAAATCAAAAATAGCAAATACATGAAAAGAGAAGGGTATGACACCCACTCACTGTTCCCAACCTCCATGGATTCATGCCTCTTTTGAAATAAGTGTGTATCTACATTCAACAGGGGAGGGAAAGCAAGGGAGGGAGACCTGTGGTAAGATGTCTACAAAAAGATACACAGCATGGGGAAGGTGGATAGAATGATGATTTTTCCCCTCTTATAAAATAGTAGGACCTGGAATCACCACCAACGCTGAACAAAAAGAGCGTCTGTTAGATAACACGAAGTATGTCTTCATTCAGCAGGTTATTAAACTATGGAAATTACAGCTGCAATATGTGGGATGGATGGGCACTGACTCTGGTGATTTTAAAAGAGAAAAAGAGGTGTAAAAGCTGAAAGCTCCCAGATATTAGCACACACACACCAAAAAAAGTTATAGTATTCTAACAGTAAAGCATAAAATCCCAGTGTTGTCTTTTAAAACAACCAGAAGAAGGAGAACCAGCAATATCCAACACCTAAACTATTGTTGTCTTACATTATGCATAGCCTGCATTTATATCTAGTGAGGAAAGCCTGAAGTTGAGAAAATTAAAAACAGCAACTTTCTGGAACAACTAGGAGGAGCAAATGTGGTCTATGAGTACAAATTCATAGTTCAGGCAATCAAAATAGACAGGGATGGCCAGCTTTAAAATTATGAAAGTTTGAAGAGAAGTGGACACACACAATCTGCTGATTACCAACTACCAATGTTTATACTACCTATTTTAGTTAAAGAGCTTCACAGAGAGAAAAGGTGCTTTGGTGGGTTTTGTAGAAGGTGGGTAGCAGTATTTTGCAGAGCGTTTGTAGATTAGATTCCCAAGGCTCATAAATGCTTCTGTAATATTTACAGTAGGCACAACATATATTTAAAAGCCTTGGTAGACCAGATTAAGGCCTTATGTGATCCAGTAGTGTAGTCCAGTAATCTAAGTGAGATCAGTGGTTCCCACAGTGAACAACTAAACCAGTTCTAAGGAAGCCTCTCCAGAAAGTCTCACAAATCTGAAGCTGGATGAATTATAGAAGTATGATTTGCTATATGGGACTAGGTAAAGGTAAAGGTCGCCCTTGCTTGAAAGTCAGTTGTATCTGACTCGATAATGGCCAAAGATGCAGCACTGTCTGTGTCTGCAGATGTTTCCATGGACATGTGGCAGGCATGCCTCAATGCCAGAGTGCACGGAACACTGTTAACCTTCTCACCGAAGTGGTATCTATTTATCTACTTGCAATTTCTTGCTTTATAACTGCTAGGTTGGCAGCAGCTGGGACAGAGATGGGAGCTCATTCCATTGTGCGGTACTTGGGTCTCGAACTGCTGACCTGCCGACCTTCCAATCGTGAAATTCAGCATCTTAACCACTTGAGCCACCGTAGTCCCTATATGGAACTAGAGCTTCCAAAATGCCCCAGCTAGCAGTCATTCTAATATTTCCCGTCTCAGGGTTGACTTGCCTTGATGAGGTATAGTCGTCTTAGGTCTGGGGTACATACAAAGAGCCTCCTCGGAGATTATGGTAGCTTTGAACCACAATTGGGTATGCCCCGGGCAATGGCCACCTTGTGCTGGCTAATCTTCATGCTAGGTCAGGCAAAAGGAGCTGCAGAATGAACTCACCAAAAGGTATCTTCATTTTGGCAGTTTTACATCTGGCCTGGACTCAGAAGAACAAGAATAATCACAGGTCTCATTTTTTCATATCTAATATCCATCTAAAGATGTTTAATCTAGTGGCCATTCTCACACCTTGCGGAAATAAATCCCTTAAGACTATTCACATTATCACATTTGCATGTTTGAACTGATTAGTCTACTAACTCCCACACTGAAATCAGAACAACACTTCAACTGACTCTAAGGCAGCGCTTCCCAAATTTATTCTATTGTGGAATGTTTTACAAATTAATTTTAATGGAATGTTTTAGGTTTTGTAATAGAAAGATAGGATGCTATGAAGCCAGCTCCAATTGATTTTCAAATGGTTGCAAAACAAACTTATCTTGGAAGCTGATGCATCACATCGAAAGGATGGATGCAAAATAAATTTTGTGGCATTACCAGGGCCATAGCCAGGGGATGACCAGGGTGGGCAGGGCCGCCATCAGGGCAGTACTACCAGTACTGCCATATAGGACCCGGAGCTGACAGGGGCCTACCGCCGCCAGCCATAACTATGTGTGTGTTTGGGGGGGGCAATAGGATTGCTCAGTATGGGGCCCAGAAATTTCTGATGGCAGTCCTGAGGGTGGGCATTGCCCACTCTCAGCAGTTTGCCCACTCTCATACTCACCCACATCTAGAATCCTGGCTATGGCCCTGGGCATTACACATTTGCCAATGAGTTCTACCAGAATTTCTTATTTTTTCATGGAACACTTATTGACCTTATATGGAACACCAGTGTTCTGCAGAACATAGTTTGGGAAACACTGTTCTAAGGTAACATCAGAACAATATTGATATACAGTAGTCTGACATACAACAGATTAGTAGAGGTATACACCATTCTCCTGATATGGGACACCATTATTATCAATATATCAGCTAAAAATATTCCAAATCAAATTAAAATCAGAACCAAAGAAAGTGGGGAGAAATGATTATGATTACTGGAAAGAATGCAACATATAAGCAGGATTTATTTAATAAACATCATGTAAATTACTTTATTTAACTTTATGTTCACAAAATATTTTTATTATATGTATGAAAGCAGCTTACAGGCAATAGAATTATGAAAACATTCACAATACATAAATAACATAAACCTGATTCAGGATGTATATTTTCATTAGGCTTTTAATTTGTCTCTCCCAAGCTTCTTTTGCCAAAAACATCTCTTGATAAATGTTCTGTTTCTTCCAAAGCAATTTTTAAAATTAAAATCCCTCTTTTTTATAAAAAAATAATTCTAAGATAATTATCCTGGAATGTATTTATAAATTAATGCTGGTGACTGTAGACAAAAGCAAATTTAGTGTTTTTATGTTACATTACTATGAGAATGTAGTAGGGATTTGGGTTTCATGGTAGTAAAAAAGTAAATCTTGACAACTCAGGGAGCTCAAGAGATAGAGCTGGAAAATTTACTTTTTGGACTGGTTGGAATATTCTGGGTAATGTAGTTCAAAACATAAACTTTTGCTAGATTTGCTGCTCCATTTACTGTATGAGAATCCAGTATAGGAATGAGGCACTATTTTCCATGCAATGGGCAGCAAACAAAAAGAAAATAATAAAAATGAATACACGATAGGATTGCAGACAATTCATACATCTATACTTATTTTTGCAGGTTTTTTCTTCTTCTCATTTTGTAAGGACTTAGCAACCATGCTAGATCCAAAAGGGAATTCACAGCACTGGGAAACCAGATGCCACAAGCAGGGCAATAACTCTCCTCCTCAACTGGTCTCCAGTATCCATTATTTGGAGGTATAAGGACAATGTTAACATCTGTTGATTGATCTAGTCTACATTTTTTTTTAAAGTGACAGAGATGGGAGCCAATTTGGAGCAGAAAACTATAGCCAAATTGTAAAAAAATGTTTGAGAAGAGCAAGTTTACCTTACAAAATGGCAATTAACTGCTGGCTAATTAAAACTGATTTACATTTTAGATCAATTTTTCTTCAAAGTTGTATTCATAAATTAGGTATACTATATACAGTTTCACATGCTGACATTCAAGCAAAGTCAATGTAACATGAAACTTCAGAATCAGTCACAGCAATTTGTTTCATTCTTAAAAGGGTAAAACTTCTACAACTTGTAATTCAATCTGCTCTGGTCTTCTGTTAGGGAAAAGAAAGGAACCCACAAAATATCTCCTGCTTGTTACACAGCATTGTTGATTCACCATTTTACGTTTATTTATTTATTCAGTTTTGCTGTACTTTGGACAACTACAAGTTAAGTACTTATCCAGGCAAAGCTGGCTTATAAAATGGTCGTCTTCTTCATTTTTAAAAAAATAAAGTGCTGTTTGGTAAACTAGTCAAAAACACAGCAAATGAGACCTCAGAAATATTCCGTTACTTAAACATATATTAAAATAAGATAAACAAAGCTAATTTGTTGAAACTTATGAAAAAATATCAATTTAAATAATAAATAAATAAAACCAGTATCAACACATTATCTTCCTCCTATTAAAAATATTCCATTCTTGTTATAAGGCTCTATTGATGTTCAAAAATCATTTATAAAGGCATCCACCTAACCTAACCTTAGTCACTCAGCAAATGTTACTTGCAACCTATAAACAATCATGAACAACTATGCAAGTCAAACAGGAACTTCATATTTAGTTTAATACATTTTATTCATAGAGTAAAGTTTACTTATACCCACCCCACCCCAGTTCCACTTCTGCAAACATTTGTCAAGTTGGATTTTTCACTTGAGTCTATGCACTTGCACATTATCTACATCTTCAGTCCATTTCTGTCCAGGATGAACAACAGATAGCAACTTTGAAATACAAAATTCTGTTCAGCTAGAATTGTTTGTTTTCAATTTTATGCTTTTCTGTTAAACTGCAGCCTACTGAGCTGAGTTTTTAAAAGATGGCTTTGACTCTCACAATGGCACACTTTTTGTCCCCCCCTCCCCAAAACACCTTGAAAATCTTTCTCATGGGATTACATTCTAATTGGGCTAACTTTACACCTCAGGTTTTATGTTGTCCATTTTGTGTGATGGGATTGATCTTTTCCAAAGAGACATCAGCCTCAAAATCCAAGATACCTGACAGGACGGGAGATGTTTGCTCCAGTGCTTTAGGCAGTCCCCCTTCACCTTCCTTTTTCATCATGTCATTCTCTTCAGAGCATATAACAGAATGGGGGATGAGATAGACCAGATTGCACTCTTTGGGACTAGACCCTCTAGGCTCCAGCTGACTGGAAAAGGCTACGCCCCCATTGTTGTTGATACTCACTGTCTCTATGGCATTCATGGAAGCAGGACAGAGTCGGTAGCATCCCAAGAGGGTGGAGAATGCCTTGCGGAAATCTGCATTGAAGGCGTAAATGATGGGGTTGAGTGAAGAATTGGCCCATCCGAACCAAATAAAAACATCAAAGGTGGTAGAACTAATGCAAAATGGTTCTCCTCCCCCAGATGGGAGAGCAGGCTCACAGAAGGGCACCATGCAGTTTAGTATAAAGAAGGGTAACCAGCAGCATACAAACACCCCCATTATGACAGACAAAGTCTTTAAGACTTTGGTTTCTCTCTTGAAGGACATTTTGAAGGAACTTTCAGGTTGTTGACCGTCCAGACTGTTCCTATTACCAGCAGGAGTTTGGCAGTTCTTGGCATGCACTGCTGCCCGTTCCAAGGCTGAAATGCGTCGGATTTGTTTTTGAGCAATCCTATATATTCTGGTATAGGTGACTAGCATGATGGCCACTGGAATATAAAAGCTAATGAGAGAGGAAGAGATGGCATACATCCTGTTCAAACTGGAATCACAGTTATCCATGGCTTCGCCCTGGAAACTGGCATTGAGGTCTAAAAAACTGGTTGTTTTAGCCTTGTGCCAATTGAGCTGCACTGGGATGAAAGAAATCAACACAGATAAGGTCCATGCCACACTGATCATGATGAAGGCAGCCCTGGGGGTCATTTTCCTCTCATACCTGAATGGGCTTGAGATGGCCCAGTATCTGTCCACACTAATGACACAAAGATGTAAGATGGAGGCTGTGGAACACATGATGTCAAAGGCTACCCAGATGTTACAGAATGATCCAAAAGGCCAGAATCCAGCTATCTCTGAAACAGCTTTCCAGGGCATGACTAAGATTGCCACTAAAAGATCAGAGACTGCCAAAGAGATCACAAAGAAATTGGTCACCTTAGACCTCAGGTGGCGAAACCTGATGACAGCGGCACAGACCAGTGTGTTGCCTAAGAGGGTGGAAAGAATCAGCAGGAAGAGAAAGCAGCCAGTGAGGATTCGAAAGCAGGAATCCCTTTTAACATACAACCCTTTCCCGTCCATAGTGGTGTTGTTCCAAATCATCTTTTCTCCCAAGGCAGGCTCATGTCATGGGACTTGTGATGATGACATCAGTTCATGTCCTTGTAGAGCTTACAAAAGAGACATCAGGTGTCCATTAATTATTCAGCAGCAGCAAGGCAGACTCCCCTAAGGCGAGCGCTAAAGACTCTTCCTTCTTACAAGGTCTCCCAACCTCCTTATGAATCTGTTTCATTAATATTAGGCAATGGTTTGAAACAGGCTATCACAGTTATGTTGCTGTAGTTGTCTCCAGTAATCCTTTCTGAATTTCAGTCTAAAATAGATTATGCTTTCAGGGACGGGACAGTAGCAAAATCCTCAGAGTTCCTCAGCCGACCAGGGGTACAATTGCTTTCCAGCTTAGATGCATTTTCACTTAAATAGGCTATTGATTCAGTTTGTTCAGTGTCCATTTAACTAGCCTTTCATCTCTACTGAAGCGTAACACATTAGGTGCTTTTGTTTCTGATTTAATTTTCCATCCCACTTTTTGGTGGGACATTTTAAAACCCTTCCAGCTTTGTACTTTTCTGCTAAGAAATTAAAGCATCAGTTCCCCTTTTACAAGTTGCCTCAGCAATCATCTCTTCATATTATTCCACATTATTATAGATTCATAGTCCTAGAGACAAAGAAAACATATTTATATTTTAAGATGCAGATTACAGATAAAGAGAGATGCAAGATTGCAGTTTTTCATAAAAGGAAATCTGTCCTACCTTTTTTACTTGTGTCCAGGAAAGAACCTTCTTCTCTTTATGTAAATTAAAATTTGAATTGCATAGCAAAGCAAAGAAGAAGAAGACACAATCAAAGTAGGTAAACTGAACTGCATCAGGTGTGATCTTCAAATAGCATGAAAGGAAGACAGGCAGGCACATGGACTGGCAAAGCTGAATTTTTCAGTAAAATCCAACAGTCCTAAATTTCGTGATCCTTGCTTCTCAATTAGTTTTCTGAGGACACAGGCAAGCTCCTTCAATTCCAACCATCCCGTATGATTCATATGCAAAGTCAGTGGATCAAGGCAGTCCTGTCTAAATGCTCATCATCCAAGACACACTTTGACCATCCTGCTGAAGTGGCACATTTTGAATGAAATCATTCCAAGTAAAAATATGGTAATCCCCATTTTCTGTCAAAGAGTTTGGAGATGTTCAGGTTGCCTTTTGGTCTTCTTTGGTGAAGGAAGGACAGAAGGAAGGGGGGGAGTCCTGAGTGCTGATGCCTTTGGCCCTTGATGTTATTTCGCAGCCCAGTGGATTCAACATAAAATGTAAATTTGTTGCTACGTGAGCTTAGGTATTTTGTGGCTGAGTGACTTTTCCATGCTTCTTTGAGAAGAATCCATCTTCTAGCTGTAACTCCTTATTCCTGCATCCTGGGGGTTAAGTCATAGTCACAATCCCTTCCCTTTAGAACTGCCCTGGCATGGGATGATTTTCAGCTTCTCCAACAATCTGCCTTTGGATTTTCATCTCTGGTGATCTCAGGTGCTCTCTCTATATCCGGTTGAAGCTTGATGGCACTGGCTTCTTTTTACCTGGAGAGGAAGACAGCAACATTACCCAGGAAAGATCTGTTTGTTTGCATTCCTTCCTAAATCACAGAAGAATGAAAGCCAGGCATAAGTGAAACTGATAAACAGTATCCTCTCAAGTCTCCTGCCCTTAAAATCCAAGAAGCTTATTCTATAGAGAGCACATGTTTTTTCTTCTTACTTCTCTATAACACATAGTTTTCTCTATAGCCCAAGCATAAAGAAAAATGAATGTGAAGGGATGAATTACTCTAAAGTTCTGATTTTCAGCATGCCCTTTCAATGCACTATACTGGCCTTGGTGGAACAGTTTGTCTTTTACAAAGAGTCCATATATATTGATTCTTCCCAATCATAAATGGACATAGGTAACAAATAAATTATTTTGTGTTGATCTTTTAAAGTCCACGCTAAACAAGCCCTGTGGGATGTAAAATGCAGAGGAGGCATTTAATCTGCAAAACCATTCAACGTACATGCATCCTCTAAGCATCACTATTCATAAACAGAAAGGTGTACAGAATAATACCCATAATATGCCCACGCAAAAGAAGACAGATATTTCAACTTGTCAAGGTCACAATTTACAAAAAAACACAAAAATGCAATTGAAAAAGACACATAATCAACATAGAGGAATTCCTCTGCCTAGCCCTGAACCCCGACACCCACAAACAAAACATAAATAATTTGTGATGATTGCAAAGGTTTGAGATTAGTCTTTGCCCTCAAGTATGAACTTACCAAAATAGAGAAGTCATTTATGCTCCTGTGTGGCTGTTGCAGGATGCTGATGTTCTAGGCTCCCAGCTGCAAGTACGACACTCACCTCATCTTTTTTGCCGCTGGTTTATTTCTGGTTCCTTTCTTCCCCCACTCTCCCCTCACTATACAGAAGAACCACTTTCTCTCCTTCCCATTCACTGTGTTCAGGAACTTCCAAGCAACACAGACTTCCATGTGGACCTAGCTCCCTCTCCTGGCAAAGCCAAGGTTTACTTTCCCCATTTTAACAGATGGCATTATTTAATATCAAGTCCCACCTCATCTGTTTATGTGTGTGAGAGAGAGACTATGTATCTGTGTGAAGTTTGGAACAGGGAGAGAGGGTTGAATAATTATGCTTCCATATGGAGGGGTCTCAGCACTGCCAAACACTCATTCTGGTTTTTTTTCTGGTACAGATTTCTTGTAGAAATTTAAAAGGGAAGAGGAGGGAGGGCAATTGCACAATAAAATCCTCTGAAAGCAGCCTAAGAGAGGGAATGGAGCCTACGTAGAAATCCTTAAACATACAAATTATTCTAAGGACCAGAAGTAATTGTAGTAAAGAGCAAAAGTGGTGCTTCTCAAGATAATATCAGGCCTCTGTATTCAGAGTTTTAAAGGAAAAGCACAGATGGCCAGGCTCAGCCACGTCTCGCTTTTTCTTGAGCCCTCTTTCTAAGGATACATTTGTTGACCCAAGTCTTGAAGGCGCCATCAGCAAAAGACAAAGGCCAGTATCTTCTCAATCAAACCACTCATACAATGTATCACAGAGTGTGTGATTTGACATCTTCTCAGCTCACGCAAGGGGGCAGCCAGTCCTGTATACAGTGAAAATGTCTCAAGGTCAATCTCTCTTGCATGGACAAAACTAGTGGAGCTTTCAACACCACTGGTACTTAACAGGATCTTGAACATTTCGTATCCTAGAATAGACTGATTGGACCAATAAATCTTACATAAATAACTAATGTGGAATCTCCCTGATGATAACTATCAAGGAAATTGTTTCTTTGGATTCCAGCCTTTCTGGAAAACAAGTGAACTGTGCTTGCAATGACTCCTGTAAAATCAAGTCTGACAGTGGGACAATGTGAATGGAGTTTCTGGCCTTTTGCAGCTCCAAACAGGGGTTTCTAAATTTTAGTATTCATTTGGCATCTATTCCATATTTTTCCTCCTTGGCAGATTTGTTTTGGTGTTAAGAAAAAGAAGGAAACAGTGGAAAAACAAAGATGTTATTTGAGGAAGAGGTGGGACCTCATAAAATATAGTTAAAAAGGTAGAGTGGTAGCATTTAAAAAGCCTAACCTAGCCTTTTACTTTGAAGCTGGAATTGTAAAATATTCATCATCACTCCACCATCTGAAGATCTCTCTCATCAATTGATATTTGAATCTGTATCCAACAATCACACTTTACAGGTGTATGCATTTTTAGACATATGGGTTGCCCAAATATGTCTAACCAATGGTTGTTTGATTGTAATTATTATTTATTTTTATTATCACAAATTGTTTACTTAGTATCCTCATACTAAGTATCCTTACTAAGTATCCTTAGGATCCTTAGGATCCCCTTACTTAGTATCCTGGAGATCATCAACTTGCAGACGCCTGCATTAATATCTCTCTCTGGGTACATCGACTTTTTAAAAAAATTCCTACATTTTTGTCAGTTCCCAATCATTTTAAATCTCAGCATTTATATGATGCAGAGCCAAAATCACTGTATACTTGTATTGGTGTAGTACAGGTATATATAGATTCGAGCTATGTGCATGCTTGTGTAACTATTTATCTTGGTCTTTCCAGATAAACTTGCTGCAGCAGCTGAAATGAGCTTCAGCTGATCGACAAAGATGGCCCCAGTTGATCTACTGCATTCCTGCTGCTGCAGATCATCACTGCCAATCCTCTGCGGCTCCATGGATCAGGTGGAGCCCTTGTATGCTGAAGCCATGGATCATTTTTACAAATATTTATTCAAAGTCACATAGCAATTTCATATAAAAAAATTTAAACATGATCTGCTATGTCTCTACTGCAGACCAGATCAGCCAATCAGTAGCAGGGATCAGCGGCAGTGGCGGAGACACTGCAGATCAGCTGGGGCCAGACTCCACAGATTGACTGGAGCCCTGGTAGTGCAGTGGTTAAACTACTGTACTGCAACCAAAAGATTGTAGGTTTGATCCTGAGCAGGACTCAAGGTCAACTCAGCCTTCGGTCCTTCTGTGGTGGGTAAAATGAGTACCCAGCATGTTGGTGGCAAAATACTAATTAACTTGTGAACTGCCCAGAGAGTACACAAAGTGCCATATAAGTGTGATTGCTTTGTGCTTGCTTTGCCATCTCCATTTCCACTGCAGATCACAGCCACTGATCAGTAGAGACAGGTTCCATCTGATCAGCATAGACCAATATAGTTGTCCACACCAACTCAAACACCACATGACCCAAAATCGGGGGTTTTAAACCCTGATTTTGATGCTGAATTTTGGGCCAGTGCAGATTTATTCTCTCTCTTTAAAAAAAATCAATTTCGTTGCCAATGAAATTTCATTTATTTTTCTTTCAAATTCATCATGGAATCATAGCATAATTGAGTTGGAAGGGGCCTATGAAGGCATCAAGTTCAACTCCCTGCTCATTGCAGGAATCCAAATCAAAGCAGATCTGACAGATGGCTGTCCAGCTTTCTCTTTAATGCAGGGGTGTCCAAACATTTCAGGCTGCAGGCCAGTCACATGGTTCAGGGGTGCCCAAACTATGGCCTGTGGGCTGGATCTGGCCCCCGATGCCAATTCATCCAGCCCGCACCACCCTCATCATGCAGTTAAACAGGGGAAAATGCAGTCAGGGGAAATTGTGCAGTTGGAAACTGATAGTTATGCAGATAGAGAAACAGGGGAAAAAATTAGACAGCTAATGTCAAGCTAATGATTAAGAATTTAAATTACGAGCACAATTTATACAAAGGATGGGAAGTGCTTGAATTAACTCAATCTGTCCAAGCTGTATTAAAACAACTTCTGCTTTTTAGTCTGAACCTTCTTGTTTTCAACACTACAGTACTGAATATATGTAGGCTCCTTTGACTGCAGTGTAGTAGACAATAGAGTAACTAGTCAGCCTGAAGGTTTGTGTTTGGCTTCAGAGGTAAGATTATAATAAGGCATTTGTATCTTTTTAAAGGTAAAGGTCGCCCTTGCTCAAAAGCCAGTTGTATCTGACTCTAGGGTTCAGTACTCATCTCTCTTTATAGCCAAAGAGACAGCACTCTCTGTGTCTGCAGGCATTTCCATGGTGGCAGGCATGACTAGACACGGAACACTGTTTCTCTTTTGAAAACCCACTTTTTAAAAACTATGATGGAGGGATGGCAATACAGAAAGAAGGAAGAGTTTCTTTTGCGGGGGGAAAGGAGCAACTTGGGAGCAAATCAACCCACTGATTTATTTTAATGCCGATTTGTAAAAGAAAAACCAACAATTTTGAAATAAAAGATTATTCTTTGCTCTCTATAATATAAATTATTTATAACTATAATATATTTCATGAACTGTGACCACCAGGAAAATAGTTATTTCAAAGTATACCTCCTGTGTTGGTATAACAAGCATCAGGAAAGCTTGCAACTGCAGACTTAAGAAATTACAGACAGGATGTGGGAGGGTGGGTTAGCTGTCATGTAAGAACAAACAGACTCACAGAGCTGTCATGCATAATCAAGGGTTGATTTCCTAGGGGTTA
Source organism: Bradypodion pumilum (assembly GCA_035047305.1). Taxonomy (NCBI): domain Eukaryota; kingdom Metazoa; phylum Chordata; class Lepidosauria; order Squamata; family Chamaeleonidae; genus Bradypodion; species Bradypodion pumilum. The sequence goes on from JAWDJD010000002.1 coordinate 328,848,284, forward strand.
GCATTTGTAGAGCTGCTTTTATGTCATCTATAATTTTTCTTAATGTCAGTTAGAAACATGCTTAGCTAACTTTCAGTAGCTAATAGTGACAGTTGTTACAGTCCCTCCCTCCCTATTTTCCTTCTTTTAAAACAAAACATACACCATACAAGAGAATTACATTGCAGTTTGTTTCTTCTCACAGCTTACTATTACCTAGTCCTCTAAATCAGGGGGTCTCAACATTTTCCTGCCATGGGCTGGACGACCGCTCTTCAGACAGCTGAGCAGGATAAGGCACGTGGAGTTCACACACACAATTACAACAGTCGTTGGTGCATTTACAGCCCATTTTTCGCTGTTTTTGCCACTTCCACTGCTTCCGGCGGCGGCAGGAGCAAGGGCATAACTTGCGAACCCCTGCTCTAAATATTACTCACTTTGTCCTTAAAGAAAGGATCAGGCATGAGGAGATTTATTTTTATTTTATTTTTTATTGGTAAATTTGTATTCCACCTCACTCAACACGCCGTGTGACTCAAGATGGCGTAAACATAAATATATCATACAGTACACAGCTCAATACAAATTTAAACACAGTACAATTACAAATAATATATAAGAATCAATACAAATTATACAATAATAGTATTCAAATACCAAAAATAATTCCCTTGGCTGCTAAACGTCCAAGATGGAGCCTCAAAAAACTCGATCGTCCACAATGGGGTTCAGTGGCTCAAACATCCCAGCAGAGGTGAGAAGATGCCCCGCCACAGGGCAGCTGTGCTCGAGCAGCAGCTGCGCTCCCACCCACCCCTGACCTAGCAAGCCAGGGGAGGGAGCCGAAGGTGTTGCAGGGCTTGGCGGTGGCGGCTCTTTCGTAGCCCCGTGGCAGGAAACCCGGGACACCTGCGTTCCCAACCCCCTGACCGGGCGAGCCAGGGGAGGGAGCTGAAGGTAAGAAAGTATTATACACCTCCACAACAGCTTTTATGACATGCTGCTTGGGCAGACATTTTTTAAAAATGTAGATTAAATAACTAAGCATTAAACAGTTTCCTTTTTAAACTGTTCTCATTTACCAGACTAAGCACAGTAAGAAGTTTGTTTATGTGTGTGTGGTTTTTGTTGGTTTGCTTGCTTACTTACTTGTTTTTGGACTGTGAATATTTGCATGTTTAGGTGTGAAAGAGAAGCAAAACCTGCAGCTACTGACTGGTTGAAGGATGCTAAATATAGCAGGGGAGCCAGAATCAAAGGGACATCAGTAAATAAGCAACTTCACTGTGATTTCTCATGTCATGCTACCTCTGTGGCCGTAGAGCAGGCCAAGCAACCCAAAAATATTACCAGTAATCAGATGTAAGGAAGAAGAGCTGCTAAACTATGCTCCATGAAACACTGGTGGACTTCAATTCCCAGAAGCCTAAGTCAGTACATTGGCTGATCAGTGCTTTGGGGAATTGACTTAGGCTTTTGGGAATTTAAGTCCAATAAACCAAAGATTGGGAAACTCTGAGCTAGAATGTGAGCTCAGCTGGAAGTCAGACTAGATGCTACAGTTAGCTTGGATTTAACATAGTGGAAAGCAACTGCTCATCACAGTACATCCACTCATTACTTTGTTTCCAGGCTGTTTTGTTTAATGATTGTGTAAGACTCTCCATTTTTTTGAGGCTGTAAATCTTTACCTATAAGGAGGGACGTTAACCATTGGTGTCCGGCATGCACACCCACACCCATCCCTACTATCCTGTACCGAGCTGACTACACTTGCCTTTAGACTGTCTAAGCATCACCGCAAGGGTCCGCAAACCATGAGTGGGGCAGCCACCCCACAAATGCGGACAGAAAAACCAACTACAAGTCCCAGTGTTCTCCACACCATGACCACTCAGCCAATCAGGCTGAAGGGCGCGAATGCGTAGAACGTTGGAAAAGCCGGTGCGCGAAAAATAAAATAAAATAATGTCTCACGCAATGGGAGCACAAGGCCGCCAAAAGAGGGACGCAGTGCCTCATGCAACATGAGCGCAAGGCCGCCAAAGGCGGATGCAGTGCCTCGTGCACTCACTACCCCAAACCCACCAAAACCACGGTGAGGCCACCGCTGGCCTTCTTCCCCAGAGCAACAGGGAGAAGAGGGGCTCCCCCTCCTCCCCGCTACCCCACCAAAGAGATGGCAAGACCACCGCCGGCCTCAAGGTAAGTTGAGGCGGAGAAAAAACCAGCAGCAGGCAGCACTTCGTCAGGGGAGGCACACTCCCTGGCGAATGACTGGCTGCTGCCTTTGTACTACCCACACCATTGTTTTGAGAACTAGCACAAAACAGCGGTGGAGATAATAGAAAAGCAGCAGCCAGCAATCCGCAAGGAAGAGCGCCACCCCTTACTGATCATTGCCTGCTGCACTACAATTTTACAAAATAAACAGCTTCACAGCCACAAACAGAGATCTCCTGTTAGGAAAGCCAGGGGAAAAGGAGGGTGAGAGGAGAGAACCATCGTGTTGCAGATAGCTCTTCTCTGCCTCCTTCTCCCCCAACCGACCTAACAAACGTTACTGGACGAAGTGCGAGCTGACTGCCGGCTCCTCATTTTCCCCATCGCTGTATCGAAAGCTAATCTCGAAACAGCAATGGGGAAGAGAGGCAACGACAGACAGCCCATTCTTCACCCTGGAAAACACAACCACAACAAAACAAATCAGTTTAAAAACAACACCAACCATCAAAAATACAAACACAAATAAATAAAGAAAAATGCAAATAAACCCAGTAAACAACAAAACAATAAACAACAAACACAACAAAACACATCCAAAATATAAAAAGCTAATGAAAAAACATGAAAACTCACTAAAAACACCTATCTACAGCATAACAACAACACGAAAATACCTTACTCAAAATCCAAAAACAATACAATGTACAAAAATAAATACTGAAAAAATCAAAATAAGAAATAACAAGCAGAAATATTCAACACAATAAAACACATAGAAAATCCAAAAGCAATACTAAACAACAAGCAAAAGCACTTAATTAAATACACAAACACTCTACTTAAACCCCCCAGCCCAGCACCCCAAAATCTCAACAAAATGGAAAAATAATAATAACACAAGACAACTTACAAAACATGTCCTCCCACCATGCCTCCACAGCAGAACTGAAGAAACAAAGAAAATCAAACTCTTAATCACAGTCCCACCAAGAGGCTGGAAAATTATCCTACAGGCAAATAAATATTTTTAAAAATCCAAATAAAATATAACCAAATTGATAAAATCAAATAAATACAAAAAAACACAAAATCCACAACTAGAAAATCTAATTTATTTTAGAAAAAATCTCCCTACAAACAAACAACAGAGAAAACTAAAACAAAACCATTCTTCCAATTTTAGTTACCACCACCCAACATACATTAAACATGCCTGGCTTGTGCACACACCCCAAAACCACCCCAACCACCCACTCATACATAATAACTGCCCGGCAGGGCCGGGCAAAAAAAAATGCTAGTATAAATATAATCACAGCCCAAAACTGGTTGCTACTGTTTCTACATCCTGAGTGCTTTTCACCAGCACTAGAGCAGGAACTGCTGGAAGAATACAAGGAAGAATACAAATGTAGCCCCAGGTATATTTATCAACTGAGGTAGTAGATTCACAACATAAAGGAAACAGTTCCAAGTATATACTCTTAAAATAAAAGGCAAAGGCAAATACATTAGATCCTTCCAGTGCCCCTCCTACACAAACATATTGAAATTCTACTACCTAAACTAAGAAAGTAAGAACCTTATGCTCCTCCAAGGAAACAGTAGCTTCTCCTTCTCCCCCTTTCCAGCTTTTTTCAACTCAAATTACAGCCTCTTTATAAGATTTCCTCATCCACTAGGCTGGACTCAATAACCCATGAGGTTAAAATTTGTCTTCACCATGAGGTTAAAATTTGTCTTCAGAAGGTATACATGGCTCAATTTGCAAGTTACACAACTTGGGCATCTAGCTCTGGGGAAGTCCAATCACTAGAGGACAGACATTCTTGTAGCTGGGAAAATATAGGTGGGATATGAGTCTTTTAAAGTGTTTTTATGTGTTTTTAGAACTTGTTGTAATGCTGCCCTGAGTCGGGTTCTGCCTGAGTGGGCGGCATATATAAATATGACTATTAAATTAAATTAAATTAAATTAAAATTAGTTCTGTTAGTGTCTGGCAGGACTGTCAAGAGGGCAAGTTTCCCCAAAACATGAAACCAATCCTGTCGCCAACACAAGTGCTGCATTTTATATTGTAAAACTGCAGGTTTTTCACCCATAAGCACATTGTGTCATTATAATTTGTTATTTCTAACAAAGCTCTGAGAAATACAAGGACAACTAAATCCAGTTTCAAAACAAGACCTTTCATATGTTGTGGTTTAAATTCAATTTATCTATTAGCCATGTGGATCCAGAAACAAACTCCCTGGAAAGCTGGCTGGGGTTTAATTTGCACAGCAGGCACTGGTTGTTTCTTTCCTATTATTTTGACCATGACCCGACTTGCTTGTTGTCAGAAACCAATACACAACTGCACATATGCTTGATTTGCTACAGCTCGAGATGATTATGAAACATCTGTAAAACCTAATGTAAATCTCTCAACAGGTTTTAAATTTGACACATTTTTATACCTTGTAAGGCCTGTGATATTAATAAAAACCCTCAGTTGCCAGTCTAAAGAACCTCACTGTTTCAGTTCTGATTTGTCCCATGTGAGTAATAAAACAAAATCCTTTAACACCTCCCCTCCCTTTGTTACTGTGTGAGTGCCTTCAGATCTGGGGGAATAGTGTCAGATTGATAGGATTCTGGAAATCATTTAGCCAAGCTTGAAGAAGAATTGCTCAGACAGTGTTTCCATGTGGATTTGCCTTAAGGCAGCAGCACAAAGACCCATCCTTTCCATAAAATGTGCCTGACACATCCTTTGATTTAAATGGAAGCTAGTTTTGATGCTGTGGCATGAGATGCAGAAAAAGCACAAAGATCGCTCCATCTGCATTTAGATTCAATGTTTAAGACCACACTAAAGGCCAAATTAAATAGAATGGTGAATAGATACCAATAATGTTCATTACTTTTCTTTCCTTGAAAGATCCCTCTGTGAAACCTCTCTTCATAATTTCTTAACAAATGTACTATTTCATGTGATAATAATATATTTATTAATTACATTTAAGTGGAACCTCAGTTGACAAACAGCTAGGTTAACACAAAAATCGCATAGCAAAAGGAAATCCATAGAAAATAGTGGCTCTGTTTACGGATATATATTTTTTGAACGGATTAATTGGTTTTTCAATGCATTCCTATGGGATACCGCATTTTGGTTTTCAATGCATTCCTATGGGAAATTGCAGTCAATGCATTTGTCCATGCAGTTCAGCACAACATTTAGCTGCATTTAGCTCCACGCCACTGGATCCCGGGAGTGGAGACAGGTGGGAGAGCCACCGCCCCCACACACACACACACACACACACAGCTGACTTCGCTCTCTGGGCCGGCCCGCCCAGAGAGCAGAAAAAGGGGAGACACCGCCGTCATGGAGAGGGACTCCCTGTCTCACCCGGGAGCCCACGCCACCGGCTCCCAGGAGTGGAGACAGGTGAGAGAGCCACCGCCCCCCCACAGCTGACTTCGCTCTCTGGGCCGGCCCACCCAGAGAGCAGAAAAAGGGGAGACGCCGCAGTTGCGGAGAGGGACTCCCTGTCTCACCCGGGAGCCCACGCCACCAGATCCCGGGAGTGGAGACAGGTGGGAGAGCCACCCCCCCCCAGAGCTGACTTCGCTCTCTGGGCCGGCCCACCCAGAGAGCAGAAAAAGGGGAGACGCCGCCGTCGCGGAGAGGGACTCCCTGTCTTGCCCGGGAGTCCACGCCACCGGTTCCCAGGAGTGGAGACAGGTGGGAGATGCTGCGGGTTGTCCTGGTTGGCCCCCTGGGATGCTTCGCTACCATCTTCTTGTTGTTGGCTAGGATTTGGGGCCAGCCGCGGCGGGCGGCTGGACTTGCCATGGTCTGGGCCTCGGTGGAGGCGAGGAGGCTGGTCAGCTTGGAGCTTCAGGACTTGTGCACGCTTTTGTTCCACCCACCCCCCTTCTGGAAGGACTAAAAGGACTGTGCTGGGTATATTTTTTATATTGTTATTTGACGTTTTGAATTTTTTTTTAATATTTTGTACTCTTTGATGTGATTAACTGATGTTTAGGATTTTATTGTATTGTACCTTATTTGATGTATTGTTAGAAACTGTATTGTAGTGCACATGTAGTGCATATTGTAGTGTATATATATATATATATATATATATATATATATATATATATATATATATATATATATATATATATATATATATATATATATATATATATATATATATATATATATATATATATATATATATATATATATATTTCTGTAATTTTTGCGGACAGGGATTTGTAATTGTACTTTTGGTGATTGATTTTTTGCTGTATTTATTGTATGTTATGTTACTGTATTTCGTATTATTGTCCGCTATGTAAACCGCCCTGAGTCGGGTTCGCCTGAGTGAGCGGTATATAAGCGCGAAAATTAAATTAAATTAAATTAAATTAATTTACATTAAAGATCAAAGAAGCCATTTTGATAGTACAGTGGTACCTCGCTTAAAGAACATAATGTGTTCCATGGGATTGGTCTTTAAGCAAGTTTGCTCTTTAAGCAAAACACCATTGTAAGTGACCAATTGTAACTTCTGGCGGGTGTGTGCATGTGTGAACCGCGATTTAGTTGTTAAGTGAGTTTTTGGTTGGTTTTTGTTGTTAAGTGAGGTGACCATTCAGAGAAAATTCTGCTCTTTAAGTGTTAGTCTCTAAGTGAGGTGCTCTTTATGTGAGGTTTTACTGTATTCAGAGTGTGGTGTGTACAGTTAGTAAGGTTGCACCTTACATGGTAGACCATATTATTGCCTTTGTAGACAATGGCCAGTTGTTGAGAAATTCCCTCTCTTCTTGTTTCACACTTGTCATGAAAACATGGGGCTTATGAAAGTTACCTTTTGCACTACTGTTATGTATGTATGCATGTTCATTATACTGTAAGGCAAGATTGTAACCACTCCAGATACAAACGATATCAGCTATGAAGGAACGCGAGCAGACAGCCTATAGAGGGCAGCTGCGAGCGTTCACTCTCACATGGTTCACATTGCTCAATCACGGACAGCCGCGGGAAAACCTTCCCCGCATTCAGCAGCTGAAGAAAGACCTGCATTCAGCAGCTGAAGCAAGACCTGCATTCAGCAGCTGAAGAAAGACCTGCATTCAGCAGCTGAAGCAAGACCTGCATTCAGCAGCTGAAGAAAGACCTGCATTCAGCAGCTGAAGCAAGACCTGCATTCAGCAGCTGAAGAAAGAGGCGTGCCTGGGCGAGGCCACGCCGGTAGCAACCAATCAGCTACCGTGCTACAAGATTCAAATGTAGAGAGCTACTGTATATATTGAGATGTATCACCGCCATTCCTCATGCTTCACTGGAACCTCATGCAATGCAATAAACCTGTGTTAAACCAACCTTTCGGTTGTCCGGTTGTCTTTGGTCCCATACACTAAATTGGCGACGAAGGTGGGATATGGCTGCCCACGGGACCAAGACATGCGCCGGCTACGAGATCAAGAAGCAGGGAGACTTGGAGCTGTTTGAGATAGACTTCAACGCAGCGCTGGTGGAGCTCGAAGTCTCCGATGAGGCCAAAAAGAGGGCCATTTTCGTCCGCATGCTCGGACACGAGACCAAGAGGACCTTGGTGGACCTGATCGCCCCGAGGAAGGTGGGCGACTTCAAAGCTTCAGAGCTCCTGGCGGCGTTGCGCGCCCATCTCCGGCCGGCAATAGCGATGTTCCCCGCTCGGAGCGCGTTCTGGAGGCGAGTCCAGGCACCCGGAGAATCGGTCGATGAGTTCGCCGCGGCCCTGCGGTTGGCCGCCGGCCCTTGCAAGTGGGAACTCCCCGACGTCACCCTCCGGGACTGCCTGCTCTGCGGTCTGAGGGACACAGAGACTCAGCGCGCGCTGATGAAAAGGGAGCCGCCTCCCACGTGGCAACAAGTCCTCGACGCGGCACAGGCCGCAGAGGCCACGTCGGCCGGGGTGCACGAACTTCAGGACTGGCGCCCGAAGACCGCCAAGGCAGAGAGTTCGGTGCACGCGGCCCGGCGGACTTCGAACTCGTCTTCTGCAGAGAGCAGCGACGACGAGGACGTCCGGAGGGTCCAGAGAGAGGGCCGGCGCTGCGATGGCTGCGGCGCCGCCCACGCCCGCACCAAATGCCCATTCCGCAAGGCCGAGTGCCACAACTGCGGCCGGCGCGGGCACATCGCCAAGGTCTGCCGGAAACGACGCGAGGCCACCCGGAGTTCTCCAGACCGCTCGGCGAGGCAGGACCGCACCACGAGGCAGGACCGCACCACGAGGCCGAAGGACGGCACACGGACCACGAGGACGCGGGTCGGAGTAGGACGAGTCTCCGACGACAGCGAGGACGACGCGCCGGTTTGCAGCGTTTCCACGGAGCACCCCCGTTACTTCGTTGAGGTAGTAATACAAGGGGCCCCTGTTAGGATGGAGGTGGATTCGGGTTCCTCATACTCCATTATTTCCCAGGGGGAGTTCATGAAAATCGCCCCCCGCGTGCGGCCCAAGCTCAAGGCGTTGAGGGCCACGCTGAAGGACGTGCAGGGGAACCGCAGCCCAGTGTTGGGGGTTGGGAAGTTCCAGGTCCAGTTCAAAAAGTACACCGCAACGCTTCCCTTAGTCGTCCTCAAGGGGGGTAAATGCAGCCTCCTCGGGACTCAATGGTTCCAGCCCCTGGGGTTGTTCATTGGGGGGGTGCACGCCGTGGGAGCACACGCCGCCGGGACTGATCCAATACAGAGCGTGTGCGACGCGCACCCCGAGGTTTTTAAAAAGGGGCTAGGAAAATTCAAGGGCCCCCCAGTGACTTTCGACCTGGACCCTGGAGTGCGTCCAATCAGACTTAAACCGCGCAGAGTGCCTTTCGCACTAAAGGACAAAATTGAGGCGGAATTGGACAAATTAGTGGGCCAGGGGATTCTTGTTCCTGTTGATTCTGCGGAGTGGGAAACTCCAATTGTAACAGCGCTCAAGGCCAACGGGGAAGTCCGAATATGCGCTGATTACAAGTGCACCATCAATAAGGCGATCCGCCCTAATGCGTATCCGGTGCCGGTAGTCAGCCACTTATTGGCCAGGTTACACGGGGGGAGGTGTTTCGCCAAACTCGACCTGGCCCAAGCCTACCAGCAACTCCCGGTGACCCCCGCCGCAGCTGCTGCACAAACCATAGTCACCCACAAAGGGGCGTTCCAGGTTTCGCGCCTCCAATTCGGCGTGAATTCGGCGCCCGGGATTTTCCAGTCATTGGTGGAACGCCTCCTGAAGGGGTTGGAGGGGGTGTTACCCTATTTTGATGACGTATTAATTACAGGGGGGAGCCGGGCCGAATTAGCAACAAGGTTGGGAAAGGTCCTGACAATATTCGAAAAGGCGGGGTTGAGGTTGCGGAAAGACAAATGCGTCTTCTTCGCTACAGAGGTTGAGTTCCTAGGGTTCCGTGTTACTCCTGAGGGAATTAGGCCAGCCCAATCCAAGGTAGCCGCCATCAAAAAGGCCCCTCGCCCCACCTCCAAGCCCGAGTTGCAGTCGTTCCTCGGACTGCTCAACTTCTACCACTCCTTCCTCCCGCGGAAGGCAGCCGTGGCAGAACCGCTACACAAATTGTTAAAAAAGGACGAGGCATGGAAGTGGGGCGACGTCCAGGAAAAGGCTTTCAATGACCTGAAGCGACTCCTGGCATCAGATGCTGTACTGACCCACTTCAATCCCAAACGCCCGGTGGTCCTGATATGCGATGCATCCCCGGTGGGGGTGGGGGCGGTGCTTTGCCACGTGCTGGAGAACGGTAGGGAGGCCCCGATAGCTTTCTACTCTAGATCCCTGTCCCAAGCGGAGAGGAATTATGCTCAGACAGACAGAGAGGCGCTAGCAATAATTGCGGGGACCAAGAAATTTCATGATTTCGTGTACGGCCGCCCCTTCACCATAGTGACTGACCACAAGCCTTTGCTGGGCATCTTCACCGCAGACAAGCCCACACCCCAGATCCTGTCCCCGAGAATGCTCAGATGGGCCATTTTTCTCAACGCGTATCAGCACGCGTTGGTATACCGGCCCGGGAGGGAGATAAGCCATGCCGACGCTCTGTCGAGGTCCCCCATTCCCCGGGATTGCTGCCACGTGGGCGGAGTAGAGAGGGACCACCAGGTCTTAATGATAGAGGTCCTAGACTCCCCTCCAGTAGTACCGGCCGAAATCGCCAAAGCGACAGGCAAGGACAAAGCGCTGGCCACAGTTTGCTCCTGGGTGCAGAAAGGGTGGCCCGTGTCTTCCCCAGCAGCGGAATTCGACACATTCTTCAAAAAGAGATTAGAGTTGTCCCTGGAGAGGGGTTGCCTCTTGTGGGGACAGCGGGTAGTGATCCCCACGTCTCTCCGGCCGAGGGTGCTTAAACTGCTGCACGTCAGCCACCCGGGGATCGTACGCTCTAAGGCACTAGCCCGCAGTTACTTTTGGTGGCCCCAGTTAGACGCCGACATCGAACACATGGTCGGCACTTGTGAGGCGTGCCAAAGCTCAAGGCCAGAAGAGGCTCGTTCGCCACCTAGGGAATGGGACGCTGCGAGGGGACCCTGGTCCCGAGTTCACGTAGACTTTGCTGGCCCATTCAGGGGAACGCTTTTCCTCCTCGTGGTGGACGCGTTCTCTAAGTGGTTGGAGGTCATTCCAGTCTCGAGCACCTCCTCGACCACAACCATTAAACAGTTAAGGAGGGTCTTTTCCACGTTCGGTTTACCCGACACCCTCGTCAGCGATAACGCTAGCTGTTTCACGTCCGCCGAGTTCAGGGCATTCATGGAACGCAACGCCATTCGGCACGTCACCTCCGCCCCCTTTCACCCGGCCACCAATGGCCAAGTAGAGCGCCTCGTGCGCACCACGAAAGACGCGCTACTGCGCATGGGTCCCGGAGACCTCGACCTGAAATTGTGCCAATTCCTGCTGAGATACAGGGTCACCCCCTTAGCGTCAGGGTACTCCCCCGCAGAGCTGTTGATGCGCAGGAAGCTGGCCACGGGGATATCCAAGCTAGACCCCACGAGAGTAGAGGACAAGGGGCGGAACATAGGGGTGGAACCCACCAAGAGTTTCGGCATAGGCGCCCCAGTATACTGCAGGAATTACGCCAGCGCGGGGCCAGCCTGGGTGCCGGGCACCGTAGTAGACCAAACCGGCCCCGTCTCATACCGCGTAGAGACCAGTACAGGTTTCCTGTGGAGGCGACACGTGGACCAACTCAGGCGTAGGGTCCCCGGAGAGCAAGACGAGGATGAGGCCAGCATTGATTCAGCGTTAGGGTACTCCCCCACCCGTTTAGCCCAAGGGGGAGGAAAAGGGGAGCATGGGTCCCCACCAAGGGGGGAGGAAAGGGAATCGATCCACGGAAATCTTTTGCGGGAGTCCCTGCCAGAGAGGAGGAGCCCCGGGTTGCGGGAATCCCCGTCAGAAAGGAGGAGCCCCAACCACACTCATACCCCGCGGAAGCCGCGGAAGTCCCCCCGAGGCTCAGAGGCCCATAGAGGTTTAGACGTTGATTTACAGTACCAGGGGGAGTTAGCGGAGTGGTCCCCCACCCGTCCTAGCGAAAAGAGGGGTTTCAGTTCAGCCCCTGGTACCTCCAGTCCCAGTAGCCCCTGTGAGTTAGAATGCAATATAGCGCCCATGTTCCGGAGACCGACACCTCCAAGACCAGAGGCATCAGCGAGTCCGCCCACCACCACAGTCTTAAGGTCCCCCGAGCAGGGATCAGAAGGTAGCCATTCCCCAAGGGCGACCTCATCGGTGCCGCGGTTCACACTAGGAGGGTCCCCGGGGTCCGAGGGCAATAGGCAGGGATTTACCTCCCAACTGTTCATCCCATTCCCTTCCCCAAGCGCAAGGCAGGCACGGACGCCCCACAGAGCCACTAACGAATCCCCGTCTCCCGTTGCAGGACAAGCGCCCGCGGAGTCAGGGATCACAGGCTCTCCAGAATTAGGGCAGGCGCAAGCACGCCCCAAGCGAACGTGCGGCAAGCCACAATGGTTGCGGGACTTCGTCCCATCCTAGGGGGGAGGGATGTTATGTATGTATGCATGTTCATTATACTGTAAGGCAAGATTGTAACCACTCCAGATACAAACGATATCAGCTATGAAGGAACGCGAGCAGACAGCCTATAGAGGGCAGCTGCGAGCGTTCACTCTCACATGGTTCACATTGCTCAATCACGGACAGCCGCGGGAAAACCTTCCCCGCATTCAGCAGCTGAAGAAAGACCTGCATTCAGCAGCTGAAGCAAGACCTGCATTCAGCAGCTGAAGCAAGACCTGCATTCAGCAGCTGAAGCAAGACCTGCATTCAGCAGCTGAAGAAAGACCTGCATTCAGCAGCTGAAGCAAGACCTGCATTCAGCAGCTGAAGAAAGAGGCGTGCCTGGGCGAGGCCACGCCGGTAGCAACCAATCAGCTACCGTGCTACAAGATTCAAATGTAGAGAGCTACTGTATATATTGAGATGTATCACCGCCATTCCTCATGCTTCACTGGAACCTCATGCAATGCAATAAACCTGTGTTAAACCAACCTTTCGGTTGTCCGGTTGTCTTTGGTCCCATACACTAAAACTACAACCCCCAGAATCCCACAAATAGCTATAAGGGTTGTAAGGGAGGGCGTCAACCTCTAGGATGGGGTCAGCAAACCAAACCTGGCTCTCCAGGTGTTCTTGGACTTCAATTACCAGAAGCCCAAATCAGCACATGTGCTAATCAGGGCTTCTGGGAACTGGAGTCCAAGAACAGCTAGAGAGCCACATTTGCTGATCCCGGCTCTAGGAAAACCTCTATTCTGATGTGACGGGGGTTCCTTGCAAGAGCCATGTTAAGGTCTCTATGACACATCACCATAAAAGATGGGGGAAGGACAACATGGAGTCCACAAACAGCATGCAATTCCCCAGGGACATTTATACATCTCCCAAGCCCATCCCAGAGCCTTTCCATCTCCCCTTGTTTGATGGGAAGGGGAGCAAATATGGCATATCCCTGTTCCTGAAAGCTTCCAAGTCTGACAGTTTTTACCTTTGGGGACTTGGGGAGTTCTCTGAAGACCCCCACCCCTTCAAAAAACCCAAAGTGTGGAAATGTGTGTGTGCGGTTTTAAAATGTCCTTTCCAGCTACTGCCAGTCTCAGTGCAGCCTCTGATAACCAGGGCTGTCATCAGGGCAGTACTACCAGAACTGCTGTATAGGGCCCAGAGCTGACAGGGGCCCTGCTGCCACCAGCCATAAGTACGTGTGTGTGTGTGGAGGGGGGGGGGGCAATAGGATTGCTCAGTTTGGAGCCCAGAAATTTCTGATGGCAGCCCTGCTGATGACTTTCAAGGAAAGAATTTGGACTTTAAAGCTATTGAGATGACACACCCTCGATTTAAGACAGGTGAGATTTGGTAGCTACAACTCCTCCGTACTAGCAAGAACACCAGCAAGGTAATATCAGTGTCTTTGAACAACTTACCTTTTTGTTTTGGCACCATCAGACCCATATCCAGATTTAGCATTTTCTACCCTGTCAACCTGCATTTTATAGTCGTTTTATACAGGAACCTAAAGTCACAGCCAGGGGCTTCCTATGATTAATATGCAATATGGACACTTGTAGAAATAATTAATAACATTATAATAATAATTTCGTGTCAGAAATTATTCTGGGTTGAAATGATTTTTGCGGGAGAAACTCCGCTCAGGGGATGCCCGAATGAGGCTCCTTTCATGTCCCCAAGAGCTGGGACAGAGACGGGTGCTTTATTAATAACTGTAAGTAATGAATATTCTTGCAAACAGACTGTTCAAAGAAATTAATTTCATTTTCACCCTGTCAAAATGAACACTAATAATCATTCATTGATGAGCATGTAAATCAAAACAAAATACTCAACAGAATGTTAGGTTCTCCTACACACACGCATACAAACACAAGTTCCAACAAGCTAATTAACAAAAATGGGATAAAATAATAAAGGTGAAGGAATAGAGCTAATTTATTAGAATTAGTTTATCTACTGCCAGCAGATACAAACAGAATAGAATTACATAAATCACACATTGACCAGTATCCTGATGTCATATTGTGGGATGGAAGGACAAGCATTTAAATGTTCTCCCAGCTCTGCCAAGCTTCCTATCACACAAGCAATTGCATGATCAATCATGCCACCAGCCTAGAAGAGACGTGAAACAGGGACCTGGGATGATCCCCCATCTTCTCTGCACTCAGGTAATATGATAGTGACCATTCCGTCATATATTAATGTTCTATCCTATTTCACATGTGTATTAGTACACGAAATGGAATGTTGATGTAGATAATCTAGTGTTACCCAAACCTCAGCGACTTCCAAATAATTTCAAGGAGAGGTGAGCAAAATGTAGCCAACAGGTGTTTGGATCCAACTGTGGCCCTCAGTATACCGCCCCAATAACTGCCCCCAATTTTTAAAGAAAATTGCACTTCTCACACTCTCTTTTGGAGGCAACTTTGTTATGTTTTGGTGTCCTATCACCCTGTTCCAAGATAGATAAAACAAATAATTAATATCTACTAGAAGACAAAAAAAGGCTTTTCAGATGAGAAAGTTATTTATTGTTATGTTATATTCCATAGTCTTCACCTCATACAGCTCATACATTTTGCTAAGTTTGGTAACATTCACCTGTCCCCCTACCTCCATGGAGTTTAATGATTTCTGATTTTAAAAAATGTCAATCGGCATTTCTTCTTTCAACAGCATTTGTCTCCTGATCCATTACCACATTTACAGCAGAAGGGGATTGGCTACCATAGGACTCTTAAGTGTGCAAATAGGATTGTTCTCTTGTAAATTATGCTTAGGACTGTGGTGGCTTAGTGGTTAAGATGCTGAACTTATAATTATAGCACTAAAGTTACTGAAGAGAATTGTAGCCTTTCATATATGTTGATATGGTTTCATATAGGGTAATGGAAAGGTCTGTGGTGGCTTGGTGGTTAAGACGCTGAACTTGATGACTGGAAGGTCAGCAGTTTAAGACCCAAGTGCTGAATGATGGCATGAGCACTTGTCTCTGTCCCAACTCCTACCAACCTAGCAGTTCAAAAGCAAGAAATTGCAAGTAGATAAATAGGTTCCACTTCAGTGGAAAGGTAACAGTGTTCCGTGCATTCCGGTGTCTAATCATGCCTGCTACATGTCCATAGAAGTAGACAGCACTGGCTGTTTGGCTGTAAACAGAGATGAGCACCATACCCTACAGTTGAATATATATGGCTTTCAAGCAAGGGCAACCTTTACTATAAATAATGCTTGGACAAAATGCAGTTTTCTGTACCAATAACCACCACATCATACTTTCAACTTAAACTTGTAACAACAACAAATGTACTCAATTATGTGAGTTCAGTCGACTGTGCGACTGAACAACAACAACAACAACAAAATGTTATTTTTTCCTAATGCATTTTAAACCCTTTGAAACTACTGAAGCTGCTACTGCACTTCTACAGGTTATTTGTAATCTTTGCTCTCAGGTCACAGGTCTTAAAGATGTACAGAAGATGGGGAACTTCAATAAGTCATGGTTAAGCCTGCCCTGCGGTTCTCCTCCCACAGACAAGGAAGTGAAGCCTACTGAAATTAACATGCCTGAAATCAATGGTGAGGTCAGAATCAATATACGAGAGCTCCAAACAACATTACATACCTTTTTTTAAAATAGTGTGCTGTCAAGTCAATTCTGATTTATGACTACTCCTTCTGGGACTCTCTGGATAGAGAATACATAGGAGAGGTGTCATATCCAGGTTGCCTATGGATACATAGGATGGCTCTTCTGCCAGGAGGCACAGTGAGGAATTGAACTCTTGGTCAGCATACTAATTGTGTGACATCAAGTCAGTTGTGACTTGTGGTGATCCTTTCCAAAGCTTTCTAGGTAGAGAATACACAGAAGTGGTTTACTCTTCTCTTCTTCTGGGGGTGCCCTGGGACTGTGCACCTTGTCCATGTCTGTATCTTCTCACACAGGAGGCACAGTGGGGAATTGAACTTCCAACCTCTGGCTCCACTCCCAGATACCTAAACCACTGATCTATCTGACCATTTTATATATATATATTTACAAACTTTTTTTTTCATTTTTCACTGTGATGTGACTTACATTTATTATAAAGGATGGGCAAGCCCAGAGTGCTGGAGTACCAAATTGTGCCATCATAGACATACACAGCCCCTGAAGTTGTGACCTTAGTTTGCAACCCACCAATCTTAAAAACTGTTTTAAACAACAACAAAAGCCTTGCTGCACAATTGGACATGATATCTGGAACCACAGCTCAATGACACACAGCCTCGTGAAGAGCTCGGCAAGATTGAATGCAGGCTTAAGTCTGTGAATTTTTGGTGGTCTAATGAAGGGTTTTTTCCCCCATCCATTTCTAGGCCAGATGTGAAACTGACAAAATGAAGCCATCTTTTGGTGAGTACATTCTGAAGTTGCTTTGGCCTGACCTAGTATGAGAAAGATTAGCTGGCAACACAAGGATACCATTACCAGGGTATACCCAATTGTGGTTCAAAAACAATTCATTCTTTGAGAAGCCACCACTGATCCAGTTCCATGAGTTACTTTCTGGTCCTGAGCCCTTTTCGCATGCAAAGTCCTCAGCAGCCCCAGGCCAGTATTGATGAAGCTGCTGCCCTTCGTCAAGATGGGTTCAAATGGGATTTAATCCACTTGGGGCCATCACCCTTCCCTGTGGACTTTGGCACCCAAGGCACTTAGTCCTCAGGGTTGTCACCTTAGTTAACCAACACCTGACACTCAGCATTGAGTAGCTGGCAGTGTGGTCTACTCTATTACCATAGCAGGATAACCTAGCCAGACTGTTAATAAAGAGATTACATCCATCTTTACCTTTGAATTGTGTACAGGGGCTACAAATTGGATTGATTTTCTTTTGCAGATCATTCTAGAGATAACCCTCGTCAGCCAATACACTCATGTCTTATTGTAGGGGCTCCCAAACTTTTCACACCATGGGCCAGTCACATAGTTGAGCAAGCTGGTCACGTGGTTTATCCCACTGGAAGGAGAAGTAAAACGTGCCCATACATGTGCAAAACACTGCCGTAAATGGATCCACAGCTGTCATAAACGCATTTTTTATTTGGTGCCGCAGACTGGATTCAGCCCATTGGCCATAATTTGGCCACCCCTGTCTTATAGGTTAGATTTGATAGTTCTGTTTCAAGTTATATGGAAAATTACCTATTCTCATTATCTACTGTTATGTTATGTATATAATTCGACCCAATTGTGTAGAGAAAAACTTCCCATTGTATTTGCAATACCTATATCATAGCTGTTCTAAAATATCACAGAAATAATAATTGTGAATAAAGTAGCTAATTTTTCACTATCTGAAAAAATAACTTAGAAACAATGTATTGAAAACAATGTGTGCTATGAGAGGTGACCAATTGTGATTCAAGAACGGTTCATCCTTTTGAAATGTTACGTATTAGAAATTATGTATTTTATGGAAGGAAATTTCAATTGCTTTTATGATCAATGCTGCTGATATTACTGTATCATATTTTTATGGTTTTGTACACCCATTATCCATTTGATTTTACATTCAGTGAACAATAGTAGATAAACATCTGTAAAAATTGATTTGATTTGCAGTGAATGGACCTGAACAGGGCACCCTAATATATCATTATTCTACTTCTTAGCATGTGCTATGAAAGCAGAATCAGAATAAAATATAGTGCTTATGATAGAACGAGGATAAAAGGGAATTCAGCTTGCCTTTTTTGCCAAGAGAGTGTTATAAAGGATGCTATACAGGTATGTATCCATGTACGCCCATACTTACAGAGGGAGAAGCTGGACTTAAAGTGAAAATTAAACATATTGGTACAACTTTTGTGTTACACATTTGTCTCATTGAGACCCTCATGACGTCTAGCTAGTTAGTACTCAAGTTTATATTGATAACCTTGACATTTCCTTCACTCTTTACTACTACATATGAATTATTTGCTATCCTTGAACAAGTTTCATGACCATCACTCTTTGACTTACAACTTTCCCATGCTGAAAATATTCAGCCAAATTCAGATATTGAAATTAGCAGAATGTAAGTCGTGTCAGCTCTAAATATGACTATGCCTGGATTGAATCCAATGTCTTCTAATATCACAACACTTTCCTTCTGCACTTAAACTAGTAGTAATATTGACACTTAGCTGTACTCACATGCCTGAACAATATACATATCCATTTCTATTGCTACCACAAAACTCACAGAAACATGGGACAGTCAAAATTCAATGATTTATTTTTATTTGTTAAATTTATATACCAGCCATTTAATGATAAACCATTATTCTGGGTGATTAACAAAGAGAAAGTAAAAATAAGAACATAAGAACAGCCTTGCTGGAACATGCCACAGCCCATCTTGTCCAGCATTCTGTCTCACACAGTGGCTCACCATTTCCTTCAGGGTATTCCCAAGCAGATGCCTTCACCTGCTTAGGATTCCCTGGAAATGGCATTGAGAGATATCCTGCCTATCTCTCCAACCTGTCGGTTGTCCTTAGGTATCCATAATTATAGCCATTGATACCCTTGTCTTCCATGAACTTGTCTAATCCTTTCTTAAAGCTGTCAAGACTGACAGCTGTCACCACCTCTTCTGGCAGGAGTTCCATAGACCAGTGATCCTCTGGGTGAAAAAGTACTTTCTCTTATTTGTTTGAGAACTAGTACCCAAAGGTTTCATGGAGTACCCCCTAGTTCTAGTGTTGTGCGATAGGGAAAACAGTTTTTCCTTATTTACTTTGTCCACACCTTGCATGATTTATAAACTTCAATCAGGTCACCTCTTAGACGCCGTCGTTCAAGAGTGAAGAGGCCCAACCGTTGCAGCCTCAGATGGTAAGGAAGGTGTTCCAGTCCCCTAATCATTTTGGTTGCCCTCCTCTGCACTTTATCCAGCTCCATAATATCCTTCTGGAGGCATGGTGACCAGAACTGTACACAGTATTCCAGATGGGACCTCACCATAGATTTATAAAGAGGCAAAATGACACTTGCTGACTTATTTTCTATACCCTTCCTAATGATCCCTAGCATTGAGTTTGCTTTTTTCACTGCTGAGGCACACTGGGTTGACACCTTCATTGAGCTGTCCACCAGGACATCAAGGTCCCTTTCCTGGTTTGTCGCAGAGAGTTCAGAACCCATCAGTTTATAAATGTAATTGGGTTTTTTTGCCCCAACATGCATCACTCTGCACTTACTAATGTTGAAGCTCATTTGCCACTGTTTTGCCCACTCCCCCAGTGTCAAGAGATCCCTCTGGAGCGCCTCATAATCTCTCACAGTTTTCACTACCCTGTATAATTTAGTGTTGTCAGCAAATTTGGCTACCTTGCTATTTGCTCCTACTTCTAGATCATTTATGAAGAGGTTGAAAAGCAGGGGTCCCAGTACTGAACCTTGAGGGACCCCACTCTTTACTTCCCTCCACTTGGAGAAGTGTCCATTTAGTGCTACCCTCTGTTTCCTGTCCCTTAGCCAGTTGCTGATTCAGGACAAGACCTGTCCCTTTATTCCATGACTGGTAAGTTTCTTCAAGAGCCTTTGGTGTGGGACCTTGTCAAAAGCCTTCTGAAAGTCCAGGTAAACAATGTCAACTGGATCCCCCTTATGTATATGCTTGTTGACACTCTCAAAAAATTCCAACAGATTAGTGAGGCATGATTTGCCCTTGCAAAAGCCATGTTGGCTCTCCTTTAGCAGCGCCTTCTCTTCTATGTGCCTATTAATTATATCTTTTAGGATGGTTTCCATCACTTTACCTGGGACACATGTCAAACTGACCGGTCAGTAATTTCCTGGATGACCCCTGGATCCTTTTTTTGAAAATTGGTGTTACATTCGCTACGTTCCAGTCATCAGGCACAAAGCCTGATTTGAGGGAAAGATTATATAATATATTTTGGCTAGGAGATCAGCAATTTCATCTTTAAGTTCCCTGAGAACTCGTGGATGGATGCCATCTGGTCCTGGTGATTTGTTAGCATTTAGTTTAACAAGACATGCAAAGACCTCCTCCCTGGTTATTTCTATCTGGCTTAATTCTTCGGTTTCCCTCCCTACGAAGATAGGCTCTGTTTTGGGCATGTGGTCTCTGTCTTTGTCGTGTATGTAATTTTATGTTAACATATTTAAACGTAAGTGATCCTTCATTTTGAGTTCTCCTCAGAAAGGAACTCTCGTGAGACTTGGGTTCGTGCCAATTTCAGCAACCAATCAGATTGTTCCATGCGTCAACATTTGACTTCCCAAGGTGTATATAAGGTGTGGCTGTGCCCCATTCTCTGTGTCAGTACCCAAAATAAAGTTGAGTTTGGCCCCGTTATGCTGGCTGCTGCTTCTCATTACTGAACACCAAAGTCTTCTTCAATGAATACTGAAGCAAAGAATTCATCCAACACACCAGAAATTAAAAATATACAATGCAAATTGTACCACAATTTTAAAAATTACCTTCTCTTACTTCTTCTTTTCACTTGTACCCTCAATAAAATACTACCATGATTGCTAACAATTGGTCATCACAATAGCACAACCCCACATAACCCCTCACTGGCTTGTTGGTATGATAACACTGAATATGAAGCATGACATCCAGATAAAATTAAGGAAACTGGAGGTTGAGAAAACCAAGAAGCACCAGATGAACAGCAGTAAGAATGGCAGTGTCTGTAGTTGGGGCCAAACACTGGCTGGAAGACCTCCCTTGTGTTCTTAAACCAGGTGTTAGATCCATTCACATGCTTGAATGAGTAGCTACATGCATATAGCATCTTACAGGCCTTGGATACCTTGGAGTCATTATTCAACAAAGAGTCTTCGTATAAGTAGACATCTCTGCTATGACATTCCACACAACATCTGTCCATAATTATCTGTCCCTGTCAATTCTTCTCCATGTTGGTCCAACATTTTTTTTGAGAAAATCTTCTCATCTGCGAGGTGTTCTTCCCCTAGGTCTTTTGTGATCTCTTGGATACCAATTCATTATTCTGGCACTCTATCTATTGTCACTTGTGCATGCAACATGGCCAGCCGACCTTAATTTGTTCATCAGGTATTCTGTTGCTATGTCTTTTAGCGGTGATCTTTGCCTGATATCCTCATTTTTTACTTTATTGTAAAGTGATATTCCAAACATTGATTTCTCTATTGCTTATTGTGTAACTTGTAGCCATTTTTCTTCCACAGCTATTAAATCCCACATTTCATTGATGTATGTCATTGCTTTCAAGACCATAGAATTGAACAAATTTGCCTTTGTTTCTGGTTTAGCTTTTGACTTCAAGATGGCTGACACTTCTCTGAATTTACCCCACACGGCTCTCTGTCTTCTAGAAATTTCTTCTTTTAAATCATTGTCCATGGGCAATGGACAATCTTACAGGCACTGGAGAATAAAACAGAGATTTTGAGAACATCATCTGCTGCAGAGGCCTTCCTTGTGTGCACTTAAAATAAAGGTGGAGGGCTTTCTACTGTGCTTCTCCTAGAATATGAAATGCAGTTTTCTTACAGATGCAAACAATTCCTACACTTACTGCTTTCAGGAAGGCTGTCAACATGTATTGCATCAGTCCAGCCTTTTGATTTGTTTTTATGTTTACAGCGCTGGCTCTTCGGCTATAAACAGAGATGAGCACTGAACCCTAGAGTCAGATACGACTAGCTTTCAAGCAAGGGTGACCTTTAGCTTTTACCTTAATGGTTTATTGGCATGATCTGAACAGTTTTCTAGTTTAGTCTGTTTGTGCAGAAACCTAGAGTTAGATACAACTGGCTTTTGAGCAAGAGAAACCTTTAGGATAAAAATGTTTAAAATAAATAGCAAGTTTTTAAATTAATGTCTGTCTTGTAGTTCACTACTTTTTCCCAGAAATTGCTCATCTCCATGGTCACACACATTTTAACAAACATGTGTTAAACTTTTGTATATTTTTGTACAAAAATATCTATTGTACTCTTAAACACTTCTATTTTACACAAAATACATGTTTTTTGTACAAAATACAAGATTTTTAGAAACAAAAACCAACTTTTTGTTAATATTCTTCCTGACCAGACAAAGTCTTTTTGCAATGTGTTATGCAGGAGTGAGTGAGGCTGTATCAATACATCTTTCTTGAGGATGAGAAAATTAGCAAGTATTTATTACATTCTTACTATAGTCTGAGGGACTGCGGTGGCTTAGTAGTTAAGATGCTGACCTTGATAACTGGAAGGTTGGCAGGTCAGCAGTTCAAGACCTGAGTGCTGCATGATGGAGTGAGTGCCTATTTCTGCCCCAGCTCCTACCAACCTAGCAGTTCAAAAGCAAGAAATTGCAAGTAGATAAATGGGTACCACTTCGGGGGGAAGGTAAACAGTGTTCCGTGCACTCCGGTGTCTAGTCATGCCTGCCACATGTCCACAAATACATCTGCAGACACAGACAGCACTGGCTGTTTGGCTATAAACAGAGATGAGCACTGAACCCTAGTGTCGGATATGACTAGCTTTCAAACAAGGGCGACCTTTACTGTAGTCTACAAAATCTAATGCCAAAAAAATTTGCTCTAGTCTTTTGGGTGACACAAGACACTTGGTCTTTTATGCAACAGGGTATCAACTTCACCCTTCTGGAAATGATAACAATTTGTAACTTTGCTTTCTCAACAACAACAGCAACAAAAATACTTCAGCCATTCCTAATGGACAAGAGGGTTTATCTTGACTTGTAGGTCACCAAAGCAATTTGGAAATGTGAATAACCTGGTACAGTAACTTACTGACAAATCCCTATATGTATTTTGGTATTTTAGTATCTCATGCTCGAATGACTGAGCAGCCTATGGGGGCAAAAACAGCCTGCCTTTACAATTGCCATAAAAGAATAGATGGTGGACAGTCAAGCAGAAAGCAATAATGAAAGAATGCCATTTCTCAGCAGATTAAATACTGACTCAAGTTTTCTCACTACAGAGACTATAATCCCATGTACAATACATTTACCTGCCATAAAGAGCCCTGCCCTGCATTAAAATAAATAACTAAAAAAGTGTACTGCAGCCAGAATGTTGTGAGTTTGATCATGACCAGGGCTACAGGAGGACTCAACCTTCTCCATGCTTCTGAAGTCAGTAAAATGAGTAATCAGCATGTTGGGGGCAAAATGCTAATTAACTTGTGAACTACCCAGAGAGTGCACTAAGTGTCATGGGGCTGTATATAAGTGTAATTTTTAAAGTTTCCTGGTTGCAGTGGGGCTTCTGAGTAAACTTGGATAAGACTGTAATGCACCATGGCTTCCAGGTGCAAAATCACCACAATAAATATGTAACTGAACTGAATAATCTGAGCTTTAGGGCTGAATCAAGCATCCTTAATTTTAAGGAAGAAATTCATTTAAAAGGATTCTCCTTTATTTAAGAAGAATTTCTCTGTGAATGAACTTGCAATGCAGGAGCTGTAGGACAGGCTAAAAGCATAACATCCCTAGCAAATGGATTTCCAAATTTAGCTTAAATCATTCCAATGAAAGAATCTCCACTACAAGTATCTCCTAAGACCCTGGTGGCTAGCCTTGGCACTCCAGCTGTTCTTGAACTTCAATTTCCAGAAGCCCAAGTCAGCACTACTGCTGATCAGGGCTTCTGAGAATAGAAGTCCAAGAACAGCTGGAGTGCCAAGGTTCACCATCACTGTCCTAAGACAATGTTTCCAGCTCATAGGTAACCTTCAGCCAATATCTGCTTCTCTGCTATTGCTACCCACTAATACAGTAAAACCTTGTATAACAAAGGTTTCTAATAGCAATCAAAACAAACCATACAGCGAAAGGAAATTGAAGGAAAATGGTGCCTCGTATGCCGAAAATTTTTCGGAACGGGTTTGTTTTTCATTTTCAATGCATTTCTATGGGAAATGGCACTTTGCATAATGAATTTTCTTTTTCATTGCATTCATATGGGAAATAGCATCCAATGCATTCCTATGGGAAATTTGTATAGTGAAAATTTTGCTGTATGAAAAATGTTGTGGACTGGATTAATTTCATTATACAGGGTTTTACGGTAATCCCTTCTAATAGAAAAGAGATCAAGTCTCATTTTCTATGCTACAACCATTCACACACTGAATAGCATCATCGCACCTCTACTTTGCATGCTCTTCTCCAAGCTAAATATATCCCATATCTGCTCAGGATAGGATTATTAGTGCCATGTTGCAGGTATGAGATTTTTGTGCTACATGTTTTTAATGTCTGGATTTTTTTATTAAAAAAATGAATTCCTAATGGATTTCTGGTGGGACCAAAGATATATTAGCATCTACTAGCACCATTCAGACTTTGATAACTCCAAACCAAGGGGTTAAAGCATTTTCAAGGAACACAAGTGAAAATAATAGCCTATTATTCCAAAGTTGCCCAAAGTAATGCATGTCGGCAAAAGAACAGGGCTGTTTCCATTAACCCTACTATGCTGCCACAGCTGTTATAAAAACCTAGTCCTGTAGTGCCACTTACAGGAGAGTTCTATTAACTGTGAACAAATTGATTGTGATTTGTCACTATTCACTGTAACTATACTTTCATGAGTGAAAACCAGTAAATTCTTAAACTGTGGCTCCTCATTTGGTCTCTATCCAAGTACATGCATCTATATCATCTTATTTTTAAGGATGTGCATTAAACACCTAATTAATTTATGGTCTGCAGACTGGGGAGGCGAGAGTTCCATGGATAGTACATGATCCTGAAGCTAATGTAGGGCTGCCGAAACTATGGCCCACGAGCCAGATCCAGCCCCCAATGCCAATTCCTCTGGACCACACTGCCCTCATTGCTCCAGGAAGCAGCACAGGCAGTGCAGGCTGGAGGAATTGGCATCAGGGGCCAGATTGTCCCGTGGGCCGTAGTTTCAGCAGCCCTGGGTTAAGCAGAGAAAATGGCATCTTAAAATCTCATTCTGTTGCAAAACAGATTGCAAGGTGTGTTTTACTTCCGCTTCTGGTGGGAGGAACCACATGACCAGCCCATTGAACCATGTGACCGGCCCATGGCCCAAAATGTTTAGCCTCTCCTGAGCCTAAAAGGCCAATATTTAGAAGCAACATAGGGTTGTTGGTTTTTTTTAAAAAAAATTAGATGCCAAGGGTACTGGGCAGAGCAAAGCAAAGAAGATGGGGTTAGTTGTACTTCTTATAAATGTGAGCATCCCATTGATTATTCTTTACAAGAGTTAAGCAAGGCTGTTGAGGAGAGAGATTACATTTTGAAAGTCACTCATTCATAGGATCAACCTCAAGACAGAGGCAACTTGACAGCATCTAACAACAAATGATGTGATGATGGTAATAAAGGCATGTCTACTGTTTTCGAATAAATGTGCAAAAACAGATCAAGGGTGTTTATGTGATTCTGGAGCGACCACAGGGTGGAATAAGGAGTTGCTCTTCACTGTATGCCAACCCTAGTTAGAGCAACACTATAACAAATACTTCCTATCTCGTTTGTCATTCGCAGGGTTAAAATGAAGGTCAGAAATTTGAATTAAGGGGAACTCAGAAGTAATATAGTAGACTGAGGGTTCGACTACACTGTAGAAATATATTGGGAGGCAGTTTGGCTTTTTTTGAAGATGATTTATTGTCACATGGTCTTTGTGTCAGTGTGTGTGTCCTAATGGGATAACTTTTTGTTCAATTGTAAACTGCACAGTATATCAGTCCAGAGGATTTGGTCTCTGGGATCGGGTGTGTGTGTGTGTTAAATATCTGACCTGCCTTGACTTTGGGTTATGTGTAGCTCACGTTCAAACAAATTTGTGTGCAATCCTTAAACAAAGTAGGAATTCCTTAATTAGTACCAATCTTCCACTGCTAGTACCGTAGCATCATTACATCACTGCAGCTACACAACGGGGCTTATAGAAATTCATGTTATTGACTCTGAACTAGAGCTTGTTACCCATACCTGTCAACCATCCCGATTTGGCTGGGATTACCCCGTAATTCGGCGCCGATTTGCGCCATTTCCCGACCCGCGCTGCCAAAAACCCGTAATTTGGCAGCGGGGGAAAGGAGGCACTGCACAGCCCATCTGTGCAGGTCGCATTGCACGCATGCTTGGAAGGGCTCTACACTTCCATAGCTCCCTTCCACGCATGCGCAGCAGGCTACGCCGCCTGCATAGAAGGCTACGCAAGTGGTGTAGCCCTCCACGTGCATGCATACAACATGACCTGCACAGACCCGGTTTGCGCTGGTCCCGGATTCGTCGGAGCCGCGGTTGACAGGTTTATTGTTACCTCAGGGTTCCTATGCATGTGAATGGAGGCTTCCTTATTGAATGTAGTAGTCTTAATGTTTGCCACACTACAGGAAATTTTTAAAAAATCCCTCACAACATTGAGTTTAATAAATAAAAAAAGGTACCAGTCAATGCAGAATGTAGACTACTGCCAGCCATACTGGGATTGCTTTGAAGCTGCTTTCTAGCCTGGGAAACCTCTAAATTTGATAATCACCCACTGGATAAGGATGTATGCCTGAGTGTTTCAACACATACACTCACACTCTCTCTCACACACACACTAGGCAAGCTGGCAGATGTATGCTAGTCCTGAGATGTATGCTAGGCCTGGATCAGTTCCTCCCAAAAGGAAGGAAGAGCTTCAACTTCAACTTTCTGTATAAAAATGTTTTTTTCCTCAAAATGTATGCCTTCTGGGGAAGTATAGGACACAAACAAAACACCACGCAAGAAAAAAAACAAGTAAAAGGCAAAACAATGAAATAAAACCTGAATTTTCATTATTTCATATGAATTTTGTGTATGATCCTTGCCAAACTATCACCAAATCACATATCTCAAATCTGCCCACAGCCTAGGTTTGGTGTCTTGCACGGAAGACAAAGAAGGAGCCGCAGTAAGGGCTAAAACACAACTTTATTGCATGGTAGTCAGAGTGAACATGTGGTAATGGCGGACCAAACAGCTCTATTTATAGCACACTGTACATTTTGAATAACCCGGGTGATAGTTCATTGGTTACTGTCCACGTGACGTCATGGATCGTCACGCCCATCTTCTCCTCTCGAGAGGATCGTAGTGGGTTTCCTCCGCATGAGGAGCTCGGCGGGTGAGAGCCCTGACGCTAAGGGGGTTACACGGTACCTTAAGAGGAATTGGCAGAGCTGCAAGTTCAATTCCCCGGGGCTCATCCTACGCAGTGCGCCCTTTGTTGTTTGCACCAGGTGTTCCGCTTGACCATTTGTAGTGGGGTGAAAGGGAGCCGCAGTTATGTGGTGAATTTTGTTAATCTCTATGAAACCCTGGAAAGTTGTGGCATTATCGCTCACAAGTACGTCAGGTAAACAGAAACAGCTGAATACCTTGCATAATTGCTTAATCGTTGCAGCTGACGATGTACTGGCCATCGGAATTACCTCCAACCACTTGGAGTAGGAGTCCACTATTATAAGGAAAAGGGTACCCCTGAAGGGACCCGCATGTGTAGACGTGACCACAGACCCCGGGCCGTGTCCAATTCTCTGTGCGGAAGTTGGGACTCCTCAGGCCGGGTGTTCTGGCAGCTCTCACAAGTGCCTACTATGTGCTCTATATCTGTGTCCAGTTTGGGCCACCAGACATAACTCCTAGCTAGGGCCTTGGAGCGCACAATCCCTGGGTGGCTGATATGCAGCATCTTGAGCACCCGGGACCTCAGAACCTTGGGGATTACTACCCGCTGCCCCCAGAGTAGGCAGCCCTTTTCTAGGGAGAGCTCATCTCTCCGCCTACCATAAATCCTGAATTCCTCTGTAGGGGAGTTTGCCGGCCAGCCTTTCTGTACCCATGAACTGACTAGGGCCAATGACTTGTCTTTCGATGTAGCCTTGGCAATCTCAGCTGGCAGAATTGGGGGCGACTCTAGGGCCTCAATCAGGAGTACCTGGTGGTCCTGTTCTACCTCACACTCAGGGTCCCCTGCCTGTGGAAGGGGTGACCTGGAAAGGGCATTGGCATGGCTGATCTCCTTGCCGGGGCATACTGGTACGCGTTGAGGAAAATCGCCCATCGCAGCATCCTTGGGGACAAGATCTGCGGGGTTGGCTTATCTGTGGTGAAGATTCCTAAGAAGGGCTTATGGTCGGTCACGACTTTGAATGGCCTGCCATAGAGAAAATCGTGGAACTTCTTGGTTCCTGCAACGATCGCTAGGGCTTCCCTGTCTGTTTGCGCATAGTTGCGCTCTGCCTTGGACAGGGATCTTGAATAGTATGCCACTGGGGCTTCTCACCCGCTCTCTAGCACGTGGCAGAGGACTGCCCCCACCCCCACCAGTGAGGCATCGCAGGCCAACACAACGGGTTTCTTTGGGTTGAAGTGGGTCAACACAGCCTCGGAAGATAGAAGCTGTTTGAGCCCCCAGAACGCCCGTTCCTGGCTGTCCCCCCCACCCCCAAGCCGCATCCTTTTTGAGTAATCTATGCAGCGGTTCTGCTACCGACGCCTTTCCCGGGAGGAAAGAGTGGTAGAAATTTAGGAGTCCTAGGAAGGACTGTACTTCGGTCTTGGTGGTGGGGTGAGGAGCATCTTTTACTGCTGCTACCTTGGACACTGCTGGCTTTATACCCTCAGGGGTTATTTGGAAACCCAGAAACTCTACTTCCTCAGCGAAAAACACACACTTGTCCCTTCTCAACCTGAGCCCCGCTTTCTCGAACACTGTTAGTACCCGGTCTAGCCTCTTGGCCAATTCCTGTTCCCCTCCCGCTGTTAACAATATGTCGTCAAAATAGGGGAAAACACCTGGGAGCCCTTTCAACAATCTTTCTACGAGGGACTGAAAGATCCCCGGAGCTGAATTTACACCGAATTGGAGGCGCGTCACTTTAAAGGCTCCCTTGTGGGTAACAATTGTTTGAGCGGCGGCTGTAGCTGGGGTTACCGACAATTGCTGGTATGCCTGGGCCAAGTCTAGCTTGGCGAAACACCTCCCCCCATGCAAGCTTGCTAGCAGGTGACTTACTACCGGCACCAGATACGCATTTGGGCAAAT
Source organism: Bradypodion pumilum (assembly GCA_035047305.1). NCBI lineage: Eukaryota > Metazoa > Chordata > Lepidosauria > Squamata > Chamaeleonidae > Bradypodion > Bradypodion pumilum. The sequence goes on from JAWDJD010000002.1 coordinate 328,877,675, forward strand.
TGCCTTGTTAATCATGCACTTGTAGTCAGCGCAGATTGTGACCTCCCCGTTAGCCTTAAGCGCCATAACAATGGAGGTTTCCCACTCAGCGGAGTCCACCGGTACCAAAATCCCCTGACCCACCAGTTTGACCAGTTCAGTCTCAATTTTGTCCTTTAGTGCACAAGGCCCTCTCCTTGGCTTCATCCTGATGGGTCGGATGTCGGGGTCCAATTCGAAAGAAACTGGGGGCCCTTTGAACTTCCCTAGCCCCTTTTCAAAGACGGTAGGGTGTGCGTTACACACCTCCGTGATCGGGTCAGCCTGCATGGCGTGTATGCCTCCAATGAAAACCCCCAGGGGCCCAAACCACTGTGTCCCCAGGAGGCAGCAGGACCCTTCCTTTAGAACTATTAGGGGCAACTGCGCAGAGCGCCTTTTAAACTGAACCTTGAACTCTCCCACCCCCAACACTGGTATACTCTTGCCCTGAATGTCCCGCAAATTAGTCCTTAGGGCCTTCAGCTTGGGGCGTGACTTTGGGGGAATGAGCATAAATTCCCGGTTGGAGATGATGGAGTACGACAACCCCAAATCGATCTCCATCCTTACTGGGACCCCCTGTACCAGTACCTCAACAAAGAACCGGGGGTGCCGCAACGGCACGCTGTGGACCGCCTGGTCGCGGTCGTCGGGAACCCATCGAGACACACGGTGCTCCTGGGGCTCATCGTCGTCAAAGATGTGCCCGACCCCGTCTGCCTTTCATTGGGGCCGCTCCGCCTGGCCCTTGCCATCATCTCGACGCCGCCTGCAGACTTTTGCGATATGCCCGCGCCGCCCGCAGTTGTGGCACTCCGCCTTCCGGAATGGGCATTGGCTCTGGTCGTGGGATGCCCCGCATCTGTTACAGCGGGAGTCCTCTCGGGCGCAGTCTCGAACCTCAGGCCTCCTCTGCACCTGCTGCACGTCCTCGTCCTCGCTCAATTCGGAGGTGGACGTGGTGGACTCACTGGCCCGCTGCTGAAAGGCCAACCTTGCCGGAAACACCGACACTTTCGGGCGAAAGTGTTTCCTCAGTTCGGCAAGGATCTCGTCTAGGGGTACCTCCCTGAGCGGTCTCGGTGTCAGGAGGTTAGTGGCCAGTTCCAAAGTCTCTAGGCCTCACTGGGCCAGTAGGAATGCCCGGCGCTGGGCTTCCTCCTTGATGCCTTCGAAGTCCAATGCATATAGGAACTGCTGTTCATAGAGTTCCCATTTCTCTGGCTTTGTGGTGTCGGAAGGGCGCAATGTTCACTTTTCAGGATGCCATCCTACCTTCGTCGCCAATTTGGTATCTTGCATGGAAGACAAAGAAGGAGCCGCAGCAAGGGCTAAAACACAACTTTATTGCATGGTAGTCAGAGTGAACATGAGGTAATGGCGGACCAAACAGCTCTATTTATAGCACACTGTACATTTTGAATAACCCGGGTGATAGTTCATTGGTTACTGTCCGTGTGACGTCATGGATCGTCACGCCCATCTTCTCCAGGTGCGGTGTGGCGGGAAGGTTTTCCGCCCTTCAGGTATTCGGGGGAATCTGCATCATGTGAGCTGGATGCTGCTACTGCCACCGGCAATAGCACCCTAAACAGCTTGCAACAATGTGTCACTGATTAGATACAATGGATACAATTACCAGATACAATCAGTTAAAGAGTACTTGTAACATTCTATTCAGTACATAACACCAGGTAAAGGTAAAGGTCACCCTGGCTCGAAAATCAGTCATATCTGACTCTAGGATTCAGTGCTCATATCCTTTTAGTCAAAGAGCCAGCACTTTCTTTGTTTGCAAATGTTTCCATGGACATGTGACAGGAATGACTAGACACTAGAGTGTAGGGAACGTTGTTTACCTTCCCACCAACGTGGCACCTATATGTCCACTTGCATTTTCTTGCTTTTGAACTGCTAGTTTGGCAGGAGCTAGGACAGAGATGGGAGCTCATTCCATTGTGCAGTACTCGGGTCTCAAACTGCTGACCTGCCAACCTTCCAGTTGTGAAGTTCAACATCTTAACTACTGGAGCCACCACAGTCTCTGTATGGAACTAGAGCTCCCAAAATGCCCCGGCCAGCAGTAATTCTAAAATTTTCCATCTCTGGTGTGACTTTCATTGATGATGTATAGTCATCTTAAGTCTGGGGTACACACAAAGTGCCTCCTTGACTAGACGCCGGAGGGTACAGAACACTGTTTACCTTCCCACCAAAGTGGCACCTATTTATCTACTTGAAATTTCTTGCTTTTGAACTGCTAGGTTGGCAGGAACTGGGACAGAAATAAGCACTCACTCTATCATGCAGCACTCAGGTCTTGAACTGCTAACCTGCCAATGTTCAAGTCATCAAGTTCAGCATCTTACCCACTAGGCCACAGACTACAACAAAGAAATCATGGGTCCTTCTGCACATGGAATTGCAATGGTGCAAAAAAAAGAAAATGAATCATGGAGCCACATGATTTTTATATACAATCATCCCCACATCATTGTTCAAACACAGGTCCAATCTGTGCCCACAGAGGATGGCTTAGCGTCAAGAGGTTGTTGTTCAGTCGCACAGTCAGTTCCAACCCTTTGTGACCCTATGGACCATTATCTTCCACCATCTTCCTCAGCCCGCCCAGCTCTGTGCCCATTGCGTCTATAATACCATCCAGCCATCTCATCTTTGGCCACCCCCTTCTTCTTTTGCCCTCCACCTTTCCCAACATCAAGGCTTTCTCAAGTGAATCCCCAGGTTTCTCATAGCTTGTCTCCCAAGAATCAGTCGCCTTTTTATTTCATGGCTGCAGTCCCCATCTACAGTGATCTTGGAGCCTAAGAAAGTAAAATCTGTCACTGCTTCTACTTCTTCCCCATCTATTTTCCAGGGACTGTTAAGGCTTGTTGCCATTATCTTGGTTTTCTTGATGTTGAGTCTCAAGCCAGCTTTTGCACTTTCTTCTTTCAACCTAATCAGGAGCTTCTTTAGGTCTTCCTCATTCTCTGCCATTAGGGTAGTATCATCTGCGTATCTCAAATTGTTGATGTTTCTCCCAGGGTCTACAAAGGTCCAGGAAGAGTAGCGTCTTGTTGTTATTCAGTCGCACAATTGATTCCGACCCTTTACGACCCTATGGACCATTATCTTCCACCATCTTCCTCAGCCCGCCCAGCTCTGTGCCCATTGCATCTGTAATACCATCTAGCCATCTCATCCTTGGCCGCCCCCTTCTTCTTTTGCCCTCCACCTTTCCCAGCATCAAGGCTTTCTCAAGTGAATCCTCTCTTCTCATTTGATGTCCAAAGTACTTCATCTTCATCTTTACTATCTGACCTTCTAATGAGCAGTCGGGGTTGATTTCTTCTAAGATCGACCTATTTGTTCTCCTCGCTGTCCAGGGGACTCTCAAAACTCTCCTCCAACACCACATTTCAAAGGCATCTATTCTTCTGCGCTCAGCTTTCCTAATGGTCCAGCTCCCACACCCATACATTACCACCTGAAATACCATTGCTTTGACTATACGAATTTTTGTTTGCAAGGTGATGTCTCTACTTTTCACTATGTTCCCCAGGTTTCTCATAGCTTGTCTCCCCAGAATCAGTTGCCTTTTTATTTCATGGCTGCAAAAATCCCCATCTGCAGTGATCTTGGATCCTAAGAAAGTAAAATCTGTCACTGCTTCTGCTTCTTGACATACATTTAAAAATCTGACGGAGAACAAGGTGGGTTCAGCCTTCCATCCTTCCGAGGTTGGTAAAATGAGTACCCAGCATGTTGAGGGGGAATACGAATTACTATGTGAACCGCCCCAGAGAGTGCACTAAGCTATTTGGGGCGCTCCTCACCCTGAACACGTTCGAGCCAGCCCAGACGCAAGAAGGGGAGCTCTACGAACGAGCCGGACTTTCCCCCTCATACTTTGAGGGCGGGAACCTTCACCTGCTGGAACGCCTCAGCGCCTCCTCGGAGGTCGCTGGCTGGCCTGAGCCGGTCCAGGGTCCGCCACCGCGTGCCGGTCTCCCTTCGCCCGCCCCTCCTCCTCTGCGTCCCCGGAGGGGCGGCGCGGAGGCTACCGCTCCTCCCTGCCTCAGCGCCTTGCCTCCTCTGGCTCCCCCGGCCCGGCGTCTTTCGGCGGTCGCTGCAGCGCTGCTGCCTGCCTTGCCCTTCCCCTCTTCCGGCCGGGTTTGCCGCGTTAGGAGCAGGTCTGCCCCACAGCCGGCACTGAGGCGCGCTTGTGAGACAGCGGCGGAGGCCGGCGCGGTGAGTACCTGCTGCCCTCTTTCTCTCTCCCCCCCTTCTCTCTCTCTCTCTCTCTCTCTCTCTCTCTCTGGACTTAAACCTTATGTGGACAGGGGGGAACGGGGGAGGGAGAGAGTCTAGATAGAAGGCTTTTGGGGGGCGCTTTCTAGCCCCTCCCCCCAAGCTGGAGGGCGGGAGAGTCCGCGGCGCTCCCCCTCAGGAGGGTGAAGTCGGCCACCTGCCTGGTGCCCGCCTTGCCGGGGGTCTCTTCTCAAGCTCTACCTGAGCATGGCCGGCCTTTTCCTTCCCCATATGGGCGGGAAAACGGGGCCGTTCCAAGAGCGGTGGTGGGTCGCCGGAGAGGGCGAGCCGGCCGCGACAGGGCCGGCCCTACCATAAGGCGAACGGGAGTGACCCAGGGGGCGCCGCAAACCTGCTCTCTCCTGCAGGGGAACCGGGCTCGGGAGAGAAGCCTGCCGTGTCCGCGCCCGCCACCCGCTCCTCTCTCACCAACCACCCCATTCCATGTTACCTGAATCTATTGTCTCTCCCTATACACTGAATGCACCCCCCATTTGCTTCTTCTCTCTGCACTGACTGAGCTAATGATACGCGCCTGGCAGTTCTTGCAGCCCCCCGCCCCCGGGTTTTTCACCCTTGGATAACATGGCTGGGTCTGGGCTCGCATAGAAGAGCTAAGAAAGAATAGGCCACCTCAGCTTTGTGGGGAAAGGCGAAGTCTTCCATCCTGCCGCAGCACCGCGTTATTAGGGGCTGCGTTGTTGGCTCAGGGGGTGACGAAGCTCGCCCCTTGTTAATGGAAGGCCGGCAAGTCGGCAGTTCGAGACCCGGGCACTGCATGACGGAGTGAGCGCCCGTCTCTGTCCCAGCTCCTGCCAACCTAGCTGTTCGACAGCAAGAAATGGCAAGTAGATCGACAGGGACCACTTGGGGGGGTGGGGGGGGAGATTTTGGGGGACATGAAAGGAACCTCCTTCGGGCGTCCCCCGAGCGGAGTTCCTCCAGCAAAAAATCCTTTCAACCCAGAGAAAGCACCTTCGTGTGCCTCTGACACGATTAGTAAAAAGCGTATTATGAGTTACTGGCCGGGAAGATTGAGCACTGAGGGAGGAGCGAGGGAGGGCCGGGGGGTGGGTTTGGGCGCCGCTGGCCCTGTGCTCTCTCTCCTCCACCTCTGGTTTGGCATTGAATGACATTCCCCAGCGAGTCTGAAGACAACCTGCTTGCGAGCAAATGTGTGTGTGTGAGAGAGAGAGAGAGAGAGAGAGAGAGAGCATACAGCTGTCTTGTCTTTGGAGAAACAAGGCACCGTCTCACCCCCACAACGCGAGATCCCAGTTGGCTGCTGTGGACACACGTAATGGTTTAGGAGTCGTTTCGTTTCTCTCCGAGCAAACCCAGGCGAGGAGCGGCGGCGTTACGGAGATCAGGTCTTTTTTTTTTTTTTTTTTTTGAACTGGGAATTGCTGCGCTGGCAGCAGCGGACGGAAGCCTCGAACATCTGGAGGTGGCTTCAGCTCAGAATGATGAAATCTTCCTCTGGGTTGCACATCAAAGATGGCTGCCCCAATGAGGAGTCTGCCTCCTCAGCAAATAAGTGTGCTCCACCAGCTCCTAGTTTTTGTTGCTAGGCTACATCAGGACGTGCTCCCTACCACTAGGCATACACACACACACTTGCACTGAGGTTTCAAGACTTACCATGACTGCCCACTCCCCATAAGGCTTTCATAGGTGCACATCCCTTTTGTGATGCTTTTTTTTTGGGGGGGGGGGTATTTGCTAGCAAAACGAATGAGGCAGATCCTTGCCAGTACAAGGGGGTTTCACTGAAAATTAAATTGGCAACATTTGCCCCCCCCCCTGCGCCCCCTTGTTTGATTGATGCATTTCCTCAACTCTAGCTCCCTGCCAGTGTCTGCAGCAGCTGACTACCTCAAGAGTGGGGCTGCAGGCAGCAGCTTCTTCCAGGACAGTTTTGCTAAATGACACAGATTAAATCTGAAATCCACTGTCTTTGAGACTCTAGATCAGTGGTTGGCAAACTTTTAAAGTCGGGGGCCGGGTCATGCTCCCTCAGATAGTAAGAGGGGGCCAGACTGGTGTCCCCCCCCAATGAGAGCCAGATGATTTAGGCCCTTGGGCCTTAGGTTGCTGACCCCTGCTCTAGATGGCACTGTCTCCAAAACTGAGTCCCCAGTGTACATTGGTTAATCTGCAGTAGCCAAAACTCAGTATACCATCTGAGTTCAATTCCAATAGTTTCAAGGTTGACTCTGCATTCCATCCTTCCAAGGTTGGTAAAGTGAGTGTAAATGCTAATTACCTTGTGAACCACCCACAGAGTGCTCTAAGTGCTCTGGAATCGTATGTGTTATTATCACAAAATGGTCATAGGTAGAGTTTCATTGGAAGTAAAATGAAGGAACAGGCTCACACTGAGAAAGCCCTGATGTGTTCACTAGGTTTCTTGTGGAATTTGTTGCATGATTTATTTATTTTTTGTCACCATTGCATGTAAGCTTTCTTTCCAGTGTTACTTGAATCTATTGTCTCTCAGCTAGTGATTCTCTGCAGTAATCAATCTAGTTCCAGTATACTGAGCTAATGCATTCATGACAGTTATTACAGGTAACCCAAGGTTTTCACCCTTGTATAGCATAGCTGGAACAGTTTTATATAGAATGGCTAAGAAACAATAAACCACCTCATTAGTTTTGTGAAAAGGCTAGTCTTCCGTCTTCCACAGCAGCATATTATGAGTTACTGTTCCTAGTTAGTTTCAAATATATTCAACATTGTCCATATGGGAAACATAGTTCCCGGGATTTTTTATTGCAACATTTTAATTGTTCATGTAATATTGTATTTCTGGTGTTCTCTGGCTAAATTACAAGAGTGGTGTTGGAGATGGATGGAGTAATGAGTTGGCTAAACAAACTCATTGTGGTGGACATGACATAGTGTCACCCTCCCAACACCCTCCCAACAACAACAACCGAATCTTGTAATTCCTTAAAGGGTAACTTGATTTGGCAGCTAAATTTTGGTATGTAGCAGAGGGACCAAACAGAAATAAAATGGAAAACATATGGTCTATGACAAGTCTCATGTGAAGCTGAGGTGAGGAGTAGTTCCCATTGCCTGAGGCCATCTGGCCATGTTCACAACAAATGATTGAAATTTTTGGAGGGCCAGTTATTTCTCATTCTTGATATTAAGCAGATAAACAAAACGTTTCAGATAAGTTAATTAACAGTATGGACAGTTGTTAATTGGAGAGTTTGGTCAACATCCTACCAGAAGCATTTACTCAATCTCTTGAAAAATGTGTTTAAATGAAGATATTTTGGAAAACAAGGTCATCTTTCAAAATTCATTCAATTTTTACATTGCCATCTGACACTGGTGTCACTCTGGGCAATTTATACCATGAGAATCATGACATATGCATGTAAGCATATGTATTAAATGTTGAGGGATTTTGGGTTCTTATAATTATTGCAGTTCCTTGGGTTACCTTTCATTTACATAAAGAGCTGAATATATAGCAACTGGATAAATCTTCCCATGTTAGGCAGATCAGGTCATTTCAGTCCACACTTCTCACTGAAACAGGCTAAATCAGTGCTTCTCAACCTTTGGATTTTGGATTTCAATTCCCAGAAGCCTAAGTCAATTCCTCAAAGCACTGATCAGCTTCTGGGAATTGATGGGCCCCACGTTGGGAACCACTAGGCTAAAACAAAGCCAACACTAAAGTATACATTGAGAAGACAAAAGCAAATTGCTCTCTGTTAGTCATTGAAGTTGCATCCATGTTTAAAGGTGACTCTTTTATTTTAATATTACATAGCAGATTATAGGGATTTTATTTTACCTGTACTGTATATCCATTTTTACAGTGCAGTGCTCCTGGTTCAGAATAATTATCCCAGTGGTTCTCAACATTGGGCCCATGCCCTGCAGGGGGACTTCAATGCCTATGCCTAATTATTGCAGGCAGGAAAACACTGTGCACCATTTGACCTACCTAGTTAGAACAGCTTTTATGTCCTTAAGAAGTGGTAAGGACATTCATAAGCAAAAGTCATTTCAGGCTAGCAATGGCATGTGTTTCCAAAACACACTAATTTGATTTTCTTCCATAACAAAACTGCAGTCTAAAATTGGCAGATGAAACAAGCAGAGTTCTGATAATTTCAAGTAATCATGTGGCTTGTTATTATTGAAAATCATGCATTTCCAGCTATAATTTGCAGGAGTAATTAATCTATGCATATGGAAGCTTGCAAATTGCCTTGAGACACATGCTCACATAACCCTTTACTGTAAAGATGAAACTGGGTAAACATATTCAGTAGCAGACTGAATATCATTGTTGTTCAGTTGCACAGTCAAGTCTGAACCTTTTGCGGCCACATGGACCACCGCACGCCAGACTCCTCTATCATCTGCCATCCTCCAGATCTATGCCCACTACATCAATGATGTTGTCTTGGCATCTCATCCTCTGCTGCCCCATTCTCCTTTGGCCTTCAATTTTCCCTAGCATCAGGACCTTCTCCAGTGAGTCTTCTCTTCTCATTTGGTGGCCAAAGTACTTGACCTTCACCTTCAGTATTTGTACTTCCAAGGAGCTGTCAGAGTTGATTTCCTTTAGGATGGACTGATCTGAACTCTTTGCAGTCCAGGGGACTCTCAAAAGTCTTCTTTAGCATCACAGTTCAAAGGCATCTATTCTTCTGCGCTAAGCCTTCCTTTAGGGTCCAACTCTCACAGCCATTCATTACTATGGGAAAGGCCTTTGATTTAACTATGTGGACATTTGTTGGCAAGGTGATATCTCTACTTTTTATTATGCTGCCTAGGTTTCTCATAGCTTGCCTCCAAAGAAGTAAGCGTCTTTTTATTTCATGGCTGCAATCAGTGTCTGCAGTGATCTTGGATCCCAAGAAGGTGAAGTCTGTCACTGCTTCCATTTCTTCCCCTTCTATTTGCCAGAGAGTGATGGGACCAGATGTCATGATGTTTTTGTTTTTTTTTATGATGAGTTTCAAGCCAGCTTTTGTACTCCCTCTTTCACCCTCATCAAAAGGCTCTTTATGTCTTCTTCGCTTTCTGCAATTAGGGTAGTGTCATCTGCATATCTCAGGTTGTTGATATTTCTCCCAGCAATCTTAATTCCAACTTGTGCTTCATCTAGCCGTGCATTATGCATGGTGTACTCTGCATATAAGTTAAATAAGCTGGGTGACAATATACAGTCTTGTCGTGCTCCTTTTCGTATTCTAAACCAATCAGTTGTTCTGTATCTGGTCCTAACTGTCACTTCTTGATACACATACCAGTTTCTCAGAAGACATGTGAGGTGGTCTGGTATTTCCATCTCACAGTTTATTGTGATCCACACAATCAAAGGTTTTTGTGTAGTCAATGAAACAGAAGAAAACATTTGTCTGGTACTCCCTTGCTTTCTCCATGATCCAACAAATGTTGACAATTTGGTCTCTAGTTCTTCTGCTGCTGCCTCTTCAGGTCCCAGCTTGTACTTCTGGAAGTTCTCGATCTACATACTGCTGAAGCCCACAGTAGCTCGTAAAAACTTGAGCATGACCTTGTTAGCATGTGCAACAAGTACAATCATAAATCATATTTCATCTGGGCTATGTGATAGAATCTAGTGGTAAAGTGAACTCATACAAAATTTCATGATGCTCTGCTTCCGAGAATATTTGAAACCAAAAAAATCCCCTGTGGGGAAAACAATGATAAATTCTGCACTCTTGTTTGTGTTATAATTGTTTCTGATCATATTCTAAACAAAAAGGGGTCATAACAGTTTTTCTCCCTATTGTAGCTGCATGTTTAAGATGAATAGGAGAAAGTAATAATCCTTACAATGCACATCATTGTAATGTGTGTCCATATTAGCAATACAGTAAAACCTCGGTTAACAACCACATCGCTTAACATTAAAATCTGATAACAACCTGATATTTATTTATTTATTTATTTATTTATTTATTTATTTATTTATTTATTTGGGGGGGTTTGCATCAGATAACACTAAAATCCTATGGGTTGCATCGGATAACATTCGCTAAAGCCTGTGCTGGTTACAATGCATCTCTATGGAGTTTTAACGTTATCCGATGCATCCCATAGGATATTAGCATGCATCGGATAACACTAAAAATCAGATAACACTAAGACTTGTGGAACCAAGTTTTAGCAATATCCGAGGTATTACTTTAATTTGCTATCAATTGAATAATAAATTAGAATATAAAGTGACATATGAGATAGGGTTCTCATTGAATTCCTTATTCAGTTTAGAATAACACAAGAAAAATCAGAAAATGTACAGCCTCACTAGGTTCCTTATCTCCAGATGAGAAAAAGACAAAGAATTTCCCCACCAACCACATTTTCTCTAGCTTGTGCAAATGTTTCTGATGTTTCACATACACATAAAGCAAGCAAAGATAAATTTATTGGTTGTTAAGCAAGATGGAAACAACCAACTCAGCACAGATAAAACAGTTGATGCCTAATTTTGAGTTACTGTGCAAATGTGCAATTCCATGAATATATATAAATAATTTGACTCAGGGCTACCGTGGCTCAATGGTTAAGAAGCTCGCCTTGTTAGCTGGAAGGCTGGCAAGTCGGCAGTTTGAGATCCAGTAGTACATGACGGATTGAGCTCCCGTCTCTGTCCCAGCTCCTGCCAACCTAGCAGATCGAAAGCAAGAAATTGTAAGTAGATAAATAGGGACCACTTCAGTGGGAAAAGATCTTAGGGACATGAAAGGAGCCTCAATTGGGTGTCCCCTGAGTGGAGTTTGTCCAGCAAAAATACTTTCAACCCAGAATAATTTCTGACACAAAATTATTATTATTTGACTCAAGTCTTATTTTCATTGTCAAGGTCAGAGAAGTATTTGAGCCTTTCTGTTGATCCTGTTTAATAACCACATTTCTGAGTAATATGAGGGCACTGGTCTAGTATTCCTACAATGCTATAGTGCCAAATCAAGCTCCATGCACATGTTCATTGCTAGAACCTGGCAGGAGTGCAAAAAAGGAGATACTTTTGGTGGAACAGAAGAGATTCCAAAAGCTGTTTGAAAATATTAGCATTGACATTTTGTTGAAACTATTTTCCATTCTTCTTCTTCCTCCTCCTGCTCTGTGTCCTGATCAAACCATTGACTGCCAAAATGAAGCCACTTTCTTCACTTTGCCATTGCCCAAACCCAAGTCCTCATCAGAGCATGTCTCTGGCAGCAATCGGCAGACCAGTAAATGGGCCGGACTTTGTCTCTCTCCATATTCACACTGTGTGTTGCTGTTCACCAGCAATCCCCATGTGAGCATGTTGGTCTTGCATTTAGGGACTCCAACCCTCAGCCTATTCAGGGTCCTCCAAGTGATAGGGGAGATTGAGATCTTCAGCTATATCCTCCTTTAATGATGTTCCTTTCTCAGTGAGCTCCTTCCTCCATCTTCTAATTTGGTTTTGCTCTTGTGTACCCTCAAGAATGTTTGTTCTTGCCACAAAACTCTTCTGGGATCTGAGCTGGTGGACTTGAGGCTCATATCCATTCAGAGGGTGTTGAGGGTCATTCTCTTCCTTAGTTCTCTCAACATCTGGTGCTACTTCTATCCTGATTTTAGGTAGAGCAATACCAACAAGAAGGTATATTTTCTCAACTGGTGTAGGTTTGAGATATCCTGTCAATAGTGCATGGCTTTATTAACAGTGATGTCAACTTGTTTTGTTTGTGTGGATGCGCTCCATACTGGAGCAGCATACTGTGCTGCAGAGATGCTCAGGGCTTAAGCTGATGTGTGCAGTGTGGATGGTTGAGTTCCCCATTTATAGTTTGTGAGTTTCCTGATGATTATGTTCCTTGTACTAACTTTGGCTTTGGTATTCAGGCAGTGCTGCTTAAAAGAGAGTGTCCAACCAAGTGTCACACCAAGGTATTTTGGTGCTGAACAAAACTGTAATCAGTTCCCTTTCCATGTACATTCAACTTAACCCTTACCTCTCAGTTTTGAAGGTAGAAAGCACATACAGTACTTGAGTCTTGCTTGGATTAGGCTTCAAATGGTTGATGCTGTAATACTGTCCTAATTCTTCAAGTGATCCCATAAGTTTTCCAGCTACCTCATCAAAGCTTGATCTTTGAACAAACATTTCTGTGTTGTCCACATAGATTCCGTTAACACTTTGTAAGCCACCCAGAGTGGTGTTCTACCAGATGGGTGGTGTATAAATTATCTAAATAAATAAATTCCCCTTGTCTTCTTCCCTGAAACCCTAGCCACCCAGAATTTTACATCAAAAAACGTGCTAATATCATGGCACTACACAGCTAGTTTTGCTGTCTAGTAATGATGCAGTTAGAAGCAAGCCAACTAAGATGGGGGAGGGGATCCCAACAACTTGGTAGAAATGAATATCACCACCTTCTAAGGAAAGACGATGACGGCCACCTCCTTTTGACATGGTCTCTGTAAGATCAAGGAATGCTATTTGATGTTCCTCTTAATTACTAACAAGTTGATCTTCTTTCAGTTCAGTCCCAGGCATTATAGGTAGTCTGGAAACAATTACTTCCTTATTCTTCATAAATATTTTTCTTATATTTATTGGTTTATTTCACATTTTTGCCATTAACTCAAGGTTGTAGCTGTGGTTTTACTTTTTGCCTGCTTTTTCCTCACAACCTTACAAAGTAGATCAGCTAAGAGAAAGTGACTAGTTTAAGGGTCAGCCAGCGATTGCCACAGCTCTGTAGTCTGGTACTCAGATCATCCCTAACTGCTATATATACTGACTTTCTACATGAGTTACAAGCCTATCTGGTAATTATATTTTTTCAGGGCCTCTTTAAAGTGCCAAGCAGAACAAAAAAGGGCTTGGCAGTTAAAGAGGCCCTGACAAACCACAATGTGTTTAAGGTTTTACAGGGGGGAGAGGTATGTTTGTCTTATGGCAGTGAAAAATTGAAGATAAGAATGTAAAGAAAGCAGTGTGCTACTATAAAGGTCCTAACCACAGTTTACACGAATCTGTTACATTCACTTTTTCTATTTGGCCCTTGAACTGTACATCGTTACTCCATGCTCTAGGACTCCACTTAATAATTAATCTTTAGAGACACTGTAAAAAATACTGGAGTGTATATTCTCAAGTATGTTAGTGTTCTGTGTGTGTCTGTCAGTAGCCATGACCTTTGAGATATAAATGAACAATTCTGATTAACACAGTGTGCTTGACAATTTAAGAACTTGTGGATTAATAGGAGAATACTTCATTTGTCTGCAAATACTAATCAGTTGTTTTATAACATATTACAATCGTGTTCCTTGAAGTTGTGAAGGGCTTTAGAAATTTGAAGTAGTAATGCACAAACTCTGACCACAAGCTGAAATTACTAAATTGAGGCTATTGTACTTTGGACATGGCAAGAGGAGGCAAAACATAGGGGAAAGCACAATATGAAGAAACCAGGAGAAAAAGATCAAGCTTGATGTGGATCTATACCTATAAGAAAGAAGGGGTAAAAGAGAGAGAGACGGGGAAAGCACACGTGAGAAAGAGAGGGGGAGAGAGAGGGAAGGGTGGAAGAAAGAGAGGGGGGAGAGAGAAGGGGTATAGAGAGAGACGGAGAAAGTGCACGCCTTCTCCGCCAGGTGAAGGCCAAAGCCGGTGCCCCATTCGGTCCTTGCCTGACAGAGGAAGGGAGCCCCATTCGCCTTCAGGCAAGGGCCGTGCATGTGAGTGTGGTTGTGTTGTGCGTGTACGTGAGTGGTTGATGTGTGTGTGGTTGTGTTGTGTGGGTTTGTGTGTGTGTGTGTGTGTGTGTGTGTGTGTGTGTGTGTGTGTGTGTGTGTGTGTGTGTGTGTGTGTGTGTGTGTGTACCCCCCAAAACCACCACTACCACCAACGTACAAAAATAAACCTGCCCGGCAGTGCCAGGCAAAAAATTCTAGTTGTCTTAATAAAGGAAATCTTAGCTTTAGTTTCCAAGGCCTAAGCAGGGCTGTTAATGATAGGACAGATGTCATCAATCCATACAGTTGCCATAAATCAGGTTATTTCATGACTCATAATAATAAAATGTACAAAAATGTTTTGTTACAGTAGCTGATGATGACTTGTTGCTTTGCTACACATGCAAAAAGTGAACAAGCTAACATTGCCACTTCTTGTTGGTGATTAACAGTCTCTCTTGCATTCTTGAGCAATGCACCAAGCCAGCAGACCCCTGCACCCCCGAGAATCCAGATGTGAGTTGTTAATTGCCATTTAGAAGCAATCAAATGGTATGCTGCTTGCCTTCCACACACATAAGGAATTCAATGTCCAATATTCTTCTTCGTGATAAGAAGAGGAAAAGTGACACACTAGTAAGAAACATAAGTCTAAAATCTCAGTTTTAATAAGCTACACAAAAGAGATATTCATGCATAAGTCTATATTGTATTCAAATATATTAAATTAACACTACATTAATCAGTACTGTTCAAAAGCAGGTCAAGCTGAAGACAAACAAGATGTACAGCTACGGTTTTGTGTAATCATTCTTTTTCATTAACTGAAAGGGGGAAATGCTTCTAAAGAAATAAAAGTGTTTTCAGTTAAGAACATAAGAACAGCCTTGCTGGAACAGGCCACAGCCCATCCAGTCCAGCATTCTGTCTCACACAGTGGCTCACCATTTCCTTCAGGGTATTTCCAAGGAGATGCCTTCACCTGCTTAGGATTCCCTGGAAATGGCATTGAGAGATATCCTGCCTATCTCTCCAACCCGGAGGTTGTCCTTAGCTATCCATAATTATAGCCATTGATACCCTTGTCCTCCATCTCCCCCAGCGTCTTTGGACCCCGCCCACCCCCCTGGAGGATTTAAGGGCTGCGGGGCTGGCAGGACTTCCAACGCCGCCCCAGCTCCACTGTCGGGAAGCCTGCACAGCGCCAGACGCCGGGGGCATTACATCTCCCCCGGCATCTTCGGACCCCGCCCACCCCCCTGGAGGACTTAAGGGCTGCGGGGCTGGCAGGACTTCCAACACCGCCCCAGCTCCACCGTCGGGAAGCCTGCACAGCGCCGGATGCCGGGGGCATTCCATCTCCCCCGGCGTCTTCGGACCCCACCCACCGCCAGGGAGGTCATATTCATTGTTGTTCTCTCTTCTTCTCTGGCACTTAATGTTTTGTTATTTTTGCTTTTGACATTGTATTGTAGTGCATATTTTATTTATATTTGTAACTGAATGGTATATTTTGTAGTCTGAAATTTTGTAACTGTATCTCTGGAGATGTGTGTATTGTATTATTATTATTTTTATGCATTTATTGTCCGCCATGTAAACCGCCCTGAGTCGGGTTGTACCTGAGTGGGCGGTATATAAGCGCGAAAATTAAATTAAATTAAATTAAAAATTAAAATTAAATTAATTTAAACTTGTCTAATCCTTTCTTAAAGCTGTCAAGACTGACAGCTGTCACCACTTCTTCTGGCAGAGAGTTCCATAGACCAGTAATCCTCTGGGTGAAAAAGTACTTTCTCTTATTTGTTTGAGAACTAGTACCCCAAAGTTTCATGGAGTGCCCACTAGTTCTAGTGTTATGCAATAGGGAAAACAGTTTTTCCTTATCTACTTTGTCCACACCGTGCATGATTTTATAAACTTCAATCAGGTCACCTCTTAGACGCCGTCGTTCAAGGGTGAAGAGGCCCAACCGTTGCAGCCTCAGATGGTAAGGAAGGTGTTCCAGTCCCCTAATCATTTTGGTTGCCCTCCTCTGCCCTTTTTCCAACTCCATAATATCCTTCTGGAGGTATGGCGACCAGAACTGTACACAGTATTCCAGATGGGGCCTCACCATAGATTTATAAAGAGGCAAAATGACACTTGTTGACTTATTTTCTATACCCTTCCTAATGATCCCTAGCATTGAGTTTGCTTTTTTCACTGCTGAGGCACACTGGGTTGACACCTTCATTGAGCTGTCCACCAGGACATCAAGGTCCCTTTCCTGGTTTGTCACAGAGAGTTCAGAACCCATCAGTTTATAAATGTAATTGGGTTTTTTTGCCCCAACTTGCATCACTCTGCACTTACTAATGTTGAAGCTCATTTGCCACTGTTTTGCCCACTCCCCCAGTGTCAAGAGATCCCTCTGGAGCGCCTCATAATCTCTCACAGTTTTCACTACCCTGTATAATTTAGTGTTGTCAGCAAATTTGGCTACCTTGCTATTTGCTCCTACTTCTAGATCATTTATGAAGAGGTTGAAAAGCAGGGGTCCCAGTACTGAACCTTGGGGGACCCCACTCTTTACTTCCCTCCACTTGGAGAAGTGTCCATTTAGTGCTACCCTCTGTTTCCTGTCCCTTAGCCAGTTGCTGATTCAGGACAAGACCTGTCCCTTTATTCCATGACTGGTAAGTTTCTTCAAGAGCCTTTGGTGTGGGACCTTGTCAAAAGCCTTCTGAAAGTCCAGATAAATAATGTCAACTGGATCCCCCTTATCCACATGCTTGTTGACACTCTCAAAAAATTCCAACAGATTAGTGAGGCATGATTTGCCCTTGCAAAAGCCATGTTGGCTCTCCTTTAGCAGCGCCTTCTCTTCTTTGTGCCTATTAATTCTATCTTTTAGGATGGTTTCCATCAATTTACCTGGGACACATGTCAAACTGACAGGTCGGTAATTTCCTAGATCACCCCTGGATCCTTTTTTGAAAATTGGTGTTACATTCGCTACCTTTCAGTCATTAGGCACAAAGCCTGATTTGAGGGAAAGATTATATATTTTGGCTAGGAGATCAGCAATTTCATCTTTAAGAACTCGTGGATGGATGCCATCTGGTCCTGGTGATTTGTTAGTGTTTAGTTTAACAAGACATGCAAGGACCTCCTCCCTGGTTATTTCTATCTGGCTTAATTCTTCGGTTTCCCTCCCTACGAAGATAGGCTCTGTTTTGGGCTTGTGGTCTCTGTCTTCTTCAGTGAATACTGAAGCAAAGAATTCATTGAGTCTCTCTGCAATCTCTGTATCCTCTTTAATAACCCCTTGCCTTCAATTGTCATCTAAAAGATGTTCTGAAACATCTTGCCATGAATTCACATATTGACTGAGATTTGATTGTGATGAGGATTTTTTACATAGCTATGTTTTTCTGCAGAAGAATAATACAGTTCTAGTAATTAATTGTTTCACTAAATAAATTTTGCTATTTTTGTACCTTTTTGCCTTGCATTTTTTCATTCTTCACCAGCTAACTAGCTATTTGGTCTGCTGATACTCCAGTATAGTTTTGCTGTGGCTGGGTTAAATCTCCACCTAAATTTTTAAGGAGTTTCCAAGCTTGTCTACTGTTCTGCTTCATATCCAGGTTCTTGACTAATGTGCACCATCGTGATTTCTGATTTTCAGCTAGAGTCTTCATCAGCTCTTCCCCAACTTCAACAGTATCTTCCTGAAAAGAATCCTGGTTATAGAGTGTCAGATACCTATCTAGGCATCCTCTTGGAATATTTCTCCTTTATATTATTTCCACAAGATGGACAAATTCATAATATTTATCTGGGTGCAGAGGGATCTTTTACACACCTTTATCCACCTGCTCTTGAAAATTCACCCATTTAGCCTTCTTAAAGTTAAAACATTTGAAAAAAAGCACTTCCTGGGGTTTCACTGCAGCATTTACTATGCACACGATTAGGGCTGCCATAATTCCTTCACACAAACCTGGGACAGAAGTAAAGTCGACGTATCCGACTCTAGGGTTCAGTGCTCATCTCTGTTTCAAAGCCAAAGAGCCAGTGCTGTCTGTTTCTGCAGACGTATTCCGTGGACATGTGGTAGGCATAACTAGATGCAACATGCGAGGGGAGTGGGAGTTTGGGGTGGGGAGAGAGAGAGAGAATCCGAAAATCCAGCGGATTTAAGGTTTGGCATCAAGACTTCTTTTTCTCTCTCATTTCCCTCCCCAAAATCCAAGCGCAATGAGATTAGGAAAAATGAGTACCTTTGGAGGTTCCCTCTTCCTGCTTTGTGAGGCTCCTCTCCTTAGTCCCTTTCCCACCCCTAAAAAAGAAAGAGCAAAGGGGGAGTTACTGAAGAATTCAGAAACATACAAACACAATACCTTCAGATGGGGGGAGGGTCAGAAGGGAGTACAAGATCAAACACACACTGGAGAGGAGAATTGATATTATTAATTCCTCTTCTCCAGCTGCCAGCCTGCCTACCAAAGAATTTATCTTGGGGGGGGGGGGATTACAATCCTCAAACCTACAATCCTCAAAGCGCACGGAACACTGTTTACCTTCTCCCCAAAGTGGTTCCTATTTATCTACTTGCCATTTCTTGCTTTTGAACTGCTAGGTTTGCAGGAACTGGGACAGACAGGAGCTCATTCCATCCTATTTGTGTAACGGCTGCTGCTACGGCCACAGGAAAAGGTGAGTTCCCCCCTCCCTCTTCCTTGTTCACCAAGCTGCTGCTGCTGCCACCTGCTGGTAGTTCCAATAGAAGTGCAAGAAAAATGCTGAACCCCCCCCCCCCATCAAGTGGTTTGAAAACCGTGAATCTTCAATGTTTTTTATGGAACCGGGCAGGACAGTTATAAAACGTGAAACTCATGGTTTTCCGTGACATATGACAACTCTACACACGATGGGCCTGTGTTGAGTGTGTGCAATCGGATCATCAATTACTTTCATGCTACTATGTTCTTGCTAACAAAGATGTTGTCTGGATTCTATCCCCTCCTCCATCTACCACTGTTAAAGGATGCAGACAGTTTCTGATCACGGACAAGTTGAAGGTCATTGGTGTCTCCCAAGATACAAGTTGTACACCATCCTCATTGGTCTGGTTATATCCTCAAGGCTCGATGTGACAATTCAAATTTCCAATAACAAAATTTATTTGGTCATATGTAAAATTATTTGGCTCATTAAAACTAAAATGTGCTTCTGGTGGCTTATAGAAAGAGACAACAAAATTGTGGGGTTTGGATGGTGAGAATTTCAATATTATTTGTTTCCATCAATGCAGATGATATTATACTCAAGCCAGGTCTAACAATAATTGAACTTTCATACTAGTTCCACTTATCGGTCTGTGCCTTGCTGTTCCCTGATGTGTTTCCTGGACCAGATGTATATCACATTTGTATTTACTGCATCTGTCCGCTAGTAGGATACTCCTATTACTGTATTAGAAAGTCCCTCAATATTTATTGAGATTATTGTTAAGGTTAGTCTTGACAAAGACCTTTTTAGTTGATTCATTCTTCAGTTCCTTTTGTTTGATCCGGTGTTAAAAAGATTAGCCGGTAATGTTGCCACCCAGAGTACACCTGATTGTATCCACAGTCTTTGAGGAGGCTCTTCCTGTAGCCCTCTATCCACCTGACACTTGTCCTATTCAGCCCACACTTGATTTGCTAATCAGAATATCATAGGGCACTTTGTCAAAGGCTTTGCTGGAGTCAAGATATACAACATTTACAGCATTCCTAATAACTAGCAAAGAAGTTAGCTGATCAAAATATGAGATAAGATTAGTATGTAAGGATTTGTTCTTGACAAATACATGTTGGCTTTTAGTTATTACTGCATTGTTTTTGAAGTGCTTGCACAGTTATAATCTGCTCCAGAATTTTCCCTGGGATTGATGTCAGGCTGCCTGGTCTGTAGTTCCCCCCTTTTCTACTTTTTCTTCCCCAGTCTCCACTTGTGCAATGAAAAGAAGAGGAGAAAAAGGTTTTATGCATATCATTGTTAGACCTGTGAAGAAAAAGAGATTAGGGGCAAGTCTACCAGCCATAACCTTTCTCCCTCTTATGAAACATTTCTGTATATGGAATTCTCTAGTCTAGATGTTGTATTTACATTTGTTTATCAGCAACATATGCCGCATTCACAGGAAGGCACATAGAAGCCAATGAAGTATCATGGAGTGCTACTGATCCAGTTATGAATCCTTACTATGTGTTAAATTGATCCAGTACTGAATTTATTGTTGATATCAAGAGATTTCCTCTCTGCTTTGTATCCAGTGTCCTTGGGGGGCGGAAATGTCGGCAGACCTACCACTAAACATCAACATCAAGGAGCCGCGATGGGATCAAAGTACATTTATTGGCCGAGCTATCCATTTCTTCACTGTAACTGATCCTAGGAACATCTTTTTATCCAATGAAACATTAGAAAAAGCAAGAAAAATTGTGCATGATTATAGGTATGTTTTTCTATTACCTCATCCCAACAGCTCAATGTGTATGTCAGCATTCAATAATATAATAAAAGCAAAAAAAAGTAACAGTTTCAAAAAGTAGAAAACTGCACCCTACTACTTGTCTTGAGACCTCTAAACTAGCCTGATACCTCTGCTTATATTGGAGGATGTGCCTTCAGTTGCATAAGGTTGAACTGAAGGTCCAACCAGCTTTGATAGGTAGACTGAGGTGGGTATGCCTTCCCTCGCTTACTATTTCAGCCATCAAAAGGTGTTAGTCTTAGGAAGAACAGAGCTGGGACTAGTTATTGTTCATTCCTAAACTTCCATTGGAATAGGAAATGAAAAGCTGATTATGTACAGTAAATAAAAGGTACATATCCTCTCTAGATTATATGTTTTAAAGTGAACAGATAAAATTTTACAAAATTCTTGTTGAGTTTATATATTGCCCTTTTGGTCAAATTGATAACACTCAGTGTGACTTAGCTTCTTACATGAAAGTACTATAGGATGTCTGTTGAGAAAGAACAATTACAAGTATTGAAATAACAGCACAGTTTTTCATGTAAGGACCAAATTCTCATGCAAACAATAAATCCATAGTCATCCTAAGAAAATTTGTACCAATCCTGATTGTGAATTGTTGCTTATCATATTTCTGATGATCTCTGTGTATATATTTTCATTTATCTTAAGGCAAGGTATTGTGGCTTCCGAACTGACAGAAGATGATTTGTGGAGGGCAAAATATATTTATGATTCAGCATTCCATCCAGATACTGGTGAAAAAATGGTTTTGATTGGCCGTATGTCGGCTCAGGTACCTATGAATATGACTATTACTGGCTGCATGATGACCTTTTATAGGTAAGTAATCATACATTACCAATAAATAACACTTAAATGGTCCCAGTCCACAGATGGGGGCACTGTTATACTGCAAAGGATTTGGTTGCTGCAGCCCAAGTGACATTAAATAATATACTTTGGGTATTTCACAGAACTGTTGAAATGAGCCTTTTTTCCTTTTCTTCCAATATTTTTGAGTTCTATTGATTATTAATTTATCTTAGAATTAGCTGTTGTGTGAACCTTTCATTGCCTTTCATAATCTCTTGTCATGTCACTTAATATGCGGTTTCCAAACTCTTATCCTTCTGTGAAAGCTCTTTAGAAAAGAAACCAAAGGGAATTCAGATGGACAAATCTACATACAGTAATACCTCAGATAACACTAAAACTTGGTTCCACAAGTCTTAGTGTAACCGATTTTTAGCGTTTTCCTCTGAAGAGGAAAGGGAACCAGGGATCAATCTGCCTGCAAAGGCAGCCGGCTTACAGATGCTCCCACCCCCACAAAAAGGATGACAGGATCTCCTACCTTTTCACACTGTTTGGGGACAAAAAAATCACCATTGTCAGGTGCATGTTTCAGGCTCCCTGCCTCCCCTGCAGCCTCTGGCAGGGTTGGAGGACCCTTTTCATGCTATTCCTGCCTGAAAACAGGTGTGGCTGCCATTTGTTTTTTAAACAAAATGGCCACCACATGCATTTTCAGCTGTTGTGCGGCCCAGGGATGTCCGGGGAAGGCGGGAATAATGTGGGAATCAAACAACCCAAAGGTTGGGAAACACTGGAATAGACACATGTAGATATAAAACTGATATTGGAAGAAAAAATAGGGACCTTTTAGAGTGTTAACAAAATTTGAAGAATTAATAATTTAGTTAGAATACAAAGAAATCTCAACAAAAGGGATAATTAACAAGGTTTATAAACTTTTAATGAAAAGTGATGATGTACAGAAAGCTTTAAAAGTAACATGGGAAACAGATTTAAATATTGAAATTAAGGAAGACAATTTGGGGAGAATATGGAAACAAAGGATTATGAAAAATATATTAGTGAGAATTAAGGAGCATTGTTATAAAACTATATGGAGATGATATATTACTCCGGTTCAGTTAAGCTATTATGATTCTAAATATAAAAATGAGTGTTAAGAGATGTAAGGAAGAGATATGGACATAACTTCATTTATGGTGGGAATTTAAGAATGTAAAAAGACTTTGGGGAAAGTGAAAAATTAATCAAATACTGTCTTTAAAATTAGAAATGTGTTCTAGATTAGCTTTGTTAATGGATTTTGGAAATATAAAGATATATAGTAAAACAGAAAGAGAAGATTATTATAATGGCAATAGCAATGAGGTTGTTAATGGCAAGAAATTGGAAAATATACTGAATTTTTATATCTATCAACAATAAATTGACATGTGAATTAAAGTTAAAGAAGAAATGATTAAAAAAAATGATTTTAAAGAGGTGTGGGGAGAGCTCTTTAACTATGTATTTGTTAAATCTAAAGGGATAAAACCTGGGCAAGAATATTTATCTTTTTGGAAATAGGGTATAGGAATAAGAAAGGGAAATTTATGTTTAGATAAGAAGGGGAATATAAATAATGTCCCATTGGTGGAGGGTGCATATATTTGTTGAAGTAATGTTAATGTTTAGTGTCGTGTTCTTTTTATGCTTTTTAAAAATAAAAATAAGAAAAAACTGTCCCTGTTTTTAAGAACAACTCCCGCAGTGGTCTTCTGGCAGTGGATTAACCAGTCATTCAATGCCATTGTAAATTATACAAACAGGAGTGGAGATGCCCCAATTACTGTAAGGTAAAGTAATCAGATTTCCTCAGAAAATTCATATTCCTTAAATTTAATCTCTGGTATAGTCAGATCTAGTGTAGGCTTTAGATGTAAACTATGATAGAAAATGGCTGAAATGTTTTGAAGGCAATAGAATTGAATCCATCAGTGCCATTTCGCTATCAGATGGGCCTAGTCAGTAAACCAAAAGGAAAAGATTTTGGGATGCTCTCCAGATCTGCTCCAGAAAGCTAGAAAACACTCAGACAATGATTCTTGGAACAAAAGACAGTCATCCTCATTTTGGGCTAAATCCTTTCATTTGTTTCCGCTAAAATAAACCCACAGAACCAGTAGGATTTACATAAATGTTAACTTACCATTTAGCAGCTGATTCAGTGGGTCTACTTGAATTACAACTAACAATTAGGTTTTGCCCTTTAAATATTTTTTTTAATGGTTGGATCATTTTAATGCCATGGCAGCTTTGGGATCTTGATGAAAACACTAACTGATGGAAAGATGCTTGCTAAAGGCTTTCCTCTAGAAAGGCTGGAAAATTGGGATGAGAAAGACAAGTGACTGTGGATCTAGATGAAGGTTAATGTCTGAGAAGGAGCTGACCTATTGCAGATTTGAAATGCTCTTACCTTCTGCTGTCTTCCTATGTATACATGCCGCAGAAATCTCTTTGTTTTGTAAATGGCTTAAATAATAATGGATCACAGATTGCCTGGTTAGGATTGTTATTAAATTTGCAATGTGGTCTTTCATAGAATGGCTTGATGTGACGACATGTCAGAACAAGGTAAAATATGATGGAGAAATAGAAGTGACGCTGATTGAATAACCATAATATGTAACATGCATATAGTGTGTTTTCAAGCATTCACAGCCCTTCATGTACTGTACAACTTTTCTCAGTAATAGATGAGCTACTACTAGATGCATGACTGCCATCTTACTTCTTTCGAGTACTAAACATAATATCTTTGCATGTTGATCATCACACAGTATCATATTTGCATAGTTGAAATGACTAATTAGGTCACTAATACAATCTAGGATTCTACTGTGGGTTGTAACTGGTGGGAATTGGCAACCCTCTGACTGCATTTATGACTGATCTTTCTAGTCTGGAGTGTTTCTCATTCTCTGAACTTCAGTTGGAGTCTCCGAAATATCATATGGATAAATAATTGAGTGATGGACCTGAAAAATACTGTGGTAGAAGATAGGAATGTTTCTTATAGATGACAGAATAGAAAGCAAGAGACAAATTAGACAAAACAGTCAGCTTGCATTTAGAAACTTATGGTCCAGTTTTCCTCTTACAAGGTGGTTTCCTGAGATGGGTAATTTTGGGAAATTAGTCTTCTAGATTAAGCCTCTTTTTACCTTCCACCCATCAATCAAAGAAAAATGCTTACTGACATGCAAGTTCAGGAGCTGTGTGAAAAGACCACATTCTGCCTCACCATTTGAGAGAGCAATAACTCCAGTAATATCCTAACTTTATCATCTCATTTGACTCCAATAGCAATCATGGGAAATGACCTATGACCCCTCAAATGTTGAACAGTTACTCCCATTATTCCTGGGATGAGGCTGGCAGGGACTGATGGGATTTGAAGTCCATCAACATGTGTAGTTCTCCATTCATTGATGCAGAATCTGTTTTTGAAAAATAGGCATAATGCCAATTGTCTACAGCTGATCACAGCATACCTGTCAACCTTCCTGGATTGGCTGGGATTTCCCGGTTTTCGGCGTTGATTTTTGCCCTTTCCCGCTCCGCGCTGCCGAAACCCCAGATTTCGGCAGCGGGGGAAAGGAGGCACTGCGCAGCCCATCTGCGCAGGTCGCGTTGCACACATGCATGGAAGGGCTCTACACTTCCGTAGCTCCCTTCCACGCATGCACAGGCTACGCTGCGTGCATAGAAGGCTACGCAAGCGGCGTAGCCCTCCACACGCATGTGTACAACGCGACCTGTGCAAACCCGGTCCGCGCAGGTCCTGGATTCGCCGGAGCCGCGGTTGACAGGTATGGATCACAGCAGAACCACTTCTTGTTGCTTGGTCTGCTAGCAGGACATACTAGCGGTGGGTTTCTATCATGTTTGCATGTCAGCAAATCTGCACAGCTTTTTTCTATCTCAGCTGCAATTTATAAAACTTGTGTTAATACATGTTGCCCCCCTTTTTTTGTGGGTTCAATATCCATGGTTTCAGCTATCTGCAGGTTAAAAATATTCAATAAAAATCTCTGAAATACATAATACTGTACAGTATATGCATTTCAATAGATTACCAGAGCTGGTCACTAGAGGACACTGTCTGCATTGTAAATACTGTATAGGGTTTGCCATTATCTGCATTAGGTCTCATAATGTCACTCGTATAGATAAGGTGGGGCAACTGCTACATTATTAAGGCAGCTAGTGAACAAGATAGCTCAGTGATGGTGAACCATGGCACTTCAGGTGTTCTTAAACTTCAATTCCCAGAAGCCTTGATCAGTAGGAGTGCTGACATGGGCTTCTGGTAATTGAAGTCTAGGAATACATGGAGTGACAAGGTTCGCTATCACTGCCCCAGCTGGTCACTTAGTACCCAAAGTCTCATAATACTGTTCTGGACATTCCAAAAGTTAAAACTCTGGACTGAAAAGCTGTTTGGGTGAGAACAAAAGGGAGAACAAAATTGGTAGGGGTGCAGCTTTCCCAAAAGAGTGTCTGAGAGGCCAAACATGAAAGCCTTGTATATCTTACTTCCCTGAAAGGTCCTTCCTATTCTCAAAATGCTTAAGATGATGCACAAAGTTTGTTTCCATGTGCAAACATTCTTATTTTTCTTTTAGCCAGCTGGGAACAGCCTATGTTTCTGCTACCACAGGTGCTGTTGCAACTGCTCTAGGACTGAATGCCCTAACAAAGGTATTGCCCTTCTTTCCTCCCTTATGTTTTGAGAGAGATTTAATTGTTGTGAAAACTTGCAGTTAATGATTTGTATAGGCATCAAAAGGTTTTTTTTAAAGGCTCTTGTGACACTTGAAAGAATAACACTGTCACATGCCTTGGTACACCTAACAGTTTGGATACCTGTGAGCTTATTGACCTTTTATAACTAAATCTTTGCTTCTCTTCAGTTATACCCATAAAGCTGCAATGTTTATATATACACATGAAAAACTAGGTGCTAAAGGAAGGATGTTAACCTAGCCTCATCTCTTCTCTGAGATATTTACTTTCTACATACGGTGATTTTTTAAATGGAGGAACATGTAATTATGTGAACCAGGTATATCTTTGCTATCTCCCTGCAGGGCCATAGCCAGGGGGTGCCCAGGATGGGCTTTGCCAGTGGTGGGATTCAATTTTTTTTACTACCTACTCTGTGGGCGTGGCGTGGTGGGCGTGGCCAGGGGAAAGCTCTGTGTTGCACCCAAATTAGGACTACTTTATTTCAAAACTTGGATGGGCGGGGCCAGCCAGAATTTCTGCTACCGGTTCTAGCGAACTGGTGTGAACCTGCTGAATCTCACCACTGAGTTAGTAGTTTGCCCACCCTCAAACGCCCAGCTGCTGACATTGTTGCCCATCCTGAAAAAATATTTGCCCACCCACCTCTAGAATCCTGGCTATGGCCCTGTCTCCCAGAGACCGTTGTATCATTTCCTCTGAAGAAGGTCATCCTCAGTCACTGAAGTCCACCAATTTCCAAAGTTGCTTATATGGAAGTCTTGCATCTCAAGTTATATCCCCTGAACTCCTCTTTCAAAGCCTTCTGACAAAAGCTTTGTTATATATTGGTGTTGTCAATTTATTTCATGCCTCTGGCAAAGTAAGATCTTGCCTGCAGATGCTTGGGCTATATATATGTTTCTCATTAAGGAGATAAGAGATACTCTGTAGTGTCTGGAAAAATAGACTTGGACAATCACACATCTAAAAGCTTTTGTTGTGTTATTGAGCTTTTTCAGAGGAGCGGGGGTGTTACTTTAAAATAAGAATAATTTTTTTTCTTTATGGTATCAGATCAAAAGATGAACTTATATTGCCAGAGCAGAGGACACCAAAGATTTTCTGCAATGTAAACTGTAAAAGATAATATCAGAGAGTAAATAAAAGAGAACAACAGACTCAAAAGACAAAAAAATATGTTGTGGCACCTTAAAGACTAACTCCTGTATTAACTGTAAGCTTTCGTGGGCCAAGTCCACTTTATTAGACATAAGAGTGAGGCCTCATATCATCAATTTATACATACATCAGATACACAGACACACAATAATTGGTCAGCCAAACAGAATAGTAACATTGTATCTTTTTTCAACTGACAAAATCCCTTGTTGTTATTCAAACCTGCTGCAAAGCCTGGCCCCCTACTGCAAATGGTTGCAAAACAAACTTCTCTTGCAAGCTGATGCATCACATCCAAAGGGTGGATGCAACAAATATTGTGGCATTATACATTTGCCAACGAGTTAGCATCTGTTGACAATAGTTTGAGTGACCCAGGCAAAACTGCAGCATATAACAACATGTTAGTTATGGTGCATCAAATCTGATAATGTCCCAGAAACCCCTGACTGATATTCAAAACGCCTGAGATGCATGTCCAGCATATGCATGTCTCTGTTGTGTCTCTCTGGATTCTAGTTTTGTAATTCCTGTGCTCTAGAACAGCAACCCTCAAATCCAGGCAAATTAAAATGGTTTGAAACAAGTTTTGTATATTGCCACTTTTGATGCCTGATTTGTGTCCATTAACTCTTTTGCACAGTGATTGTCCTGTTTGTCCTATGTAGAGTGTAGAGGGACATTTTTTTTCTCAACAGAAGGGAACCTTTGACCCTCCATATATTGTTAAACTGCTATTCATATTGTCTCTTACTACTGACCAAACCTACTGGAGTTGACATCCTAACAACATCTGGAAGGCCACAAGGTCTATCAGGAGATCCATCCTCCACCACCACACATTTGCTGGTGTTCTGATATATACTCTTCTAATCAGCTTTTCCTCCGGCCAACCTAGCAGTTTGAAAGCAAGAAATTGCAAGTAGATAAATAGGGACCCCTTCGGTGGGAAGGTAAGCAGTGTTCCGTGCGCTCCGGTGTCTAGTCATGCCTGCCACATGTCCAAGGAAATGTCTGCAGATGCAGACAGCCCTGGCTCTTTGGCTATAAACAGAGATGAGCACTGAACCCTAGAGTCGGATACGACTGGCTTTTGAGCAAGAGTGACCTTTACCTTTACCTAATCAGCTTTTCAGAAGATAGTAGCTAAGGTTGCCTTATTTCATTGGCACTTCCTTAAGGCAAAATCTAATTAAGAATTTAGAGAGAAAGAAAAACACCATACAAAGTTGGTCTATCTCTCTTTTTCTGCAGCACGTGTCGCCTCTTATAGGACGTTTTGTTCCTTTTGCTGCAGTTGCTGCTGCTAACTGCATTAATATCCCATTGATGAGACAAAGGTAAGATGAGAATGTGGATGAGATAAAGCTTCTTGGAACTGGATCCTACCTGTACTAGTTGGCTTTGAAAAGATGTGGCAAAGTTTTTCTGAAATTGAATTGAATTGTGACAAAAAAATCAATTGATTTGACATGGGAGACAAGAAAAAAATTAATCTCAGATATGGTGTTGGCGGAGAGCTTTATGGATACCATGGCCACTAAAAAGACAAATAAATGGATTATAGATCAAATCTGCCCAGTGTGGTATAATGGATAGAGCAATGGATGAGGACTCAGGAGACGTGATTCAAATCCCTGCCCAGCATGGAAAACGGTGGGAGTGGAAATGGTGAAAACATGACAATTGTATCATATACCATAAAACCTTTATTATGGTTGCTGTAAGCCAGTTCTGTCTTGATGGCACATAACAACAAAATCAAATCTAGCCTGAACTGTTACTGGAACCTAAAGCAACTAAACTGAAGCTATCATAGAAAATCTAGCAGGAGATAAATTGACCCAATTTTTAAAAGCCACATCCTTTCATTTGCTCCATTTAGCTTGCATGGTGCATGGGACTAAATAGGTAAAAATCTAGAAGCAAGGGAGAGACCTATCCCACTGCTGATGATAATGATCCCTACCTTCCCCAATCTTTAATATTATCCTAGCAGAGATGAAGGAAAACCCAGCAGGGACAAAATAAAGCAAGACTATGGTCTGGAGAGTGAAAGCCCTTCTTTTCCCAGCTTCTAATTCCCTCCCTTACTAATCAGAAAAATTAATATTTCTGTTCCACCTTCTGTCAGACAAATTTCTAAGGAAAAATTGGGGAAACTCTCCCATAGTCATGCATGGTTATTATTTATTTGTTATAAATAGTCAAACCATTGTTGCCTAATTTATATCACATTTTTCTTCCATTGAGCTCAAGGCAGTACCCAGGCTCTCCCCGCCCCCGCCCCCATGTTATCCTTACAACAATTGGGTGGATTATGTCCATATGAGAGAGAATGACAGGCCTGATCAATGTCACCCAATAGATTTTGTGGGTGGAACAAGAACTTGGGTGTCACAAGACCTGGTACAACAGTGAACATACTACACCATATAACATTTACATGGCTGCAGTGCAGTTATTTTATATAAAAAATCCATGTTTGCTTGACTGCTTTTTGTCTATTAGAACTACTTGTCTCAACCTTTAGAATAGGAATGCACAGGGAATACTTGCCCTATGGGATTTAGTTCACATGAATGTACTTTAGTCCCATTACAAGTATTGATTGATTGATTGATTGATTGATTGATTGATTGATTGATTGATTGATTGATTGATTGATTGATTGATTGATTGATTGATTGATTGATTGATTGATTGATTGATTGATTGATTGCATTTCTGTACCGCCCATTTGGGTGGTATCCCACTCTGAGTGGTGTACAAACGGATAACAACAGAACACACCACAAAACAAAACAAACAACAAAAACATCACAAACTAAACTAAAATAAAGTAACTGGCATCTGAGGACATAGAACCTCAACCTTACTGGCTAATTTATCACTAAAGGGACAACACCCTGAAAAGCCTCCTTGAAAAAGAGAGTTTTTAATTGTTTTTTAAAGACAGCCAGTGATGAGGCCTGGTGCAGCTCTACTGGTAAGAGTGTACCACAGTGTTGGTGCCAACACCGAGAAGGCTCTATTTTAAGTTGAAGACTTTTGAGCCATCCTTGGGGTCGGAACCTGGAGCTGAACTGACTGTGATGAATGGGTGATGCAGGGAGTTGTTCTGAGGGAGAAATGCTCCAACAGATAGCACGGTCCCAAACCATATAGGGCCTTATATGATAGCATTAACACCTTGTATCTGACATGGTAGGCAACAGAAAACCAGTGCCAAGGCTGGGGAAATATGGTCAAATTTCTTTAAGCCTGTCACCAGCCTGGCTGCTGCATTCTACACCAGCTGTAACCTCCATATCAAACACAAGGGCAGCCTCACGTAGAGAGCATTATAGTCATCAGTCTGCAAGATTACCAATGAATGGGTCAGGTTTATGAGAGACCATCTGTCCAAGTATGGTCAATCTAACTCATGATCTACAAGATCAGTTTTTGCACCAAGAACATAAGGTGATCCACAGCACAGGAGTAAAAGATTGGTTGTAACCACTAGCCTTAGAAAATCCCTAACTTTCTTCTCATAGGTTTCATGCACCAGAATTTACCTTCTTTAAAATATAATTAAAATTAAGGAAAAACCAAAAATTAGTGATTGTTCAGGTTTTTTTTTTCTTTCCCTCCATCCAATAGGGAACTAAAGTATGGTATTCCTGTTACAGACGAAAATGGAAACCGATTGGGTGAATCTACCAAAGCTGCTCAACAGGCCATTGCTCAGGTGGTTATCTCAAGAATCCTTATGGCAGCTCCAGGCATGGGTGAGTGTTACACTTCATTTAAACATCATGCTTCCAGTCCTAGTGATCGAATCGTACTCTTCTAAAAACTTGGCTGGTATTCTCCACTCTTATAGAACAGCTAATGGCTGGCCTGGTCCAGTGGCTATGGCTTCTGGTCCACCTGAGAAGCTGTTGAGAAATACTGGTTCTTTTTCAAAAATCCAGTGTGAACTCACTCTTTGTTTCTTTATTGCCAAAACTCTAGCTTGTGGTCAGATATTCTTTAAAACGTGTGATTTAATTTGAAATAACGAAATTCATTCACTCTATTCAGCTATTCAGAAAAGGACTGACCTGAAAGCAGGAGCAAGGAGAGAATTCTGGCCCCACGCTCCTCCTATCACTGTCTCCACATGAGGCAGGACCATCTGAAAAGGCAGGCAACGTTGGCTGACATCCTGCTCTGTAACTTAATGATATATCATCAGCCATGGAGATGTGTGGGAAAGAAAAAGAACTTCCAATATTCTGCTTGAATATACTACCTGCATTTCATATGTTTATCTTTTTATATGCTCTAATATTGATTAATATGTAGAATATAATGCTAATAGTAAGTGTGCTGTGGCATAAGATCCTCAATTAAGGTTATAAACAGCTTTGGATGTATATTTTAATACAGATTGATTCCCTTTAATAGACTTCTAAACCACCTTTCAAAATGCAAATATTTTTCAAAGTAATGTACAACTGTAACAATGTTCTAAAACATGTAGCTTTTCTTTCCATAGGTATCCCCCCTTTCATAATGAATTCTTTGGAAAAGAAGACATTTTTAAAGGTAATTCAAGGTTCCTAAAGAAAGTTATTTTCCTAATGTCGTTGTTTCATCAATTTTACTGAAGTAGCCACAAGAGTACAAGAGTAGTCAAGTTGATAATTATTCCCTGTCGTCTGCTATGGAACATTAAGCTATATATATGTATATACAACTAGGAAAATGTGAAAGCTTTAGTAATTAATCTTCTGTGTAAACGTAATGAGCACCATTGTTTTTTCATTAGTAAGTAATTACAAAGTGTCTCTTTGCTGTAAGACCAACTGTCAGCCCACTCTTCACACTGACACAAATATTGACTTAACAAGCTTGATCTATCTGATGGATCTACCCTTGTTGGGGGAAAACTATTGTATTTTGCCCAGAGTGACAGTCTTCTGATAATTTCATTCTCAAAACATGGTCATGTCACTCAAACTGCCAGTTAATTGACAACCTATAAAATTCCATTACCCCAAAAAATGTGTCTTAAATACAAGAACTAAGGGTTAATATGCTGTACTGTTAACATTCTGATAAAGAAAGATCATATATGACGGGTGAGTCAATATAATGAACAAGGAATAAAACATTAAGCCAACATGGTTAATACACTGTTTAAAAAAACATAAGAGTAACTACTTACCCTTCTTAATGCATATAATATAAGGAAAGGCTTTAGGCTAGAAGCAAGAAAGAATTCTTCCTGTGATTATAGGTTTGGAAATGGTTTGTTGAAAAGCCAGACAAATCTTAACCTATAAAACCAAGGGTTAACCATTGGAACTTGCTATAGGTTCCTACGGCTGGCCCTACTTGCCTGCACTCACCCTTCGGGAACATGGGCGGACTGGGTCCGCAGGTCAACGAAGGATTGAGTAAAGTGGCAGTGGGGCAACAGCCCCACAAACGCGAAAAAAGGGAAACAACTTCATTTCCCAACATTCTTTGCGCCGCGCTGCACCACAGCCAATCAGGCTGAGAGGCGGGAGCACAAAGAAGGTGGGGAAATGCGGCGCGGCCAATCAAAAATGAGCCGCATGAAAAAAAGAAGCACAAAGGGAAAACAAAAATGAAAAAATACAATCCCCAGTGTCCTGCGCGCCGTGAGTGCGCAGAACTCTGAGAAAGCCGGCGCATCCCAGGGAAGCCAGCCCCCGGTAAGTAAAGCCCCCCCTGCCGCTGGGTTTCCTTACAGTGGGCTGCTGGGCAGCCCATGGTAAGGTAAGCCCACCCCCCCACCCCGCTGGGCTTCCTTACCGCGGGCCGCAAGGCAGCCCACGGTAAGGGAAGCCCACCCACCCCCGCTGCTGGGCTTCCTTACCGCGGGTCGCAAGGCAGCCCATGGTAAGGGAAGCCCACACACCCCTTCGCCGCTGGGCTTCTTTACCGCGGGCTGCAAGGCAAACCACGGTAAGGGAAACCCACACACACACACTGCTGCTGGGCTTCCTTACCGCAGGCCGCAAGGCAGCCCACGGTAAGGGAAGCCCACACACCCCTCCGCCGCTGGGCTTCTTTACCGCGGGCCGCAAGGCATCCCAAGGTAAGGGAAGCCCACAACCCCCACACCCCCGCTGGGCTTCCTTACCGTGGGCCGCAAGGCAGCCCACGATAAGGGAAGCCCACAACCACTACCCCCGCTGGGCTTCCTTTCCTCGAGCCAGCCAGGGAAGACAGCCCCTCTCTCTCACACACACACACACACTCACAGCTTCTCTTTCTCTCTCTGTCTCTCACAGCTTCTCTCTCTCACACACACACAGCTTCTTTCTCTCACACACATACACAGCTTCTCTCTCTCTCTCACACACACACAGCTTTTTCTCTCTCTGTCTCTCACAGCTTCTCTTTCTCTCTCAC
This sequence comes from Bradypodion pumilum, assembly GCA_035047305.1. Taxonomy (NCBI): domain Eukaryota; kingdom Metazoa; phylum Chordata; class Lepidosauria; order Squamata; family Chamaeleonidae; genus Bradypodion; species Bradypodion pumilum. The sequence continues at coordinate 328,911,441 of JAWDJD010000002.1, forward strand.
ACACAGCTTCTCTTTCTCTCTCTCTCACACACACATACAGCTTCTCTTTCTCTCTGTCTCTCACAGCTTCTCTTTCTCTTTCTCTCTCTCTCTCACACACAGCTTCTCTTTCTCTCTCTCAGCTTCTCTCTCTCTCACACACAGCTTCTTTCTCTCCCACACACACACAGCTTCTCTTTCTCTTTCTCTCTCTCTCTCACACACACAGCTTCTTTCTCTCTCACACACAAACACACAGCTTCTCTCTCTCTCTCTCACACACACAGCTTCTCTTTCTCTCACACACACAGCTTCTCTTTCTCTCTCTCTCTCTCTCACACACACACAGCTTCTCTCTCTCACACACACACACGGCTTCTCTTTCTTTCTATCTCTCTCACACACACATAGCTTCTCTTTATCTCTCTGTCTCCCTCACACACACAGCTTCTCTTTCTCACACACACAGTTTCTCTTTCTCTCTCTGTCTCTCTGTCTCACACACAGCTTCTCTCTCACACACACAGCTTCTCTTTCTCTCACACACACAGCTTCTCTCTCACACACACAGCTTCTCTTTCTCTCTCGCTCTCTCACACAGCTTCTCTTTCTCTCTCACACACACACAGCTTCTCTCTCTCTCTCACACACACACACAGCTTCTCTTTCTTTCTCTCTCTCTCTCACACACACACACTCTCACATATTCCTCTTCTGCTCCTTTCCCTAATGAGCTCTGTCTATCTCTCTCTCACACACACAGCTTCTCTCTCTCACACACACACACACACACACACACAGCTTTTCTTTCTCTCTCTCTCTCCCTCTCTCACACACACAGCTTCTCTTTCTCTCCCTCTCACGCACAGCTTCTCTTTCTCTCTCTCTCCCTCTCTCTCTCACACACAGCTTCTCTTTCTCTCTCTCTCACAGCTTCTCTTTTTCTCTCTCTCCCTCTCACACACAGCACTCTTTCTCTCTCTCCCTCTCACACACAGAGCTTCTCTTTCTCTCTCTCTCTCACACACACACACAGCTTCTCTCTCACACACACACATAGCTTCTCTCTCTCTCTCACACACACACACACAGCTTCTCTTTCTCTCTCTCTCACACACACAGCTTCTCTTTCTCTCTCTCTCTCTCACACACACACAGCTTCTCTTTCTCTTTCTCTCTCTCTCTCATACACACACAGCTTCTCTCTCTCTCACACACACACACACACACAGCTTCTCTTTCTCTCTCTCTCTCTCACACACACACACACAGCTTCTCTTTCTTTCTCTCTCTCTCTCTCTCTCACACACACACATACACACACGACACTCCTGCCTTACCATAAATTTTTAATATGTGTGTTGGTGATTGGAGTGGTATTCTATGGGTGGTGGTGGTTGTGCACACCCAAAACCACCCTTAACCACCAACACACACTTTTGAAAAAAGACACATTATAAAACATTATTTGGTAAAATAAAAAAAAGGAAAAGATTATATCATCCTTTATTCTTTTTTTTAACCCCCCCCCCAAAAAAAAAAAACCAAAACAAAACAAAACCACAACTGATCACAGTTTATAACAGCCCGGCAACGCCATCCTCCTCAGTCCACACAACTCTGTACCCATTGTATCTACAATGCCATCTAGCCATCTCATCCTTGGCCGTCCCCTTTTTCTTTTGCCCACCACCTTCCCCAGCATTAAGGCCTTCTCAAGTGAATCCTCTCTTCTCATTCGATGTCCAAAATACTTCAGCTTCATCTTTACTATTTGACCTTATAATGAGCACTCAGGGCTTATCACTTCTACTATTGACCTATTTGTTCTTCTCGCTGTCCAAGGGACTCTCAAAACTCTCCTCCAGCACCACATCTCAAAGGCATCTATTTTTCTTCGCTCAGCCTTTCTAATGGTCCATAAAAATAAAAATAAACTCATTTTAAACAGCCCGGCAACGCCGGGCAACCTCTGCTAGTTATGTATAAAATATGGAGTATAGTCCTTGGTAAATGTTTATCAGTGTCAGCTATGTGCTGTAGTTCATAATTAATTCCCACTTCATCAACAGAGGGATTTGTCTGAGACCACCTAGTATTGTGACTTAGAGTTTGGAGCTTTGGATTGATTTGCCATGTGGTTGAAATAATTTATGTGGAATTCTATATTTCATGATAGAGAGAGCAAATATCTGCTTAAGCATATCGTATACTTTGAAATTAAAATAGGTGAGTATCTCTGTCAAACTTAGTGACAGTTGTTGCAAGAAATAATAAAATGAGAATTCTGTTTGTCAGATTAAGTCTCCACTGATTTTTCTGCCATTTAATCAACATGAGGATGTTGTAAATTTTGCAGTTCAGCCCATGTGAAAGAGCTCTTCAGTGACAGCTCAGTGTTCTTTGACATCATCATGAGTCTCTTCAGCACAGACTGTGAGTTCAGGTGAATCATTGCTCTACAGTTAGTTAATTATAAGACTTGGTATTGATCGTCCCTAACTCCATGAAGCAGTGGGGTGTACTTTTCTATAACAAGCAACTTGCGTGTGTCATAGTGAAGCTTATCACTTGGAAGACTCTGATATCATCTGCTTGATTATTAAAAACACATGGGCTCCCTGTAGTTTTTCCCTATCATTCCAGATAACAATTTTTACCCTCTTAATTTAAGAATACTTAAAAGGCTGAAAAGGAGATGATGACTTCATTTCTTGAATCTTGTTTCCAGCCCTATCATAGAAATGTAAGCTTCCTTCTAGAATACTCTGGAAGGAAATCCACTACTGCTTCTTTACCAAGTACTTCAATTTAATCATAGAGAGCCTTGTCGAGTAATAAAAAGTACAGTAAAACCTCGGATAACGCTAAAACTTGGTTCCACAAGTCTTAGCGTTATCCGATTTTTAACGTTATCTGATACATGCATCGGATAACGTAAAAATTCTATGGGATGAATCGCATAATGTTAAAAATCCATGGAGATGCAATTTTTTCCAGATTGCTTAACATTATGTGGTTTTAGCATTTTCTGATGCAAACGTTATCCAAGGTATTGCTGTATAAGTGTGAATATCATCCAATTTGATTTGGTCTGAGGTATTTGGCAAACTACAACCAATTTGTTTTAAGCTCATTTACGGCGTATCCAATTCAATTTGTATCTGAATATTTCAAACTGTACATATTTATATTATACAAATAGTGGCAAAAATGGGAATACGCAAAGTAAAGGTGCATGAATTTGCATAGGGACTGTAGCTCTGTGCCATCAACTATTGCTTAATTGCCAGTATGCAGACACAACTCCCAAGAGTTTTCCCTCTCTTTACAACTCCCAGTGGAAGCATTGCAATTTAATGAAATTTAATCAGCAAAGACATTTGTTAAAGGAGGAAAAAACACCTCTGTTGGTAGCTTTACTGCCCACTGGATAGAGTATCTGATTGTTGTCTTGTGTGTCATGATTGCCACCTGCCCCTTCTGGAACACAGACACACACTTTGAAGAAAGAAAAGGGGAAAGTACTGAAAAATAAAGACCAAGAGGAGGCATAAAAAGTAAAGTACAAAACACTTGAGAAGAGATAGCTTGTGTCCAGTTCTTAATACCATTGTGCCCTATCTCATTCAAGTCCCACACAATATTATGAATTTTAAACACATGGGCATTCAGTCAATTGGATTGCCATCTACAGCTTCTAAAAGCAAAGAAGAAGAAAAACTCCTCTGTAGATCTTAAAGGCCTAGAAGGCTGATGAGGTTATCACAAGCATTTTCCTGTACTTGGCTTCTCTTGTTCCCCCATATTGGAATTTGTGTGTGTTTTGTGTGGTCAATTGTTAAAACTGGAATGAGTTATTGCCCAATGTCATTTCCCACTGTATTTATGAGGCACTCCTAAAGAACCCTGTTCCGGAAGCGGAAGTAAAATGCCTCCCTGAGTGGTGTACCTACCAGGAGGGTGGGATATAAATGCGCAAAATAAATAATAAATAAAATGCGTCCGTGCATGCGCAAAATGCTGACGTAAATGCATCCACAGCTGTCATAAATATGTTTACAACAGCCATGGGTGCATTTATGGCAGCGTTTTACACATGTGTGGGCATGTTTAACTTCCACTTCCAGGAGCAGCGAGGTCAGTGTCGGCTGGATTATTAGGCACCATGGGCCGAATTGGGCCTGCGGGCCATAGTTTGGCCACCCCTGCTCTACTGAGTGTTGCATGAAATTGAAGTCCTTCTGTGTAAAACCTTGAGAAAATGTAGTGTCGTTAGCAATGTTAGAACATCCCCAGATTAGTTCTCTAGTATTTTGTCCTTTTATGTATGTTTTACAAACTGCATCTTCAGCAAGAAATCCTGTTTCAAAGTGAATCTGCCCATCAAATTCTTGAATTCTCATTTGTAAGAAAACAAATCAAGAGTTCTTCTGTATACAGTGGAGGTTAAAACAATATAATTTCAGCCATCAAGAGATCCTGGAAGACTTGAAATCTGGCAGGATGCAATTTCATCCCTCTCACTTTGGATTGGCTGTGGCCCATGTGGCCTATGGGATGTTGTGCAAAGATGTTGATTTGATTATGGGAACAACAATACACCTGTTTTTGGACAACTGATTAAGATGGTTGTATTGTTCCTTGTACTCCCTTCTCTATGGCTTTCAGACTCAACGTACTTAAAGAAACACTCTGGCTTTGAACAACCAAAATTAAATTCCTTTCTTTATACCCAGTACTAGAAAGAGAAAACAGCTGCATTCAGTGCTACTTCAGCATAAGTAGCATACAGTGATACCTCATACAACGTCCAAACTTGGTTTCACAAGTTTGGACTTTATACGGATTTGGACTTTGTATGAGGCATGCAAAATCCTAGCCACGATGCCTCATACAACGTCCAAATCTTTGCCGCGATGCCCCATACAACGTCGTTTCCATAGAGATACATTGTACTGTAAGAGCACAGACTTCAGGGCAAAGTCAAGGAAACAGACAGGAAACTGGCAGAACTTTAAGAAATCATTGTCTAAAGGCTAAAAACATTACAAAAACATGTCCAACAACCCTGACTGTCCAAGAACCTGAAGAATGCTGCAAAAATCCCAGGAATGCTTCTAAAAATTCTGACAAAAGTCGTGCTCAAAACCACTCCTAAACACTCTTCGCCTCATGCAAAACCCACAAGAGCAATGCATGCATGCGTCCTGCCTTTTATACTGCCCAGGCACAATGCAACCTGGGAAAACCCCAATGCCTCATACAAGGTTGCACGACTTTGTATGAGGCAACTTTTTTCAAGTAATTAGGCGATGTTGTATGAATCCAATGTTGTATGAAGCGGACTTTGTATGAGGTATTACTGTATGTCTTTTCCTTTTTCTCAAGAGTAATAGTATCATACGGTTGCTCTTTAAGTTCTCTTTCCCCTGTTATATATATTATGCCATGCGGATTTCCTTACTGTGTCAGTCTCCTTTGCCCTGTGCCAGAAAATTACCAAAACCTATGCCATTTCTTCTAGATGTGCCATATTTTAGGGAATGCCGATAGTTTTTGTCTCCCTAAAACATTCTACAGAAATCTTGAAGCAGTGAAACAAAAGTGGTTGCCACTAAATTTACTTCATCCTTTTGAATATAAGAATCTGGCTCCTGGATCAGGCTAAAAGGTCTCCTTGTTTAACCAGTCTGCTTTGAACCAGTGGTTTAGGATGAACTCAGAAGCATAGTATGATTGTGATGATTATCCTATGTCTTATACTGTATCTTTAAGATATTCTACCTCTTTACATAAATTCTATTTTTATCTGTTTAGTGCTATACTGCAGCCATGAAATAAAAATGTGCTTACTTCTTGGGAGGCAAGCTATGCCAAACCTAGGCAGCATAATAAAAAGTAAAGACATCACCCTGCCAACAAAAGTCCACATAGTTAAAGCAATGGTATTCCCAGTAGTAATGTATGGCTGTGAGAGCTGGACCATAGGGAAGGCTGAGCACAGAGGAATAGATGCCTTTGAACTGTGGTGCTGGAGGAGGCTCTTGAGAGTCCCCTGGACTGCAAAGAGATTAAATCAGTCAATCCTAAAGGAAATAAATCCTGAGTGCTCCTTGGAAGAACAAATACTGAAGCTGAAACTCAAGTACTATCACCACCAAACAAGAAGATAGGACTCAGTGGAAAAGGCCCTGATGCTACGCAAGATTGAAGGCAAAAGGAGAAGTGGACGGCAGAGGATGAGATTTCTAGATGGCATCATTGACTGGGCAAACTACGGAGGATGACAGAGGAGCCTGATGTGTGGTTGTCCATGAGGTCACAAAGGGTCAGACTTAACTGTGTGACTGAACAACATACCACCTTACCTTGCCCATCTGAACTTTGTGACTACATTCCTATTGCTAGTCTCAGCTAGAGAGTAGATTCAACTGCTCAATACCCACACTCACATGAATCCCACTGAGTCAATGTGTCTTCTCTAAACACAATGTGACTAGCTATAGAATATTGGCCAGTGGGGTGTACATCTGATAGACATTTAAATATCATTTTTGATTGTCTCATCATACAGTTTTTTAGTGCAGGAATGGTGTGCCACTACCTTTTTCTGAGCACTATTTAGAAGACTTAGCTTTTCACTGCCACTATATGAAAGATCGTCAGGCAGTGTCATTTTGCATACACGCTGCAGCCCAGTAACTGTTCTTCAGGATATTCTCCCACATCACCATTGGAACTATTGGCTCTCTTCTGCTGATATAACAATTAATTCTGAAAAGAGTGGATCATCTTAGCTCGGTATCTCACCTTTGACAATTCAACCTTAAGTAACCTTGCTAGGAGGCCAGATAATGTCTAGTCTTCTAAAGGCTTTATTCTCAGCTTCCCAGACACACTAAAACCCCTTCACCATATTAGGTAATATACCTGAGAAGAACAATAAATTGAAGCAACTCCTGTGCAAGAAGGAAATACAAAATGGAGTTACAGTTGAAGATGAAGGAAACAGAAATCACAGTTTTAATGTTAACAGTCAAGAAATTAAACTTGTTAAAGATTTTCAGTACCTGAGTTCAATCATCAATAGAAGTGGCAACTGCACCCAAGAAACCAGAAGACTGAGATCTAAAAGGGCAGCTCTGAAGAAACTAGAAGAGATTCTTAAAAGTCAACACATGTCACTGGAAAACAAAACTAAAGGTGTCTATAATGTGGCATTCCCATTTATTATGCTCAAATGGGAAAGCTAAAATTTAATTATTCAAAATGTGATAGTGGAGGAAGGTTTTTAAGATAATGTAGGCTGCCAGAAAGACAAAAATGGGTGCTAGATAAAATTAAGCCGGAATTCTATCAAGAGCCAAAATTGATGAAATTAAGGCTATTGTATTTTGGACATATCATGAGAAGACAAGTCTCACTGGAAAAGGCAATAAAGTTGTGAAACATGAAGGGCAGAAGATAAGGAAAAGACTGAACATTAAAAAGATTGATTCAGTAAAGGAAGCTACAGTGTTACAAGTGCAAGACCTGAGTGGGGCTATGAATAATATGACCTTTCAGAGGTCACTGATTCATACAGTTGCCATGGGTCAAAATGACACTGATGGCATAAAACAATCAGACACTAAAGAGGAAGGTGGCATTTGGGTGCAATCTTATCATAAAATGTACTATCTGAGACGTTATAGAAAAGGCAGGCAACATGTGAGCTTGTAGATGTTATTAACTCTCAGCCCAAATCATCCCTTACCCCCTCTCTGTAGTGCAGAACTAGATAATGAGCATGGCATATTTTTAGCATGTAGCACTTACCCCATCCCCCATCGACCTACAGCATTTTGTTGTACTGAATCGCTTAGTTAAGTTCATGGCTGACATCCTTGCCTTCTCTCCTCTGTTATGATTTTGACAGTCTGAAGTATGATTAAAGTAAGGTTTCCACAGAAACCAGTTAAAAGTATAACTTTTAATTTGTTCAGGAATTGTCTTCTTCCTAGGTTATTGGCAGTGGTCTTAGCAACTAAACTATATTGTGCACTTAACAATGTTTGCATGTGCATGTGTTCTTTCTCTTCACGGATCAGATACTCTGACTGCATATTCCTCTTCTAGCTCTTCTTTTTTAAATATCATACACCAAACTACAAAGTCCTCATCATATCTTGCAACTGATCTGACAAGAGGTGTATGCTAGACAGGACCCCTTGCCCTAGGTCTCCCCACGACCCAAACTGAATCACTGAATCAAACTGAATCACACCTGCCAAGTTACCAGGCTCAGTATTGGATTTCCTAAGACTCATGGAGAAGTATGCCTAGGCTTACCAGCTGCAACCAGGGGCGTGCTGGCTACACTAAAAGGGCGCTAGATAGGGAGGGAGGGGTGGCGCCTATGGGGGGTACTGCATGATGTCATGGATTGTAACCGCCAGGTGACATACTTCTGCTCACCTCTGGGGACACCAGTCACTGGGACACACCTGGACTTATCCCTGTGTCCCAAATGACCAGCACGGGCCTGGCTGCAACACACACACAGCAGCCTGAGATATCCTGCTTTAGCTCAATCTCAGAGGAGAGATATAGGAGTATTTTCATCCTGTAGCCAAGGCCTTTGAGCCTGGTAAACACTCTTTTTCCAACTTTCCAGGAACCACACAAAGGGATGAAATAGATTCACTTTATTGGGGATCACTCATAAGTAAAATTTACAGTTCTTCATAAAGGTTCAAATTAGTTACACCGTCCATATCTTGTCCTAATCAAAAATAGTAGGAACGTAGAAACATACACATTCACCCAAACACAAAATAAACTTTCTATCTTTCTAGGTTATCACATTGCTAACTCATGTACCCCTCTTAGCAGGCTAAGACTAGCAAGCTTACTCATCCAGGTCCATAGTGTTCAGCTCCTCCTTTTCTTCTTCTCTCAGGGTTCTCTGTTCTCTTTATTTGTTCTCAGTCAGTCTGTTTCGCCTCTCTGTCTCTCTTCATAGTTCAGAATCTCTCACTTTTATATCCTGTCTCTTTCCCTCCTTATTGGCATCAACCAATGAGGTGAAAAATAGCCTCAAACCCTCCTTAGTAGCATTAACCAATGAGATGCCTGTCTCTAACTAGTAACAGGACCTGTTCCTATGCAGACTTCACTTTTTAACCCAGAGATGTGATGTTTACATCTTCCCCCACTTTCTGCCACCTAGTGGTCAGAAAGAGTTGCTATGACCTAACTTTGACCTTGTGAACAACTGCCCTTATCCAAGCAATAAAACCTCAAAATATGGCATTCTAGCACATACTAGAACTTAATACAATTCTTAACCCCAAGAAACTCCATGTTCTTAATATTGGTATGTTCATGGAATATTTCCATGATAAATATATTGTACAGTTGTTGTCCAAATGCAACACAAATTATGAATGTTACTTTATAGACATATAATCTATATCACTAAAATCAAGGTGTCGTGCCCGTTTGAGGCTCATGTGACATGACACCTTTGCACCCACTGCCCCAGAAACTGCGCCCCCACCTACCTGCGGTGATTGGCTGGGCCGGCGCGGGGTACTGGCAGTGCCCCCTGCGGTCCTTCATCCCGAAAAGGGGTCACATGGGGGGCACCCCCACCCGCCCAGAAGTCCACTGATGGAGGGTGGGTCAGCACTGACTGGGCGTGCACAGCAGGCCGGGTCAGCCTGCACTGCACATGCCCCAACAGAGGGCTCCGCCACAACTCAGAAATCCGGGGCTGAGGCTACAGCCCACAAGGCACACCGGCCATTCTGCAGCATGCCTGCGGGAAGCTGTGGAGCGTGAGTTTGGCAGTGTCGCAGACTTCAGAGCCTCCAGGCACCACCGCCTACGAACGCCGCCATGCCGCAGCCTTCTGCCGCCAGCACCATCACTGGGCGGATGATGCCCCACCACCCACAATGCCGTTGGGAGCGCCAGCAACAACACATGCTCCATCGGCCTTCAGGGGAGGCACTGCGAACTTGGGCGGCAACGCCACCAACTTCAGAGCCTCAGGCCTCCGGTGCCAACACCTTGCCCCGATGGGCGCTTCTCCGCCCTCTGCCTGCCTTTGGCACCTCTACCACCCTGCCCCCACCACGGTTGCCACCGCCGGACGATGACCCAGCCATGTGAGCCTGCCAGTCGGCCCAAAGCTCTCCCTCATACCTCTCGGCCCGATGCTCTCCACCCACCTGTGCCAGCCCTTGTGTGCTCAGTGATCCCCCCACCCTTTCCCCGGACACTTGCCAGTCAGCCCAACGCTCCCCTCACACCTCCTGCCTCCACCACTGCCCCGTGGCACAGGTCCCCAGACCTCTCATGCTCCCCCATGCACAGCGGCCGTGCTCCACGCCCCTTGCCCAAGGAGGTGCAAGGGGCCCTCTGGGAGGCCCACACACCAGGTTGGGTACCACACTCAGGCAACGCCGGGTACCCCTGCTAGTGTTATGACATTTTATACATTTGTGACAGTAACATTTTTTTACCTGTGCAGTTAAACAACAACTTGTGAACAAACAATGCAGATGATGTAATTTATGTATTTTTATAAAAATTGTTCCAGTACTTGATGTTTTGTACTATAAACCAAGTAGTGAAACAAAGTATTTGGATGTCACTGATGATTTAACCCTGACCTATTAAAAGAACCTGCCTAAACACCAAATAAAGTTGCCACAAGAAATACCATCTTTAGGAAGCTAACTGGGACAGATTGGGGCGCGCACACACACACACAAACAATTATATCAGCAGCTATGTCTCTGTGCAGGATTATTACCGGCTGCTTGAAAGCTACTGTACCTTCATGTAAAAATTCTATTATTTGGCTGGCATTGTCCCTCCAGAAGTATGTAAAAAGATGTTAGCAAACACGGGTGACACCCACCCCCCACCCACCCCCCGCTCACATATCCATGATGAATATGTTCCAAAATCTTCTACAGATATCTGAAACCTTGGAAAATAGCAAACCCCATTTTAAGTACACATACCTGGTCATAGAAGCAGTGTATGTATGTGCGCGTGTGTGCAAATGTATAACTACATGTGTGTTAACAAAATGTCTGTTGTAAAATCAGCCTCTTCCAACACTGCAGACAGTGGCCTCTAGTGGCCAGTTCTCGTAATGTGCCATAAAATACAAAGGCTTTTCAGGGATTTTCTTATTGAAAATTTTTAGAATGCAGAAAACTGAAACTGCTGAAATAGAATCTGCAGATGGTGGAAAAACCTATGCAGCCCCATACCCACCCATCACTTAATTGATGGCTAAAATTGGTGGAAAGGTTTCTGCACACTTCTCAACCTCTAAATATTAAACAAGGTGAGACTAGGATAACCTATGGAGAGCAAAAAAAAAACACAACTTGCCAAATGTGTGAAGGCCTGAGAGTGTCTCCCACCAGGACAAGATTCTGTATGGATAATCTGGAAATCACTTAATAGATTTTGAAATGGTATGGACAAATCAAAGAATAATCAAGTAAAATGGAGGTAATTTGATACAGGACAAATTTTCTGTGAATGTGAGAAAATCAGTGCAACACTTATATGCATGCAATTTATGCACCACAATGCATACAAAATAATAATAATAAATGCCCTTGAAGTAGCCTACTTCTGGTAAAAAGAAATCCAATTGTGCAATACTCTGATACAAAGAAAGAAAGATTACTTGGTTCTAAAACAATACTGTCATATCAGGATATAATGTATAAAAACATTTCTAAACTATCCTAATCAATAGGATGCAGCATTGAATCTAACTTGTTGGAAAATAGAATATAAATCCAGCAATAAATTGATTGCAAAAAAGTGAAATATATTGTCACATAAGCAAATTGCAAAACACACACAACTTTTTGCCTATGTTGGCCAGACTTGTATGATCTGCATTATACAGGAATTTGGCTAATAATAAACTACAGTAGTGTGTTAAGTAAATATGAGATTAGACTTGACCTTAGGTTGGCTGGAGTTCTGATATTTGTCAACATATGGAAAGTTTAAGTAATGAATCATTAAATACCTGACGTTTCATTATTTTTAAGGCTGCAGTGTGTGGTTTTATAAAGCTTAGCAGTGACAATGTGTTTTTAAAAGTGTGTTGTCTGCAGTGTGTTATGTTTTGGGGTGGTGAATGGAAGGCGGTGAATGGAAAGTAAGGATTGGCAACATTTTTTTTCTGTAACGAATATGAGACAATACAAGTCTAGGCCAGAATCCTGTTCATTTCAGCTGTAATATAACATTGGACTCAAGAGGTTTCCACGATCTCACGCCTGCCATTGCACAATCCGGAAGTTGTGCATGGTGCAATCAATGAGGCTTGTACTTCTGCAAGGTGTCCTGGATATCTCCTTTCACAAGGTTTGAAAAAGCCCCACCATTTTATACACAAACATTTGCATTCCTGGAGGAGATGAAGAGGATCCTGGCTGAAAGAAATAAGATAGTGCAGCGTAATATTTTTAGAGTTTGTTAAAGGTTCCTGTGTGCACAAGCCATGAACCAAAGAACAATTCGATATATCAGTTCCAATTCTGAGGCTAGAATTCTGTATACACGTCAGTAAGAATGAGCCACAGAACTCCTCTTAGTAAATGTTCATAGATGTGAGCTGTAGTAAGGAGTTGTGTATTTGACCACAATGCACTTCTCATTTTATAAATGGTGTAGCACCATTTCTATTTGAAAGACTTTGTTTGCTGCAACTGAATGGATACAAACTAAGGCTGCTTGTTCTTGTTCCTCTTCTGATAGATGCTATAATGACTAGTTTGACATTAGATGTAGGAACTCGAAATTATGGTGTTGTATTGTATCCAAACCAATCTCTTAAAACTTTTCCTTCAATAAGTTGTTTCATAAACTACCCATGATGTGGAGTAGCTGCAGTTCCATGGTATTCTCCCCTTCATTTCAGGATTTAAGTGGCAGGTACTGTATTTGCATTCCCTAGCATAACAAATGTATTTGAAATACTTTGATGCTTGAGGTTTAATAATCTCTGCTCTTATTTTAGCCAAATATTTTCACTGTACTGCTCCTCCAAATAAAAGTTTATTGTTTTATAATTCACTGTTCTTGCCGATAGAAAAACTACATTTGATAGACTTCCAGTCAAGTGTATGTCAGAGTTCTGTAATTCACTGTCCTTGCCAATAGAAAAACTACATTTGATAGACTTCCAGTCAAGTGTACGTCAGATTTTTCAAAACTGATACTAATTTTATTATAGTGGTGATATTCTCCTATATAATTCCCTGGTTTTTCTGTATTCAGTTGCTGCTGCTACTATAGTTATTGTATTCCTTCTTTAGTTGCAATAATAAATAATTAGTATACCATTTCTGGACTTTTAGGCCACTTTAGAACAAATAAAGAAATTATCAGCTTTCCTTCTCCAAAAAAATTCAGAGAGAATGATGTTGATATTTCCTCCTGCTTTGCCTGATTTCTAACTTAAACAGATAGTCTATTCAAGATGCATACCCATTGCTTATTTTTTCCTCCTTATATGCATCTAACACTCCATTTTGCTCTCTCCAATCACAGCAATTCACAGTATGCTTTTCATTTTTGAAAAACATGATGGCATATATTCACTGCAATTTGTTTAATTTTAACCTTCGTTTTACTTAAAATCGTGTTTACAGTTCATGTTTTGAAGGTTGTTTGCTTTCGATAGCAAAGGGAATTAGGTATAGAAGAGGCTGGCTGTTTAATTTCCTTAATCCTTAGTTTGAATTAGAAGTCTTACTGCAGTAATTGTTAAATACTCCTTTGCAAGACTGATTTTCTAAGTAAACAAGAGTTATAAAAGTGAAACACTACATAATTTTGTAAAGATTAACACCCGCAAAGTTAGATAACTGTTTTTATGAACACTAATAACTTACAATGGATAAAAGCAAGAGTTGCCCTTTGAAAAGATTTTTGCTGGGGTTGGAATCATACTCTCTTTGCTTAAAGATAAATTTCACCAGAATGTAGTCATCCCATTGCCCTGAAATTCAATGTAGATGAGAATTTAACTGAATATCCCAATTTCTTTTTAAGTATTTACATCTGTGTGGTCCTCAACATTATTTGACATTCACCCTTGGGGTTGTGTGACATTGAAGCATTTACATTGCTAATATTGACTATGTTTGTTTTCTTTTTAACCCATGCATTTGTACTGATGACCAGTACATCCAGTAGATACTTTTCTTACTCATAGTATTGACTCCAATGTACATTTCTTCTACTGCAGAAAGAGATTGTTTTCATCTCTTAATCATTCTATCATGTAAAATTACTTTGCTGACATTAGAAGCCTATCTTATACTTGAAATTAATTCTGCTGTTGAGAATATACAGGCAATTCAACACATAATTATCTATTTGGCTTAGAAGTCTATTTGAGTAGACTTTTAAGTTTAAAAATACCTAATATTCAAATACACTTTTATAATGCAGTTTTACCATTTCTTTTCTAATACAGAGGTTCCCGTGGATGAGTGCTCCCATTCAAGTAGGCTTAGTTGGCTTCTGGTGAGTAAAATAATTTCAATGACTTGTTTTTTATTATCCATTACAAAGTTCATTTTTGTGACAGATGTCCATTTTTAATCCTCACTTCTGTCACAATGTGGCTATCCAAGTTGCTCTGACCAAAGCAAATAACACAGTGAAAGGGATTTGATAAGCTTCCATAAAACCAGCTTCTAGGAGTAAAGCAAACAACAGCAGCTCTTCAGCTTCTGGAACAAGGTTTCTCAAGTATATATTTTGACTTTGATTTAGCAAGGGGACCAGTAGGTCAAACAAGATGGTAAGCATAGCCATATACAGCATATATATTGCAATGATTAGCTGATCTAACATGGCGAGTGTAGCTACTGCCACTGGACCCAAATAACTTGCTTGAAAGAAATTCAAGGCTCTACGCAATTATATAAAGCAGCCCAGCTTGCAGTTTGAGAGCAATCACTCCAAATAACTGACTTCCATGTGTACTTTTCCCCCAGTTTGGTGTTTGCAACTCCTCTGTGCTGTGCATTATTTCCACAAAAAAGGTATGGTTTGATTTTTATATTATTTTATGGTGTGAGCTAAGATTATGCCAGGCACCCTGCAAAAATATGGGAAAGCAGGTAGACAGGAATCATAAATATGCAATGGTCATTCCAAACTATCAGGTACCTGCCCTTAAGGACCAGCCTATAGAAGCTTTTATTCAACCAGCTCATTACAAAACAGAATCCTTTGTAATTTTCTTACAGACACAACTGTTTTCCTCCTGCCTATCTTGACTTTTATTTACTTGATTTATTTAAAATATTTTACCCTGCTTTTCTCCTATAGAAGGACCCAAGGTAGCTTGCATCATTAAAAAGACAATATAAAAGCTAAAAACAATTTATGCATCATTAAAATAGAATTAAGCAAATATCATGTTAAAAAAAGTAAATAAAATCTATATTAAGGCTACATTTAAAAGCAACGAAGTACAAGCAATCCCAATTTTAAAAAGGGAGGCTTGCTTGCCCTCTAACCCTAACCCATCCATTGCATACCTGTCAAGTGCGGCTCCTAGAAATGCAGGAACTGCTCCTGCCTGGGTGTGCATGCGCCGCAACAACTCATCTGCACATGCGCAGACCCCCTCTGCACACGCAAGAACTCATCTGTGCATGCGCAGAACCCCTCTGCACATGCAACAACTCACCTGCACATGTGCAGAACCCCTCTGCGCATGTGCAGAGCCCATTTGCGATGGGTGCGCGTGCGCAGTAACCCCTTTCCCTGCCGTTCAAATATGGGACAGCAGCAGGAAACAGGAGGAACGAGTGGAGAAATATGGGAAATCCCAGCCAATCCGGGATACTTGACAGGTATGACCCATTGCTATTTTGGGGAGTAGATTTTCTTCCTCTGCTCCACTTTACCCAGATTCAAGCAAGGACCCATTCACATTCTGCCTCATTACTCACCAAGCCAACAGGAGCTCTTTGCTTTTCTCTGAAATCCAACAAGGAGATGTTTTATTAGCCCAAACCCCAATTTCTGAGGCAGCATGGTTCTGTTCATTGAACAGTTTCCTACTCCCAATTTGCTTCAATCTTATACAAACAACTAGATTAAGTGGCATGTGTTTCCTACCTTTAGTTAGTATTGACTTTACTGCCTTATTGATGTGCTTTTCTAGTGCTTATATTTCTTCTTCATGATCTCCCTCCTCTCTTGGAGATGGAAATTAGAGGAGTGTGTGTCTCTGACATAGAAGGATTTCTCATCCAA
Organism: Bradypodion pumilum; assembly: GCA_035047305.1. Lineage (NCBI taxonomy): Eukaryota > Metazoa > Chordata > Lepidosauria > Squamata > Chamaeleonidae > Bradypodion > Bradypodion pumilum. Next base: position 328,927,737 of record JAWDJD010000002.1, read on the forward strand.
GAGTTTGTCCAATTCAAAACCAGATCATTGATGAGCTTTTTACAAAACATGGCAGAAAGAGAGCAGATACCCTCAGGTCTCCATTTCTTTATGCCTCCTCTTAGATCAGGGGTTCCCAACCTGTGGCCCATAGGCCAGACCCAGCCCGTGGCACCATTTCATGTGGCCCACTGCCGCTGCAACTGCACCCAAAAGTGGAAGCGGACATGTTTATGTCAACCATAAATGCACCCATGGCTGTCATAAACATGGTTACATCAGCCGTAAATGTGCCCGCTTCCATGTGATATGGCCCACTCAGCTGTCGGGGGGCATGGTCAGACCCACGGCATAAAAAGGTTGGGAACCCCTGTCTTAGATCCTCATTCTAACAAAGGTGCTGTAGCAGTCATTCTGATGGTTGTCTTTTGACCATGATTTACCATTATCCAACCATACTGTGGTTTTCCAACATCTTGATATTTTAAGGTAATCCTCATGCCACTTTGCCTTATTTCTGTTTCTTTCAGCACCCTCTGTTTGTATTTAAATCCAATGTTGCTTCCAGATGAATAAGTTAAATCACTACTTAGACAAAGTTCTCTTCATCCTCATGATTTCAAGACAATCTGTTCTACAATGTTTCCATTAGCCTTTCCTGACCTGGTGAAGTCTAGTACAGATGAGGACGGCTGAGGCATAATTTTCCTTTAGTTCTCTAACTTTGTAGTTAGAAACATAGGCAGCTGCCTTGTACTGAGTCAGACTGTTTTATCTGTCTATCCCAGTATTGTCAACTCTGATTGGGAGTGGCTCATCGTTGTCTTCACCAGATGTCTTTTTTTAATCCTACCATAAAATTTAATACATGGTGTGGAGAATGGAATTTTACTGTTCCATCCACTGTAATATATACATACTATGCAAAATACCTTTTTTGGAAAGTCAGTAGGTCTTTCTCCAGATGGCGGCCTGCAGTTCACATCTGTGGTAGACAGCTTGCCAAAACACAGTGGGAAGTGGCTAGAGATAAAGGATCGTTTTCTTCTCTATGAATTTTGCTTTGTTTTGTCTGTTTACGATATTTTTACCCCATCGTTCTCCTAAGAAAGGATATAATGCAGCTTACATTAATAAAAAGAAACAATAGTAAAAGCAGCAAGCTATTCAAATATCATAAAAAAGAATTGAACAAATATATTAAAAATATAGTATTAGGTAAAAGCATTACTAAAACAGGTTTAGAGGCAAAAACAAAGTATAGCCTATCTGCTGCCTTTAAAAATGTCATCAATTTTGTTAATTTTTTAAAAATTAATTAGGAGGGTATATAATTTAAAAGCTATATATTTTAAAGATCTTTTGATGATATTTGGTCATTTAAATCAATCTAAATTGACAAATGAAAACTTCATGGTTTGAAATGAAGTTCATTTTCCTGGCTGAAACATTAACATTACATCCGTTAATATTAGCCACAGAAAACAAGATATGAAAATTATCTTCTGTGGCTCATTTGTAGCTCATAATATACAACAGAGACCATTGAGAGTGCAAGAAAATGCTAATGTGTGTTATAAAAATTGGAAAATTTATAATGATTCCCCCATAATACAAATCATATTTCATTTTCAATAAAATAGATTCAAAACTTGTTTTGAGCAAACAATAACTTCATACTCCTTAAATATATGAAACTTGTTCGTGATTTATATGTGATATTTTTACTATTTTTTTGTTCAGTTCCATATCTATAGCACATCTGGAGCCAGAATTACAAGCCAAGATTCAAGAGATCAACCATGAATTAGACCGTGTGTATTTTAACAAAGGATTGTGAGTTTTGAAGATACCATCTATCAATGACCTCATTGAACACAAGTGGTTGGACATTTTTTGATGACGAGAACATTAGTGAAGACAACTCAATTCTGATATATTCTTTTACTTTTCTGCAGTTCAGATTATGTAATTATCACAAGAGAACGTTCCTAATTATTGTTTCAAATTATTGTCAGTGCCACTAATCACACTGGCTACCTTATCAGCGTCAGTTATTTTCACATGCAAAAATACAAAACAGTTCACATTAATTTTGAAAAGGCTAAATCATGCATTTCAGCGGGCCAAGTCATCTTAGTTGCAATTTCTACCTTTTGGAGACAAATTGCTTCAACTTCAAAAATCACTGAAGACATTAGCAGTCGTATACTGAGTTGTATGATTCAGCATGCAATTGATAACTTTTAAAGTTATATCAGTTACATAGCTGTGCAAGAGGATTGTAGCATCTATTATAAATATTTATGTGATGGCAAGTAGATTATGGCTTAAGTAAAACTTTTCCATTGTTTTCTATGTATAAAGTAATTAGAAGTGATTTACCATTCCCTTCTTCTGAGAATAATCAGAGCCTGTGATGGTTATACAAAGCTTACATAGGCTGGCTATTCTCTCAGGAGAGATGGTGGGAATCAAACTTCCAACCTCAAGAGTTAGCTGTTGTAGGACTAAATCCAACATTCATGCTACCTAAAGTGTCCACCCATTAGTCCTATTCTGTGTCTACTCATTAGATGCTATTCCTCCATCAGATTAATTCCTGAGAGGCTAAAAGTATGAACTTGTGATATTTGATTTGATTCTAGGTTTATAAGTTGCCTTATTTCTTTTACACAGCAAATCTTTTGAAGGGAACCATAGTATTGGGTGGTGTAAGTGAGAGAATTTAATTTTCCATCATTTGCTTATCACCTATCTAGTTCAATGATCCTTAAAATCTGTCTGAAACTGATAATGATAGGAAAAGCTGTTGAGATGAACACACAGTACAATCATTTCAAGACTACACTACTTTGCTGTGTATGCTGCACGTGAGCAATTGCACATTTGAATGTGTTGCCATGTTAAAATGTCCCTTTGAATGTGAAATTAACATCCAGTCTATTTTGCATGTGCAGGAAAATGTTGCCCTATTCAACACGAATTAGTTCTCTGTTATGGTGTTTGACTTCCTGCAGCGATGGTTGAAGCTTCCTAATCACTGCCAAAAATGTATTTATGCTGCCCAACTGGTAGCAGTGGCCAAATCTTGCAAAAATAGACTATTGAGATTATATATTGCATTAGTTAGTTTCAGTGGCCTTGCCTTTTGTGTTTTTCCCACAAAGAAAAGTATAATATTTTTTTATATCCTGGCCTTATTTCCTCATATCTGTCAATCATCAATCTTTGCATACTATCCTTGGGACAAAGAAGCAGATGCCATCATTGGATGGGACTTTGTGAAAACCAAGAAAGTGCTGCAAGAACATACATGCTTTTGACAGAACTCTTCCAAGTGAGGCATGGTGGAATAAATAAAATGGAGGGATATGGAGAAAACAGAAAGGCATAAAAATTTGGCCTGGTATTGTAGCCATAATATCTCTAGTTAGAGTCTATCTTGAGATTGCTAACTTAAGGAATAACTGTTGATAGATGTACAGGGATCAAACTTCAACCAGCAGTCTGGGACAAAGACTAGCCATCACTTGAGAGAGATGTCTGGAGGACCTGAAATGTTGCATACTCTTTTTTTTTTAATGGTCCTAATTAACATTACTTTCCAACTACTGATTTCATCACATATTCTTGAGAATTTTCAGATCCACTTGTATGGAATTGCTGTGCTATTGTATATGTGTCCTGTTTGAAGTTTTTATTTTTTTTCAAGTGAGATGCTTTACAACAGCTTTCTAAATACAGTAGACCTTCACATAACGACGTTATTTGGTTCGTCAACTAGCGTCGTTATGCAGAAAACGTTATGCAGTTTCCTATGGGAGATCTCCCGGAGAACGACAAAAAATGTCGTTATTCGCACAACAGCATTTTAAAAACCATCAAAATTTGCACAATGGCATTTTTGTCATGCAGGAGATCATGTGGGGTGCATTGGTAGCGTCGTTAATCAAAAGTGATGCTATTTGAACGCGTCGTTAGTCGGGGGTTCACTGTATTGAGAATTCTTGGCCAGTGGTTCCCATCACAAAAGAGCATATACAAAGCATACACTGGTGATACTTTTCATCATTTATTTATCGATTTAACAATTCTTACTATGCTTAATGCATTTTGTTTATACAACAAACCTGTGAAGCAGGGTGTTGTTATTTCCCATTATTACAGATATGAGAAACTAGCCAATGAAATATTAGCTACTTCTCAGAAAAGCCACCTGCCTAAACACATGAGTTCTAATATTTAGTCCACTGAATCATGCTGTTCATTCTGCACAAATCATTAGAAAACCATTTCTATAATCATGTAGATAGATATACCACACATGCATCATTGGGTATATATAATTTAACGTACATCATTCCTAATGTAACACTACAATGGAGATCCTCTCTCACTAACTCCATACTCAATGAAATTGCCACCATTGTACAACCTTGTTCATACATTTTCAAAACAAAAGTGACAATCAGTGGGTGTTGCCTTACCAATGCAGTAATAATTTTATAGCATGGTTAATGTTCAGATGTGTTAAATATAATAGAGAGGAGAAGGGAGTAGGGATTGTCTTTGTAATACCAGAATGTAATGTGCCACACATGGCACTGGCTCGCTTTCGCAGCAGATGGTACTGAACATTGAACTGGAATGAAAACTAGATCTAATACTTAATTTGAACATTTGCTTTGAAATATTCCTGGACAGTGAGATTTGTTGACCTGGTTATTAGCATTCAAACTGTGTTCCAAACAGATTTGGGTGTTACATGGATCCTCAGTGAGGATGAAGTGTCAGTATCTGTCAGATCTACTTTGATTTTGATTCCTGCATTGAGCAGGAGGTTGGGTTCATTGGCCTCATTAGCCCCTTCCAACTCAGTTATTCTGTGATTGTATGCCCATACTGCAGTATCTGATGCTGGTAGTGCTACTGCAGCACTGCTTTTGCATTGGGTTTGGGCATCCTAGCAGAGAAGTTGGTGGGGCGCTCCTTCTGTGGCCTGGCCATACTAAGCAACATGGAGTAGGTTGCATGACTAAGACATACCTGTCAAGTATCCCGTATTGGCCGAGATTTCCCGTATTTTGGCACTCGTTCCTCCCCTTTCCCGCCACCGTCCCGTATTTTGAATGGCGGGGAAAGGGGTTACTGTGCATGCGTGCACACGCAGTACCCATTCATGCATGCACAAATGTGTTCTGCCTTTGCGCAAACATGTTCTGCACATGCGCAAACGGGTTGGATTGAATTGAATTGAATTTTATTCTTATATACCGCTTTCCTCATTTTGTGGACGACCCAAAGTGGTTCACAATATTCAAAAATATACAAAAATACAGTACAGATTACAAGGCAAGAATACATTTTCATATACAAAATACAAAAGTACAAAGCAATACATCATAATGCAACAGTAATACAAAAATGCAAAAGTACAAAAACATACTGAAAATTCCCCCCAATTATTCCCAATCACTCCCGGCAGGCAGAGCTAGGAGGGCAGGTGCAGTTATTTCCTGTATTTTCGGGAGCCGCACTTGACGGGTATGGACTAAGGAGACGTTAGCCTTGAGTGAAAGTGGTCTGCTCCCCAGTCCAAGGCTCCTGGAGGACTAAGGGCCCCTCCATGCTATCCAAGGTGCAGACAGTGCCCTCCTCCTCCATCATCTTAATTTTTCCCCTCATGCCAGGGCTGCTACTCCATTGTCTTCCTCCATCTGTCTGCACACTGTGAATTGATATATGAGTGCCCGTGCTTTCCGAGTTGTATGCTTGATCATTGTTCTTAAAAGCTCTTTTCTCCTCAGTTCCATTTAACACTGCTGAAACCTACACTGCTTTATTAGGCTTCATCCAAAGCAGAGGTAAGCAGCCTATCTCCTCCCAAGAAGCCAGCCACTGGTTTTGCTAACCACAAAGCAAGTTTTGGAGCCACAAAGCAAGGGGCGGGCAGTGCCATACCATAGCTGGCATGTATGCACCTAATGTGAATGCACAACAACCATACACATTCATAAATCCATTCTCTTGTTCTGAACTGTTATTGTTACGTGCTATCAAGTTGCTTCCCACTTATTGCAACCCTATTAATTAGTGGCCTCAGTAAATCCTGTCATCAACAGCACTACCCAGCTCTTACAAACTAAAAGCTTTGGCTTCTTTTATGGAGTCAGTCTATCTCTCAGTTGGTCTTACTTTTTTCTGTGTTTACAACCAACTCAGTTCAGGTGGGTGGCAGCAAAAAGTAACTGCAGAATAATCAAAGGATCATATAGAAGCTGGAAATACTGGACCCAAGAATTTTTGCTAGTGCAGGCAAACCTAAACGTTTTCTAACATCCTAATCATATCATATGCACCCTGATGTAAGCTTCCACTAAATTCAGTGGAGACTATTCTTCTAATAAAGAATCCTAGGCCTTTGCCTTGAGCTGTACTGACCTGATTTCACTGGTGAATTGCAAGATAATTATGGCAGTAAGTATTTTTGGAGAAGGAAGGGTAGGAAATATGCTTTTGAGTGAATTATAGGTATGTCTATTTTGCATCTGCAGAGACTAAGCACTTAATTTCTATATCCCATTCAAAGGGCTGGATATTTGAAGAAAAACAATTGTTTCTGTTTTTAGTTTTGTAAGTTATATCAATTTTATGCGTCCATTATGTTTGGAAAAACTGAGTAATTACAAGTGGTGTACTTGGACAATGCAACAGAGCACAAAGAGGATTATTAGTGGACTTACTGAGGATGGAAAGAGGATTCTTTTAGGCTCATGGAAGTAAATGTGTGGTTTCAATTAGTTGGATTTTTAAATAGTCTCTCCATGCTTTTTTTTACAGGATGAATAATTGTGCTTTTTACTTCGTGATACTAAGCAGAACAAATTAGTATTAAGATCAGCCAATGTATACTGATCTGATAGAACCAGAATGTTTTAAACATTTCCAATAAAGTGCAATAAAATTACATAACTCATACAGTGGAGTAGTTACTAATATTTCCATTTTTGGAAACTGATTCTGAATTTATCTTATGACTTAAGTACATTTTAATGTAAGTATATTAGCACAATGTTTTGCCAGAGATGGTGACAATGTATTATTTACAATGAATTGGACAAAAATATTAAAATTGATGACTGAAATTAAAGTGTTGTTCATTGTGTGTGACAAACTTTAGAGAACTATGCCATGCTGTCAAGACAATTCTGACTTATGATAACCTTTTTTCCCTGTATCTAAAGTACACAGAAGTGGTTTATTTGTGCCTTCATGTGTTGGAACTGGAAGATTGCGCTGCTTGCCCAGGGCTACAAAGGCTGCCCAAGCTTCAGAGAGGCACAACAAATAATCAGATCCCCTGCTCAGTGATGCACTGAGCTATCCAGCCAGCATAGGGTAGGGATGGTCTTTTGTCTACCTATGGGTGTCAGGACATTACATTTCACTTTAGACATTTTGTTTTTACACACAGTTGCTCAAGTATACTAACATGTATAGTGCATGGGCTACTGAGGGTGGGGGTATGATTTTCTGTTAACTATCCCAGCAGAGAAGGACCAGATCTCTGATTTAAATGGAAAAGAAGCAGTTTATGCCTATTGCCCTCTAGTATATAATACATATGTCCTACAAATTTATTTCATTGTTTGTGTACATCTCCTCTTTCTTAATTTGAAATGAGACTTGGTTTTGGTTCCAGCCCCCCACCCCAACCCCCACATTTGATATAGTTTTGATATAGGAAGATTCCCTGTCTACCATGTGTCTCCTCCATATTTCAATATCAAAAATGTGTCTGTTTATATTTTTACAAATTAAGTCAGTAAGTGTTTGAACTACTCATCAATTTGGGAATAACAGCTTAGAGCTGTACAATCCCCAGTTGATCGTTAGGCCTTGGAGTGTGGGGAGAGAGATAAACTGTAGAGATCATACCATTTTGGTGTGTGAGAGCACAATTTGTAATCCCACCCTGCACCAAGTCCATCAGCGGCAACATTTTGCTCTCAAACTGTTTTTAGAATCTGGAGAGGAGGTCCTCCTATCCTGCAGTTTCCCCCCCAATGAGCAACCAATGTACTTTTCCAATGCATTCCTACTTTTCCCATGAACATCTGCAACCTACCTTTCCTTGCGGGAGAAAGGTGATACCTTTACAGCATGGCTTCCCAACCTACAGCCCGTGGGTTGGACCAGCCCCTTACACCAATTCATCCAGCCCATCACTGCCTCCACCACACCTGAAAGTGGAAGTGGACACATTTATGCATGTGTGGGCATGTCTTACTTCAGCTGTAAAATGCGCCCATTCATGACTGTCATAAACAGGAATGGCTGCATTTATGACAGCCATAAATGCATCCATTTCTGGGGTATGTGGTCCAGCCCGTTCAGCTGTCAGGTGTGTGGTCAGGCCCATGGCAGAAAAAGGTTGGCCACCCCTGCTTTATAGGATCTATAAACTATCTCCTTGTATCATTTTGAATACACTTGAGGCATAGTGCTCTTATTTAGGAAGGACACTAGGGGGCAGCATCTTCCAAAACAATTAAGCCTTTCCTATACTCTTGCACATGATTTGTGTTCTCTGGTTTTCCTAGGTATTTTGCAAAACAATTTGTTGTGTGATCATTAAGGTAGCCTTGTCAGTGTGTTTCAGCAGTTATAACAAAAAAAGTACCTTAAGGACTAACACATCTGTGGTTGTTTATAACTCGACTCCTATACAGTTTAGTCCATTTGAACATCTGTAAATGTGAATTCAAGGACATTTTCCAGAACTGTCTGATCATCTTCAGAATGCATGTTACACATTGGGGAATAATTTAGATTCTTCTGCATAGATTGCTTAGCTCAGCATTTCTGTTGGCATCTCTCTCTCTCTCACACACACACAGACACACACACACACACACACACACACACACCCCATCCTCCATTTCCACCCTCTGTTCTAGTGCAGGAATCTGCCCTGCCCATATGTAAGGGCAGAAAGAGAGGCTGCAGCCTTTGCATGATATTGAATCCTTTCAATGAGACAAGAAGAAGCCTGGGCCACAGTGAGTAGATTGGGGATGATACATAAACACACCTTACAGTTTCTAACTTCCACTAGCAAAAACCGCTAGTAAGGAAAATTTCAATTTTAATTTATACCTCGCCTTTCTCAGCCAAGGCCGACTCAAGGCGGCAACAACATGTCAATATCAATACAAAAGTAAAACAAAAGTACAATATATAAAATACAATATTACAAGTGCAGCAAAAATACATAGTTACAATTTCAAAATACAGTAATACCTCATACAACGTCCGCTTCATGCAACATAGGATCCATACAACGTCGCCCAATTCTTGGAAAAAAGTTGCATCATACACCGTCGCCGGATGTTGTATGAGGTATTGGGGGTTTTACATTAGAGGTACTGTACAGTACTATGCCACCCCCCTCCCGGTGGAAAAACTCACTCACCCTCTGGCTGAAGGAGGGAAAAGCAGGGATCCTGGAACCATGGCGGTGGCGGTGCAGGCTGTTAAAGGCGCTCGCCGCCCACCCCCCTGGAGAAAGTCACTCACCAGACCAACTCCCCACAGCTGCGAGGACCAGGGCAGGCTTCAAAACCCCACCGTTGATGCCAGTACCGCCGGAGGAGAGCCAGCTCCACTCGCCCAGCGGCCGGCCAGACCAACTCCCCACAGCTGCGAGGACTGGGGCAGGCTTCAAAACCCTGCCAGCGATGCCAGAGGAGAACCAGCTCCACTCGCTCGGTAGCTGGCCGGACAAACTCCCCGCAGCTGTGAGGACCACGGCAGGCTTTGGAAGCCCCCCGCTGTTGCCACAGGTGTTCCAGGACCAGCCCCGTACTCTCCTCTCTGGGCCAGTTGGGCCTCGAGGGGAGATGGAGAACAGCTTGGCCAGATGACGGGGAATTGGGAGTGACCTTATACAAAGCATTGGTGGCAATAATTTGGACGTTGTATGAGGCATCGCGGCTAGGATATTGCATGCCTCATACAAATTCATACAATGTCCTAACTTGAGGAACCAAGTTTGGACGTTGTAGGAGGTATTACTGTAAATAAATAAACAGATTACAGGTTATAAAGGAGCTCTGGCAGAGTGGCGGGGCAGCAGATTTTAAAGTCCAGGGTGCACTCCAGCCCCAGGCGTGGAGCAGCTTTTGAGGGCAGTGGAGTGGTCCTCAGGTGCTGCTCATTCCCCTCTGGCCGGCCGGGGGTCAAGCCCACACTGGTCTCAGTGGTGGTGGGGAGCAGCTTTTGAGGGTGGTGGAGTGGCCCTCCGGTGCTGCTCATTCCTCTCCGGCCGGGGTACCATTGAAGTGTGTGGATTCTGTTCTTCTCTAAGATGCTACGACAATGTTCTAGCATTTTCAGTATCCACAACAGTGCCCAATATTGGGAAACAAATGGACCTCCACACTATTTCTTGAACAATACATATTATCCAGTCAGGGAATCTAATGCCCAATTATTGCCCCCAAGTGCCCAATTGAACTTTATAGACCTCTAAGGAAAGCTCAGAATCCTGTGTTCATCACATCTGACATTTACCCCCAATAAAAGTTTAGATCCTGAACTAAACAGACAATCATTCCCAATCCAACCAATACTCACTTGGTGATCAAAGTAAAAAGGTCTTTCAGTGCTACAATAATTCCAGGCAACATCACCAGGTCTACTTCTACAAGCTTTATGTACATTGCTTTTGTGCTCCAAAACACAAAAAGCTACAAAGTTGTGAAAGCATTCAAAAGTCTTACAAAATACAACTATGAAATACTCTAGGCACAAATACTTAAAAACATATGAAAACTGAACTTAAGTTACAAATACTTAAGTCAGAAATCAATCCAAACTTCAGGAACATAGAAGTGTAATCAACCAAGTGTGTGTATCAAAAAGCAGAGATTACATCTCTAAAATATCTTAAGTACATACAAATAAGAATTTATTTTTTTAAACAAATTTTTTTAGCCTGAAGCATATTAAAATAACACAGAAAATCATTCTAAGAGCTTACCCACCCAAGCCTATAGAGGAAAAATCATGTTCTCTGCAGCAGCAGCAGCATGATTCCGGTATGTGTGGCACAGCATTGTTGTGAAGTTGCATTGCATTGTGTTGCCATGTGTGTCTTAACTCTCTATATTTATATTTCTTTCAAATGTTCACATTCTCATTTCTGTTTTGTTTTGGGATCAAGGAGACAGCGGAGGCTTGATTCATGAAGAGGCATAGGGCAAGATAGCCCGGACGGAGTTTATTAGGAATAACAGGACAAAGAAATTCCAGAGAACAGTATGCATTGCAGGCGCACCCCCCAATAAAGGACTCAGACACTGATGAAAGTGGATAACGGCATTGGGCCACATTTATTGATTCATGCCCTAGTCCGAATTATAAATTTCTATTGGTAATTGACCAATTATAATTCTTAAGGCAAGCAGGCCGAAGTAACACTGGTAAGGTACCACCCAAAATTGCCGACAGCAATTGTTACAATGTATCTATTTGTATAATTTGTTTGTTGACAACAAACAAATTGTTGACCGTAGTCAATATCTAACTAATGACCCCACCCTCTGACGCATACCCATAAAATCACGGGGTGATGCATGCTGTCTAGCTGTAGCCATCACCCCGTCGCCTGGTTCGTCGTTGACCGGACAACGATTAACCAACTTATGCCTGTCTAGTGTTGTCCAGTCAATTGCGAACCTGCTGGATACCTGTGGGTCATAAATGTTTACCTTACCAGTGCTACCCGCCACACGGAGAGGCTTCAATGAAGGCTCGACGCCCCCCCCCCAGACCGTCAGCTCGGTCAACAGGCCTGCTCGCCAATCACCTAACAGGAGGTCCATACCTCCTCGCGACAGATGGACCCCATCCCCTGCGAAAAGTTCATAATTTTGCAGACTAATGGCGGGGTGACGACTGACCCGCCCCCAACCCCTGTCAACAAGGAACCGGGCAACAGCCCTATTTACCATGCATCTAGCACGGTCAAGGGCCTGGAGGTCAAACCCTCCCCTATAAGAGTGCCGCGGTACCATGTCTGACCAAACGAGGGTTGTGGCAGGCCACACGTAATGTAGGTAGGCGAGGTCGCCGCAAATCGCATGCTTCAGCGATAGGCCGGTGACCTGACCTAAATCATTGCCCCCAAGGTGTATGATCAGAATGTCAGGCGGGTCAGCATTCCGGCCCGAGAAAAGGAACGGCAACAGTTCCCGCCATAACATCCCGGGCTTACCATACCATGTGAGACTTGCGTATGCACCCAGTCCCAGTCGGGGTCCCCACTCTGTCGCCGCAGCGTAACGCGCTGCCCTGTGCACGTAGCTATGGCCCACCAGCCATACTGTCACCGGTGTAATACGACACCCAGGGTCTGTCAAGGAAAAACAAGGGGAAGAGAAAAGGTGCGGTGACGCAACTGGTACTCACTGTGAAAGAGGGCGGACATAAAACTGAAAACATTGTGATCCCCACCTCCCCATGCGGCGTATTTCAGCCCCGGAGTACCCAAAAGCAGCCGCAGTGGAAGCCGCCCCTATCCTGAATGAATGGGTGCCGTAACGGGCCCCTGGGAGGCCAACACTGGCCAGCGCTTTGCCGGTCACCTTCCAAAATTGAAATTTAGTCAGGGGAGACCCATCTTGGTGACAGAAAAATGGGCCATGGTGCGTGCCACGCAGTGCCAGGAACTCCTGTAGGGCACCAACCGGACAGATGTCTGCCAAAGAACACCGTAGCAGTCTAACTCCACTGCCTACGCCATGCTGATCCGTTTTAGAGGAACGTATCCTCAACTGAGCCCAATCATAGCCAACATAGACATCTTCGAGTTCCAGTGCCCTACGACTAGCATCCGCCTTAGACAGCATCACAAGCTCGCTGATGCGGAGCGCTCCAAAAAAGGCCACCGTTGTAGCCGCATGAAACAGGGCAGCCTCATACCTATCAAAGCATAGGTCATGCCAGCCCCGCGCCAGTTGGGTAAGAACCCCTGGGGAAATTGGGTGGCGGTCGTCCGGGCTACGCCCACGTTCCCGCACCCACCCCTCCAAAACGTGTCTCACACGGAGGTCAGCGGTACTGTCCGCATGACCTCCTACTTTGGCCATAAAAGCCAGCGCTGACAGCCTGGATGCTATGGTGCGAGGTGCGAGGCCCTGGGCATGTAGGTAAACCATGAATTGGAGGATGTGGGCCACTGGGATCGGCCAGGTGCCTGGAAGCCGAAATTGGGCACAGAATGCCTGGAAAGAAATGAATGCGTGGTGATACGCCTTACGCGTGCGTGGTGCTAGCGACATGCCGATCGCCCGGTCCACCTCTCCTTGCCAAGGGTGCATATCTCGTCCGGGAGTGGCGAGGGAAAGTCCTCCGCATCCGGGGCCAAGGCGCGGAACCGGGAGATCTGCAGGCGGGACAAAGCGTCAGCGATATCATTCTTGACACCCGGGACATGCCTGGCCCTGAACAGTACATTGAGGCGCAGGCTGCGCAATACAAACTGGCGCACCAGGTCCATGACCCTGGGTGATTTAGAAGTCTGGGAGTTGACAATGTGGACCACTGCCGCATTGTCACACCAGAAATGAACCACCGAGTTGGCCCACTCGTCACCCCATAGCATCAAAGCCCCCAGGATGGGAAAAATTCCAGATATGTGAGATCACGCAGGTGACCTGTGCCTGACCAGGCTGGCGGCCACCCACCATAGGCCCACTTCCCGTTGAAGTACATCCCATAACCCAGGGATCCAGAGGCATCGGACTGTATCTGGAAACGAGGGGAAGCCAGGAGGTCAGACCTCCAAAATGACACCCCATTGAACTCCCTCAGGAACTGGAGCCAGATAAGCATATCTGCCCTGATACCCTGGGTCAGTCTCACCCTATGGTGGGGCCTGGATAAGCCTGTCATGGCGTCGCACAAGCGCCGAGCAAATGCCCTGCCCGGTGCGACCACCCTGCAAGCAAAATTGAGGTGACCATGTAGGACCTGCAGTTCCCGCAGAGATGCCTTGCGTTTAGCAAGCAAGTCCGAGATGAGGGCCACTATCCTCGACACCTTATCCCTCGGTAACCTAGAAGCCTGCGCTACCGTGTCAATCTCCACCCCCAAGAAGACTAGCTGAGTAGATGGGCCCTCGGTCTTTTCGGGCGCTAAAGGGACACCAAGTTCCTCCATTAGCGTCTGAAATGTGTTGAGGAGACGTGTGCACGTGTCCCAGCCCCGTTCACCCCCGAATAAAAAATCGTCGAGGTAATGGGCTACAGACCGAGACCCTGACCTGCGGACAAAGGCCCACTGTAGGAAGGTGCTGAAACGCTCGAAGGCCGAGCATGATACGGAACAGCCAAAAGGCATGGCCTTATCGAAATAATATTCACCCCGGAACTTGAAACCCAGCAACTCAAAGTCACCCGGGTGGACCGGCAGGAGACGAAAGGCAGACTTAATGTCGCACTTAGCTAGCAACGCCCCCGGGCCACATGAGCGCACCATGCGCAGCGCTTGGTCAAAGGATGTATACCTGACCGAGCAAAGGTCATCAGGTATAGCATCATTGACCGATCGGCCGGCTGGGTAAGACAAGTGATGAATCAGGCGGAACTCGCCCGGTGACTTCTTGGGCACTAAGCCCAAGGGGGACACTTTAAGGTTGGGAAATGGGGGTGCAGGGAAAGGGGCAGCGACCCTGCCCGCATCAACCTCCTTAGTAATGCTGGCAGCAGCCACCTCCTCCCTTCCCCTAAGGGACAAAAGGTTGGGTGCATCTTGGGGGGACCTATCTCCCATGAAAGGAATACGAAACCCCAGTCTAAAACCCTGAAGCAGGTAAACCACGTCTGCCTTCCTTGGGTACAATGCGAGCCAACGCTCCAACATGTCCACATTAATTGGGGAGGGGGCCTTTCGATGGACCAGCTCCCTCGGCGGCAGTCTTGCCAGCCCCTTGTCCACCCCTATGCCCCGCATCCCTCCAGGCCTGGGGCAGGCGGAGGCAGCATGGGGGCCCGCACAAGAGGGACACTCATGCCTGTACCGGCAATTCTTCCTATTGCAGGAACCATTGGACGAGAAAGTCCAGCACAGCAGGCGGGCTGGAACCCCCTGCCCCGCCACCTGGCGGGGAGTCTGTGCTGGGGCCGCTCGCTGGACCGCATGTCCACAATGGTATCTTTCCCCAGGCGCCGGGCGCGTGGGAGTCATGTACAGAAGCCACAGCCTCTGGCAGGGCTCGTCCCACCTCATCTCCGGGTGCAGGGGAATTCGCATACGGAATTCTTCGTCGTAAGCCAACCACGACGGGCCCGGGAAGTCAACCATCGCCCGGTAGACATTGTCCAAATACTGGACCATCGGGATTGCCAGATCCGGCCTGGCCCTGAGATAAACCGCCATGTATATGAGGTACGCCGGCAACCAGTTGGCCCACGTGCGTGGCGGCTTACGACGACGTGCCTGTTCCTTATCCTTCTCATCCTGCCCCTCCCTCTCCTCCTTGGTGGGCTCTCTGTTAAGAAGGGAGAAGATGTCCACATACTCCCCGCGCCAGATCTTTTCTTTGGTAGACTGGGCCAGATGATCCCCGAGGGGCAATGAATACCCCGCTGTTGGCAATGCCGACACCGGCACGGTGGGAACTGCAGGCATTGTAAAAGGAGCCTGAACCAACCCCGTCACCCCTGACACGTTCCCAACTGAGTAGGAGGCACCACCCCAAACAGGGGCCTGGGTGGGAGGTGAAGTCGCAGGGTGGGCCGTCGGCGACTGAACCGTCGCGCCACCCGTGCGAGGCCACGGCCACTGAAATACTCCCCCCAATGTAGCCAGGTGTGTGGGTGCACTAGATTGAACCGCATACTCACATGCTGCACCCCCGTGGGCCGCCCCCACCGGGGGTTCCGGCCCACTGGGGGCGTCGGAGCTCACGACCGCGATTGAGCTCGTCGATGGGGCCTGATCAGCACCAGCCTGTTGAGCGGGGAGCTGCGAGGCAGTGGCTGACGCTGGCCCACGGGCCTCGGGCAGCTCGACCCGTCCCGCCATCTGCCGCTGCCCGGCAGATGAAGCATCAACCTGCGCACCAAAAGGCACCCCAGTGTGGTTGGCCCTCGTGAGGGATGCCTCGAGGGCCGCGACGCAGGCCAGAAGGGCCTCCACATTGACATAGCCCCCTAACCCCATGGGGGGCAAAGAGCCGGCCGGCCCACAGGTTGCAGGCGCCGGTCCAGGTCCCTGGACCCCGGGGCCCGGATGCGGCCACGAGCCGAGGCCCGGCCCCTGCGGAGCCGGGGGCAAGCCATGCCAGGGGAGGGAACCAAACCACCCCCCATGGCTGAAACCCCCCGCGGGAAGCTGCGCCCCAAGAGGGGAAGGCCCCACAGAATGGGCCATGCCAGGGGCAGTGGCCACTGCTTGCGGGCCGGGGGCCGCGGCCCCTGCCAGGCCGGTATGCGGACGGCCCGCCTCAGGCCAAGGGGGTATCAACCCCATCCCACCGGTCCCGGTGGGCCCTGGCAAGGGAGGCTGCAGGGGAGGCGCAGTCGCGGTCCTCCGACCCGGCTGGCGCCTCCGCACAGAGCGAACCGCGTTTGCAGTTGCCTTCTTCTTAGAGGGCATAGCTGCTATCTGCTGGGAAGCCAATAAAGATGAAGAAAAATCGCTTCCAAAGTGGCTTCCCGGCGAAAGGCAAGAGCGACGGAGGTAAGGGAAAGAAAAACTTCTCCGCTCCGTCGCTTCGCAAAATGGCAGCTCGACTGCCTCGTGGCCACCCCTTTTATCAGGGTGCTGGCCACGCCCCCTAACTACCCGGATGCCTTCGTCCGATGGGGGGCGCAAAGAGCGCGGCGGCCATTTTGGCGCCGCGCTTGCAATATATCCCTATTGGTTACCTGCGATAGCATAAGGTTACATAATTGGCTAAATATCAGCATGCCTGCCTCGTGCTCACCTTGTTGATTGGTCAGACAGCTGCGTGTTGGCTAACTGACTGCGTGCCATCCCTGGGTATAGTAGGGAGGGCCAGAAGGCCTTGAGTAATGGTCAGAGGCCCAAACTGGGGGCCTCTAAGTTACGGCATAAACAGATGAGGCAGGAGAACGATCACCCACGATTTATGACCATGGTTTGCCAATAGCCACAGCGATCGTGCTGTGAACATCCTCACACATTTCAACTGTAAACATTCTCTTCTTCAGGAGATTGTAGGTAGAGAGGTCTTCTTCAGGAGATTGTAGGTAGAGAGGTCTAGTGCACCAAGGAAAAAATGGGAATTTCTATGTCAAAATCTCACAGGCAATGATGATTATTGGAGTTTCTGAACCATAAGCCTGTGTTCTATTTCATTAATTCCAGAGTGATAAAATATATACTAACAATTTCCACAAAGGTCAAATATTTACATCTAGTGCTATTACAGAAACATTTTCAACATATCACTTTCAAATGCAGGCATTATCATAAGCCTGTGTTTGATGTTTATCAGATAATGGGATGACTTATTTATCTGGGTGTATGAAATCCAGTCCTCCTGCAAATGCATTACTTAATTTGGTCAAGATGCTATTTAGAATTGATACCTTTAAAGACAACAATGAATTATGCCAGAGATGATAGACGTGCTCCGTACATCCAAACCACCTGGTCTCTTGACTCGATGAAGGCTAAATTAATAATTATTTCCAAGTTTGGGTATGAGGGAAACTGAATCATATCTGATATATTTGTGCATTTAAAACCAAAGTAAACAAAGCATATACCTGTACATCTTTAAATTCTGGTTGGTTAAGTGGGTCTAAAGTTGGTAAAAAGATTAAGTGTATTGATGAATCTAATACAATGAAAGAAACACAAGACAAGGAGACCAATGTATAAAAATATAAGATCTTCAAAGAGTTGAAATTCATACATCTGTATCATAATTGTCATCAAATGTTTCATAATTTTACAGTCTATTATAATAAAATGTATTTTAAAGATGTGTTGAGTTTGTTCCTTGAAGAGTGTATGCCTCTTCAATGATTGATCATGTAAATGCTCCTGCCTGCTACTATGGATCAGTTTATATCTAAAGGATGGGGTTTATATTTAAAATCACAAGGCCCTGGAAGTTTGGGGCTTCTTAATTTTTTTGAAATGGTAGCTGTATTAGTCTGTGTTTCAAGTATATCAGAGAGTAAACAAAACAAAAAGACAAAAACCATTGTGGCATCTTAAAAACTAATTGCTGTATTTGAATGTTAGCTTTCCTGGATTAGGCCCACTTCGTCAGACGTAAGAGTGAGACTTCATGGCATCAGTTTGAGGTCAGTATGTTGGCCCACATCATTTTGCTGCCTGTGGTGAAAAACAAGATGGCTCCATCCCTCCCATTATATGTACAAAAGCTGACTGGATTGATAGCTGATTTGCGGTTTCCCCATGCCCATCGGGCATGGAAACGGCCCTTGCAGAGGCCGCTTCAGGAGGACGCTCCTTGAGCCGCGGGCTCTGCGGGCAGCCAAATTAAGGGGGGTGAATAAAATATAGGGTTTGATTCACCCAATTACCGTGACCTGACCTGCGACGCTGCCAAGTAAGCAGATAGCTGACTTCGGTCAAACATTAAGTGCATAGTTCACCTCCCGGCTCGGGAAATCCCTGGCGCAAATAAGCCATGTTTGTCCCCGCTTAATCCCCAAGACAATGAAGCCCCTAAACCCATGTTTGCCCCAAGTTAATTAACTTCCCTTTGAGGAGTTCCCCATTAACCTGTGTACGTGGGTGAGGTAATTTTCCTGTCAGATGACAGCTTGCCACCATTGCGCTTTTTCCCCCTATAAATGATGTTGCCTCTTCCCAATAAACTACTGATCTGATCTCGCTCCTGTTGCCTCGTGTTGTCATTGATCAGTCTCCTCTGGGCTCTAACGCCGCCCTAGCGGCCAGGCATCGCTACAGCTGGTGACCCCGACGTGATTTACTCGTGAGTAAGAGACCCCGGAGAGGTCTGCTCGTGAGTAGCGCTCCACGCGGTCCGGTTCTGCGCTTGAACCACGACCCGCCAGCCCGGAGGATAGCGCGGCGCTCTGGTCGGCAGCCAGCCGGACAGAGAACGGCCCGCCGCGAGGCATTCCAGAGAGACATTCCTACCGCTTCCTTCCCCGCTTTCGAGAGGTTTGCCATAGAGGGAAACGCGTTCCGCTCAGAGCAGGCTGTGAGCCCCTGACATCGCAGAGGCCGATAGAAGGGCCCGTGGCAGAAGGTCCACGCTCCGAGGTCTACCCCAGACACCCGTCGCCCGAACCTGTTGCCTGCAAAGACGCGTCGCTCTTCGTCCCGAGGGGGAAACCTCAGAGGACCATCGCAGGTAATATGGGGACTTGTTCTCATAGACCAAGTCCGTCCGCTAGCCAAAGAACTCGGGAGCAAGAGTTCATAATCCTGGCCAGGGTTTTTAATTTCCGATTTCACAGCAGGGAGCTAGCGAGACTTTTGGCGTACCTCAGGGAACACTGCTTACTTTACCCAGAAGTAGGTACGTTAACCCTGAAGCTCTGGGATCAGATAGGAGACTGCATTCAGCAAACCCCGAAAGCTCCAGGAGGGATAGTCCGCACATGGCGGAAATGTAGGAGGCTCTTAGAGCAGATCGAGCCAGTCCGGGTAGAAGCGGAAGAACCCCCGTTAGAGAAGCCATCAGGCATGCCAGTCGAGCCGACTGCGCCCGCCGCACTCTATCCGACATTCAAGTATCAGCAGAGTAGCGCAGGGAGCCTTCCCGCGGTGACAGCTGCAGACGTCACCGAGGGAACGCAAGGAATGAGAGGCGCTGGCGCTTCTCTGACAGCCCCAGGTTCCCTAGTCGTGAAGAGTGCCCTTCAGCGCACAGCTGAGATAGAACTAAAGAAGGGGGAATTGCCAGTTGAACAGCTAGCTGAGCTTAGACAGATTTGTCCCATCCGCTTGGAGATGGACGCGCTCACGGGCGCACAGCAGATAGTGCACTCCCCAGTCCCGTACAAGCTTCTCATGGCTTTACGGAAAGCAATTTCCGAGACAGGGCTCCAAAGCCGTTTTACGAGGGGCACGCTTCAGCAAGTGTGCGAGACCACCATGTGGATTCCTCACGATTGGAAAGCCGTCATGAGGATGATGCTTACCCCCAGCCAGTACATGATTTGGGACAGCGAGTTCCGCCTAGAGGCGCAAGCTCGGGCTGCCAGGATGGGAGGCGCGGTAATCCCTGACCAGTTGTATGGTTCAGGTGCCTTTGAGTCCATCAACGCTCAGATCAACTTGCCTCTCGCCACCCTAGAGATGTCAGCCGAGGCTGCCTATAGGGCATACTTCAAAGTCCCAGCGTCTGGCAAAACGGCCAAAAATTACACCGCCATTAAGCAGGGAGCCCAAGAGCCCTACATGGACTTCATCAATCGCCTGGAAGAAGCAATTAGCAGGCAGATTGACAATGAGCAAGCCCAGGAAGAGCTCATGATTAAGCTAGCCAAAGACAACGCCAACTTGGACTGCCGTAAAGTCTTGCAGTCCCTGGGCAATCGCCCGGACATCACCTTAACGGACATGATTCGAGCATGCTCCGACGTTGGCACAGACTCCTATAAGATGGGTCTGCTAGCGGCAGCGGTGCAGGGGGGAAGAAGATCCAATGGAAAGACCAAAGGGGCATGTCACACTTGTGGCAAGGTCGGCCACTTCGCTAGGGAGTGCCGATCCAAGGGAGGCGGACAAAAGTCCGGCCGCCCCAAGGCTCCGAACACCCTCTGCCCGAAGTGCAAGAAGGGCTACCATTGGGCCAGGTTTTGTCCGAGTTCGGGAAACCGGAATCCGGGCACGTCTCTGGCCCCAGTCCAAACAGAGGCTTCCCTCACCCAGATCCAGAACTCCCCAGAGCTAGACTAGAGTCTAGGCACCTCCCAGGCACTGCGAGGGCACAGGCCAGCCCCAAGGGCAGCACGGGGCTAGAATTGACTTGCCAGGCGGACGTTACGTGCGACCTGCCAGGCACAGTCTATCTAGTCGACACCCAGTACATGGGACCCCTGCCCAGAGGCTTTATAGGTTTAGTTTTGCCCCGTAGTGTAGCTGGAACACGCGGAATTTTCATAATTCCAGGAGTCATTGACTCGAATTTTTCAGGCATTCTCCAGGTCCAGCTTTGGACGCACCTGCCCCAAACGATCCACAAGGGAGACACGTTAGCGCAACTGATCTTGGTTCCTTGTCACTCGCCAGCAGGCAGCCAGGGAAGGCTCAGGGACAGCTCAGAGTCCGGTTCAGCAGACCGCTCGAGCGCGAGTGAGGCAGTGCAAGGATACCAGGTCTTAGCGACAGTGGAGACCAACATTGAGTGGAAGCAGCGCCCCGTTATCGAGGTATTTTTGAACAAAAGGGTGTTCTCAGGGTTACTCGATACCGGAGCGGATGTGTCAGTGATAAGCAGGAGCCAGTGGCCAAGAGAGTGGGCCATTGAGCCGGTCTCCGATGTGTGGGGGGTAGGAGGCGTTCAGGAAGCGTTCAGGAGCTGAGAGTGGGTAGAAGTCACAATCCCAAGGGCTGACGGCACAGCGGTAATTCGGCCGCACATTCTTGACGTGCACATCAACCTTTGGGGGCGAGACATTCTGCAGCAGTACGGTGCTACGCTTACCTTCGGGTAATGGCGTTGCCACTTAAATGGCTCACCGACACTCCGGTATGGGTAGAACAATGGCCGGTAGTGGGAGAGAAATTAGTTGCCCTCAAGCAGCTAGTCAAGGAACAGCTAGACGCAGGACACATAGAACGGTCCACAAGCCCCTGGAATTCGCCAATTTTTGTCATAAAGAAGAAGTCGGGGAAGTGGCGACTCCTCCACGATCTCAGAGAGATCAACAAATGCATTCAGCCGATGGGCCCGCTTCAATGCGGCATCCCAAATCCGAACATGATTCCCGAGGGGTGGGAGATCCTAGTCGTAGATCTCAAGGATTGCTTTTATACAATTCCCTTAGACCCCAGGGACCGGGAAAGGTTCGCCTTTACGGTGCCAGTCGTGAACCACGGCGAGCCCACGCAGCGGTACGCGTGGAAATTTTTGCCACAGGGCATGCTCAATTCGCCCACCCTGTGCCAAATTTACGTTCACGACGCACTGGCAAAGTTCCGAAGCCTTTACCCTAAAGCTATTGTGTGTCATTTCATGGACGACATTTTAGTAGCGTTGCCGCAGCTCGGCAGCGAAATGTTTTCTGACCTCCAGGCCAGCCTGGGGGACAAAGGTTTACTCATTGCCCCTGAGAAAGTGCAGAGAACCGAGCCCTTCTCATACTTGGGCCATCGGCTTCTCCGCTCTTTCGCAGCGCCAGTTCTGCCTCAGATAAATTTACAAGACTCAGTCACCCTTGTAGAGTTGCAGCAAGTTTTGGGGAACATCAATTGGGCCAGACCGTATTTTCGTTTAGATACGGAGCTTCTAAAACCGCTCTTCTCGCTGCTAACCTTGGGTAAGCAGCCGGCAGACCGAATAAAAATCTCTCGAGACGCGCGCTTGGCGCTCGAGAAGGTGAACCAAGTTCTCAGCCAGAGGTGGGTGGATAGGATCGCCCAGGGGCCATATGCCCCGATCCTGAATTTGTACATCGTACGGTCAGGATCCATGTTCACTGGGGCGCTAGGAGTAGACGCAGAGAAGGGAGCGAAAATTGTGGAGTGGGTCTACTTGCCTAACACCTCTTCTCGGAACATTGTTCCACCCCAAGAACTGGTCTCCGCGGTGATCTACCGCGGCAGGCTGAGAGCAAGGGACATTTCTGGGCACGATTTAGCCAAGATCATAGTCCCGTTCACCAAGGAACAAATCCATCAGTTGATGCAGCTAGGTGACTCGCTTCCGATAGCTTTGGAAGGATTCACTGGAAGCTTAGCATACCACTTGCCCAAAGACCCTAGACTTGTCTCACTTCAGACAGGAACAGTCAGCTTGTTCGAATTGCTCTCGCTGGTCCCGCTCCAGGGGGCCAAGACAGTTTTTACCGATGGGGGACGCACATATGGTGTCCTGACTTGGCAGGAGGGCGAAGCTTGGCGCACGCTGCTAACTCTTCCACAGAAGTCCGCTCAGCGGGCGGAGTTGGCAGCCGTGAACCTTGCCTTGCGCACCTTCGCCAAGGAACGTTTAAATATCATCACTGACAGTCTGTATGTAAGGAATTTGCTTCACAGTCTACCGGGAGCTTACATCACTCCCGCGATAGACAAGGATTTGCTCAGCTTGTTTCTCACTGCTCAGTTTCATTTGCGGAACCGCACAGAGCCGCTCTATATTGCCCACATCCGAAGTCACCAAGACCTACCGGGTCCGATTTCCGCGGGCAATAGCAGAGCGGATGCGGCAGCAAAGGAAATTCAGCAACGTTCAGTTTTGGGAGTTTTCACTACTCCAATCCAGAGTCATGCCTTTTTTCACCAAAATGCCAAGGCACTCGCTAGACAGTTCAATCTGCCGCTTTCTCAAGCCCAAGGTATAGTCCGCTCTTGCCAGCATTGCGCAGGAGCGCCGGGGGGGCCCTCGTGGGGGGTCAACCCACGAGGGACAGAGGCTAATCAGGTATGGCAGATGGACGTCACGCATGTGCCGCAGTTTGGCAGATGGCAATACATGCACGTCTGCATCGACACTTTTTCTCAGTTCGTTTGGGCAACGGCGCAGAAAGGGGAGGCGGCTTCCCACGTGGAGCAGCACCTCCTTTCCTGCATTGCGGCGATGGGCAAGCCGCGGCACGTGAAGACGGACAACGCGCCGGCCTACAGTTCCAGGCAGTTGGCCGCCTTCATGGCGACTTGGGACATCAAGCACACATTTGGAATTCCCTACAATCCGCAAGGGCAGGCGATTGTAGAGCGGGTCAATCGGACGCTAAAGTCCTATATTGACAAACAAACAGAAAGGGGGGAGCCACCAGCCCTCCCCAAGTCACAGGGAGAAGCACAGATGTGTCTCAACAAGGTATTGTTCACTTACAATCACCTTAATGTTTTTTCGGATTGCACGCCGCAGGAGAAGCATTTCCGCCGTTCGGAAGCTCTCCCGCGACCTATGGTCCGGTACCGAGTGCCACCAGACCCTTCTTGGAGGGGCCCGGTGCCGCTCATAACCTGGGGAAGAGGGTATGCTGCAGTTATGTCTCCTACAGGTGTCGTTTGGATTCCAGCTCGGTGCGTCAAGCCTCACTTGGAACCACATGGCATGGACCCAGGCCGACCCGAGTCCAATCCCGGAGATGGAGGACCTCACGCTGGCCGACAAGACCCGCCGGAGGAGACGGCCACCGGCGGCGCCGAAGATCACCTGGGGGATGGTCAAGGCGCTTTGCAGCAAAGCTGAGGACGCCCTCCAGCGCGAGGAGAAGGAGCCGACACCGGAGAACCTCTTAGCAGCAGTCTTTGCCCAGATTCATGCCAACTCCATGGCGATCATCGTCATCCTGGCCCTCACCCTGCTTTTGGGGGGAGGCGTTCAGGCTATTCCGATCCAGGCCGACGGTTTGCCGCCTGGTGAAGATCTTTCTGCACGAATGCAGTACAACCTGTGGGAAAGGTTGGCGGGTCTCGTCAACCAGTCCGATTTTTGCCTGAAGCAGGACATTGGTTCTGCATCTATCCTCAGCACCTGCCTCATCCCCGTGTGCCACACTCTGGACGCGCGCACCAAGGATGGCGACTGGTTGTTGAAGGCGTTCTTTGGCCCACACACTCCTACCACCTTCTCAGCATATGCACGCTGGGGGGGACTGCGACTTGCATCAACCTTGCCGGCTGACGCAGCCACTCTTCATACCCCCCGAGTGGCGGTCAGCCCGGACGCTGCTTGCACCCGAATGACCGGCTGCACCTCAGGCGGTCAGTCCCGGCGCCGCTGCCTTGACCCCGGCAGCGGCAACTGGACTTGTAATAAACCAGAGACACTCACTTCGCTGTACGCTCACGTCACCCTACCTTCAGGGTGGTTTTTCACCTGCAACCAGTTCACATGGAACTATATTCCTGCGAATCTGTCGGACTCAATGTGTTGTCTCAGTCGTTTGACACTGTTACTTCCTACTAAGGACATGATTGCCCCAAGCACAAATGTTTCCAATGTTCCACATGTTTCCAATGTTTCCCATGTTTCCCCGCTCACACGGCACGCACGCACAGCCCAGTTGGACAGCTCTTGTGACAGCAGCTTCAGAGTACTGAGTCCCGCTGAGTATGTATCCCTAGCAGTCAGCCTTGTCGGCGTGCCAGGCTTGGCCGTCGGCAACGCGCGGAGGATTGGCCGCTTGGCTTGCGGTTTGGCTAAAGCCATTAACCATACCTCCACAGCGATAGCGCTCCTCAATCAGGAACAGGCAGAGCTTCGCCGCGCCGTTCTTGACAATCGAGCGGCTATCGACTACCTCCTCTTGCTGCACCACCTGGGTTGCGAATCTGTTCATGGAATGTGCTGCTTCAATCTTACTGACAACTCCCGTAGGATCCAAAGCCAGATCACGAACCTCCACACCATAGTCAAGGGTATTACTGAGGGTTCCGCATGGGGGGCTTGGTGGAGTTCCCTGTGGAACTGGATGTGGTCATGGATCCCCTGGGGGTGGCTTCAGACGGTGCTCAAGGTGGTGGTGGGGGTAGTCATACTAGGCATTGCCGTTTGTTGCCTTGCTCAATGTATCCCCCCGCTGATCTCGAAGTGTCACCGCAGAAGAGAACCCCGTGACGTCATACCCGCTCAGCAGCTGATGCCGCTCTTGCGCAAGGTCGCCAGTCAGGTCCTTAAATAGAAAATAAAGGGGAGATGCGGTTTCCCCATGCCCATCGGGCATGGAAACGGCCCTTGCAGAGGCCGCTTCAGGAGGACGCTCCTTGAGCCGCGGGCTCTGCGGGCAGCCAAATTAAGGGGGGTGAATAAAATATAGGGTTTGATTCACCCAATTACCGTGACCTGACCTGCGACGCTGCCAAGTAAGCAGATAGCTGACTTCGGTCAAACATTAAGTGCATAGTTCACCTCCCGGCTCGGGAAATCCCTGGCGCAAATAAGCCATGTTTGTCCCCGCTTAATCCCCAAGACAATGAAGCCCCTAAACCCATGTTTGCCCCAAGTTAATTAACTTCCCTTTGAGGAGTTCCCCATTAACCTGTGTACGTGGGTGAGGTAATTTTCCTGTCAGATGACAGCTTGCCACCGTTGCGCTTTTTTCCCCTATAAATGATGTTGCCTCTTCCCAATAAACTACTGATCTGATCTCGCTCCTGTTGCCTCGTGTTGTCATTGATCAGTCTCCTCTGGGCTCTAACGCCGCCCTAGCGGCCAGGCATCGCTACACTGATTCCCCACCCCCACCAACATGGTTGATGGAACTGTGTTCTTCAAGGCATTTGGAGGGAGCAGGTTGTCTTTGAAAGCCTAGGGCCAGCAGGGTGGCACACAATCATCTCTCCACCAAATTATTGCCAGCATCTGTTAGTGACTCAGTCTGGCTAATGGTAGGAAATGCCCTGTGAAGACAGGTGTTTTGTCTGTTGTTAGAAAAGGCTTTGCTAATTTTCAGAAACATCTTACATCTGGAAGCCTAAAATACTCCACCATAATGAATTATAGTTTATTATTCGGGGCAGAGAAAAGGTCTGCATTATCTCAGTTGAGGGACAGCTGCTGCAATTCAATCAGTTATAGAAGTATTTGCTTATGCAATTTTTTAAAGGTTTTGTTGTTGTTGTTGTTGTTGTTGTTGTTGTTGTTGTTGTTGTTTTTTGCATTTTCCAAACTATGTTCCGTGGAGCACTGATGGACTTCAGTTCCCAGAAGCCTAAGTCAGTACATTGACTGATCAGTGCTTTGGGGAATTGACTTGGGCTTCTGGGAATTGAA
This sequence comes from Bradypodion pumilum, assembly GCA_035047305.1. Taxonomy (NCBI): domain Eukaryota; kingdom Metazoa; phylum Chordata; class Lepidosauria; order Squamata; family Chamaeleonidae; genus Bradypodion; species Bradypodion pumilum. The sequence continues at coordinate 328,954,654 of JAWDJD010000002.1, forward strand.
ATCCAAAAACAAACGTTTGGGAAATGACTGATACTTTACAAGTACATAATTGTGCTGACCTACCCCAGCGGGCAGGGTTGCCGCACAACAGCGCTACATAGAGAGTCCTGGCAACAGCCTATCCAAGGACAATCCAAATAGCAAAGTCCAAAGAGCAAAGCCAGGTCTGGTTACTGGTAGTTCAAAGTGAGCATCTAGTCCAAAGGATGTCCAGGGGCATCATCAGGGTTGGCATAGAGGTCAAGGTCACGGCAGGCAATCACAAGAGGTATCTGAAGTCAAACAGGGTGTCTGCCTTTGCACAGAGAAATTGTGCCGATGCTTGGCTGTTGGAACATGCTTGCTTAAGAGCCTCCCAGCTAATCGGTGTCAGCCTTCTCTGATAACAAGCTCTAGCTTTCTTACTTCTCAGCTGCAGATCCTTTCAACACGATTCCCTGGCTAAGGGCTGATTGCTGTTAGAGTCAGACCTCTGGTCTGACAGGTCATCTGCCTAGGCCCTAGGGAGTTAGAGTTGGGCCAGAAGTAGGCTGAGGTTCCTGGTTCAAGACACCCTCAGGTTCAGGTGCAGGCTGGGGAGGCAGAACTGGGCTGGGCATAGGAAGTGCCTCCTGATCCAGGTCATCTTCAGAGTCTGACAAGAGCTGAATCACAACAGTAATAGGGAAGCAGTTAAGAATATAGGAAGTTGGTACTCTGTCTCCATCCACATTATAATGATAGTAACAGTCTCCAAAGTCTCAGACATTTTTTTCTAGTGCTAAGGTGAAACTTTTTGACAATTAGCTTCATCTTGTAGCAATCCTCCCCAACAGCATTGTATTCATATCAAAATAATACGTTAACAATACTGCTAAAGTCATCATCACTCCTGTCTGAAAAGCCATAAGATATGCTTTTTAAAAAGAATCTCGGTGTTAAAATATCAACAGAATGCTACATTCACAAAAGTAGCTTTAAATAAGATGCTCTTCAGGTCCAGTAATTTGTCTCCCTCAGGAGATTTTTTTTAAAAAAGTTTTGCCTGCCAATCTAATTGTTCTTAATGACGTGTATGTCTTCAAACCAATCTGAAGGGCTAGGCAGGTTCACATATGGGTATAGATCAGGGGTTCCCAACCTATGGCCCAGAGGCCAGATCTAACCCTTGGGCCTAATTCATTCGGCCCCTGGGCCAAATTGCTGCCGACACCAGAAGTGCCCCGACATCACTGGAAGTGCCAAAATCGCTGTGTTTTCACAGCGAAATGCCATGAAAATGCAGCAAAAAATTCAAAAATGGCTTGAAAATGTTCCTCACTCACTCACTCCTCCAAGGGAAGCAGCAGAGGTGGGGGAAATGCCCAGAAATGGAGTGCAAATGCATGCACCACTGCCGCCACTGCCACTGCCGGGAAGAACCACTTGCCCGGCCCTTCAGCTGATTGAGGTGGCATGGTCAGGCCCCTGGCAGGAAAAGGTTGGCAACCCCCTGGTATAGATCAAAGTGGTGAATAATTGGCATTCCAGATGTTTTGGACTACAACTGTCAGAATCCCTAGCCTGTAATGGCAATGATAAAGGACTATGGGAGTTGTAGGTAAAAATATCTGGAGTGCCAAAGGTTCTCTCCCCCACCTGGTATAGTCTGTTCTTCAAACAACCTATTTCTCCCAAGCCCTTTTAGTGCTCAAAATATTACCAGCATTTTAAAGAGACATGCAGAAGAAGAAAAAAACTATAAGTGTTACAATATGAGTGTTATATACTCCTACTTTCTGTCCTCTACATCTGGCAAAGTTACTCATTTGCAATGGAACATCTCAATAGTAAAATGACATTGTAACTACTTGCCTTTCACATGTTCTATGAAGCAAGGGACTGAAAGACATGCCAGATATTTCAGCTCCATGTGGTTCCAATGGAGTAACACTAGCTATCTCTGAAATGTTTGAAGTGGTAGCCATGTTAGTCTGTGCAAGCATATCAGAGAGAAAACAAAGCAAAACAGACAAAAAAGACAAAAAATGTTGTGGCACCTTAAATGTGGGAAGGCATCTGGACGAAAGGCTGATGAGAAGTAGATACAAAAGCTAGTCAAAGCTATAGGGAAAATCAGTCCTTGGGTTAAATACGATGCATGCTTGGACTTACAACAGTGGAGACAGATTGGGAGAGAAATGCAGAAGCATGAGAGAATTTTTGTATCAGTTCAATCTACGTGGGAGGAAGTTAGAGACTGCCTTCAAAGACTCACTCCAAAGAATATTCTGTTGTCTCAGGGGCTTGCTGGCCCCCTCCCACAGCTTTTGCCTCCAGCCAAGGGGGGGGCTATGGCAACTGCCCCTCCATCATATGAGAAACAACAGCCCCCTGATGGGGGTGGAGGTGGAAATGGAGATGGGACATTATATCCTGCCTTGCAGCAATCAAGCACTTTTAGCCCTACAAAAGACCTGTTCTCTGCTGCAATACTGCCTGCCGAGTCTAAAAAACAACTAGTGCCAGCTGATGGGGAACAAATGGTGGGGACCTCATCACAGATTGAAGCTGTTAATGCATGCAAAGTGGCAAGAAGCAAGGGGTGTGATTCAAAGAGCAGCATAGGAGATCTCAGCCAGCCCGTGAAGCAACCCTCATCACAAAAGCAGGAGAAGCTGAGTAGTAAACTTGATTCCTCATGTGTGGGCAGGAAGTGGAAGGATGGCCCAGAAGAGGAGGAATGCAAAAAACCCAAGCCCAGAAAGGGGTGCAAGTACAAACTAACAGATGCAGTTTGTCATAAAGTTGAGATTCAGAAACTGCAGATGAAAGAAATGCAGAGGAAAAGGGGTGTGGATCCGTCCTGTATGGACAGCAGGCTATTGCAAAAATACAAGGAGGGAGAAGACATACAGTTTTTGGCTGATTTTGAACTGCCCAACCCTCAAACAAAGAGATCCAGAGTGAGCTGTCCCAAGTTTCAAGCATCAGGATTGCAGGGAAAGCAACTTGGACTTCCCTGTGATTTTCTTCTGTGTGAAATTACTTGCAACTTCTGGAGAATTTGTTCTTTGTGCCTTCACACCTCATCGGCCTGCCTTAATGCAGATGGGTGTGGCTGGAGCATGAAGGAATGTGTGTTTGCCAGAAAAGCTGAAAAGGGGGGTTGTGTGGGATTGTCTTGTGAAGTCAGTGAGACTTAATTTATGGCTTAATTTCAACCTTTGCCATGCCAAGAACTGTGCTGGAGAGGAGAGAGTGTTTAAGGAAGCTTCAATCAAGATTTGGACTTTTAATTTGGACATTTTAATTGGACTAAAAAGGGAAAAAAGTTTGTGTGGACTGTAAAGAAGAATTGGCTTTGTTTGCATTTTAAAACCTGAAAACCTTTTTTAAGCAACCTGCTCATGCTATGAGTGTGAAATGCTCTAATGAGATTTGTACTGTATTTGAGTTATCATGCTATGCTGATTTTAAGTTATTGAATGCTTCTTTCATTTACACCAGTGGGAGAAGAAAAATTTTAATGCCTTACTCATGTACTTGGAGAGTGATAAATGCTTTCTAGAATGCAACAGAAACCTCCTTCATGTAAGGAAGAAGAGAACTGTTCATGTTTTGTTCATGCTTAAATGTTTGCTTATTCTTTTGCAGGAGAAAGACCTGTCTTTGCTTATGTTATGTTTTGCATACTGCATATCTCAAGGTACCTCCAGAAGTACATGGAAGAGTTTTCAGTACCATACACATGTAAATGGGTTTGTGATATTGCATTTGTGTTATATGTCACTCATGATTCATATCTAGTTACATGGTACTAGTAATAACAGGGCATGCTCCTGTTTCTTAGGGGAGTGTCTTCCTAAGCCATTGGTCATTTATTGGCAACAAGGGAATCCTGAGTGGAAGGATTCCTGCTCGAGCGATCCGCCCATGGAGAGAGAAGAAGGTTACTCAGCTCCAGGATGGTGGTTCACCAGTAGACTAAAGTTGCTGACATTTGATCTTTTCTTTCTTACTGTGCTTCCAGCTGTAAGAACAATACCTCATGGGGGCAACCCCAACTTCTGGCTTCGTCATGCTAACTATATGTTTGAGGTTCATGGTAAGAATGCAACGTTATACTATGAGCATCCACTGGCAGTGTCTCAAATGGCCTTTCTTCCGGCATTGTTCAACACGCCAGAGTTGGTTATTGGACATTTGCAACATGTTGATAGGTCTACGCTCTTCTCTAATCCTCCAGAAGAATTTAACAACACCCGCTGGCGAAGCATGACATTCAAGAAATACACTAAAGGACTTTGTTTCTGCTGTCATAGTTCTGGAGTCTGGAATAGTAAATGGAAGTACTGGACTCAAGCACAAAGGGTTTTGCGGAGTGTAGGCAATTATACGGGTTGTGATGATTATTTTTGGTTATGGGGTAGTTATAACAGTTCTTATAAGCTTAATTATACCTTGTTTAACACTACTATTGAAGATATATATGATGTGTTTCCTATGTTTACTCCTGATTATTCTGCTATAGATAGTGGTTCAATTTGCAATGGATGGCAAATCAAGGATCCTAACATGTGGTTCTTTTTTAATGGAGTTGCCACGAATTTCCATCCAGGACAATATCAATGTGCAGCATTGGGTTATTTTACCTTACCCGTACAAGTGCAAATGCCGCTTCGGGCAGATGCACGGCGCCGGAGAGCTGCTGCCGGCCCGATGGGTTCTGGTTGCAATGATGAAGTGATAATCGATGTTCAGCTTTCTGATGGTAGCTCCTGGGGGAGAGCTATAGGGAGTGCTATCACTGGAGCACTCACATTGGGATCATACCCAGGTGTCATTTCCCAGGAGAATAGAAGGTCCATTTTGGGACTCACCTGTAGGCTGGAGAAATCAATCAATGCCACAGGGAGGGTCATACGGGATCTTCAAATGGAAATCACTGAGCTTCATCAAGACCAAATGCAGGACAGACTGGCCATAGATTACCTGTTAGCAAAATCCGGAGGATTTTGTAAACTGGTCGGGAACCAGGGATGTCGGGTAAAATTCCAGGATCTGAATAATACTATTGAGAAAGAACTTCAGAATTTACAGGAGAGCATTACTAACAATGTACGCACTGATGTTAATCTCTTTGATTGGGTGACTTCTTGGTTGCCTGATTTGTCTGTCCTTAGACTAGTTTTCTTTTATGGGTTCATTATTGTTATCTGCCTTATATCTTTGTGTTTTTGCATTAATAGTATTCCTAACCTTATTTCTATGTGTAACACATGTCCACTGCGTAGAAGGGAGACATCGAGTTTTGCACGACGGCAATTGTACTCAATGAGGTATCATCCTCCGGAACAAGGTACCATGAGTCAGGTGGGGTACGATGTCCAGGAGGACAGTGATGATGTATATGGAGGGGTAGTTATGGAGTATGATGACATGCAGGGGTATGATTAGCCGTCCCTCTCTCAAATTTAAATGAAAAAGGAGGACATGTGGGAAGGCATCTGGTTTTTGTCTTGCCTGTCGTCCTAAACATATTGTAAACAAAAGCCTCTTTGCTTGCATGAGAGACAACGCTCCTTATCTCTCCTTATTTGGGCTCTGACACTTCTGATTGGCTGTATGCCCTAAGTTTTGTTTCTGTTAAGTTTCGTTTCTGAGATACTCTGCTTGAATAAAGAGAAGCGATTAGTATCCTTTGTTCAGCCAAAAGACCAGCGTGTGTGTTTGCTTTTCTCTCTATCTCTGTTTCCCTTCTTACTCCGTCTAATGAAGCTGGACTTCGTAGACTCTTAACTCCCTATCTTAAAAGATCTGATGATATAAACTGCTGCTTCATGAGACTGATTGAGACATGAATCAGATTTCTACACTTAAAGACTAACTTTTGTATTTAAATGTGAGCTTTCATGGGCCAAATCCACTTCATCAAACATAAGAGTATCTCTGTTATAGAAATGAGAGACTATTTTAATGTATGCTAGACAGTATTGTAAACATCCAAACTGCATACACGTACTGCAGCTGTATTGAGACTGTTTTAATGCTGCTAAGGGATCTAGGTTGCAACACCACAGAACAATACATAAAAAGAAAGAAAAAGATAACACCTACATCTAACCATTTTTTTCAAATTCCCAAGGTATCTGAGCTCTTGAACTATTCACTGCAAGGGTACATGCATCAGATTTTACACTAACAGTTTGGCTTTGCACTTCATGTACAGTGCCATCTTAAACATGATAGAATTCTGGAGGACTAGCTATTTCGAGGCAAATAAAGTTGGCTAAAACAAGTAAACATGAACTTGAGGCATAAACATATAGCTTGCTCGGAACAGAATGAAAGTGCGGCGCCAAAATGGCCGCCGCGCTCTTTGCGGGCCCCACCCCACCCGGACGCAGACATCTGGGTGAGTTAGGGGGCGTGGCCACCCCTCTATAAAAGGGGTGGCCACAAGGCAGACGAGCTGCCATTTTAAGAAGAAGCGACGGAGAGGAGAAGTTTTCTCCGTCGCTCTTCGTCTCTTCAGTCTTCGGCTGTTTAGCCATTCTAGCGCTTCTGATCCCCGGAAAGGGATCGTCTCCGCCAGCTATGCCTCCCAAAAGGAAGGCCCCGGCGACCAAGCCGCGGCCAAGAGGGAGGCACTTGCCTGGCTCTGTGCTTACAAGGGGGCAGCAATCGGGTCGGAGGACCGCGACTGCGCCCCCGCAACAGGCCCCCACTTCGGTGGCACCCACCGTTACTGGTGGGATGGGGCAGATTAGGGCATGGCCCTTGGCTCTCCAGCCTCAGGATGGCCCTGCAGGGGCTTCGGCCCCCGGCCCGCAATTGCCGGCCATAGGTCCAGACAATGGGGGAGGGCCTGGTTCGGTCGCTCAGCAGGACTTGCCTCCGGCCCCTCATGGGCCGGAGTTTTGGGCATGGCCCTATTCAGGACCTGGCGCCCAGATGGGGGTCCCCAGTGTACCACCAAGTGGGCCGTGCGGCCCACCTTGCCCGCCTTATACCGGGGGTTCTGCGACTGTGGATGCATTGCTGGCACGTTTAGCCGTGCTGGAAGCATCCTTGGGGGTCATTAACAACCCCTCGGGAGGGGGGACTGCACTGCCGACTGGGGCTCCTTTTTGCCCGCCTTCCACCTCGACAGCCGCCACTCTGCAGCAGGCGGCCAGCAGGGTTGAGCTGCTGGAGACGCTCCGGCCTGCGCCGGCTGTGATCTCGCAGCTCCCCATTCGTCCTGAACTCCAGCCGGGGAGTTGCCAGGTGTGGCCCCAGAGCTCGATTGCGGTCGCGAGCTCCGATGCCCGCTGTGGGCCGGAACCCCCAGTGGGGGCGGCTCACGGGGGTGCACCCAGTGAGTATCAGGTTCAAGCTAATGTCCCCACACCACAGTCCACTTCAGGTGTTAGTTTTCAGTGGCCATGGCCTCGTTACGTTGAGGCGGGTGGGTATCAGTTCCCAGCTTACCCTGGTGCCAATGGGTCCAATACTGGCACAACATTGGGTGGGGGGGTTTCCGCCCCCAGGACTGTAACGGGTATCCCAGGCACTGTACAGGCACTGCTGCCAATGCCCAGGGTGAATACGGTGCCAGTGTCAGCATTGCCGACGGCAGGGTATTCCCTGCCCCTCGGGGATCATTTGTCCCAGGCCACGAGGGAAAAGATTTGGCGGGGGGAATATGTTGATATTTTCTCCCTATTGAACCATGAGCCCACCAAGGAAGAGAAGGAGGGGCAGGATGACAGAGACAAAGAGCTGTCTCATCGTCGCAAGCCACCTCGCACTTGGGCCAACTGGTTACCCGCATATCTCATTTATATTGCGGTGTACCTCAGGGCCCAGCCCGATTTGGCCATCCCTATGGTCCAATATTTGGACAATATTTACAGGGCGATGGTGGATTTTCCTGGCCCATCGTGGTTGGCTTACCATGAGGAATTCAGAATGAGGGTGCCCTTACACCCGGAGATGAGATGGGATGAGCCATGCCAGAAGTTGTGGCTTTTATACATGACCCCCACGCGCCCGGCGCCTGGGGAGAGGTACCATTGCGGCCATGCCGTCCAGCGAGCTACTCCAACGCAGGCTCCCCGCCAAGTGGCGGGGCAGGGGGTTCCAGCCCACCTGCTGTGTTGGAGTTTCTCGGCCAATGGCGCATGCAATAGAAAACAGTGCCGATACAAACACGAGTGTCCCTCTTGCGCTGGCCCCCACGCCGCCGCTGCGTGTCCGCGAGCCGGTGGGTCACGGGGCAGAGGTAGAGGTGGACAGGGAGCAGAACTGCCGCTGAAGGAGCTGGTCAGTCAAAAGGCCCCCTCCCCAGTTAACATATTTATGTTAGAGAGGTGGCTCTCGACTTACCCGAGAAGGGACGAGGCTAGGTACCTACTCGAAGGTTTCCAGTACGGTTTTCGTATCCCATTCATGGGGGTGCGGGGATCCCAAGATGCTCCTAATTTGCTTTCCCTGAAGGGTAGGGAGGAGGTGGCCGCCCTAAGTATCGCCAAGGAGGTAAATGCAGGGAGGGTAGCTGGCCCCTTTTCTAGGCCTCCCTTTCCCAATCTTAAGGTTTCCCCTTTAGGGTTGGTTCCCAAAAAGGCCCCTGGTGAATTTAGTCTAATTCACCATTTATCTTACCCGGCGGGTCATTCGGTCAATGACGCCATTCCTGATGACCTTTGTTCGGTCAGGTATACGTCATTTGACCAGGCCCTGCGCATGGTGCGCGCTTGTGGCCCGGGTGCACTTCTGGCAAAATGTGACATTAAATCGGCATTCCGGTTGTTGCCAGTGACTTTGAGTTATTGGGTTTTAAATTCCAGGGGAAATTTTATGTAGATAAAGCCATGCCTTTTGGCTGCTCTATTTCCTGTTCAGCATTCGAATGCTTTAGCACTTTTCTCCAGTGGGCCTTTGTTCGCAGGTCTGGGTCCCAGTCTGTAGCCCATTACCTCGATGATTTTTTGTTCGGGGGTGAACGGGGCTTGGACACGTGCACGCGTCACCTCACTACATTTCAGACGCTAATGCAGGAACTTGGTATCCCTTTAGCGCCCGAAAAGACCGAGGGCCCATCAACTACGCTCACATTTCTGGGCATTGAAATCGACACGGTCGCGCAGACATCCAGGTTACCTATGGACAAGGTCACACGGATCTCTGCGATGGTGTTGGCCTTGCTGGCCAAACGTAAGGTGTCACTTCGTGAGCTCCAAGTTCTACATGGTCATCTTAATTTTGCCTGCAGGGTGGTCATGCCTGGCAGAGCCTTTGCTCGACGCCTGTGTGACGCCATGATTGGGTTATCGAGGCACCACCACAGGGTCCGACTGACCAGGGGCATGAGGGCTGACCTGTTGATTTGGCTTAAGTTCCTGCGGGAATTCAATGGGGTATCATTTTGGAGGTCTGACCTCTTGGTCTCCCCTAGGTTTCAGGTTCAGTCGGATGCCTCTGGGTCCCTCGGATACGGGATTTATTTTGAGGGGAGGTGGGCCTACGGCCAATGGCCTCCAGCATGGCGGGGCACGGATCGTCTACGCGATCTCACATTCCTCGAGTTCTTCCCGATACTGGGAGCTTTGATGCTATGGGGCGAGGAGTGGGCCAATTCAGTAGTCCATTTTTGGTGTGACAATGCTGCGGTGGTCCACATTGTCAATTCTCAGACATCTAAATCATCCAGGGTCATGGGGTTAGTTCGCCAGTTTGTGTTACGCAGCTTGCGCCTCAATGTGCTCTTTAGGGCCAGACATGTACCAGGCATTAACAACGATATTGCTGATGCTTTATCCCACCTGCAGATCCCCCGGTTCCGCGCCTTGGCTCCGGACGTGGAGGAATTCCCCTCGCAACTCCCGGACGAGATTTGGACATTTGGCAGGGAGAGGTGAACCGGGCGATCGGCATGTCGCTCGCGCCTAGCACACGTAAGGCGTATCAACACGCATTTAATCAATTTAAACAATTTTGTGTGCAACTCCGGTTGTCAGAAGTCTGGCCCATTCCGGTTGAACACGTTCTTCAATTTATGGTTTACCTACACAGTCTGGGCCTAGCTCCCTGCACCATAGCATCCAGGCTGTCAGCACTGGCATTCATGGCCAAGGTGAGGGGTTTTGCTGACAACATGACTGATTTTCGTATACATGTTTTGGAGGGGTGGACACGGGAACGTGGACGCCACCTGGACACTCACCACTCAATTTCCCCAGGGGTGCTTACACACCTTGCACGAGGCTGGCCTAACCTATGTTTTGACAGGTATGAGGCAGCTCTTTTTCATGTGGCTACCACGGTGGCCTTCTTTGGAGCGCTCCGCATCAGTGAGTTGGTACTACTGTCTAAGGCGGATGCGGCTCGTAGGGCACTGGAACTCGAAGATGTCTATGTCTCTAATGAGTGGGCTCAGTTGAGGATACGGTCCTCAAAAGGTGATTAGCACGGTGTAGGCAGTGGTGTTAGACTGCTACGATGTTCCATTGCAGACATCTGTCCGGTTGGTACCCTACAGGAGTTCCTTGCAGTGCGTGGCACGCACCCTGGCCCGTTTTTCTGCCACCAGGATGGGTCTCCCCTGACTAAATTTCAATTTTGGAAGGTGACCGGTAAGGCACTGTCCAGTGTTGGCCTCCCCGGGGCTCGTTATGGCACCCATTCTTTTAGAATAGGGGCTGCTTCTATTGCGGCTGCTTTTGGGTACTCTGAGGCTGATATACGCCGTATGGGGAGATGGGGATCTAAGTGTTTTGCATTATATGTTCGCCCTCTTCAGGCATGAGTACCAGTTAGGTCACTGTTCTCCCTTTTTGCTCTTACAGACACCGGTGGCAGTATGGCTGGTGGGCCATAGCTATGTGCACTGGGCAGTGCAGTATGCTGCGGCGACAGAGTGGGGACCCCAGCTGGGACTACATGCCTCCGCATGTATCAGGTGGTATGGTAAGCGTGGAATGTTATGGCGGGAACTGTTGCCATTCCTTTTCTCCATCAGGGATGCTGAACCGCCTGAGGTCCTGGTGCTGCACCTCGGGGGCAATGACCTAGGCCAGGTCACTGGCCTTTCTTTAAAATATGCGATTTGCAGCGACCTAGCTTATTTGCATTATGTGTGGCCTTCCACAACGCTGCTATGGTCGGACATCATACCGCGTCACGCTTACAGAGGGGGTATTAACCTCCATGCCCTTGACCGTGCTCGCCGCTCGGTGAACAGGGCAGTGGCCCGGTTCTTTGCAGACAAGGGTTTGGGGCGGGTCATCCGACACCCCACCATTAGTTTACAAAATTATGATCTTTATACAGGGGATGGGGTCCATCTGTCGGCTAGAGGTATGAACCTCTTTTTGGAAGATTTGCAAGCAGGCCTGTTGACCGAGCTGACGGTCTGGGGGGGGGGCGGTGAGTCTTTATTGAAGCCTCCCCGTGTGGCGGGTAGCACTGGTAAGGTAAATATTTATGACCCATAGGTATCCGGCAGGTTCGCAATTGACTGGCCAACACTTAGACAGGTACAATTTTAATAACGTTGACCGGTCAAGGACGAACCAGGCAATGGGGTGATGGCAGGAGCTCTTCAGCATGCATCACCCCGTGATTTGACGGATACACGTCAGAGGGTGGGGTTAGTAGATAGTTTATTGACTACGGTCAACAGTTTGTTTGTAGTAACAAACAAATCGATACAAATGGATACATTGTAGCCAATTGCCGTTGGCAATTTTGGGAGGAACCTTACCAGTGTTACTGCGGCCTGCTTGCCTTAAGAATTATAATTGGTTGAGTACCAATTGAAATTTATAATTCGGACTAGGGCATGATTCAATAAATGTGGCCCAATGCCGTTATCCATATACCAGTGTCTGAGTCTTTCTTGGGGGGTGCGCCTGAAATGAATTTTTAAAGTCAGTTTATTGACTATAAAAATGATCCTCTGCAGCCAGTATACTTTTAGTATTCTTTCTGCTATTTTCTTTCACATAACTGGAAAAAGTAGAGCTACATTTCAGTAGATAACATTTTATTTATTTGTTTGTTTATGGTTCAAATTTCTATGCCACCCAATCAGGTGAACCTGACTCAGGGCGGCTCACAAGATTAAAACATACATATTAAAAACAATTAAAACCCCAACATACCCACCCACCTATTAAAACTAACCACATTAAAACTGCCCGCATTAAAAAGATGGGGGGGGGGCTTGTTTTAATGGTAGAGTCCAGTCCTTGAAACAAAGGTCTTGTACAATTCATCCTATAGAGCAGGGATGTCCAAACTATGGTCCATGATCCGGATCCAGCCTGCAGCATCAAATAATCCGGTCCGCACCCTCACTGTGGCCGTGAGTGGCACCATGGGCGCTGCCTCAATCCTTGTCCCTCCCTACCCTGTCCCTGGGAGGGTGAGGCAGGCATGTGTAGTGGTGGTGGCGTAAGTGGAAGCAGTGGGCAGGGGGCTAGAGAAATCTATGTAGAGGCTAGAGAAATCTATGATAGGTTTCAACCATTGGCTGTTTATGCTCACAAACCAACCAGATCAGGTAGGACATGCAGTATGAATTAACTTAATTGTAGCATTGCCCATAATGAAATACAGGAACTGGAATTCTCCCACCATCTTAAGCATTATGAATAGGTACATGCCTCCTGTTTAACCAGGTTGATTCAGATGCAAAAATAGAAAAGTTCAGTATCAGGTACAAAATAGAAAAAAGGTACATTTTTACTTGCCCCTTTCCCAGAATAAAACAAGAAAAGCATATCTAACTTTATTTCTCTGTCCTGTCCTAGTCAGCTAACATATTTGACTACATATTGCTATTGTTTACTTACAAGCACACTATTTATTTTTCAGCTTCTTGGCAATCAAGGCGTCTCTCCCTCACATTCTAATATAACCAGTGGTGGGATTCAGCAGGTTCACCCCAGTTCGCCAGAACCGGTAGAATAAATTCTGGCTCTCCCCACCCATCCAAGTTTGTAAATAAAGTAGTCCTAATTCGGGTGCAACACAGGGCTTTCCTCCTGGCCATGCCTACCATACCATGCTGACAGTGTAGGTAGCAAAAAAAATTGAATCCCGTCACTGATATCACAAACCCCATCTTTTTCCTCTCATCCCACTCTCCCTGGATTTGAACCAATTGAAACACAGCATAAAATGCCCATCGTTCTTAGTTCCGTTCACAGTTTTCAGCCTGTTATGACTACATCCAAAAGTAAACTAGCTAACATCTGCCTTGAAGGTAGCTTCCCATGCTTCTTTAGCTCTGCCCAAGGAATAAAGAACTAAAAAATCTACTCTTCTTACTCAGAGCAAAAGCCCCTATTTTAATTCATTACACATGATTAGCGGCGGTTTCCCAGCCTGTCCTTCTCCATATGAAGACAATGATGGAAGTCATGGTGGAGGGGCAAGAATTAGCTTGCCTTGAGTATCTTCTATTAAGAATGAAAGAATGACTGAATAAGGCTGCAGCTTTCTTTGAATGCCATCTCAATTTGTTCAGCATTAGGCTTGCTAGTCCAGGGCCCAGCAAGTCAGATCCACTCCTGATTGAATTCTTTAGTCAGATTGAATTCTTCTTTGCTCTTGACTTCCAAAGAATCAAGGAAGTCAGAAGCAAATAGGATTGCATGGAAGAGCAGATCTTTTGGGCAAAATGCATCCCATTTGCCTTCTTCCTCTTTTCCAGCTCCTAAAAGCCTACATAATTAATTCTCAGTCTGCTCACATTTAAGTGACCTATATAAAGAATCTTTACCATTTATCTGAATGTTTGTTTGTTCCTTAGACCAGACAATTGTACAAACTGGTACATTGTTACAGATGTGGCTTTGTTCTAAGGAGGCAAACCTTGCAGAAAAAATGAAAATGTTTTCAGCCAAGAAGGGTACTCTAAATGTAAGAGAGAAAGGTATGAAAGTAATTTCAGGCACTGCAGAACCAAGTCCACCCAATTGTATTATACTCACTTATTAGCATATGTTTATAGCATTATAGGCATTATAATATCTCGGGGGGGGGGGTGTACACTGCGCTGAAACCATTTTTATCAGCATAAGTGCAATGATTTAGACTTGCTGATCATAGTCCTGGTTGGGTGCCATGTTATGTGAAGAATACCAGCATCAACTGGTCAACTAGCAGCAATTTGCGACTATGGCTTTTACTGTTGCACTTGCACTATCATAAATAGTCAACAGGATTCTAGTCCTTAAATAGTAAATTCCGCAAGATAGTCCTAGAAAAATAAGTTTTAACTGGTTCTTTAGATTTATTGATAACAGTGGTTTAGCCCTGGAAGGGAAGACATCTTGTGTAAAACAGTATCTGTCTTTTCTACCAGCTTCTCCCCTCCCCCCCTCCCAAAAAAAACAAACAAACTGGGAAACACTGCAAAGTACTCTAGGGAAAGACTAACAATTTCAAATCCTCCTTTATTGTTAGATTGCCAGTCATCATTGTTGCTGCCATCTATATATGATACTTTTCCAGGATTTTATTTATTTGTTATGGCTATAAATATCTGCTCAAAACAAAAACACCATTAGTAAGAGAATACTACAAGCCATGTGATCTTTAACTTTACATGATTAATCCATATTTTTCCTAATACTAAAGTATTATGAACAACTGATTCCAAGATTACCATTAATGGTTTACATGCAAAGCAATCCAACTAGCACAGGGGTGGCCAACCTTTTTTGCGCCGTGGGCCTGACCATGCCCCAGAACAACTGAGTGGGCTGGACCATGCCCCCAGAAACAGAAGCGGGTACATTTACAGCTGATGTAAATGCACCCACTTCTGCATTTATGTCAGCCGCAAGCACATTTGTGCATGCATGGGCATGTTTTATGGCTGACATAAATGTGCCTGTTTCTACTTCTGGGTGTGGGGAGACGACGATGGGCTGGTTGGAATGGCGTCATGAGCTGGGACTGGCCCACAGGCCATATGTTGGGAACCCCTGAACTAGAGCATCAGAGACAGAATCTGTGGGAGAAGAACCATTGCTTCTTAATCCTGACAAACTTTTGCCACCAAAGGTAGAAAACACGTGGTTCCTCCAACACACCAGCTTCCCCTTTCTTTAGGCTTGTGGTCAGGGAACAGGACAGCATTGCCATCAATGGGTCCAATCAATTCCCCAATCTTCCCCAACTTGCTTCTTTCATACCTTTATCACTTTTGAATCAGCAACAAAAAACTATTTCAACACAGCAACAAAAAAAGATTCTAGCAACTTTATATTTTTTAAAAAATAAAATGAATTGTGCAGCTTTAGTGTCTTGCACGGAAGACAAAGAAGGAGCCGCAGTGAGGGCTAAAACACAGCTTTATTTCATGATGGTCAGGATGAACATGTGGTAATGGCGGAGGTACAGCTCATTATATACTGCAGTAATACCTTTGAAAAGGGTTGCACGGTAGCTCATTGGCTGCTACCTGCGTGACGTCATTCTGAGTCACGCCCATCTTCTCCAGGTGATCCTTGCGCGGGAAGGTTCCCACGGCTGCTGGTGATTGGGGGAATTTGAACCATATGAGCTGAACGCTCGCAGCTGCCCTCTATGGGTAGCTAGCTCGCGTTCCTTAAATAGCTGGGTTACATTGTAATTATTGTCAGGTTACATTCATACATTCTTAAAGTAATATTGTTACATACACAACAGCAGCTGATACTGCACTTGGAAAGATACTGTTAGTTCTATAGAAATTTTGCAAAACATATACTGTTTTTCTGACACATACTGTATAAATTTGGCACCAGAAAAAAACAGTGTACTAATAATGTCCCACCTACACTTTTATTTTACCAGGACAGCCAGAGGTTTTGGGCATCTTAACTGTGGATGCAAACAATTGCTATCCTTGCTCTCAACTACATCTCTATATGAATGAAACATTTTACAATTTAACACAAGACAGATCCAGAGAAGTTACTGATTCTGCCTCGGGTGGTGTTGTGTACTGAATGTAGTGTGTTGAATGTATTTGTAACCACATGAATGGGTACAGGTAACACTGTAACCTTCTGTATGAGGACACGAGCTAGTGGCCACCGGGGGCAATAGCGAGCGCCCAGCTCACATGGTTCACATTACTCAAATGCCTTCAGCCGCGCGGGAAAGATTCCCACGCTCACCTCACCTGGACAAGAAAGGCGTGACCAAGGATGACGTCACTTGGACAGCAGCCAATGCCTGTCGAAGAGCCAGATTCAATTAGATAGCCACCGTATAAAAAGAGCTGTTTGTCCGCCATTACCACATGTTCGTACTGTACACTATGCAATAAAGATGTGTTAGGCTAGCTTACAGCCGTTTCCATTGTCTTGATTCCCAAACACTAAATTGGCGACGAAGGTGGGATATGGATTCCCACGGGGACAAGACAATATCACAGAAGCCAGTTTTCGACGTGACCCATCCCGAGCGATGGGACTGGTTTGAAATGCATTTCAAGAGTACGGTGGCGTATGCGGGCATCACCGACGCTGGGAAGAAGAAGGGTCGTCTCATCACGATGCTCGGGTTCCACGCCGTGCAAGCACTGATGGATCTGGTGGCACCACGAGAGGTGGACCAGGTTTCGGTGACGGAAATTCTGGGGGTTCTGCGGAATCATTTCAAGCCCAAGGTATCCTTCTTCTCTGCCAGGGCCACTTTCGCGAGGAGGGACCAAAAGCCGGGTGAGTCAATATCCGAGTATGCAGCGGCCCTCCGCGTTTTGGCAACCCCATGCGAATGGCGGGAAATTCTAGACGTGGCCCTAAGGGACAGGATGGTCTGCGGGATGAGAGACGGGGAGACCCAGAGGAAACTCATGAACCGAGGCCACGACCTCACTTTTAAAGAGGTACTACAAGAGGCTCTAGCAGCTGAATCCACATGGGCCGGGTACAAGCTTCTCAAGGCAAAGCCCCCACCAGTCGAGGCAGCTGCATCCGCCGTCCAGGCGGCCTGGAGGGCGACCCCTGCCCCACGCTCGCCCACATCCTCAGAGGCTTCTGCCACCCCAGGCTCCAGCGAAGATGAGGGGGTCCGGAAGGTCAGGAAAGGGCTGAGCGAGAAGAAGGGGAAGGGGGGCGGTGCTGCGATGGGTGCGGAGCGTCCCACGAGAGGAGCAAATGTCCATTCCGGAAAGCTGAGTGCCACAACTGTGGGCGGAAGGGCCACATTGCCAGGGTCTGCAAGCAACGCCGGGAAGAGAGTAAGCGCGCCTCGAGCAGCCGGGATGGCGTCGGCAGAGTCGGCGATGGTGGCGACGACCCAGAGGGGAACCACGTGTGCCTGCGAGTGCACGCGGAAGACGACGTGGCCGTCCACAGCGTGCCTCTAGGGCAACCACGTTTTTATGCTGAGGTACTGTTGCAAGGGGTCCCTGTTAAGATGGAGATAGACTCGGGGTCTGTTTACTCCCTCATTTCCCATAAGGAATTTTTGCGGATTCCCCCCAAGGAGCGACCCAAACTCAAGGAGATGGGGGCGAACTTAAAAGATGTGCAGGGAAATGCGATTCCAGTATTGGGGATTGGGGACTTCGAGACACGGTACAAGGGACTCCGAAGGAAACTCCCCCTGGTAGTTCTAAAAAATGGGGGGTGTAATCTCTTGGGGACACAATGGTTCAAACCCCTGGACATCTTCATTGGCGGCGTCCATGCCATCGGGGGGAATGAGATTCAGGCAGTGTGCGACGCACATGCAGAGGTATTCAAGAAGGGACTCGGGAAGTACAGGGGCCCCCAGTTTCCTTCGACCTGGACCCGGAGGTCCGCCCAATGAGACTAAAACCACGTCGGGTTCCATTCGCCCTCAAGGACAAAATTGAGGCGGAACTGGACAAATTAGTGGGGCAAGGGATTTTAGTGCCGGTGGACTCTGCAGAGTGGGAGACTCCTATTGTTACAGTATTGAAAGCAAATGGGGAAGTGCGAATTTGCGCTGACTACAAGTGTACAATTAACAAGGCGATCCGCCCTAATGCCTATCCGGTGCCGGTAGTTAGCCATCTACTGGCCACTTTACATGGGGGAAAAGTTTTTGCTAAACTAGATCTGGCGCAGGCGTACCAGCAGCTTCCAGTAACCCCAGCCACAGCTGCTGCGCAGACCACGCCGGGGTTATTTCAGTCTCTTGTGGAACGTTTGTTAAAGAAATTACCGGGGGTCTTGCCATTTTTCGATGACATATTGATATCTGGGGAGAGCGAAGCAGAACTGGCCCAGAGACTAGATAAGGTCCTCACAGCCTTCGAATCCGCGGGGTTGAGGTTGCGGAGGGACAAATGTGTGTTTCTGGCCAGGGAGGTGGAGTTTCTGGGGTTCCGCATAACTTCTGAGGGGGTGAAACCCGCTGAGTCCAAAGTCTCAGCCATTCGAAACGCTCCTCGCCCCACCGCGAAACCGGAGCTGCAGTCTTTCCTGGGGCTGCTGAATTTTTACCATTCCTTCCTGCCCAGGAAAGCGACGATTGCAGAGCCCCTGCATGGGCTGCTGAAGAAGGATGCGGTTTGGCAGTGGGGGGAGAAGCAGGAGCGGGCTTTCAGGGAACTCAAGCAACTCCTCTCCTCGGAGGCTATTCTAACCCATTTCGACCCAAAGAAGCCGGTAGTCTTGGTCTGCGACGCCTCACCAGTGGGGGTGGGGGCGGTCCTGTGCCACGTGCTAGAGGGGGGGCGAGAAGCCCCAGTTGCATTCTACTCGAGATCATTGTCCAAGGCAGAACGAAATTACGCCCAAACAGATAGGGAGGCTCTTGCCATTGTTGTGGGCACAAAGAAGTTCCATGATTTTCTGTATGGTCGCCCATTCACCATTGTCACCGATCACAAGCCGCTGTTGGGTATCTTCACCTCAGACAAGCCCACTCCACAGATCCTCTTCCCCAGGATGCTGAGGTGGGCGATTTTCCTGAATGCATACAGGGGTTCGTTAGAGTACCGTCCCGGGAAAGAGATAAGCCACGCGGACGCCCTTTCAAGGTCTCCTCTGCCCCACCTGGGGGACCCAAAGTGTGAGGTAGAACAGGATAGCCAAGTCCTCCTCATTGAAGCCCTAGATGCACCCCCCCATTTTGCCCAAGGAAATTGCTGCCGAAACGGCCAAGGATAAAACGTTAGCCCTTGTGAGATCCTGGGTACAGAAGGGGTGGCCCGCAGCTCCCCCCGCGGACGAGTTTGCGGCATTTTTCAGGAAGAGGGTTGAGTTGTCCGCAGAAAGGGGGTGTCTGTTGTGGGGGGAGAGGGTGGTGGTCCCACAGGCATTAAGAGCAAGGGTGCTACGGCTTTTACATGTCAGCCACCCAGGGATTGTGCGCTCTAAGGCGCTGGCCAGAAGCTACTTCTGGTGGCCTCAGCTAGACACAGACATTGAACACATGGTGAACACCTGCGAAAGTTGCCAGAGCTCTCGGCCTGAGGAGTCCCGCCTTCCACACAGAGAATGGGACACGGCTAGGGGACCGTGGTCCCGCCTCCACATAGACTTCGCAGGGCCATTCAGGGGTTCATTTTTTCTACTTGTGGTGGACGCATACTCCAAGTGGTTGGAGGTAATTCCAATGCGCAACACCTCATCAGCGGGG
This sequence comes from Bradypodion pumilum, assembly GCA_035047305.1. Lineage (NCBI taxonomy): Eukaryota > Metazoa > Chordata > Lepidosauria > Squamata > Chamaeleonidae > Bradypodion > Bradypodion pumilum. Next base: position 328,974,217 of record JAWDJD010000002.1, read on the forward strand.
ACTATAAAACAGCTGCGCAAACTGATATGCACGTTCGGGATACCTGACGTCATAATTAGTGACAATGCGAGTTGTTTCACGTCAGCCGAGTTCCAGGCGTTCTTAGAGTCCAACGCCATTCGGCACATTACCTCAGCCCCTTTTCACCCTGCAACAAATGGCCAGGCGGAACATCTGGTGCGCACAATGAAGGAAGGGCTGCGGCGCATGGGTCCTGGGGATCTGGACCGGCAGCTCTGCCAGTTTCTGTTGGCATATCGAGTGACGCCATTGGCGTCGGGATACTCTCCCGCGGAACTCCTCATGAAGAGGAAGCTACACTCATTATTAACTAGATTGGATCCCACCCGGGTCGAGGATAGAGGAAGAAATATTGAGCACAGCCCCACCAAAAATTTCCAGATAGGAGAGCCTGTTCATTGCAGAAACTACGCCACCACTGGGCCAGCATGGGTGCCGGGGGTAGTCATTAATCAAACAGGACCAGTCTCATTCTGTGTCGAGACCAACATGGGTCTCCTCTGGAGAAGGCACGCTGACCAACTTAGGCACCGAGTGATTGGGGGGCCGGACAGAGGGGATCATCAGCAACGCTCAGCGTTAGGGTTCTCCTCCACCCATTTAGACCAAGGGGGAGAAAACGTAGGGCAACAGTCCCAAACAGGGGGGGGGAAGCTTAGGGTCAAACTCATATCCTTTTCATACGCCAGCTCTATCCAGTCCCTTGAAAGAGAGGAACGAGTTTGCCCCTGTAGTTCTACCCAGCCCCTCGAAGGAGGGAAATGAGTTTGCCACTGTTGCCCCTGAATTAGATTTTGAGTTATCAAACCGGGGGGGGGGGTTTCGGAGTGTTCCCCCACCCGTCCAAGCGAAGAGCGGGGTTTTTCTTTAGCCCCTAGTGCCCCCGGTTTGTCCACATCCACGTCGGGAACCCTTCCTCCCCCTTCTCCTGGCCATCCCAAGGCGGCAAGCCCACGGCGAGTCACTAACGAGTCATCCTCTCCAATTGCAGGACAAGAACCAGGAGGACACAGACGAGGGGGCATGGCCGAGTCAAGCATAACGGCCGCACGGCCAAAACGCACATGCAGGAAACCAGTTTGGTTAAGGGACTTTGTCCCATCTTAGGGGGGAGGGATGTTGTGTACTGAATGTAGTGTGTTGAATGTATTTGTAACCACATGAATGGGTACAGGTAACACTGTAACCTTCTGTATGAGGACGCGAGCTAGTGGCCACCGGGGGCAATAGCGAGCGCCCAGCTCACATGGTTCACATTACTCAAATGCCTTCAGCCGTGCGGGAAAGATTCCCGCGCTCACCTCACCTGGACAAGAAAGGCGTGACCAAGGATGACGTCACTTGGACAGCAGCCAATGCCTGTCGAAGAGCCAGATTCAATTAGAGAGCCACCGTATAAAAAGAGCTGTTTTTCCGCCATTACCACATGTTCGTACTGTACTCTATGCAATAAAGATGTGTTAGGCTAGCTTACAGCTGTTTCCATTGTCTTGATTCCCAAACACTAAAGGTGGGGTGTGGATTGCAGGCTTGTCTACACTGGCCCTTCCAGGATGGTGTAGCATGGCTTTTTAAAAGCCACTTGAATTCAAGGGGAAGAGCAAAATGCCATTTGACATGATCCCTACATCCCGACAGCATTTTCCTCCTCCAAAGAAGCAAGAAGGGGCTGCAACACTTCCCAGCAGATGGGCAGAGGCTTCCCCCATCAGCTGGGAAGTGGCTCCTTTAACCACACTTTATTTATCCCATCCCCAGTGCACATCCCAAGTAAATGGAATAAAATACAACAGGGTATTTTTGGAGATCCCCCAACAAAGGAGGATCTCTATATATGGCAGGTTGGGGCTGATTGGCCCAATCTAGCACATAATATGTGTGCACAAGATCAGACCAACCCAACCCAGCCTTCCCCAGAACTACCCTAAGGAATAGGTTATATGTCCATGTTGAGAGCCTTTGCAAGTGAGAAACCAATCCTGAAATCACACGCATTACCGTGGTGGGTGGGGGCTACATATCAGTCTGAAGAAAACAAACAAGAATGGAAGGGAGGGCCAGAAATCAAAAAGCAAGACTCCTTGGGGTTTTCCTTGTGATTCTTTTTCATTTCTATTATTAACTGATATTAAAGAATTATACAGGAAATCTTCTAAAAATAGAAAACTATCATACTAGACACCTAATAACCTGATGAACTGGATATCTATATGTGTCTGCCAATTGAGAAAGATCCATTTCACCCCACTTTTGTACCTGATTAGAAATGTTACAGTACAAAAGAATGAACAAAGACACACAACAAAACAAAGCATCACATAAATATCTTTTCTGGTGTCCTCAGCTCTGTAAGTCATCCATTGTGTGGTATGAGAGAACAAAAGTAAACACCAACATATTCATGTAAAATGGGTTCTCAACCTTTTAAAGCTGTAAGCCGGACCACACCCCCTCAGACAGCTGAGTGGGCAGGATTGGTGGTTTCCCCTGCCATAAACACATCCGCAGCTGTCGTAAACACGCTCACAACAGCCACAGGCACATTTACAGCTGCTGTAAACATGTCTGCTTCTGGTGGCGACATGGACCAGAGGAAATGGTGGTGCAGGCCAGGACCATAGGTTGAGAACCCCTGATGTAAAGGCTAAAAATGTCCCTCCCAAGAGTATATTAGTATTACACTTTCCACTTAGTACAAATGCACAGATTAAGCAGACTCTCCCATGGAAGCACTAAATCATATAATTATTGGCAAGACTCTAGTATGTGCATACCTTGAGCCTAAGTGCATATCAATTGGCTTCCATTAGTTCCACATACTGGTTATTGCTTAGAAACATAAGAAGAGCCACATTGCATTGGTCAAAACCCCTTTCCAGTCCAGTATACTAAGTGGCCACATAGACATTCAAAAGTGGGAAGTGGGATGGAAGCAAAAGAGTACTCTTATGTCATATTACTCTTTTTCTTTACTTCCTCTTCTACCACTTCAGGAGTTGAGCAAAGATAAAAGGTTCATATTCTTGCACTGCATCATTGCACTTGCAATGGGTGAATTTTTGAGAGCAGCACACACACACACACACACACACACACACACACACACACACACACACACACACACACACACACACACACAAACACACACACACACACACACACACACCATGAATTTGTCCATCTTGTGAAAGTAATATTAAGGGGAAAATATTCCAAAAGGATGCTGCACCCAGTGCACCCAGGGCCTGACTGATGGCATCAAACCTCTGCTAGATAGGTATCAGGCACTGTGCAACCAGGATCCTTTTCACGAAGATACTGTTCAAGCTGGGGAAGAACTGATGCAGACTCTAGCTAAAAATTGGAAATCATGATAGTGTACATTTAGTGTCTTGCACGGAAGACAAAGAAGGAGCCGCAGTAGGGGGCTAAAACACAGGTTTATTTCATGGTGGTCAAGATGAACATGTGGTAATGGCGGAAGTACAGCTCATTATATACTGCAGGACATACATTTGAATATCGTTGCACGGTAGCTCATTGGCTGCTACTGGCGTGACGTCATTCTGAGTCACGCCCATCTTCTCCAGGTGATCCTTGCGCGGGAAAGGTTCCCGCAGCTGCCGGTGATTTGGGGAATGTGAACCATGTGAGCTGAACGCTCGCAGCTGCCCTCTATAGGCAGCTTACTCGTGTTCCTTAACAGCTGGGTTACATTGTAATCATTGTCAGGTTACATTCATACATTCTTAAAGTAATACTGTTACATACACAACACTCCTCCCCCCTAGGATGGGACGAAGTGGCTTCCCGCACGTGCGCTTGGGGCGTGCGGCTGCGTGGTTTAGCACAGGGGAACTAGGGGCTCCGAATTCCGCAGAGTCTCGTCCTGCAATGGAAAGGGGGGACTCATTAGTCGTTCGGCGGGGGCTCTGCGACACCCTTGCATTGGGAGAAGGGAATGGAACATACAGCTGAGAGGTAAAACCCGGCCTGTTGTCCGTGGCGCCCAGGGACCCCCCCAGCACGAACCTCGGAACCGACGAGGAGACCCTTGTTTCCCCTGCCTGGTCTCTTGCGCCTGCAACCGGCGTCCTTGCCCCACTCCCTGCTGCCTGACCCGGAGTTCTAGGGGATGGAGAGCGTGAACTTCCCCCAGCTGCCTGGCTCGGGGGGCTTGGTGCTATGGTATACTCTAAAACAAAAGGGCTGGGGGGCCTGGAGGTACCAGGGGCTGAACTGAAACCCCTCTTCTCGCTCGGACGGGTGGGGGACCACTCCGCGACATCCCCCTGGTACGGTAACGTAAAATCAAACTCATCCCACTCTTGCACGGTATCCTCCTCCTCAGGTGAGAATCTAGGGTATGCATTTGTACCCGAGGACACCGCCGTGTCTCCCCCTTGGGTTACGCGGGTGGGGGAGGACCCTAACGCTGATTCCCCTTCGCTAGTGACTCGCCTTCTGAGTTGGTCAGCGTGCCTTCTCCAGAGTAGACCTGTGCGAGTCTCGACCCTATAGGACACTGGCCCCGTTTGTTCAATGATCGTCCCTGGAACCCACGTTGGTCCTGAACCCGCATAGTTTCTGCAGTACACCGGGTCCCCTACCGAAAAACTTTTGGGACTCTCTACCACTATATTCCTCCCTTCATCCTCCACCCTGGTCAGATCCAACCGATCAAAAAGAGTTACCGGCCGCCTCCTCATGAGGAGCTCTGCCGGCGAAAGTCCAGAAGCTAGGGGAGTTGCCCTATAACAGATGAGGAACTGACACAGTTGGAGGTTCAACTCACCGGGACCCATGCACCACAGTGCGTCCTTCATAGTGCGCACTTGGCGCTCTACCTGACCGTTTGTGGCGGGGTGAAATGGGGCAGCAGTAATGTGGCGGATGGCATTCCTCTCGATAAATGCCTTGAATTCCGCAGAAGTGAAGGTACTAGCGTTATCGCTAACGAGGATGTCCAGCAGGCCGAAACAACTAAACACCCTGCGCAAGTGTTTAATGGTTGCGGCAGATGAGGTGCTAGTCATGGGGATCACTTCCAGCCATTTGGAATACGAGTCGACTATCAGCAGGAACATGGACCCACGGAAAGGGCCAGCGAAGTCGACGTGTATCCGGAACCATGGCCCCCGGGCCGTGTCCCATTCCCTATGGGGTAGCCTGGATTCCTCGGGCCGAGAGCTCTGGCAGCTCTCACACGTGCCCACTAAATGCTCTATCTCAGCGTCTATCTGGGGCCACCAGAAGTAACTCCTTGCCAGTGCCTTGGAGCGCACTATGCCCGGGTGGCTGGTATGCAGTAGCCTCATCACCTACGCCCGCAACTTTTCGGGGATAACCACCCGCTCGCCCCAGAGCAAGCAGCCCCTTTCAAGGGAAAGCTCTACTCTATGCCTGAAAAATGCCTTGAAATGCTCCTCGGGGGGAGTTGCGGGCCACCCTTTCCTTACCCAGGAACTGACTTGGGCCAGGATCTTGTCGGCCGCCATGGCTTTGGCGAGGTCTGCCAGCACTATGGGGGGTGAGTCGAGGGACTCGATCAGCAGGACTTGATGGTCCTGCTCTACCTCGCATGCAGGATCTCCTAAACTAGGGAGAGGAGACCGGGACAGTGCGTCCGTGTGAGAGATCTCCTTCCCTGGGCGATAGACTGGCTCACATTGATAGGCATTAAGGAAAATCGCCCAGCGTAGCATTCGGGGGGATAGAATTTGTGGGGTGGGTTTGCCCGTGGTAAAGATTCCCAGGAGAGGCTTGTGATCCGTCACAACCGTAAACTCGCGGCCATATAGGAAATCGTGGAACTTTTTTGTTCCCGCGATGATGGCTAGGGCCTCCCTATCTGTTTGCGTGTAGTTGCGCTCTGCCTTTGAAAGGGACCTGGCACATGGCACAACACCGCCCCCACCCCCACTGGGGATGCATCACAGACTAAAACCACTGGCCTCCTCAGATCGAAATAGGTCAGTACCGCATCCGAGGACAGAAGCGTTTTGAGCTCCTTGAACGCTTTCTCTTGCCTGCCTCCCCACCGCCAAACCGCCTCTTTCTTTAGTAGCGCGTGCAGTGGCTCCGCAACAGATGCCTTCCTTGGCAAAAAGGAGTGGTAAAAGTTGAGGATCCCAGGAATGACTGCAGCTCCGGTTTCACGGTGGGGCGAGGGGCGTTTTGTACAGCCGCAACCTTGGACTCGGAAGGCTTGATGCCCTCCGGGGTTACCTTGAACCCGAGAAACTCAAACTCCCTCGCAAAAAACACACATTTGTCCCTTCTTAGTCGGAGTCCCGCTTTCTCGAATACTGAAAGGACCCCGTCTAGCCTCTTCGCTAGCTCTGATTCGCTCCCCGCTGTTATCAAGACGTCGTCAAAATATGGGAGCACGCCTGGAAGCCCCTTTAAAAGGCATTCTACAAGGGACTGAAAGATCCCGGGGGCCGAATTCACGCCGAACTGCAGGCGCGTTACTTTAAATGCCCCCTTGTGCGTAACGATGGTTTGCGCGGCAGCAGCAGCTGGGGTTACTGTGAGCTGCTGATACGCTTGCGCCAGGTCTAGCTTGGCGAAACACCTCCCCCCATGCAACGTGGCCAGTAAATGGCTAACCACCGGCACCGGATATGCATTTGGCCGAATGGCCTTGTTAATTGTACATTTGTAGTCAGCGCAAATCCTGACTTCCCCGTTTGATTTTAGGGCTGTAACAATTGGAGTCTCCCACTCCGCTGAATCAACTGGAACCAAAATCCCCTGCCCCACCAATTTGTCCAGTTCCGCCTCAATCTTGTCCTTGAGGGCGAAAGGCACTCTTCTTGGCTTGAGGCGTATGGGTCTGATTTCTGGGTCCAAGTCAAAAGAAACTGGGGGCCCCTTGTAAGTCCCGAGCCCCTTCTTGAAAACGTCCGGGTGTGCATCGCACACGTCCCGCATGGGGTCAGTCTCTATGGCGTTAATGCCGAACAGTTCAATTCCCAGGGGAGCAAACCACTGGGTTCCCAAAAGGCAACATCTTCCCCCCTTGAGAACCACTAAGGGCAGTTTCTCTGTGTAATTTTTGAACTACACTGTGAAGTTCCCCACCCCAAACACTGGGATCCCGTAGCCCTGCACGTCCCGCAAGTTTGACTTCATGGCCCGCAGCTTGGGCCGCACATTTGGGGGAATGCGCATGAACTCCTTTTGGGACAGGATGGAGTAGGACGACCCCAAGTCTATTTCCATCCTCACTGGAACCCCTTGTAACAGTACCTCTACGTAGAAACGCCGGTGCTCCCGGCCCACGCGGTTCACGCCTTCCGCGCCGTCGTTGGCTGAGACCTTTCCGATGCCGGCAGCCTTCCGCTGATGTGCTCGAGGGTGTTTCGATGCGCCCTTGTCCTCGGTTCGCCCACGCCTGCAGACTCTGGTGATGTGGCCCTTCTGACCGCAGTTGTGGCACTCGGCCTTCCAGAATGGGCATCTCGTCCGGTCGTGGGGTGCCCCACAGCCGTCGCAACGGCGGCCTTGTCGCTCGCTGGTCTGGTGCTTCTCCCCACGTTTCTTTACCTTCTGGACGTCGTCGTCCTCACTGGAACAGGAGTCCGCCGTTGTGGACGACTCCTCGGAGGTCGCTGGCGTGCCTGCAGGCGACCGGGGTGCCCGCCAGGCCGTCTTCGCTGACGTCCGCCGGGCCGCTTGCACGGGTGACTTGGCCCTCTCGGTTGTGGCCCCTCGGGACTTGAACACTCTGACCCCGCTCCTGGCCGCCTCAGCTGCTTGGGCTTCCCGCAGTACCTCGTTGAATGTGAGGCGATGGTCGCGGGTCATCAGCTTCCTCTGGACCTCCAAGTCCCTCAGGCCACACAGCATGCGGTCTCGGAGGGCCGTGTCCAGGTCCTCCCACTGGCAGTTGACCGCCGCGAGCCTGAGGGCCGCTGCGTAGGCGGACACGGACTCCCCCGGGTACTGGTCCCGTCTGTGGAATGCGACCCTGGCCGGGAAAATCGAGACTGGAGGCTGGAAGTGTTCGCCCAGTAGCGCCAGGATGCGGTCTATGGGCACCACGTCTACCTTCCGGGGAGCCACCAGGTTCATCAGGATATGCAGCATGTCCGGCCCCACCTGGGCAAGGAAGTGCGAGCGCATCTTGGCGTTGTTGTCGATGCCTGCAGCATCCATCGCGTGCCGAAACTGGCACTCGTACAGCTCCCATTGTTCTGGGTCGCTGATATCAAATTGATGATTCTTGACCTTGGGATGCGCCATGGATCCCACCTTCATCGCCAATTTAGTGTCTTGCACGGAAGACAAAGAAGGAGCCGCAGTAGGGGGCTAAAACACAGGTTTATTTCATGGTGGTCAAGATGAACATGTGATAATGGCGGAGGTACAGCTCATTATATACTGCAGGACATACATTTGAATATCGTTGCACGGTAGCTCATTGGCTGCTACCGGCGTGACATCATTCTGAGTCACGCCCATCTTCTCCAGGTGATCCTTGCGCGGGTTTAGTGTCTTGCACGGAAGACAAGGAAGGAGTCGCAGTAAGGACTAACACAGGTTTATTGGTTGATGATCAGGATGAACATGTCGTAATGGCGGAGATACATCACATTATATACGGTAGCACAATACATTTGAATCTTGTTGCACGGTAGCTCATTGGCTGCTACCGGCGTGACGTTGTCCCAGTCACGCCCCCCCCCCTCGGTTCCAGTAGTAGTTGTTTGCTTGTGCGGGAGAGTTCCCGCGGCTGTTGGTGATTTGAGGAATGAGAACCATGTGAGTTGAACGCTCGCAGCTGCCCTCTATGGGCATCTTACTCGCGTTCCTTTAACAGCTGGGCTACATTGTGATTGTGGTCGGGTTACATTCATACATTTCTTAAAGCAAGATTGTACATACATAACAGCGGGAAAGGTTCCCGCGGCTGCCGGTGATTTGGGGAATGTGAACCATGTGAGCTGAACGCTCGCAGCTGCCCTCTATAGGCAGCTTACTCGCGTTCCTTAACAGCTGGGTTACATTGTAATCATTGTCAGGTTACATTCATACATTCTTAAAGTAATACTGTTACATACACAACAGTACATTAGTCAAGAACCTGGATTTGAAGCAGAACAGTAGAAGAGCTTGGAAACTCCTTAAAAAATTAAGTGTAGATTTACAGTAACCCAGCCACAGCAAAACTATACTGGAGTAACAGCAGACCAAATAGCTAATCAGCTGCTAAAGAATGAAAAATAGGAAGACAAAAAGGTGCCATCTGACCAGAGTAACAAGAGGGGGGGGGTGTTTAACTTAATAGCTCCTTTGTGGCATTTGAATTGGAAGAAACTAAATATGAAACTAAATAAAGCAGCAGGTATCGATGACGTAAGAATAGAGCAGATAAAGCAGTTTGGTCCTCGCACCTTGGAATGGATCTTGCAATAAATGAACAACTGCATAGATAAACTTAAGGTTACTAAATTGTGGAGACAGGCTAGAGTTGTTGTTTTATTGAATCCTGGCAAAGACCCAAATGACCTGAAAAACTACCAACCAGTATCACTCCTTTGAGAAGAATTGTCTCAACCAGTGTCAGGGCCGTAGCCAGGATTCTAGAAGTGGGGGTGGTAAATATGACCAGTGTTAATTAGTGTTGTTGTAGTATGTCTTTGTTATTTCATCATCTTCCTCTGGGTCTGTCTCACACTCTCTGTCCTTCTCCTCTTTTCATATATGTCTTGTATGGTAGAGAATTCCAAGACATTCTCTCCAAATGAACAAACAATTTTATTTGTTTTTTCTGTATATAGTTTAAAATTGGTTCTAATCCAGTTCATTCCATTATAATCTCATTCCTGATTTTATCACTTCTAGTCACTCCAGCAGCCTTCTTCAGATATCTCATTTCCATGGTGGCTAACTTTCATTTCTGTTTTGTTGTAAGAGTCCTTGTAGGTAATAGAAGGTGGAAATGAATATGCTTTGTATGAGGTATTTCTTTGTGCTGGTCAGTACAGTATTGCCTTATGTTGTAACTGTCCCAATATTTAGTTTGCCTTACTGCACCATATGTTGTTAATTAATAGTTCAGAAGAACTCCCCACATCACCTGTTCATCACAATCTATGCAGCTCTGGGCGCCAACCCCAAGTATAGCTAGATAGTCTATGACTAGAAATAGAACCTTCTCGGTGGCGGCACCAATGCTGTGGAGCACACTACCGATGGAGCTGCGCCAGGCCCCATCCCTGGATATCCTTTTTTTAAAAAAAAACACAATTAAAAACTTTACTATTCAAGGAAGCTTTTCAGAATGTTATCCCCTCAGCAATAAATTAACCAGTCAGTATTTTAGGATTCTCGGTGCCCAAGATGCCAGTTATTTTATTTTAGGATGTATTTATTAGATTGGTTTGTTTTTAATTTGTTATGTGTTTTATTATGTTATTTTGATAGTTATATGTTCCCATGATTGGGAACTTTCCCAATGGGGTGATATAAAAATGCAATAAATAAATAAATAAATCTCTTCATCCATGTTACCATCTTCAGTAAATGTTGTTCCAAAGTATTTGAACTCTGCCATCTGTTTTATGCTTGTTCCCTTTATTATGATATTTAAGGTATGCAGGGTTTTTTCAATTGTCATTACCTCAGTCTTTTCTTTACTGATTCTCATATTATTTATCATGCATTCATGGACATAAGGTATTGCTGATCATTTGCAAAAAGTAATTCATTGATTTTGTTTCCATTCATGGGCTTAGCTTTTTTGCTTATGCTATTTATGTAGATGACAAATTATAGTGGTGATAGTATACATTCCTGTTCTTCTGCTAGTTGTTGTTCTATAACTGGCCTCATCCTTGTTTCTATTATTTTGGCATACATTTTCCCTGGTTGGCTTAAGAGTAAGATGTCTCGGTATTGAGTGCATTTTCGTTTACTCCCTTTGGTTTTCCACAGTGATATTATTATTGCTTATTGCCAATCAGTGGGTGAAGTTAGTTGTGTCCATGCTGCACTGAAGATTCTATTACTGGTGCTTTGTATTTAGGTGATTATTTAGTTACTCTTGCTACTTCCTCAATTATTATGTCCAGTTCTAGCACTATTGTTTTGTGAGCTTGCGTTGTTACATGGTGATGCTTTCCTAGGGGGTTGAGGAGTTCTTTACAGTGTTCTCCCCAGCTTTCTATAACTTCTGATGGATCTGTTAGTGGTTTTCCATTCTTGTCATTAATTATTTCAGTGAGGTTATAATTTTCCATTCTTTTCCATATACTTTTTACTTTTAAAAAGGTTTCTGAGACTGTTCTCTCATTATACACTACTTAATTTCTGAAGCATTCCCAGGATTCTTGTTTTGCTTTTTTTATTATCCTGTTGGAATCATTACATTGCAATCTATCATTTATTTAGTCTTCTTGCCTTGATTTTATCCAACGTTTATACAACATTTTTTCATCTTTACTGTTTCTTTAACCTCTTCACACCATCATACAGTGTGCTTGGTCCTATACCATCTTTTCCCACTTTTCCTTTTTCCACATAGTTTTTCTGCAATGCTAAACAGGGTAGTTTTGTATCTCTTCCATTCATCTTCCACATTCTTCACCTCTGGTGGCAGCTGGTTAAATATTGTCTCCACCTTTTGTTGTAATTGTTTTACTATTTCTACATGTTTAAATTTTGTTATCTTAATTAATTCTTGTATTTTATTTAATCTTCTTTTAATACTGGATTTATCATTTCTTGCTGTTACTCAACAATTGGTAGTTAGAGGGATCTTACTTCTGATATGGAAGGTAATATATACACATCATCCTCTGAAAGACTTATTTTCCATGAACTTGGTCAATTCTGTCACAGGAAATACTTGCCTGGATAGCTCAGGATGTTAGGTATCTGACTGTGGAGACAGAGGCTGTGAATTGAATTGTACATCCCAGGAAACCAGCTCATGTGGTCTTGGACAAGCTGCACATTCCCAAAGTGCCCCCAGAAGAAGGAAATAATAAATGACTTCTGATACTATGTACTTAGAAAACACTTAAAAGAGTTGCCATAAGTCAGAACTCACTAGATGGCACACAATTATTTTATCATTTTTACTGTAACACAAAACAAATATTTACTGGGAAGTACTGTAGTCTGTTCCATAATGGAAAATTACAGAGACCTATCAACTTCTTTAAGTAAAATTTGAGATTTTACTTAACTGTCAGTTTATATTGTAATGATTTGCACACACTACCATTCTGCCTGTTTTATTATACAGCAGTGAAACATGGGCACTTACAAAATCTGGCATCAAAACAATCAATGTAACACAAAGAGCAATCAAGAGAAGGATGATACACATACGATGGGTTGATCGAATATCAAATTAAGAACTGCAAAACAGGTGCAAAACAAGAGTCAATGTTGAATCAGTTTGCAAGGCATCAGTGGGCTTGGCATGAGTGCCACTTCAAAGATGGCAGGTGGATGAAAGCTATCACAGAATGGATACCACTTGACATAAAGTGACCACTAGGAAGGCCAGCAACCAGATGGGGAGACCAGTTCAAGGTAAAGTTCTCGAGGCCCTGGATGAGACTGGCATGGGATCAGAAACAGTAGAAGATGATGTTTCAATCCGCCACGTCAACCTGACGTGTGAAACACAGATCAACCAAGTAAGTAAGTTACATGCGCTTCAAACTGTCATTTGGACTGTTATCATTATTACTACCAAACTCTGTGAAGCTTCTAAATCCTAAAATGGTACAATCCTAAAAAGACTGCAACATGTGGTATTTTAATTATGAATGCAGATTAGCCTTTATGAATCCTTGTTAAAATTCGTACATAGGCAAAACTGTAGAAGATGAACGTTACCTTTTTGGATTACAACTGCCAGGATTTTCCAGCCACTGTGGCCAATGGTAATAATTGAAAGATACTTGGAAATATAGTCCAAAAAGTAACTTTTCTGAGCCTAGTATTACAGTATTATTAACAGCCACTATACCCATGATAAATTCTATGTGATGGTCTCATCCTTTCTACTTCTAATTCAAGGAATGAGGAACAATTTAGCAAAAGGGAAAATGAAATAATTTCATCAATAGTAGCTGCATCACCAGCTCCATGCTATCACTGACCTTTGCTGTGAGTGGGAACTTTTTATAAACATCCACTGTAAGAAGTCATTCTCACAGAGAATGTGGCCCTCATAGATTTTTTTTTTGTCATTTCAATAAGGCACACAAGATTATGCATGGAACTATTTAAGTCAATATATCTTTCTAGAAAGTGTGACCTTCCTAACAAAAGCAAAGCTTCAGGGAAAATCTATAAATCATTGCAGGGTTCTTGTAAGAAAATGGCAAATCAAGATGTGGACTCACAAAAGGTAAAGTAAGCATTGTGGCATCTTCTTTTTAAAGAAAAGTGATTAACATGAATGAGACTGAGTGTGATGTGTAACACAATGTTGCACTGTGGAATACTGCTCTTCAGTATTCTAACCCCTTAATACCATTCCATTCCCAACTATTTCATGTTCAGTTAAGTCTCAATGGCCGCTAAGCATGCTTTGCCTACTACTGTACTTAAAATAACACAATTATAGAACATTGTGGGGTTATCAAGTCCAATCCTATCAATGTAGCAATCCATGACTAAAGCAACCCTGACAGATGGTCATCCAAGCTTGGATAAGAGCTTCCAATGAAAGAAGTAATCAATTCCATTGAAAAACAGCTCTTACTATGAAGATGTTATTCCTAATGTTTAATAGAAAATCCTTCTCCTACTGAATACAGTGCATCACCCCAGACAGCTGAGTGGGCCAGACCACGCCCCCCCCAGAAGTGGAAGTAAATGTGCCCGCTTCTGCATTTACGACATCCGTGGGTGCTTTTACGGCTGTCGTAGAAGTGTCTGCTTTCACTTCTGGGTGTGGTGGTTGGCCGGATGGAATGGCACTGCAGGCCAGGGCCAGCCTGTGGCCTGTAAGTTGGAAAGCTTCAGAAAACAAACTTACATTTCTCCTGCTTTCCAGGTTCTTGAATATGGCTATCATATCCCTTTTCAATGTTCTTAAATATTCAGCATTCTCAAAAACTACTATCCTCAATTTTCCCTTTTCTGGGCTAAATATCTCTCTCAACTTTTTCAGACACTACGTATATTCTGGGTGCTTTCCCCTGGGCATGCTATAGCTTAAACTGTGTAGCAAAACTAGAAAGAGTTCTTTGGATGAGTGCTGACCAAAAGAAACTAGAATTCTGCTATTAACTGAACATGATCTGGTCATATCTGTACATGTCTATTCAAATATAAGCTAACTGAGTTTAATGAGGTTTTACACCTGTAAGCAGTATAGGACTGGAGCGCAAGTGGGTGATACAAAGAGTTTTGATTTTCCACACTTATGAATTTATTATGTTGCAAGAAATATTCCTTTCTTCAAATGTATCATTATTTCCTCATTCCTTTCCCACAGAATGTGTTTTGACTATGTTTAATAGATTCTAGTTACTGTTGTTTTGTGCCATCTGGTTGGAACCAACTTATACTGATCCTTATAGGATCCTTATCCTTGCAAGGCAGGTGAGATATTTACCAGTTCTGCACTCTCATTGAGCTTCCATGGCTGAGCAAGGATTCAAACCCAGGCCTGCTGAGTTGCAGACAGTCCCTCTATTAATTATACCACACTGGGTATCTAGTAGCCCCTCAGTGTACTATATTCTTATGTGTTTTGGGAAGTAGGATTAATGCTACACAACCTGAAAAACAGTGACAGGGTGAGAAGATTCAATTTTTTTCTGACAGCATCTAGCCAGGAGATAACCAAATGTGCTGCATCTATAGGCTGATATGATGGTAGAGAGGTAAATAGCATGCCTACCCGGCTTCCTTTACTACGCATAGTCCAGAAATGGAAGATTTCTTAAGCATCCAGCTGTGGACATGCAACTTCAATTACCCTTATCTAACTACTTTGGAGCTGTACCTTTAAATCAGTTTTGGATTGGCCAGAGCTTCAAGAAAAGGGCACCTTGAAAAAGAAAAATGTCCTCTGACAGCCCTTCACAGTAAAAGGTTGCTCTTTTATGAGAATCTCCCTCCTTCTCCCATTGTAACAGCTATACTATCTCTGAGCTTGCATAGCCAAAAGGTCAAAACACTAAGCCATGTGGAGGAACACAAGGGCTTTGGAGCCACTAGATCCAAAGCTATCTCTGTTTTGCCCTCCCAACAGCTTTTGAAGCCATTTGCCAGTAGAAATATCACCAGTGGTAGGTGCATTGTCCACGTACTTTTCCTTGGTATGGAGGTCTATCAGGATAGACATGTCTTCCTTGCCAGTGGAACTTCTGTCCTCCAGCAGAAAAGCATTATTATCCCTTTATGATAGTCTTTGAATGATAGTCTAAGGTTGGTTAGGAATGCATTGTAAAATTCTGAAAACTATTAATACATATTTGAACAATACATGCAGTGCATCATTTAAGTGGGGGAAAACTTAGCTAAAGATGATTGCACATCTGTAAAGACTCATGTATAAATAATGGACCACTATTTAGGTGTGACAATTTTAATTTGATGGGTAAACTTTCCATGCATAGTTCACCAAGCTTAAGTGGTATGATATTGTAGTCTGCAATCACTATATAGTATAACCAAGACACTAAAACTGCTGGATAGTGACATTCAACTAAAAGATACCCAGTGAAATCACAGACACTGGCAGTGAGTCTTAAGGTTTTCAGGCAAATCCTTCTCTCTAAGTGAAGATTTGATCCTTGTCTAGTTGAAATTTGGGAGATAATTCTCCATAGTTGAGCTCATGTTAGAGAAAACATTTCCCAGGGAGATCCACCTGCACCACTCCTTTGATGATCTCTGATAGCTAGGAAAAACCTATATGTTTAGATATTTATTTGCTTGGTGGTTTAATTAGATTTTGTCTGGTAGATAGCTCTGGCTGTGAAGCCAGAGGTTGAGAGTGTACCTGAAAGAGAAGTCAGCCTGTGTAGCCATGGGCAAGCTGCACAGACCCAGGATACTCCCAGAGAAAGGGAATGGTAAATCACTCCTGTGTATTCTCTACTTAGAAAACCCTAGAAAGGGTCACCAGGAGATAGAAATGCCTTAACAGTCCACCACCACCACCATCAATCCAATTTTGCTCCTGCTTGCTTAAAATATTTTCAGCCAGCTGTTTCTTTAATGTCCTTAACAAGTTTGCCTAACTACTCATGGGGCCCATCTTCCAGAAAGGGAAACCCTAGGGTAAAGGTAAAGGTTTTCCTTGCTCGGAAGCCAGTCATATCCGACTCTAGGATTCAGTGCTCATCTCTGTTTCAAAGCTGAAGAGCCAGCGTTGTCTGCTTCTGCAGATGTTTCCGTGGTCATGTGGCAGGCATGACTAGACACCGGAGTGCATGGAGCGCTGTTACCTTCCCACCGAAGTGGTCCCTATTTATCTACTTGCAATTTCTTGCTTTCGAAATGATAGGTTGGCAGGAGAGTAACCAACCGGAAAAAGCAGCAAAGAGAGGTCACTCCTCTTAACCCTACAATTTGCTGAGCCATCTGCTTGAGAACCATACATTTACTTCATGCTTTTTACACCAAGGGAGGGATAGCAAGAATGTGCTGTCACTGCAATCTTTTCTTTTGCAGTGACGGTATTTGACTGTTATTGACATATTGTTTACCCCACTTTTTTTAAGCAGCAAGAACAGAGAACAAGAGATGGTCCTCTCCAACCCTCCCTTAAAGCTCCTTCAGTTGTGTGACCTTCGTTTTGACTTTCCAAGAGTTGCAATTTAGCCCTTCTTTGCAAAAATAGGGGGCTGCTAATCTAATAACAGGGCCTCCAATATTGGGGCAGGCAGGAGGGGGGCTATGAGGAAGAGCTGAGAAGGACTCCCAGCCCTCCTCCTACCCTATCAATACCAGCCCTGTCTGAAGTGATTTGCTTGGCCTTCAAAAACAGCCTTTCGTCAAGTAAAAGAGCGAGAGACCCCCCCTTTCCCTCCCATCTCTCTCTCAGACCCCCTTCCTCCTTGATTCCCCTCCATCTTTTATGGCCGTTGCCATGGCGCCCAGGGAGAGCTAAGCACCGCAGCAGGGAAGGGGAGGGAGGGGGAGAGAAAAGGGAGGAAGAGGAGGGAGGAGGCGGTCCAGGCTGCGATTTCCAGGCTCTCTCTGGCCTCCGTGAGCTCACCTTCCTCCTCCTCCTCCTCTTTCTCCAAGGAGGGAGGCAGCCGAAGCTCTTGGTGGAGAGGAGGGTGGGGTGGGGGCTTTCCCTCCTCAGCATCACCATCAGAAGACGGGAAAGAGAGGGGGGGCACTTTGCTGATGCTCTGAAGCAGCCTTGGCAGATGGGGGAAAATGGATCCAGGCTGCCCAGCCTTCCTTGCCTTTCAGCATCTTCCCTCCGTTTCAGCCTGGTGAGCATCTGCCAGGGGGAAAAATGGCATTGGGTTCCACCTCTGGTTTCTTTTTCAAGGCGATGGTATGTGTGTGATGGGGGGGGGGGAGAGAGAGAGATAAGGGGAGATGGATGGAGAGGTTTTTTGTGGTTGAAGATCTCTGAAATGGGATGGCTGTGGGTGTTTGCAGTGTTTGTCTCCCACCCACACCCACCCCACTTCCCCTGGCGTTGGCACCCTAAACGTGTAACAATGACTTTCATCTCAGCTGCTGGAAAAGGGAGGGGGGAAGGAAGGAGGGGAGGGTTGTTGGGGGAGAGAGGGGGGAAAGGAAGATGGAGGGGGATGAAGGCTGAGTAGGTGCCGTGGGAGGAAATGCGGCTCATGGATGACTCCTAACTGTCCTAGGGATGCTCTGAGATGGAAATATGTCTTTGAGTCCATTGGGGGGAAAACAAGGGTGTGCTGTCCATAGGTGCCATCCTGGCCACAAAATAATAACCATAAAAAATCACAATCTGTTGTTGTTTCTGGAAGGTTTTTCATCACTGCCTTGTAATTCCCTGAATCTTGGGTTGGGCCTTAATGAGAGACAATTTGCCATAACCAGCTGCAGCAAAGCCAGAAACAGACCACCTCAGATCCCATTCATGACCAATTTGCGGTGTATTTATTGGTGCAGGTTTATGTGTGTCATCTGGTATCATTCTGAGGGCATTGCCTTGTAGATCTGGGATGGAAGCATGCGTGTCTGTCTGTGTTGAAGACACATCTGGATCTCTTTATACACAGAGCATGTGCTAATTTCTTTGGCAGTGAATGATTGACAGTACATTCCACTTGGGCTGTTAGGGGCAATTTATAGTCCCCTAGTTCCCTTTCAGCTGCTTAAGACAGATCTATATTGTTCATTGGATATGGTGCATGGCATTTACAACCTCTCTTGGTTTGCTGTCATGGCTACTGTATTACTTTCGTGTTGTGCCTGTGTGCTTCCCAAAGGCATCTAGCTGGCCATATTGGGAAATAAAGTGCTGGACTAGATGCGATGTTGGTCTCATCCAGCACAGCTCTCCTTACATTCTTAGAAAAATACTATTGTCCTTGATATTAATTGAATGGGGTTTTGTAAGGCAGAGAAACAGTCATAACAATTAATCTAGTTACCATTTCATTTCAATATTTCAGAATCTGAAAAATCATATTTCCATTGCTATAGATTCTTCTCTCCTTTCTATGGCTCAGATTGTTGCTGGGTAGCATTTCATCTTCTTGAACTTTAGAAGGTAGGTTATTACAGTAAGAATCACCAGCTTAATCCAGTAAAACTGAGTGTGGTCATAAAAAAATGTAAGATTATATCTGCTACTGTATAGTGGTATGTGTAGGTGGCTCTGTACATCTGAAGAATTGGGGCACAGCCATAGAAGCTGCCAGTCTTTTAAAGATGCCACAAAACTCCTTGTTTCTTTTGCTGCAACTGACACAGTTACACACACCCAAATACCTACTGTTATGCATCTCAGGGATGGGCCTTATGTAGCCCACTCTGCATTTCCCATCATCCTTCATCCAAGGCTATGCTGGCTATTATGTAAATAATAAATATACCTAATAGGAACCATGACCCAGGAACCTTTGGAGAATGACAGGTTTTTCATTATTGGTGTTTGTTCATGGAAATACAGAACTATCCTGATACATATTCTGGGTTGATTTACCATACTTTTTCTACCAAGAGTAATAAATCTAAATATCACAATTAAACGAACACTGTATGTTGATGTAGCACTGATATAAGATAATGATATTATTGTATATTTTATAAATTTGACATCCTGTGGAGTTGTTCTTGCAAAAGTCTGCAGAATTCATCAGTGTTTGTATATTCCCAGTTATGAGGGAAGAAAGACATGTCTTCATTACCCATAAAACTGTAGAACTTTGTGAAGTACAGTACTGTACTCAATGTACCTTTGTTACTTGCTTGCTTAGTTCAAGGGTAGGCAATTTGTGATCTTCCTATATTGTAGGGCTGCAACTCCCATCACCTTCCAACACTATCTGTGTTTCCTAGATTGATACAAGTTTCAGGCCAACAATATCTAGAAGGTCATAAGCTATCCAACCATGGTTAGTTAATCAACCTGACTATTAAACTGAAGTACAAGTAAAAAAAAATTAAAAAATCAGAGAGGAAATCATCATAAAGTCACAGGAACTTTTCCTTGTCAGTGTTTTCAGTCACCTCAGAAGAACTGGTTGTACAAATAATCCCATTGTCAATATTTTGGTTTCATGTAGGAGTTGTTACAATCTATTGTTTTCAGCACAAGTAATATGGTAAATGCTAGGGAAGACAGAAACATGGTACAGGTCTTGGCCACTAGGTTTACAAAAGAAAGAATGTATAGTATGATAAATATACATTTATTTTTCATTTGGAGCACATAGTCAATCTTCTCTCAAAATATCTTATTTTTCTCTCAAATGCTTTCCTTTTTTCTTTTCAAATACTCATAGGAATAGAAAGTGATTGTGATAATTAAATGTTCCCACACATTCGTACAGTAGATTATACTGATAGCTTTATTAAAGAAAGAACTAGGGTCATCAGGATGATTGATTCCAGTGGATGAACAGACTAGGTTTGTTGCCTAAATCTTTTAAAAAGAATTTGACCAGGGGGGTGCATGCATCCCTGACAACAGATCTGAATGTTAAATTTAAATATAGATCATTAATGATAGTAAACAGAAAGTAGAAACATGCACACTGCTGACATTATCCAAAAACAATGCATTGGTTGATAGATTTTATTTACTTTCTCCCCCTAATTTATATTGCTGCTAAAGCAGATTGAGCAGAATATAATCCTGTGTGCACAACAGGCATCTGGTATTTATTGTCTTTGGTATGATTGGTGACAAATCATGGAGGAATCTGCCACATTTATCTAAAGTTCTAGGGCAAGTTTGACATGATGGCCTCATTCTCCTATCCTCTCCCTGCCCACTCATATTTTGCTATATAATGCTGCTTCAGCCACCAAACTTTATCTCTCTTGAACCAGTGGGCTCACTTGGTGATAGTGTTGCAATCATATGGAAATTGAGTAGCTTATTGGCAGCTGATTAGCAACCAAGATTTTTTGTCTTTCCCACCATTGTTGGGAACGTATGGTGACTTATAAGTGAGGTAGGAGTTAAGCAGCCTACAGAACCCATAGTGAAAGCACATTTGGCATGAAACTACTGTACAGTATGTGTGGTTCTTCCTAAGCGTCGTTATTTCTATCACTAGGGTATATACAGTATATGAAATTCAGCTTTTGAGATTGCATCTATTACATCTGACAGTGGCTAAATACAAACCCATGAGAGCTGCCCTGCTGGTTTGTGTCTAACTGTGTTCAATAGAAAGAGAAAAAAATAGGCTGGAACAGAAAGTGGCTGCTAGTAATTCCTTAACAGCATTAGCAGACACTTTCAACCTTTTAAGTAACTCTTCATTAAGACTGATATCCAGTGGATAATGAGGGTGTATAGCTTTTCTCATTACTACTTGGAATGTTAGTTTGTGTATTCAATATTGTAATACTGCAGACAAAATCAGATCTAATTTTAATACTGTATTCCAGTTTATGAGTATATGACCCTTTCATCCACTTATAACATTTTGGTTTGAGTAACATTACATTTTTATATAGCGGTTTATAACAAATAGTATTTCATACAGTAAAACATATGGATGTCATATTTTTAGAAGAGAAATTGTTACAAATACTAAATAATTGGAAAGAAATCAGTGGCAGAAATCCTGTTGCTTAGACCCATTAAAACAATGGAGATTTCATCAGTCGATTGTTCAAGTTCCATTGATTAAAATGGACCTAATCTAGTTGTGGCTTACTATATTAAAGTAAGTCACAACTAAAGTAGGCCTATTTGAATCAACTGAATGTACAAAAAAAAATAGATTTCCCCCATACTCGATTGATTTGATGGGCCTCCTCTATTTGTTACAATGCTAATGAACAGGATTTCAGCCATTGAGTTATACAATTCCTGATACCAAACTATGTTGTATTAAATATAATACATATTGTATTTCATATACACTCCTCTTCTAAGAGGAATATTGATAAGAATTGTCCCAACCAAAATCATGTTGGCTAACAGTACTATTTTTAAAAATTGTATATTTGTAGTTGTATATTGGTGTCTAGCCAGGTTATCTTGCTATGGTAATAGAGTTGACCATACTGCCAGCAACTCAACACCAAGTGTCAGGCGGCGGATAACTAACCTGACCACCCTGACGATTAACAGCTTGGGTGCCAAAGTCCACAGTGAAGGGTGATGGTCCTCAAGTAGATTAAATCCCACTTGAATCCATCTTGATGGAGGGCAGCAGCTTCATCAATACTAGCCTGGGGCTGATGAGGACTTTGTGTGCCAAAAGGGCTTAGGACCAGAAAGTGACTCGCAGAACTGGATCAGTGGTATGGGTGTCATGCTGCAATGTGCAAGGCAGATGAAAGGCCACTGCATTATATTCTCAGGACAGTCTTCATGGCTGATCGCCATGAGGATCACCAATATTCAGATTCAGATACGGTAGAACAAGAAGAAGTTGTAGATAAATGTACAAGCTAATGCCAGACAAGTGTCAGCAGCTGGTATTGCCGGGTATCTGCCAACAGCTCTGGATCTGAAAAGGGCTCACTGACTTTTCTACCACCAAATCTTCCCATAGATAGCCATCAGTCATGGTCCATTCTGGTCCTAGGCTATTCCAAAAACAAACACTGAAGAGTATGTTCTCTTCTGGTTCACAGCACAGTTCACAATCATACATGCAGAGGGAACTAAATAGTTCTCAACCTGAACCCATTAGCTCTACAACAAGATATAGTCAAGATGCTTTGAAATTCATGAAGTAGGGGAGACCAAAGGGCTTTGAATGGAGGAAGGGGGTAGGGCTGAAATGGAGGGATGAACGTTCTCCATAGTTGCCTTGTCACCCCCAGGGACTGCAAGACTTCCAACCAATGCTCTATATGGATGCAGGTTTTGAGACCCTTCCCTTACTTACTTACTTACTTACTTACTTACTTACTTACTTACTTACTTACTTACTTACTTACTTACTTACTTACTTACTTACTTACTTACCGTATTTTCCGGTGTATAAGATGACTGGGCGTATAAGACGACCCCCAACTTTTCCAGTTAAAATATAGAGTTTGGAATATACTTGTCAGCTGCAGTGTACAAGCAAGTTTCTCTTAGAAACTTGCCAGAAGGCATATTAACATGCCAGGTATTGGGACACCATTTATTAATTCTAGCTGGTAAAATCAATTTGTACACATGTTAAAGTTTGAATTCCAGAATGCGTAGTGAAGCTTTTCTAGATGTTGATACAGATTATCATAAACAAGCAAATTAATCTAATGTTCTTTCAAGTAATTTTTCTCACAGGAGTACCCAAACTGACCTGTCAGCCCAACATGATAGCTAGAATTTATCTGGTATCTTCTCAGGCCGACTTTGGCTTACTTATTCAAAGGATAGTATACCTGTGTTAATTGTTTTATGAGGCCTTGTTCATAAGAGAGATGGTTCAGCGATGGCTACATACAATACATTCTATAAAAGCGCAGTCCAGATACTTTTATTAAACCACTAAAAATTAAACAAACTTTGGGTTATGTCCACTTCCTTAGGCTATGCACCAATTTGTTGTGGATAATGCAGAGAAATTATGAGTCCCAAAAATTCATGGCAGGTGGTTGTATGCCAGATCTGCTTCTTAGAGGTAGAAAGAATGCATGCTTCATAGAGAATGGCTGTTACCCATGCTACATTGGGCTTAGTTGTACTACAGCAGAGATGGCTAACCTTGGCACTCCATCTGTTCTGGAACTGATCAGCAGGAGTGCTGACTTGGGCTTCTGGTAACTGAAGTCCAAGAACAGGGAGTGCCAAGGTTAGCCACCAGGGCACTACAAAGTATAAGGAAAGTGCATTGGCTATTTTTAGTATACAGTATTAACACATTTGCTAACTGGCTGGATAGCTCAATGGCAGAGGTTGGGAGTTTGATTCCCTACTGTGCCTCCTCAGAGCCAGCCTGTGCAGCTATGAACAAGCTGTACAGTCCTAAGGTGTGCCTCAGAAGAAGGAAAGGGTAAACCACTTCTCAGTGTTGTCTACATCTATAACCCTGGAAAGGGTAATCATAACTCAGACTTAACTTTATGGCATACAATCAGTGATGCACTCAAAAAAAAATACTGCCACCTGTGTGGGCGGGGCCAAATATATGGGCATTGCCAACACAATGAGGTATGGAGGTGGGCGTGGCCAACCAGGTGGGCATGGCCTGGGGGAATTTCCGCTACCGGTTCTCTCAAACAGGACAGGACCTGCTTCAGTGCATCACTGCATTCAATTATTGCGATATGTTTGTTGAAGTCTAACACATACAGTAGTTAAGAGTTAGGAGGACTCTCTCACATTTGCACATCAGTGTGACCAATAAATACCCATTGTTTTTCACCATAGCATACATTCTTCTCTGGGTATCCTGAGATCTGATAAAGAGGAAAGGTATACCCAGTGGTGGGCATAAAAAAAAATTCCTACCACTGTGGGCGTAACCATGTGACTGGGTGGGTGTGGCCTGTTGGCCATGTGACTGCTCTTCGGAGGGGGCTCTTTGCTATAGAGCTATAAAAATAGAAGCCTCTTCTATTTTCATCACTCTATAACAAACCTCTGAAGCCATTTCCCCCTTGTCCAAGGCTTTTCCAGGGCTCTGTTTCACCCCAAAGTGCCACTCTGGAGTGGCTGGGGATGTGCTTTGGGGTGAAACGAAGCCCAGGAAAAGCCTTGGACAAGGGGGAAATGGCTTCAGAGGTTTGCTATAGAGTGATGAAAATAGAAGAGGCTTCTATTTTCATAGCTGTATAGTGAAGAACCCCTTCCAAAGCCACTTCCCTCTTCCTCCAAGGCTTTTCCTGGGCTCTGTTTCACCCCAAAGTGCCTCCCCAACCATTCTGGAGTGGCTGGGGATGCGCTTTGGGGTGAAACGGAGCCCAGGAAATGCCTTTGATGAAGGGGGAAATGGAGCCAACCCATGTGAAGCCTCTTCTAGGAGGAGGTGGGCGGGGTGGGGAGGTGGGTGGGGCCAGCCATTTTTACTACCAGTACGCATGTACTGGTGCAAACCTGCTGATGCCCACCACTGCGTATATCTGATAATGGAGCCCAGTGAGGCACAGCGCCTCTATGCATAGCAGGTGCTAAAACCACAGTGTTATGACAATTCTGTGATGACATATCATTTTATATCACAATGGAATGGACAGAATATGACATACAAGAGAAAGAGGTCAGTGGGTGTTAGCCCCAATGGATTGAGTGGGACTTCTAAGTCTCGAAATCAGCTATTTCTGTGCAAATCTACCAACTTCTATACATAATTCAAATGAAACATAATCCACATTGAGTTCAGTAAGACATGTCAGTGAGTGTAAAACTGTAGCCTAAATGAGCTAGCATTTGGGAGGCACTAGTGAACACAGAAGCATCAAGTATTCCTGTCACTTGTTTCTCAGTTCCCTCTGATTTTTACTTTAGCACAAAAACTAGATTTAAACCACACAGGTTTCTTTCTGAAATGAAACTGAATATTGTATGGTGGTTTTTGACATTGATTCTTGCAGATATTACTTCTGGTGTCCTCCAGAACCCTGTAGGAATTTTCTAACATTTTCCATGCCATCATGTCATGGGAGGTTCATCATATAGCTGAACCAGTAGCCTTTCATGTTCATTGTTCACACACAAGATTTGCAGATATGGGGACTAAAGGAACAGATTTAATACATGTTTACTTTTGTTCCATGTGCAGCGAAGCCTCTGAACTCTATTCTGTAGGGACACTTAAAAACCAGGATGCATTTGATTTTACAGTCATTTCAAGGAGACGTCCTGCAGATTGTCTGTTTTAAGACATTACTTCCTGAATTATACACATACACAATTCCTTGACATTTTTCCTCTTTATATTCTCTCAGTGTTCATATTAAGTACTGCAATTTCAAGAGGCGAACAGAAATGGGCCTTATTCGTAAGAATAAAATGACAGGCCTTTTCTTTACAAATGAACCCTTTGTGTTTTTTTAATGTCTGTAAATATTCATAAACTGCCTTTTTGTCCCAGTAAAGATCCCTGGGTAGAATACAAATAAAACATCAATATGGAAGTATATTTTTTAGTTATTCACATAAAGATTTCACTACATAAAAATGATTTCACTACTGGGAATAACACATGTGATTTACATGATATTGAGTGTGCTGATTCCAAATCTGAACTCAGAATTTGCCTATCACGTACAGATTTTAAGGCGCGCTATAGCTGTTCAAATGGTCAGTAATTGGGTAATGTATTTTTACATTACTATGCCTGTTGTTGCCACCTCAGCTGAATTATGTCCCCTGGTGGCATTCATGTTCTAGCAGCTGGGCATGTCTGGGTAAGTCAGTGAGCTGACGTCAGAAATAGGTATATAAGGCGAGATCATACCTGTCAACCGGCCAATCTGGGACCTGCGCAGAACGGTTCTGCGCAGGTCGCCTTCAACTTTCATTGAATTTACACTTAACTGGATGCATGCTTTAGTTTTATTTACAGCAGCACATCAACCATGACTTTTCTTTTTAAAAAGTAAGCATGTGTATATTTCTAGAACTGCGGAGCTGCAGAGATGTGGCACAATCCACTTGTAATCTGTTGTGTATGAATCCATTTGGAATAAAAAAAATTGGATGATTCTGTAGGAATAACATGCATATAGAGCATGAGTGGATAGTCACTGAGGCAGAGAGGTACCTTCCCAATTCTGTGGTGCTCATGTTTGATCTAAAATCTGCTCCTATTGGAGAAGATAAGGCAAGCACACAACAGCCCTGAATCCAACTGAATTCCATCATCTCAATTGGGACAGAAAAAATGGGATTTATTGTGCATTTTGCTAAACATACATGGAATCCATCCTCTGGGTTTCCAAAATAACAGCAATAGCAATCACACTTATAAACCGCCCGATGGCGATTAGTGCATTCTCTGGGTGGTTTACAGGTAATTGGCATTTTGCCTGCAACATGCTTGGTACTCATTTTACCAACTTTTGAAGAATGGATGGTTGAGTCAACCTTGTATCCCATCAAGATCAAACTCACAATGTTTTGGCTGCAGTACAACAGTTTAACCACTGCGTCCCCAGTGCTCCTGGTGAAAGACTGTGCCCCCAAGAAATATGGAGAGTAAGGTGCTCCTGCTTAGTTCACATGTTGTTCTTAGTTTGCAGCCACCAGAAAGATATGAAGTTCAGCTGAACCTACATAGGACCCCCTGTTAGTGTAATGCAGGAAGATTGATATGATCATGGGAGAGAGAAATGAGCAGCAGAGCACACCTACCCTCAATACTTAATTCTTACATATGATATTGGAATATCTGATTGAAGCTTATTCCTAGAGGGTTCAGGTGAGAAAAGCAACACATTATCCTAGGACAGACATTTTCCTTGTCTCATCCGTTCTTCTTCCAAGTCTAGGCCAGACGTGAAACTGCCAAAATGAAGGCACATTTTGGTGAGTTCATTCAACGGTTCCTTTCACCTGACCTAGTGTGAGAAAGATTAGCCAGCAACACAAGGTTGTCGTTACCAGGGTATGCCCCATTGTGGTTCAGAAATACCAAAATCTTCAAGGAAGCTCTTTCTGTGTACGCCATCCAACCCATTATTAGTTAGATACTACGACTGGTAGGATTTTTTTCAGGGTGCCTAAGTGATGATGAAAATTTCTGCATTGCCTGGTATCTTTTCATTCAGAGACCAGAGAAAAGAATATATGCTTTTCCACTGAGCTGTGGTTTTTACTCTGCCTTAAACCCTGGCTCATGAAACACTTTGTCACTCTGAATTTGATTAACATGTTAACACTATATAATTTCCTGAAGTTTTAAGTTTTTAAAGAAGCTGGTATGTAACTTGCAAATGCAAGCCATAATTTTCAGCATTCCCTGTGGAGAAAGAAGTACTATGCAGCCACTTTGTTGATTAATACTAAAAAAAATCTATACATATATAAATCCAAAGGTTAACTGTTGGAACTTGCTATATGTTTCTGCACCCATCCATCCTATCCTATACCAAGCCTCCTGCACTCACCCGAACCCGGTCCAGAGGTTACTGCAGGGTTGAGAAATGCGCCAGTGGGGCAAGAGCCCCATGAAAGCGAACAAAGGGAAACAACTTCAATTCCCAACGTTCTCTACACCGCGCTGTGCCACAGCCAATCAGGCTGAGAGGCGCGAGCAAAAAGAACATTGGGAAACGCGGCGCGGCCAATTAAAATCGAGCCACAGGAAAAAAAACACTGCACGAGAGCAAACCACAAATGCAAAACTACAAGTCCCAGCACCCTGTGTGCCATGAGCGTGCAGAATGCTGAAAAAGCCGGCATGCGAAAAATAAAATTAAAAAATGCAATGGGAGCGCAAGTCTGCCGCAGGCGGACGCAGCGCCTCACAGCCTCACAAAACAAAAATCCACAAAAATCCACTGCGAGATACCCACTGGCCTTCTTCCCCTGATCAACGGGGAGAAGAGGGACTCTCTCTCCTCCACGCTACCCTGCTGAAGACATGGCGAGACCACCGCTGGCCTCAAGGAAAGTTGAGCCAGGGTGGGGGAAAAAACCCCAAAACAGGCAGCAGTTTATCAGGGGAAGCACCCTCCTTGGTGGATGACTGGCTGCTGCCTTTGCACTTCCAACAGAGGTAATACAAAAGCAGCCACCAGCAATCCGCAAGGAAGAGCACCACCCCTTACGGATCGCTACCTGCCAATCTCCAGTTAGGTAAGCCGGGAGAGAAAGAAGACAGAGAGGAGAGAACCATCGTCAGGCAGAGATAGCTCTTCTCTGCCTCCTTCTCCCCCGACCTACCTAACGAACCTTACCAGCCAGTGCAAGAACAGGCTGACTGCCTCCTCCTCCTTTCCCCCATTGCTGCATCGAAACCAAAATTCGAAGCAACAATGGGGAAAAGAGGAACCGACAGGCAGCCCGTTCTTCACGCAAACCTACACACCAACAACAAACACCAAAATTAATAAAAAATAATAAAACAAAAAAATAATTAAAAAACCATTAATAAAGAAAAAAGTAAACCTCAAAATACACAAACAAAAACATCCACAATACCACAAAAGCACAGACAAAACACCCAACTACAACACAAAAATACCTAACTCTAACAACACAATAACCACAAATAACACAAATAAACAACAATGAAATAACAAAAATAAACAACACCAGAAATAAAGAAACCAATTACACAAATCTAAAGGCCAACCAAAACACTAAAGAACAAACAGAAACACCTCCCAGCCCACCACCACAAAAACAAAACAAAGAAAAAACCCAGAAGAAAGAAAACCAGAGAACTCACCAGCACGTCCTCCCTCCACGAGATCTGAACAGAAATGAAGAAACAAAGACTACTTACCAGAAGTAGCCCCACCTAGAGGCTAGGAGAGAAAAACATGTGAAACTAAAACAAAACCACTAACAGCCCCAGCTGCAGGGCAGAATAGTAAAAACAACTAAAAAACAATAAAGCCCCACCTAGAGGCCACAAGAGTAACAAACATATGTTACATAAAAATAAAATAAAAAAATTATAGCATCCTCTGTTGATTTTTAACTCAAAAACAAAAAAAAACCCCAAAAAGCAAAACACAATTTAAAACAGCCCGGCATCACCGGGCAAACTATGCTAGTATCTTATAAAATTGTGTAGGTTTTGCTTACCATCTCTGCAGTTCTTATTTAAGAAAACGCAACAGCAGCTTAAGTTGTCCACATTGAACCTCATACTCTGGGCAAGAAGAAAAATAAGCATCTACACTAACTCCACCCTCTACCATTCTCCTCCTTACTTCTCATATACATTTATAGCTACTTTTTAAAAATACAAGTATTGTCGTGGATAAGATTAGGATAGCTATGTTTATTTATAACAAACAGAAAAAGCAAGATCCACCTTCATAAAATGCGACACTAGTTATGCATTAGAGATCTAACTCTCACTACAAAGATCTGAATAGTGAGATGTTATGTATTTCCAGTGTTGCTATATGGCATGGATTCCCAACCTATGGCCTGCGTGTGGGACCTGGCCCCCAGTACCCTTTCATGTGGCCTGCCGCCACTGCTGCTGCTGCTGCACCTGGAAGTGGAAGTGTGTGCATTTACAACAGCCATAAAATGTGTCCATGCATGCGTAAACACAGTTGTCATCCGTAAATGCACCCGCAGCTGTCGCAAACGTGGAAGCAGGTGCATTTACTTCTGCTGCCAGGTATATGGTCCAGCCCGCCCAGCTTTCCAGGGGCATGGTCAGGCCCATGCATAAAAATGTTGGGAACCCCTGCTATATGGAGTCAAAGCTTGGACATTTACTATGGCATCTGAAAATCTATTGGAATGTGGATCTACAGACGGCTGCTAAGGATATCATGGGTTGACCATGTGACTAATGTAGAAGTATTGCATCGGATGGATAAAGAAGAACTCTTGAAGACCATTAAGCAAAGAAAGCTCCAATACCTTGGCCATATCATGAGGAAGAACATAAAGTATAAAATACTCCAACTCACTCTGCAAGGAAAGATTCCTGGGAAGTGAGGCCCTGGATGTAGACGGACATCATGGTTAAAGAACCTGAGAGACTGGTGTGGCAAATCCTTGGAAGAACTGTTCCAAGGAATTAAGAACAGGAAGACTATCATCATGATGATAGCCAATATCCAGAACAGATACAACACCTGAAGAAGAAGAATATTTATTTACCATGGACCTGTGTTTATCTACCACTATGGTATATCCACCTGAATTAGTTAACTGGCTGTGGAGCCAAAGGGTGGGAGTTCAATTCTTCATTGTGCATCCAAGAGGTAGCTCATGTGGCCTTGGGTAAGCAGAGAACATCTCCAGAAGACAGGAATGGCAAACCACTTCTGAGTATTGCATTGTACATCTACAATACCATGAAAAGGTTTGCCATAAGTCAGAATTTGCTTGAAATCACACAATTATTACTGGTTGGGCAGGAGCTGGAAGCTCCCCACTGACCAATGAAGCTCACTGTGTTCACTAGCTGATAAAACTGGCTGATAACTGGTTCTCACTGTCTCTCTCCCAACCTACTTCACAACTTCGCAAGGTTGTTGTAAGGGTGAAAATGGAGATGTGTAACCAGCTTGCACTCTTTGGAGAAAAGGCAGGATGGAAATGCAAATCAAAATAAAATAAAATAATGTTCTATGTTGAGAAGAAGCATTTTCCTTCCAGATATTTATTTCTTATGTGTGTGTATATATGAATGTTTATACATAGGCTTTAGTCTTTTGGTTTCGTTACCTTAGAGCTGTAATGGCAAACCTTGGCACTCCAGATGTTCTTGGACTTCAATTCCCAGAAGCCCAAGCACCCTGTGAATCCACACAAATGGATTTGCTGCGATTCATCCGGCCTGTGCTGCCCTCGTTGCTCCCGGAAGTGGAAGTAAAATGTGCCTGTACGGAGGAAGGGTTAACCCTGAAGAATCTTAACCGTAGGGGCACATTTTACTTCCGCTTCCGGGAGCGACAAGGGCAGCATGTGCTGGATGAATCGCAGTAAACCCATTTGTGTGGATTCACAGGGTGCTTGGACTTCTGGGAATTGAAGTCCAAGAACATCTGGAGTGCCAAGGTTCGCAATCACAGCCTTAGAGATACACATTCCAACAGTCTTTGTGAGTAAAAACCAGGCCAACCACCATCACCACCCAGCACTACAGTTGGCCAGTCCTTTTACCCATTCATTAATCTGTCCTTTGGACAGCTGTAAGCAGCATAAAAGCCACTTCTTTAGTTAATACAAGGCTTCCAGGCACGATGAACAATGTAACTCACAGAATTGCAGGACAATGTGGACTTTTATCAGGACAATGAGTGATTGGAGCCATTGTTCTGGCTAGTGGGTAAGACCAGGTTCATTTCCCCCTTGGCATAACATTATTCTGGGGCTTGGCGCCCACCTCCCCCAACACCATACCTCTTGAGGACCAATGGTGGAGATCAGATAATATATGCTTTTTTTTCTTTTGCATTTTAAACAAGGTATCAGGATGAAGATGGACTGTAATGAGATTTGAAAACACATCAATGTTTCAGAGAAGTAATTTAAACAGGCTTTCCCTGATTGTCAGATCAGAGTTCAAAGAAATGCTCAGCCTAAGGCCTGTCACCAAACAAGGCTAGCTAATTTTCATAAGCTTGGGGTAGACCAGTGGTGCCCAACGTGGAGCACATGCTCCACAGCGGGACTTCAGTTCCCAGAAGCCTATGTCAGTACATTGGCTGGTCAGCGCTTTGGGGAATTGACTTAGGCTTCTGGGAATTGAAGTCCAAAAGCCAAAGGTTTGGAGACGCTGGGGTAGAGAGAAGCTGTTGCTGTGATGGTCAGATGCCCATAGTAGTTTTAAAAAATTCCTGCCAGGCACAGGCTATCTCTAAAGTCTGTTTTTGGCTTCAGGATCTTTAGTTTCTGCACAAAATAGGCATTGAACTGGAATTTTAAGATCTTTTCTCTTTTTATGTTCTCAGAAATGTCTATATTATGCTCCTAAATTAAAATCTAAGGAACTCAATAGTTTGTTGTTCAGTCGCACAGTTGATTCCGACTCTTTGCGACCCCATGGACCATCGCTCTCCAGGCACCCCTGTCCTTCACCATCCTCCTTAGTCCACACAGCCCCGTGCCCATTGTATCTACAATACCATCTAGCCATCTCATCTTTGGCCGTCCCCTTCTTCTTTTGCCCTCCACCACCCCAGCATCAAGGCCTTCTCAAGTTAATCCTCTCTTCTCATCTGATGTCCAAAATACTTCAGCTTCATCTTTACTATTTGACCTTCTAATGAGCACTCAGGGCTAATCTCTTCTAATATTGACCTATTTGTTCTGCTCACTGTCCAGGGGACTCTCAAAACTCTCCTCCAGCACCACATCTCAAAGGCATCTATTTTTCTTCGCTCAGCCTTTCTAATGGTCCAGCTCTCACAACCATACATTACCACCGGAAATACCATTGCTTTGACTTTGCGGACCTTTGTTTGCAGTGAGATGTCTCTACTTTTCACTATGTTCCCCAGGTTTTTCATAGCTTGTCTCCCAAGAATCAGTCACCTTTTTATTTCATGGCTGCAATCTCCATCTGAAGTGATCTTGGATCCTAAGAAAGTAAAATCTGTTACTGCTTCTACTTCTTCCCCATCTATTTTCCAGGGACTGATATGGCCTGTTGCCATTATCTTGGTTTTCTTGATATTGAGTCTCAGGACAGCTTTTGCACTCTCTTCTTTCAACCTAATCAGGAGCTTCTTTAGGTCTTCCTCACTTTCTGCCATTAGGGTGGTATTGTCTGCATATCTCAAATTGTTGATGTTACTCCCAACAATTTTGATCCCATATTGTGATACTTCCTTCCCTGCATTGCATATTATGTGCTCTGTGTATAGATTGAATAAGCAGGGTGACAGAATGCAGCCTTGTCTTACTCCTTTTCCTATTCCACTCCGTCATTCCATACTCTGTCCTAACTGTTGCTTCTTGACTCATGTACAGATTTCTCATGAGACGTATGAGGTGTTCTGGTATTCCCATCTCTTTAATTACTTGCCACATTTTGTTGTGGTCCACACAATCAAAGGCCTTGGTGTGGTCAATGAAGCAGAAGTAAGCTTGTTTCTGGTATTCCTTTGTTTTCTCCATGATCCAACGTATGTTGGCAATGTGGTCTCTGGTCCCCCTGCCTCTTCTGAACCCAGCCTGTACCTCTGGTAGTTCTCTTTTTACATGCTGCTCAGTCTATCCTGTATTATCTTGAGCATCACTTTGCTAGCTTGTGGGATGAGCACAATTGTTCAATAATTTGAACATTCTTTGGCATTGCCCTTTTTGGGGATTGGGACGTATACTGATCTTTTCCAATACTGTGGCCACTGTTTCATTTTCCAAATCTGCTGGCATATAGCATGTAGTAGCTTGATTCCATCATCTTTTAGGGCTTTGAAGAATTCAACTGGGATACCATCATCTCAACTGGCTTTGTTATTTGCCGTGCTTTTTAGGGCTTCACTCTCTAGGATGTCTGGTTCAAGTTCAATTTCCCCCTCATTCTTATTATCCGGGGTGTTTAGGTCTTTTTCTGTAAAGTTCCTCTGTGTACTCTTTCCATCTTTTCTTTATCTCTTCTGCATCCGTTAACTCTTTGCCATCTTTGTCTTTTATCGTGGTCATTTTTGCTTTGAACATTCCCTTGACTTCCCCAATTTTTTAAAGAGATCTATAGTCCTGCCTCTTGTGTTGTTTTCCTCTATTTCTTTGCACTGTTCATTTAGGTAGGTTTCCTTATCTCTCCTTGCTTTTCTTTGAAATTCTTTATTTAAGTGATTTATTTTCCTTTCTCCTTTGCCTTTTGTGTTCCTTCTTTCCTCTGCTATTTTAAGAGCCTCCTCCGACAACCACTTTGCTTTTTTGTGCTTCTTTTCTTTTGGTATAGTTTTCCTTGCTGCCTTCTGCATAATGTCTCTCATCTCTGTCCATAATTCTTCTGGTACTCTGTCTATCTGGTCCAGACCATTGAATCTGTTCCTCACCTCCACCGTGTATTCCTTGGGTATGTTGTCTAGATCATATCTATCTGGCCTATTAGTTTCCCCTATTTTCTTCAGTCTGAGCCTGAATTTTGTGATCAGTAGATTGTGATCTGAGCCACAGTCCGCTCCAGGTCTTGTTTTTGCTGACTGTATGGAGGTTCTCCATCTTTGGCTGCAGAGTATGTAGTCAATTTGGTTTCGATGTTGGCCATCTGGTGATGTCCATGTGTAGAGTCTCCTCTTGTGTTGCTGGAAAAGGGTGTTTGCTATGACTAGTGTGTTATCTTGGCAGAACTCTATCAGTCTTTGCCCTGCTTCTTTTTGTGTTCCCAGACCAAACTTGCCTGTTATTCCGTCCACTTTTTGATTTCCTACTTTTGCATTCCAGTCTCCTAAGATAATGTGGACATCGTTTCTTGGTGTCTGTTCTATAAGTTGTTGTAGGTCCTCATAGAACTGGTCTACTGTGGCTTCATCTGCACTAGTGGTTGGTGCATATATTTGGATTACAGTGATATTGAATGGTTTGCCTTGTAGTCTGACTGACATCATTCTATCATTTTTGAGATTGTATTCCATTACTGCTTTTCTCACTCTTTTATTTACAATTATGGCCACTCCGTTTCTTCTGAGGTTTTCTTGTCCACAGTAGTAGATATGATGGTTTCCGGAGCAGAATTCGCCCATCCCTGTCCATTTTAGCTCACTGATTCCCAAGATATCAATGCTTATTCTTTCAATTTCCCTTTTTACTACTTCCAGCTTTCCTTGGTTCATTGATCTTACATTCCATGTCCCTATGCAATATTGTTCCTTACAACACTGTATTTCTCCTCCCCCTTTCCTGCCTATCCCTTTCTGTCCATCTAATGTGCTGAGCATCCTTCCTGTTTCTTCTGATTTGTCCCTTTGTTTTGCCTTTGCTTTAGTCAATAGGGTTCTCTTGGCAAACTCCCTGGCGTGCTTTGCCGGTTTCTACGCCATTCCCCCCATCATACATATTATCACAGTTTAAAACAAGGTAACATCATGCATATTATCACAGTTTAGAGCACAATATCAGTTTAGAACACAATATCAGGCTAAAAATTGAGTTAATTTTCTGCTGTTAGTTAACTATTTCAAGTCACTATGTAAGTCAGTTTCTTATAAAGTCTCTATATGAGAAAGTCTCTCCTGTAAATTAGTTACATCAAATCGCTAAAAATTGGGTACTTCAGAGTCACTACAGTTTCAATATTGAAATAATTAACTACTTATCCTCCTCCTCCTCTTTCCCTTCGGCTCCTTTGAGGGAAGGGGGGGTGGCTCATGTGGCAAGCGGCGCGGTGGGCCGGCCCCAGGTGATGGTGGTGGGGCAGCCTCTTCCTCCTCCTCTTTCCCTCTGACTCCTTGAGGGAACCATGGGGGGGTGGTACGGGTGGTGAGCGGCGTGGCAGGCCAGCCCCAGGTGATGGTGGTGGGGCGGCCTCTTCCTCCTCCCCTTTCCCTCCGGCTCCTTGAGGGAACCGGAGGGGAGTTCGGGTGGTGAGCGACGGGGCGGGCCAGCCCCAGGTGATGGTGGTGGGGCAGCCTCTTCCTCCTCCTCTTTCCCTCCAGCTCCTTGAGGGAACCGGGGGGGGGAGTTCGGGTTGCGAGCGGCACGGCGGACCAGCCCCAGGTGATGGTGGTGGGGTGGCCTCTTCCTCAATAGTACACTAATATACTAATTAGTACACTAATAATAATAATTTCATATCAGAATTTATTCTGGGTTGAAAGGAGAAACTCTGCTTCAGGCAACACCCGAATGAGGCTCCTTTCATGTCCCCAAGATCTTTTCCCACTGAAGCGGTCTCTATTTATCTGCTTGCAATTTCTTGCTTTCAAACTGCTAGGTTGGCAGGAGCTGGGACAGAGACAGGCGCTCATTCTTTCATGCAGTACTCGGGTCTTGAACTGCTGACATGCCTACCTTCCAGCTAACAAGGCAAGCATCTTAACCACTGAGCCACTGCAGCCCCTAATAGTACACTGTTCAATTGCTTTATGTTCTGCACCAATATACTGAGAGAAAGAAAAAAAGCAGCAAAATTTAGATTGTCTCTCTCCTCTCCTAGCCTATTAGGGGTAGTTGTAGTATTTATCAATTACCTTGCTTATATTTCCTTGAGTTGTGATCTAAAATAAGAAACTTTTCCTTAGAAAATAAATGCAATAATGCTATTACTTGCAAGAGAGATATTTTAAGATTACAGTGATGAACATCAAATGAAGTTCTTCGGAACTTACAGCTGAAAAAGATGTATTCCAAAGATCCATTTTGACAGGAATATATTTAACAAGCATCTTCTTACAGTGTGTTTGAATGAAAATATCTAAGGAAGACTTCTTAGCGATGCTACTGAGCCAGGAATAATTGTCACGCGAGGCATCAAAGCTTTTGAATTGCTTCATATATTTTTGTAGGTCACAGGCTGACCTATATGATTTCTTTCCCTTTGTATAAGCCATCAGTAACTGTGGCCAATATATTAGTCTCTCTGGGCTTCAGATTCTACAACAAGGCATATAAGACAAGAATAGATGCTACAGCTCCCCCAAATGTTTTTTAAGCAATGGTATTTCTTTTTCAGTGCCCATTTCATTTTCATTTTATAGTGCAAAGTAATTAGGACTTAGTGTTTCACTATGCAAGCCAGACAGCTGAATATGTGAAATGTGGGGCATATGTGGCCTTTCAGATATTATCAGAATACAACTGCCCCCTCCTCTGACCACTCACCATGCTGCCTCAGTTCCTGTGAGCTAGCACCTAAGAGTAGATAGAGGTCCATAGATTCACCATCAGGGTCAACATAGATTAGTTTAATGTGAATAACTGTTCCTTATATGAAAACAAGGGTGGGTCAATACCTTTATGAGAACATTAGAATTTTTAAGTTCTTCAGGAGTCTTTGTCAGACTGGGTATTACAAGCTGAAGGGGGTGCATACAAAACAGAAGAGAATGTGCTGAGGTTAGCAAGAGATACTAAAAGCAACAACAACAAAACATTTTTCAAGTACAGCTATACAGGGTGGCCTGTAAGTCCCTATTGAATCTTTATCTAAATTTGCCACTTATTGTATCCAGGGTGTCACCAGTATTCTTGCACTCATGTACCCATGTACTTGTCACAATATGCTCTTCAGAATATGGTCTTAAATTGGCCATATTTCTCTGGGCGGGGGGAAGAAAAATTGTAATACATATGGATAGGTAGGGACTTACGGGCCACCCTGTATATGCATAATGAGAGTCAGAGAAAAGAAACAATGGCTCAGTTACTCAATAGGATGGGAAAATGATAACTGACAACAATGAAAAGGTGTAAGTGCTCAATTTTTACATTGGCTTCATCTTTTCCCAAAAGGTAGTATATGACTCTCCAGGCAGATTTGAAGTACAAAGATTACAGCTTGAGTGTGATGAAAAAAATAGTTAAGGAATACAGTACCTTATTACTTTGAATTAGTTCAGATCCCCACAGCCAGATGAACTGCATCCCTAAGTATTGAAAGAACTGGCTGAAAAGATCTCAGAATCACTGTCTATCATTTTCTTGAAATCATGGAGGATGGGTGAAGTGCCAAATGATTAGAAAAGTGCTAATGTTCCTGTTTTTAAAGGAGCAAAAAAGAAGGAACCAGGGAACTACAGACCAGTCAGACGGACATCAACCCCAGGGAATATTCTGGAGCAGATTATAAACTGTTCATTTTCCAAGCACCTTGAAAACAATGCAGTAACGACTACAGTAGAAGCCAACACTAATTAACTTGTGAACCATCCAGAGAGTGCACTAAGCACTATGGGGTGGTATATAAGTGTGCTTGCTCCTTTGCTTTGATTTATCAAAAACAAATCTTCCCTGACTAATCTTACCTCATTTTTTGATCAGGTAACTTCCTTGGTAGATAGTGGAAATGCTGTAGATGCAATATATCTTGACTTCAGCAAAGCCTTTGACAAAGTGCCTCATGATATTCTGGTTGGCAGAGTAACTGGATGTGGCCTGGATAGTACAAGTGCCAGATGGATACAGTGTTGGATACAGAATCATACCCAGAGAGTGCTTATCAATGGCTCTTTCCCAAACTGGGAGGGGTAATAAGGCTCAGTCCTGGGCCCGGCGCTCTTTAAACATTTTCATCAATAACATGGATGAGGAGTGCAGATAATAATTATCAGATCTGCAAATGACACGGACCCAGTCGGTGTGGTTGGAGAGTGAGAGGTCCAGCCCTAGGCCCCTACATTATGGGGTGCCTCAGGGCTCGTTGCTCTCTCCTCTCCTATTCAACATCTACATGAAGCCGCTGGGCGAGATTATCCTTCCCATGGGGTGAGGTATCATCAGTATGCTGATGATACCCAGCTGTACATCTCGGCCAGTGGGGACCCCAGTGATGCGGTCAATGTCCTATCCAGATGTCTGGAAGCTGTCGGGGTCTGGATGGGGGACAACACGCTACAATTGAATCCCTCCAAGACTGAGTGGCTATGGATAGGGAGCATTATTCAGGGAGCTGCCAACTTTGGTCTTGGATGGGGCTGCTTTGCCCCAGACAGACCCGGTACGCAACTTAGGGGTCCTCCTGGATTCAGGACTGCTACTTATAGATCAGGTGGCAGCCGTGGCCAGGAGGGCTTTCGCACAGCTTCGTGTCATCCGTCAGTTGTGTTCGCTCCTGGACCGGGACTCCCTGCTCATGGTCATACATGCTCTGGTGACCTCCAGGCTAGACTATTGCAATGTGCTCTACATGGGGCTGCCCTTGACGACCATTTGGAGGCTACAGCTGGTGCAGAATGCAGCAGTCCAGGTGGTGATGGGGTGCGGGCCAGTTTGTCTCCGGGTGCAATTCAAGGTGCTGTTTTTGACCTTTAAAGCCCTACATGGTAGTGGGCTAGGATACCTAAGAGACCGCATCGTCCCAAGAGTGTCTGTCCGTCCAACCAGGGCGGACCGGAGGGGCTCTCTAATTGTTCCATCTGCCAGAGGGGCTTGCCTCTCTGGCACACGAAGGAGGGCCTTTTCTGTGTCCGCACCGGCCTTGTGGAACCTCCTGCCAGTAGAGTTGCAGGAGCAGACGGAGCTGCTGCCTTTCAGAAGAGAATTAAAAATCTGGTTGGTGGGGCAGGTGTGGGGCCCGGATGGAAGAGTGGCCTCCGCCTGTTGGCTTATAAAATGAAGCCTCCCCAACTTTTTAATGCGGGCAGTTTTAATGTGGTTAGTTTTAATAGGTGGGTGGGTATGTTGGGGTTTTAATTGTTTTTAATATGTATGTTTTAATCCTGTTGTGAGCCGCCATGAGTCAGTTTCGCCTGATTGGGCGGCATAGAAATTTGAGCAATAAAAATAAATAAATAAATAAAATTACCAGAAGCCTAAGTCAGCACCACCTGCTGATCAGGGCTTCTGGGAATTGAAGTCCAAGAACACCTGGAGTACCAAGGTTCACCATCCCTGACCAATGGTATAATCAGTTATGAATTCCAAACCAAAAAATTAAAAAACAACTGTGCAGTTTGGGCCAGCCTGCTAGGTTCTTTCTCAAGCAAGCCACAGTGTCAAACAAAGTCCAAATCCAACAACAAAGAGGAATCCCCACACCACTACACAAAAACAGAGAAAACTTGGGCAGTACCCAGCCCACAATGGACATCAGTGTCACCACCACAGGCCACAATTTTTTTTACATTTATTTTTATTTTTCGATTTATATCCCGCCCTACTCAGCACCATGGCCGACTCAGGGCGGCATTACAACATATTTAAATACAATATAATAATACAAAAATGCAATAGAAAAATCACATATCAAAATTACACAACAAGAAAAAAAGCAATAATCCAAAGGGGAAGGGGGGGTCGGAGCCCACGGCTCAACGACTTAAATAGGATTTAGCAAAGAGCGGGCTCAACAACCATGTCAGAGCCCAACTCCAAGTCCTCAGGATCATCGTCAGAGCAGGGCAACAAAGCGGTGCTGCACATCCAAACTCCCGCGGCCAAGCCAGACCGGGGAGAGGGCTGGGGCAAAGTGGCAGTGGCAGTCAACTTCAGAGTCTTTTGCCAAGCCAGGGGCCCAGGTGTTCGCTCTCCCCCACAGCAAATGCCAGACCGGGGAAGATGGCTGAGGTGAAGGGGAGGCAGGGCCGGAGGGAGGTGGGGCCGCTGGCCACAGGTGACTCCCATCCCGGGCCAATGGTGGGGGTCCAGGAGAGTTGTGGCGAGGCTTGTCAGCTGCTCTTCCGGCGTCCTCTTATCCCTCTGGTCAAGGCAGGGCCGGAAGGAGGCGGGGCCGGTGGCCACAGCTGACTCCTGTCCCGGGCTGATGGCGGGGGCCCGGGAGAGTCATGGTGAAGCTTATGCAGCTAGATTCAAATACCTCACAATGAAGATGCAAGGTAAAGTTTCTGGTTCTCCAGTCA
Source organism: Bradypodion pumilum (assembly GCA_035047305.1). Taxonomy (NCBI): domain Eukaryota; kingdom Metazoa; phylum Chordata; class Lepidosauria; order Squamata; family Chamaeleonidae; genus Bradypodion; species Bradypodion pumilum. Next base: position 329,014,909 of record JAWDJD010000002.1, read on the forward strand.
AGAGATCCTAATATCACTAATTCCACACACCGAGCAAGACCTATGTTTTTCACTCACAACAACCAATTGCAAAAGGTAGGAAACAAAAACCTCTGGATTCCTCTTGCACAATCACTTGATGCTTTCTTCTCAAGTCCAGCCGTAGGCAGGTCAGCCCATTAACTCCTGTGCAACCTCTGAACCAGTCCCCAGCAAAGGCAAATTGAAGTCCCCCAGAACCATCAGCCTAGGGAACTCCAACACCAACGCTGAGATGGCCTCAAGGAGCTCAGGCAGGGAGTCTCTTACCCTGCAAGGAGGCAGGTACAGGAGTAAGAATCCCAGCTGACCCTTAGGGCCCAACCGCAGGAGCAGGGCCTCACAACCCGGGACTTGTGGAGCAGCGGCCCTGACAACTCCCAAGGACTCCCTGGCTACAATGGCGATGCCACCGCCCCTTCCAAGAACACCTGAGGCACCAAGTTTGAGAAATGCTGAATTATACAACTGCATAAAGCTTCCTTTTTAGATTTAGTGAGTTGTGAATACTGGAATATGGTCTGTAGTGTATTGGTAATGTTTATTAATTTATTTATGGATGTCATCTTGGTAGGTATGCTTGTCATGTGACTTTAGTTAGTTGGTAATTTATTGACCACTGTAATTTGTTTTCTATCAATGTTCTCTGATTATTTAATGTTGTCAGTTGCCCAGAGTGGTGCTTGGATCAATTGGGCAGGATACAAATAAAATTAATTAATTCCTTATTTGATTAAATGGTTGATTGATTCTAAACAAACAAACAAACAAAATAATGTAGATGAGGAAGAGGAAGGAGCTTCTGTGTGGTGCTATCTTCTTACCTGCCTCATGTCAGGGGATACTGGGTGGATAGGTCTGTGCAGTCTTTGTGTGGCAAGGTCAGTTTTCTTATTGGCCATGTCTGAGCAAAGGAAAGGGAATGGCCTGTGATGAAATGTGAGTTTGGCAGCAGGTGGTCTGCTTACTTGGAATCAACCAAACCCAAAAGGAGAGGAAGGAAAATTAGGGCTGTGTATATTTCCAGCCAGTCAAACTTTCTGCCTCCTCCTTACCCCAACAGTTCCTTATTTGAACAGATGGGGTCTTCTTCTCTGTCTCTGTAACTGTGTGGTTACCAGCCAGCGGGGCTGAGCCGTCGCAACTGTCAGGCCCCATGCCAGCTGGCACATCCAGGTCTTAATGAAGGTGTCAACCCAATGTGCCTCAGCAGCAAAAAAAGCAAACTCAATGCTAGGGATCATTACGAAGGGTATAGAAAATAAGTCAGCAAATGTCATTTTGCCTCTTTATAAATCTATGGTGAGGCCCCATCTGGAATACTGTGTACAGTTCTGGTCATCATACCTCCAGAAGGATATTATGGAGCTGGAAAAAGTGCAGAGGAGGGCAACCAAAATGATTAGGGGACTGGAACACCTTCCTTACCATCTGAGGCTGCAATGGTTGGGCATCTTCACTCTTGAACGACGGCATCTAAGAGGTGACCTGATTGAAGTTTATAAAATCATGCACAGTGTGGACAAAGTAGATAAGGAAAAACTGTTTCCCCTATTGCACAACACAAGAACTAAGGGGCACTCCATGAAACATTTGGGTACTAGTTCTCAAACAAATAAGAGAAAGTACTTTTTCACCCAGAGGATCACTGGTCTATGGAACTCCCTGCCAGAAGAAGTGGTGACAGCTGTCAGTCTTGACAGCTTTAAGAAAGGATTAGACAAGTTCATGGAGGACAAGGGTATCAATGGCTATGATTATGGATACTTAAGGACAACCTCGGGGTTGGAGAGATAGGCAGGATATCTCTCAATGCCATTTCCAGGGAATCCTAAGCAGGTGAAGGCATCTGCTTGGGAATACCCTGAAGCAAATGGTGAACCACTGTGTGAGACAGAATGCTGGACTGGATGGGCTGCGACCTGTTCCAGCAAGGGTGTTCTTATGTTCTTATATAGTCTGGGAATAACTTTTTGGTGTGGGTGGTAGGCACTGGCAGCATCGGTAATGTCATGTGTAATGAAATCGAGGTCAGGGAGGGACAGAGTAGGGTTGTTGGTGCCAGTCAATGAAGCCCCAGGCCAGCTATGATAATTCATGATGATAATGAATGTCGTAATACAAACTAATGCCTTCCTAGTTCTGATTATGACAATTATTTTTTCTTTCATATTAATTCATTATTTGCTATTGAACAAAACCAGGTTGTGTGAACCTAGAAACCTAAAGAATTTTATCTGAAATCATGAAAGCAAGTCACAGAATACCAAGGTATTGGTTCAAGGAAGTCCTGCAAGTTTGCTTTCACAGAGTTGTTTTTGCTAATGTTAATTTTCCACATCTGTAGACAGTTTTGATGGTCCCAGAAGCAGCTTTGAAAGTTCTGTTGCTATAGGTATTCACATTTTAGTGAATGAACCAGGGATAATCCAAATAATCATGATCAAAGAGTACTGAATCCAATGATAGTCAAAGAATAGTCTGAAGAACTGTCAGAGCCACTGTTAGGGTAAATACAACTTGATACAGATAGGTAACATTCCAGAGGTTTGGAGTAGAGGTTTGTCAAGAACAAATTCTGACAGACTAATCTTATGAAGTGATTTTGTTTCCTGCTTTCACTCTACCTGTGTTTCTATAAATCAAAAAGGTACTACATACACACTGTAAGTCTGCAATACTTTCTCAGCCAAAGGATACTAAAATCAGGAGTGATCTTGGACCTCTTGTTCTTCAGGGGAAAGGAGTATTTCCCATTGATGTCAAGAGTGAGATTTATCAGTTTATTAGATAAAAACTCTACAATGAATGAGCCAAGATGTAGAAAATAAGAGAACTCCTGATAATCAGAGTATTGCAGCTGCATTTTTTCAGAAGAAATCAAGACATACATAAGGATAGTCCAGCAGCTGAAGATCTGAACATGAGCCACATATGACTGTCAACTAGAAAGTCAGAAGAAAGTCAGAGTTGATCTAAAAGGCCAGTGACAGAGAAACTGGCCAAGGTGGACTTCAGAGGTTCACAGGGAAGATTGTAGTTGGTTGGCTTAAACTTTAGGGTGTTGCGGTCAATACTGAGAATCGAGAGGCTTCGTCTGGGAGCTTAAAGTGTGCCAAGCACTCCCAGGAGTAAAAAGCTGAAAGAAACATCCTGAGAAGTAGCAATGTTATTATAAGCCAGACAGAAGTAGATTAGCTAATGGTTGCAAGCATGAGCGAGAAAGATTTCTTTTCACCTACAAAAGAGAAGGTTCAAGTGAGAAGCAACTTACATGTTGGAGACTGGATGGACAAAACAGACCAAAAAAACCCTACCATTTGAAAATAAGCACATTAACCCCTCAAAATTCATGATGAGTAGGATTCAGCTCCTCAATTAGAGTAATACAGGCCAACTATTAGAGGAAGGGAAAAGCCCATGACCTCCAGAGGCATCAGACACAAAAGTTCATCTGCCTCAATCTAATATTATACCTGATGCAATTGATGGAAGCCATAGGCAAAAAGTAGGTGGTACTAACACTCAGATTGAGTGGATCAACATTGTGGTTCCAACAGATTATATGCTTGGATGAGGAAAAGACAACTTTGGTTGTCCTGAAGACCACAATTTCATGTCCAGAACTCATTGCATGCTACATCTGATCCAGAAATGGCCACAAAATCCAATTCTGAAAACAAAACAAAAAACATCATTTTCCAGATCTTTTTATTGAATGAGGAATACATTGAAGATGCCCCACAGATGGCTGGAATACTAAAAACTGGCTAAGGAGACAGTATGGAGCTGCAGACTATACTTCATCTGCCCTTACTTTATAGCATGACCCTGGTGAACAGTTAAGAATTAATCACGAAGATTGGTCCAGGAATAGCAAGAAAAAATTAGAAACATCACTTGCAAAACTGGTAAGGTTTTCCTTAAGAAACCAGGGAAATAGATAAAATCTTAGAAAAACAAACAAGAATGATCAAGCAAAGTGAACCAGCACATTGTTCAGACATGATAAACCAGGGTTCCTGCAATTCCTTAGTTTACTGTGTCATCTAGTCATTGTCACAGACTATGGACAACTGGTCTTGGAACCAGAATTTCCTCTGGGAAATGCTGGAGTTGCAGAGTAATTGTAGTGTTCAACTTTGTTTCTCGGCTATACTCAGTAATGAGCAATCAAGATTCCTTGAATGGAAGCTAATTCAAAATCTTCCTTTTCTTCTTTTACAAGATAACACCTGCCAGCTACTACGAGGACTAGAGAAATAGTGTTGCTGCAATTCATACTGGAAGAGTCAGATATTGATTCTTCAGTCCCTTCAGTCCAAAACCAGGAAAACAGCAACACCCTATAGCCCATCGTTCTACTAGAATGTGAGAGCTCCTCAACATATATATAAACAATTGGCTGTCTGAGGCAACAAGAATATATTTTTTGCCATCCATTCATTTGTTTGCTTTGTGCATATCAGTAGCATCTTGACAAAATACCATGGAATAAAAGCTAAAGGCAATCAGGAGTGTTTAGTCTTTTTAATTGTTTATACAAGTGTTTTGTTAAAACCTTACATGAGACTTTGAGGTGTTAGGAGAGGACATATACATCCCTAAAAAACCCATATACATATATTTTTTTACTTCACAAAGATGAAAAGAAATTCTGGCAAAGGGTAGTTTATTTGCTTTGTATCAGCAAAATCAATTCATTTGAGTCCCTCAAAAGACTACTGGATGCAAATGACTATTGCAAATATAAGAAAGAACATAAAGGGGAAACAAAGGTTTCTTCACATGGGCATTCTCAGAGGATGGCCATTGTTTAAGGATTCTGGGAGGTGTAGTTCAAAAAAAGTAAACTTTCTAAGCTTTGGGCATTCGTTCTATGAATATGCAAGATCTAACAAGATCTTGTGCAGAACAAATTAACACCTATAACTTCTGTAGCCAACTGAAGTTTTTTCACGGAATACCACAAATGTCTGGGCTCACATGCTGTCCACTCGAATCATCCCTCCCATTTTTTACCTTCGATGCTGAAATTGTGATGAGGAAAAGAATGTATAGCGATGAAACTTGTTATGCAGTCTTATTCCCAGTACAGTCATATTTGGAATACAGCTGTGCATTATCTCTGTGTAACCCTCTTCCCCAGCACAGTTCCTCAACAGTCTTGATTAGGGTAGCTGACTCCAGCAGAGGATCAATCAATCAATAACATTGCAAGTCTCCCATCATTAGAAGATGGAATCCCTTAAGCACTGAGAACCCATGATTGGCAAAATAGGAGCTATCACACCTCCCATTACCTTTCAAAATAGCCTGCTTTGTTTTATAATTGTTTGTTGGGATATAAAAGCCCATGATTTCTTTGCAAGTGTGATTGCTTAATCACAAAGATTGGATTGAATCTTGTTTCTAGAAGGCTAATAAAATTCAGTTTCTCCTCATGAGCTTTTTGTAATGTGTAGATTGATCTAGATAGATCAGTTTCTTCTTTTTCTTAGGATATCTGAAGGAGCATGAGTGAGCTTAAGGTCTCTCTCCTCCTCCAGTGAACCTAATTAACCTTGGTGTTTCTCCATTTTTACCAGAGGACTTTGATGAAGCATGTTATCTTTCAGATAAGCAGTTTTAAATGAGGAAGATCAAGCAAAGGAGACATTTCACATGCCATCATTTCAACCAGTCATTTCAGAGAGGATTGCATAAAACTCAAAAATCTATTCATTTGAAAGGACAGTTCATTAGTTCTCATCCTGAAATCATATATTTTTCTATATATCTGTTTTTTTTCCACAGACTTAGTGAACAGGCAAAGGTAGCAACTCAGTTTGACAGATGTTGACATTGTCCAATTATTTTTATTATTGACAGGTTGAATTCTATGCTATTCCGGTTTTGTAAGCTTTAAATGAATGTAGTCACTCAAGAAAGAAAAAGATTGTCAATTTTCATATGGTCTAGGATGCTAATGTGAGAGGACTTGACAAATAATTATAAAATTGTGGAAAGAATGATTGTAGAGAAGTTGGATTAAAAAATACTGGTATTAAACTCATACCAAAAACATACTACGAAATACTTGCTAGAGTCAAGGCTAGCCGAAGAGTATGCAACGTGAAGTGGGAGCTGATTTTGGATGTCATGGGGGGAAAACTATTAATGAATTCATCATTGTAATATTTTTGTTTGACAGGGAGGAGAAGAGGTGCATGTGATATTCACAGGGAGAATACTTTGACAGGCTTTGGCTGTTGTGCATTTTGATGGGTGTTCCATTTGTCTCAGGTAGTAAAATGCCTTGGGATGGGCCTGACTTGTGCACTTCACATTTTCTGCATTTGTGAACAAAACCTGATCTTCAAGCATTGAGGAGCAGTGTGCGTAGGGTTGCATATTCACACGAACATATACATGACAGTTGCCTCCCAAAAATCCATGAAAACAGCCCCTAACTTTGCATTGCTGTAAATTAGACGGAACTCAAAAGACCGGAGAAGTAGCGAAGAATTCCTGATTTTGCTGTTTATAGCACTCAGTAACAGAGGTCATTTCACATCACAGTTCTTTAGTGGTGTAATATGTATTTGGGACAGAAGATGATTTGGGAATGGCCTGTGATACAACTTGGGTTTTACTCTGTCCAATATCACTGAAGCCTTTTTGAGTGGGCAAAAACAACTTTGTTTTAGGACTATATTTGGTATTGTAGAAGTAGTACCAGAGGCATTAGTGGCAAAATAAAAGCCACCTAGTTTTAGTTAACTTCAAGGCTGGTCTGGCCCAAGATGTATTTAAGGATTTGCACCAAGAAAAAAATTGGGACTGCAGTGGCTTAGTGGTTAAGGCGCTGAATTTGAAGACAGGAAGATTTAATACCCGAGTACTCCATGACAAAGTGAGCTCCGGTCTCTGTTCCAGCTCCTGCCAACCTAGCAGTTCGAAAGCAAGAAATTGCAAGTACATAGATAGGTAGCACTTTGGTGGGAAGGTAAACAGCATTCTGTGCACTCTGATGTCTAGGCATGCCTGCCACATGTCCACGGAAATGTCTGCAAATACAGGCAGTGCTGGCTCTTTGGCTATAAACAGAGATGAGTAATGAACCCTAGAGTCAGATATGACTGGCTTTCAAGCAAGGGTAACCTTTACCAAGACAATTGTTGTATTTCTTTCATTTTGTTTTTTTTTTTTTTGCAGAGTTGCGTCTTTAGTTCTCTTTAATTTTGTACTATTGTTTTGTTTGGTGATGTCCTTTCATTTCTACTTAAAAAGAAAAGCTTATTTTAAAACAGTATATGTTTTCCCATTTGTGTTTTCAGACACTTCAAAAGCCCTTTTAAAATCCTTTAAAACTACTCACACAAAAAAAAAACCAAAGGTAAAACAACAGAGAAGTAAACTATTCCAAAAGCAGAAAAGAAGAAAGAAGAAAGAAGAAAACATCCCTCACTCACTCACCCATTAATTCAAAAATAGTAAAACAATGAAAAGTTAGAAAAGAAAAATCAACCGTATGAGTCAGTGACTCCCATTCAGCACAATAGAGCCCCTCTGGACCTGGGGGGTGCAGTAGAGTAAAGGCAAGAAAGCATCCAGCCAACCAAGCACCATCTACCTGACACACAGACTCACCCACTCACCAAAGCAACCAAGAATAGCACAATACTAAACCCAAAAAAGATAGAAATGTCCATACAAACAAGTAGTGCACCAGCACAGTCACAAGTTCCATCCCCGGCCCAGTCACCTGCCAAAGCAAATGAATCTTATTGAAACCTGCATCCTTAACAGAATACAGTAAAACCCTGTATAATGAAAAAACTCAGTTCCATGGTGCTCTTCGCTATACATTCCCCCCCCCCATTATACGGGTCAATATGGGCGATGCACCGTATAATGAAAAAAATGTTCGTTATACGGATCGCTATTGGCGATACCCCATACAACAACAAAAAATTCGTTGTACGGGGTATTGCCAATAGTGATCGGTATAATGAACATTTTTTTCATTGTGCGGTGCATCACAAATAGTGCACAAATGCTTCATTGTACGAGTTTTTCATTTTATGAAGCGTTCGTTATATGGGGTACCACTGTAAATGCATAACCAAACAACATTTTTTAAAAAAAAAATCCAGCAGAAAAGCAAAGCAACCCTACACATGAACAGGAAAGTCACAAAATTAAAAAAAAATACATACACAGCCCCTTCTCCACAAAACCAAGAAAAGCAGGGAAACAAAGAGAAAATTTTCAACCAACCAACCACCACCACCCCCAACCACTTTTCTCTTTCTCCACTACCTCTACATAAGGCCTTCTCTTCACTTATTGGAGTCCAGCAGGCAGGCAGCAGTGAAGATAATCAATGAAAGGAAAGAACTAAAAGAAATGGGGGGGGGCAGAAAAACCAGGGAAGGGGAAAACCAAAAAAATAGTGCCAAGAAGGCAAGCTGGCATAATTCTGTTTGAAGAGAATTTCAAGGAAGGGGAATATTTTAGAGACATTTCTATGGGAGACTGACCTTTTGGATTCTTGTCCTTACCTTCCAGTGTGGGCAAATGTCACGTCTCTTTTAGTATAATCATCTGTGTGGTAACTTTCAGTCTCTTCAGCTTCCTGCAGCTCAGTCAGAGCCTGGGGAAGACACTTAAACTTTCTTCTTTAAGATGTTTTCAGAGGAGGAAATCTGAACCACCAAGGAAGCTGCAGAGAGATGAAGCAATGAAATATGGGAAGAAAGGGAGAGAAAACACAACAACCTTGATTACCTTACAGTGTTATGAGAAAATTAAAAAGGACAGCAAAATAAAATTTAAACAGCCTGAGAAAGGGGGGGGGTCTTTTATAGGAAAGGGAAATACTTTTAAGAAGTCAGAAGTCAAATTTTGGTACAGCTCCAGTTGCTCCTCTTCCCTGGAGCTGGACACAACATGGCCCTTTCTCATTCTTGCTGTGAGATTGGCACAGTATGCTGATGTTGAGCCCCAAATAATTTAAAAGAACTGTTACAGAAGTTCTTCTCCCCCTTAAAGAAATGCAGTGAAATGGCAGCCCCAATTTCTCTGCCCACAAATAGGGCGGGGATTTTCAAGAGGATGGGGGTACAGAGCTAAAGTTTCCAGATGATTTCATTTCCAGACAATGATAAAGCAGAAGAGGTGAATACTTTCAGCATGGATGGGATTTTTCTTTTTGGTTACACTATGCCATTTCTGTAAATCCCTCTGCTAAATTGGGTGTTCTTCCTCCATGTGATGTCAAGAGCACTAAGGAGCACAGTGGATTCACTTTTGTGGCCCAGTTTGATTGACTATCCAGTTGAGGTTGGTCACTTGGTTGGGTCTTTTCCTTTAACGAGTTTGCCTGTGAATGGCAACGTTATATATGCTGCAGGTCTAACTTTCTTTGCTTTGCTTTAGTTTTTAAAGAGTAGACCTAATAATGTTTGTTCATTTTAAAACTCCCCTTGAGAAAACCTACTTTGGGTTGATAACACATCAGAGTTCATGACGTGTTACTTTATTGCCAGAATGACTTATCAAACATCTAGAGCAGGGGTTCCCAACCTGCCTGTGGGAAGGATCCACCCCGTGGTGTCATTTCATGTGGACCCCCACCCCTCCAAGGGCATTCAAGAAACAAAATGGCTGTCCCTTTGAAGCTGTTGGGGCAAAATGGCCACCCCCATCATGCAGGCAGGGCAAAATGGCCATCCGGCCCTCAAAGGTGACTGAGAGAGCGTGACCCGGCCACCGGCTTGAAAAGTTTGGGAACCCTTGATCTAGAGAGAAGGTGAAGTTAGAGAATCAAGAAGCCTCTTTTCACAATTGTCATGTATGCTATTATATTTTCAAGAGATAACTGGTGTAATGATTCAAAGGTTGGATTAGGATGTGGGAAATCCAGGTTCAAGTCTCCACTGAGTCACAAAATCCACTGGGTGGCCATGGGCCAGTTATTTGCAACTTGACTTACTTCACATGGTTGTAGTAAGGATAAAGTGGGAAAGAGGAAAGCCATGAATATAATGAGCTCACTAGATGAAAGGCAGGATATAAAAAAGTAAATGCCTCAGCATAATTTAGCATCTGGTGTTAGATAGAAAGAGTGGCTCATATAAAAGGATGCACAGATGACAAGTTTTCCTTCTCAGTAACTATTTTTAATATGAAAATCCTTCTGTGATCGCAACGGTTCCTGTTATCTGTTCCATATCTATCTCTGCATCTGCTCTTTGGATGCTTGGTGTATTATTCGGGTACCATGCTATATAGCATGATTGACACATCTGATTCTGTGTGCTGGTTTTATTTATATATTCAGTTATAATGTTCAAACATGCAAAAAAAATCTAAACAGGAGTCTTCATTTTTGTTTGAAATGAAGCTATGCATTCTGGCATTTTCTAGCTTAATGAAACAAGACAAAGCTTGCACTTTTCTTTTCCTTTCCTTTCTTTTGTTCTTCTTCTTCTTCTGCTTATTCAGCAGTTTTACTGGTATTATTAACAGCCTAATACTTATTGATTGGCTATTGACCCTAAAATAAATCGAACTTCTCTAAAACTGCAAACACACACTTAACAGGAAATAACTCCCACAAAACTGAGTTATGTTTACTTCTAAGTGGTTTTGTAATAAGATGGTGCCACAAATAAATTAACTGTGCAGCATGTAAAGGCAGGTCAGATCTGAAGCATGATGCCTTTGTGGCCATGTAAGCAACTTCAAAACATACAAAATGACATGACAAATACAGGTAGCTTCTAGTTTTTACAGTGATGAGGAGGTCATTAGACAAAAATGTGCTTTTTGGATAAAAGATCAGACTTACTAGAGAGAAAAAATTCAAAAGAAAAAGGTTCTTTAACGTCACAGTTTAAATACACAATGAAATTATATCATTTTCTACCCCACCCTCAAATCCTAGTATAGAAGAATGTTTAACTACTTTGCAATAATGGTTTCTGTGGTTCAACCTTAAATTTATTCCAAATCCTATTTTTACAAACCTTTATCTCTTTTCCTTCACTTATCTCTTCTGATCTTCAAAAATTAGGATACCACATCCAGAACAAAGGGACTGCATTGGCTTAGTGATTAAGATGCTGAACTTGATGACTGGAAGGTCGGCAGGTCAGCAGTTCAAGACCAGAGTGCTGTATAACAGAGTGAGTTTCTGTCTCTGTCCCAGCTCCTGTCAAACCTAGCAGTTTGAAAGCAAGAAAGTGCAAGCAGATAAATAGGTACCACTTCGGTGGGAAAGTAAACAGCATTCTGTGCACTCCAGTGTCTTAGTCATACCTGCAACGTGTCCACAGAAATGTCTGCAAATGCAGGTAGCACTGCCTCTTTGGCTATAAACAGAGCTGAGCATTGAACCATAGAGTCTGATATGATTGGCTTTCAAGCAAGGGCGACCTTTACCTTTATCCCATCCAGAACAGTTGAGACTTCAGAGCAGAAACTTGCAAAATAGAAGGGAAACCTGCTCATGAATGACCATGTCCAAAGCTGATGGAGTAGGTGTGATTGATGAGAGGGAAAGAGCACCCAAGTGAATGAGAATGAAGAAACACTAGGTTCCTCTAGGCTCAGGGGCTTCTGAGGAAGTTGAATGTTTCTACAGTACTATCAGATTATAATGTAATGCCTTAAAGAAAACCATTATTCAGTCATGTACATGACAAGCAATCAGAAAGAACAGAGAAAATTTTAAGGTTACCTGAGGTGGGGGGGGGAGGAGTAATCTTGTGTTGCCGCAGGAGGCTGTTTTATGTGGAATCAAACTTCTGTCTAGAATGGCAGCAGCTCTCCACGTTTTTACTGATTGATTTGATTTAAATTTTTATCCTGCTTTCTCCCCCTAGTGGAGACTCAAGGTAGCGTACAAAAATGTAAAATCAAATGCACCAATTACGTTTTAACGCCATAATATAAAATGGTTTTTTAAAATCATTTGAAAACTATAATTGGGCAGGATGCAAACACATAAATAAATCAAATTTTAAAAGACTTCTCTATTTCAATTGCCTGCTGACTCCCCCAACAGCTTCTCTAAATAGGCATGCTTTTTTATGTCAGTAGAAGAAAAGGAAGGAAGGAGCCTGCTTGGAAATATTAAAGGTGGAACTTGTGACTGGTTGCATGCAAAGCAAATGCTATGCCCCTGAGCAATGGTACTATCAAAGAAATAGTCCTACATATATTACGGAACACGTCCCATAGCCTTCCAAAAATTGGCTGTACAGTATAATTAAAGTCTGAAAATGAGTGATTGCAACTGCATAGGCAGTGTGGGCTCCAAAAAAATTTACTACCACACTGTGGGTGTGATGTGGTGGCCGTGGCCAGGGGAAAAGCCCTGCATTGCACCCAAATTAGGACTACTTTATTTCAAAACTTGGATGGGCAGGGCCAGCCAGAATTTCTGTTTCCGGTTCTGGCAAACTGGTGCAAACCTGCTGATGCCCACTACTGTGCATAGGTATGTTCAATCTGAGCAGGTGCAGCTCCCCCTGTCGCTTAGTGGTTAAGAAGCTGAGCTAGAGACTGGAAGGTCAGGTTTTGACACCCGAGAGCTGCATATGGAGACATGAAAGGAGCCTCATTCAGGCATCTCCTAAAAATCCTTTCAACCCAGAGTAATTTCTGACACAAAATTATTACTAACTTGAGCAGGTATGGGGAACTGTCCACAGAAAAAGCTGATTTCACTGAGTGCTCCCATGTATTGAACTTGGATACTTGTTTTATACAGCAAGCATCACTAAAACACAAATGCAAATATAATGCATTTATGTTGCGTTCCGGGATCCTCAGCCAGTGAGGATAGAGAAGAGAGAACGAGAGAGAACAAAAGAGAACGAGAGAGAGCGATCTTGTGTTCGCAGTCAGGTACCTCGGATGTTCTCTCTCTAGCACCTCACCTGCTGCTGGATTTATTGACATAATCCAACAAGGGAAGCAGAACTTTACAAGAGAAGCCAAACTTCAAAGACATTCCAATACACAGACGTTCCTAATCAATAATCGCTATCTCACAGTGATATGATCAATGCCCTTCTGGGAAAATCACTAAGGAGGGAAGCTACTCTACATGTAATTACACACAGGATGTATGCTTGATAGAGGAGTATATACTTTTTGGGAGGTTGAGTCACTGGTCATAAAACAGGGGCAATAAGGTTTACAATATCCTGCGTCCCTGGGGCAGTGATGGATACCAACTTTGAAGCCCAGTGACCTGGAGAATTTGTCCTCGCAGGTCAAGAGTCCCAAAGGTTCAGGTGAATCCCAAAAACTTCTCAAAATGCAAGCAGTATGTTGTGCATCTTACACTACAAACCTTTAATTTCTACAGGAAGCACAGAGCCCAATAAATTATTCCTTAGCAGCCTCAGAGAGGAAGCTGCCTTTTACCTCCAGAGCCTGTTTGTGTTTCTTGTCAACTATTATGTTCTCTGGTTAAGAGTGGCTGTTAAAAAAAGATAGGAAAATTCCACAGTAGCAATGAATCTGTTTTGCTCTGGCCAGACAGCTCAGTGCTCCTCTTGTTTTGAACAGGAGGACTTTGCATAGGGGGAAAAAGATATTCAAATTCTTTACTTTCTTCACCAAACATAGTAAGACAAGAAGCCCAATGGGATCACATGGTTCCAAACACCTGGTGGACATGTCAAGCCCAGCCACTCACCACTGCTTTGGCTTGCCTGAAGCCTGGATGCAAGGAAGGTCCCCTCTTTTGGGCTGGGCTGGAAAGCAAACTGTCAGCTTCCTGCCTAACTGAAATGGGCTCCAGTAGAGCAGGGTTTGTGTATCTGAAATCTTGAGTTCAAATAGTTCTTATATTACTAATGCATGCCTAGCCTGGCTTGGGGAGGTTGTCTGTGAGTGGGGCATTTTAAGTTGCATGTCATCTTCCTCCTCTGGCAATGGAGTGTAGGCATGGATCCTACCACTGTGGCGCAGTAATTGAGCAGATGGGGTAATGTGTGATGTTTGTGTATGGGGTAATGTGTGATGCACTGGGAGGAGGCTTCACTTCCTGACTTGTGGGAGAGCTAGGGGCTACTTGGTCCTTTAAAAAGCCCAACAATAATAACTGGTTGTGTCAAGGATTGTAGCTGAGACCTGCTATATGCAACTCTTGAGTTTTGTCAGTGCTGTGCTTGGAAGTGATGTATTTCAAATGACAATGTTACCTGCTATGTGTTGCTTTTTGAGGTAACAAGGGTATAATGTCAGAAGTGCCATGAGTGACATCTAAACTTTTCTTGCTACTTTGAAGAAGCTACTTTTCCTTACCATTTGTTCAAGGACAGCATGAGAAGGAACAAGAGATTAGGGATGCCTTTTGAAGGCTCCTAGCTATCTCAAATCTAGGCCATTGTCTGAGGAAAGGAACTAAAATATAACTGCAAATCATTGAGCGATATAAAAGTTACTAGAAAATATGAGCTACAATGTGTTATTTTCCGAGTATGTGTGTATCACAAGTTAATTTTAAAAGGAATCTTCCAAGTTCTGTGATCAGCAGCTGAGCATATGTTTGTAATACGGGTAATTGGATATATGCCTCCAAGGACATACAAAATATGTGCTCAAACCAAAGCCTTAAATTCAGCTTTGAACTTTTGCAGTTTCAAAATCTGCTGTCTCTGAGCTATCGCTTCTAGTCTTGGCCCGAATTGCTGGTTTTCATCCATCTTTAGTCTGAATTTCTGTTACCGGTATTATTTATTAATAATATTTCCCATCAAGTGCAGGGCAAGGAATGAATAATTTAAGACTGGTCAAGACATAACAAGGAAAATATATGAATCCAGGACAAAATAAAATGGAAGAGAATCCTGAGTAATATGAATTAAATCCCTTCCCTCCTTTTTCAAGGTACCAATAATTGTTCCTGAAATATCACTGTGCTTTTAAAATTGTATGTTTTTTGGGGGGTGAGATTTTTTGGGTCAAATGATTTGTGAATAAAAGAAAAAATAGCCTGAATATGTTGAGCATTAATCTAGGAGTGCAGTTTAAATATCTTTCCACCACATCAATGCAACCAATACTCTACTTGACAAACTTTTATTTGTTTGCTTTTTATTTGTAGACCTTTCTCCCCATGAGAGAACACAAGGCAGTTCACAAGATTAAAACAAGTAAAATTAAAAATACAATAAATAGCACATTAAAACAATTAAACTCTTATAATAATTAAATCAGAGAGCAAAGAAAACAACAAAAAAGACAAAAAAATTGTTGCACCTTAAAGACTAAATCCTGTATTTAAATGTGTGCTTTCGTGGATCAAGTCCACTTCGTCAGACATAAGAGTGAGATCTCATGGCTTCAATTTATACACATCTGGTACAGAGACACACAACGGTTGGCCAGCCTAACAGAAAAGAATCATTGTAGCTTTAGATAATTTAAATAATAATTAAAGTAGATCAAGTAGTTAAACGTTAACTTTAAAATAAACCAACAAGTTTTAAAAAGCTTGTTTAAAAGCATCAAAGAACTCAGTTAAAAGCTTAAAACATCAAAAGCCTTCCTGAAGAGTTGGGCTTTCCCGCTATTATTGAAAAGTTAAAAGGAAGGGGGCCAAACTAATCTTTGGATGGAAAGCATCCCACAACCTGGGAGCTGCCACAAAAAAAGACCCTCTCTTGTGTCCCCTTAAGCATACTTGTGATGGCAATGGGACCGAGAGGATGGGAGATACAGCCCTTCTGATAGTCTAGGTGGCTGTGGGATTTCACTGCCCATGATTTTGTCTATTATGTTAAATCAATATGAGATGTGCTTGGGTGTCTTTCTTATTATGCTGTAGAGGGTATGAATACTTAACATTGGGCACAAATATATGCTTTAATGGAAATATGTCATCCTAACCATATTGTCTGGAGCAATGGCTCCCAATGTGGGGCCCACATCCCACAGGGTAGAGGACTTCAAGTCCCAGAAGCCTAAATTAGTACATTGGCTGATCAGTCCTTTGGGGAATTGATTTAGGCTTCTGGGAATAAAAGTCCCAAAACAAAAGGTTAGGAAACAATGGTCTGGAGTGAGGTACAGATTCACAGTTGAAATCAATCCAATCCCATTGCAACTCAGATCAGTCATATCAGGTTTTCAAACATTACTGTTTGTTACGGTTTTACTGGCTCTGCTTTAGCCGTACATTTTTGTGATTTTGAAAAATTGTCTGTTTTGTTTAGTGATGGCTGCTGCTGTTATCTATTGTTGTAACTACAATTTGATTGTGGTCTTGTTTATTTTTTTAATGAGCTCTTTGTAGCGGCAAGTTCTACACCTAAATGTTAGACTATATAAATAATATAAATAAATGTTAGACTATATAAATAATAGATCAGCAGACTGATTGAGTTGCTGAAACAAAACTGTTACCTACCTTTTAACACAACATAAATGACTATTATTGCTGGAACCTTATAAAAATTCAGATTCCTTGGATCCTTTCAGTTTTAGATTTGGATGCTACAACGATTCATGGAAAAATCAAATGATAAATCACCTTCTTGGTAGAGATAGGTGTAGATTCTGGAGGGTAGAAGGAACTTTACTTTGACTATTCACGTAAGAGGCCTCCTTCATCTATTTAGAATTGTGTTAGAGCACCACTACATGGAGCAGTAAAATGAGCAGACTTCCACTGTCTTGTATTTTCATTAGTCTGTCTGTAGTTTAGTACTCTTAGGATTGCTTTCTTCCACCTCCTTCTTTCTTCCAATTAATTATTTAGCATAATTGTCCTTTTCCCCTTGCCAAGTAGGTGCAACAGAGCTTAAGAGACATTCCATCTGAGTTCCGAAAATAATTTAGTTGTCCTAGGGTCCTCTTGAAACAGCGATTCACTCTGTCACTAGGTAGCCGATACAAAGTCACATTTCTTTTTATGGAGTAGCTAAAATGCTGCTTATGAGCCTCCTGCTGTCATCTAACTGGCCACCATGTAAAACATGTTGCTGAGTTATATTGACCTCCTATTCTTATGTTTTAAAAGAATACAAGGAAGAAGGAAATAGAATATATGACTGAATGTGGAGGAAGGAGGGAAGCATTAAACACAGAATTAAAAGAAAGAAGACTGGCAGAAATGAGAGGCATAGATTGGGCTTGGATACCGTACCATGGATCTGCTCAGCCAGTGACACTTATTTAACATTTGATGCTGCAGATAACAATGTACTTTCCTTCAGGCGCTTCCTCCTTTTCTGGTTCACTCTGCCTTGGCACCATATTATCTGCACACTCAATGGCTTGTCATGCTGTGGAACTAATATTTGCTTCTGACCTCCAAGCAGAAGAATAAAAATAAATTTCCCCTGCCTCTTAGAATTACACAGTTGCAGCTGAGGCTTCTCCAGGAAGAGCCTGGCATGCAAATATATCTTTTAATACTTGCAATTCTAATTAAGTATAGCTATAACCCCTCACTATGGTAAATCCTCTGCACGCTGATGCTGTATATTAATGGTTTTCTTAAATAGCCTGGTGAATCCTCCAGGGAGATTGTTTCTTGTATGCTACGGTCACAACCTTGTTTTCGTCTTAATAAGAAGAACATAAGAAGACCATAAGAACAGCCTTGCTGGAACAGGCCACAGCCCATCCAGTCCAGCATTCTGTCTCACACAGTGGCTCACCATTTGCTTCAGGGTATTCCCAAGCAGATGCCTTCACCTGTTTAGGATTCCCTGGAAATGGCATTGAGAGATATCCTGCCTATCTCTCCAACCCGGAGGTTGTCCTTAGGTATCCATAATTATATCCATTGATACCCTTGTCCACCATGAACTTGTCTAATCCTTTCTTAAAGCTGTCAAGACTGACAGCTGTCACCACTTCTTCTGGCAGGGAGTTCCATAGACCAGTGATCCTCTGGGTGAAAAAGTACTTTCTCTTATTTGTTTGAGAACTAGTACCCAAACGTTTCATGGAGTGCCCCCTACCTCTAGTGTTATGCGATAGGGAAACGTTTTTCCTTATCTACTTTGTCCACACCGTGCATGATTTTATAAACTTCAATCAGGTCACCTCTTAGACGCCGTCGTTCAAGAGTGAAAAACCCCATCTGAGTGATACTTCCATTAAATTAGTTTGTTTTTGTAAAATAATCCTGCCATCAGGTGTTTAGCTTGCAGTGATTCTGGTTTTAAGAGTGAGGTTGCTATAAATTCCTAGAGCATCAAAAAGAGAGAAACATTCTGCCTTTAGGGCACAAGAATTAACCAACAGCTTTTTCATATCTGGAAAATCTGTTATTGTTGTTGTTGCTGATGATGATGATGATGCTGTTGTTGTTGCTCTTGCACTTGCTGTTGTTCAGTTGCACAGTAAAGTCCAACCCTTTGCGACCCCATGGATCACTGCACACCAGGCTCCTCTGTCATCTGCCATCCTCTATAGCCCACCTAGATCTTCGCCCACTACGTCAACGATGCTGTCTAACCATCTCATCCTCTGCTGCCCCTTCTCCTTTTGCCTTTGATCTTTCCCATCATCAGGGCCTTCTCTAGTAAGTCCTCTCTTCTCATTTGGTGGCCAAAGTACTTGTGATTCAGTTTCAGTATTTGTCCTTCCAAGGAGTAGTCAGAGTTGATTTCCTTCAGATTTGACTGATTTGATCTCCTTACAGCCCAGGGGTCTCTCAAGAGTCTCTCCCAACACCACAGTTCAAAGGCATCTATTCTTTTGTGTTCAGCCTTCTTTATGGTTCCAGCTCTTACAAGTAGAACATCTAGTTGAAGCCAAATCATGCATTTCACAGTGACTGCCTCATATTTCTCAGTATTCCCAGACTATTGTAGTGCAATTCTATAGTAATCCCCCTTCTTGATACTGAATTCATACTCCTCTCAGAACTTGAGCAATTTACCTTTTTGCCTACAATTCAGAGAAGCTTCCATCAAGCATCATCAGTGGCTGTGACAGTTGGGAGATTATTTTCCACATCTCTTCTTTCATTTTCCCATTTCTGCTATTCTCCTTGTATTCTCTCTGTCTTTTCCCCCTTTCATGTTCCATCTTCTTGGAGATTATACATTTTAAAGAACATATCAGTAAAGAAAGACTTGGGAATTAGTTTGGTGGCTAGATAGATTTGTGGTCTGGGTGGAGCTAGACTGGGTTGGGAGTTCATTTACAGTCACAGGCAAGCTGCAGAGTCCCAGGGCTCACACACCCTCCTCCTGAAGAAGGGTATAGTAAATACCTAGGTATTCACTACCTAGAAAGCTCTAGAAAGGATCACCATAAATCAGGATTGGCTCGACCTCATGCAATTATTTATTTTTATGATGGTGCAACCATACATACTGTCTATGAGCGTATCATCAAACACTATTCAAAATCATTTTTGATCAATAATTTGTCATTATATTGCATACCCCCTTGTGATACTGTACTTGGTTTGGGAGAAGTTAGTTTTTTGTTGGGTCTGCCGCAGAACACTATTTAATTTGTTCATCTATGAGACTCAAGCCTTGTTCTGCTTTAAAAACCCATCTCTTGATATTTGATTTGCTAATATTATGAAAGGCACTCTGCATAGGTGAAGAGACTTTATCCTTGACTTACTAAAAGCACACAGTTATAGAGGTGTAAATTCTGTTATTCACAACCAGCTCTGGGGCTGAGCAAAGATAAAGTCCAGCAAAATGGAAGTCTTGCCTGGATTGAAGCTCACCAGGATTTCGCATCACTCCACACCATCATTTTCCTCTCTGTTGCTTGACAGAAACAATTCCCTTGTTCATATGGGCACACACAAGTGAAAGGCACAGTTAAAGCACAATTTTTAAGGTTTTTGTAGGGATTTATAAAAATAGCACCTTTGGGCCTCTAGGAGTGCTATTTCTGTTTAAAATAACACTGAGACTCCTACATGCAGAATGATATATATTTTTATTAATAGCACGGTGACTGTAATTGGAACTTTAATATGAAATTTGGAAGCAAAAAGGAGAGGTTTTTACATGCTGAAAGGATTCCGTGGATATACAAAATTATACTTCTTTAAATTAATAGAAAACACCCACACTTTAAAAATAAACAGCCTGTCATGGACCTCATGGGCTTCCAGGTTTCCAGAATACTAGCATCAGTGAGCCCAGAGAGAAGGGAGGCGGGGAAGATGGCCTAGATACAGTGATGGTGAACCTTGGACTTCAATTCCCAGAAGCCAGAGTCCCTGTGAATCCACATGAATGGGTTTACTGGGCTTCTGGGAATTGAAGTCCAAGAACACCTGGAATGCCAAGGTTCACCATCAGAAGCTGGAATTACCAAATGTTGGGAGGCTTGTAACTCACTTCATGTATTGGTATGCCTTAAAATGGGATACCCTGGATTACCATATTTTTCGGACCATAAGACACACTTTTTCCCTAAAAGGGGGGGGGGGGGGATAAGGGTGTGTCTTATAGTCCAAATGCTGTCCTTCTGGGCCCGGAAAAGAAAAGCCAAGCTGTGCAATTGCGGGCAGCCGCACATCGCCAACCAGCCCACCCCTGGCCTCCCCCTTTGAAGCCGGGGAGAAAAAAGCCAAGCCGCAGCAATCCCCAGCCTCCCCCTTTGAGACCAGGGAGAAGAAAAGCCAAGCCACAGCAATTGCAGGTGGCCGCACACCGCCGACCAGCCCACCCACCCCTTTGAGGCCAGAGAGAAAAAAAGCCAAGCTGCAGCAATTGCGGGCGGCCGCACACCACCGACCAACCCAACCCCAGGCTCCCCCTTTGAGGCCGGGGAGAAGAAAAGCCAAGCCACAGCACTTGCAGTGAGGGGCTGACCCGCCAGCAGCACCTGGCTGCAGAAGACCAGCTGACCTGTCAGCAGCTCCCGCAGTGCTTCCCGTGTACCTTTGGGCCGGGCGAGGTGGCGGTGGAGGCTCTTCCTCCTTCTCTTCATCCTCCTCATTTCCCTCATTCCTTCACCTTGAGGGTGCTGAGGCTGGTTCCTGTCCGGCAATGAGGCGCTTTCCCCTCCACACTTCCATGAACCTGCAGCCCAGAAGAGGCACACAGGAAGAGGCGTTCATGAGAGCACTGCAAGTCCCGCCTCCTAGAGTCTCAATAATAAGTTAATAAATATAACATTTTAGTATTTAGTACTATTTGGTTCAGAATATTTTTCAGCCAGCGTGTTGAAAACAAAAGTGCTAATTACCTGTATACCACCCAGAGAATGCACTGAGTGCTATGGGGCAGTATATAAGTGTAATTGTTACTGCTACTTGGGAAGAAAAGTACCTGATATCACCTGTGTTCCAAAATACATGAACCCAGAAACCAACCTTCCCATCATGTCTTAGTTTTAAGGACCACCCCAGGAACCAATACAGTACTGAACCCAGTACTGAACCCAGAAACCAACCTTCCCATCATGTCTTAGTTTTAAGGATCACCCCAGGAACCAATACAGTACTGTATACAAAAATATTGCTGCAGCTATAGAGAGACAGCTTTTTGTTTTGGAGAGTGTGGCTCTCTTCACTCTTTTTTTCTTGTGGCAGCACTGACTGTAGAGATTGGAGATTTAGGCCTTTTAGAAGCCATGCAATGTGGTGGTGGTGGTGAATTATATTGGTACAATTGCTCCACATTGGGAGGAGGACATGACTTGTGTTGGGCTGCTTTGTATTGTAATCAGTATTTTGGATTTCTAATTTGAAATAGAAGTAAAAATGCTGAAGAGTTCAATAATTGATTTAAATTAGTGAACAAAATTTACAATTTAATTAAAGGGATAAATATGGTTGAATGAATTAAAAATAAAATGTTTGTTGTTGTTCAGTCACATAGTTGAATATGACCCTTTGCAACCCCACATACCATTGCACGCCAGGCAACCCTATCCTCCACCATCCTCCTCAACCCACCCAGCTCTGTGCCCATTTCGTCTATAATACCATCTAGCCACCTCATTCTCTGCTCCCCTTCTTCTTTTGCCCTCAACCTTTCCCAACATCAAAGCTTTCTCAAGTGAATCCTCTCTTCTCATTTGATGTCCAAAGTACTTTAGCTTCATCTTCAATATTTGATCTTCCAAGGAACAGTTAGGGTTGATTTCTTTTAAGATCAATCTGTTTGTTCTCTTTGCTGTCCAGGGTACTCTCAAAATTCTCCTCCATCACCACATTTCAAAGGTGTCTGTTCTTCTGCACTCAGCTTTCCTTATGGTCCAGCTCTCACTACCATACATTACTATCGGAAATACCATTGCTTTGTAAAGAATAATTAAATAATAATCATGAATGGGTAGTGGTTGGTGTTTATGGCTTAGTTCATACTAAATTATATTAAAATTGTATCAATAAAATTATTTCTGTATTTGTATCAAAGTGTTGCACAATGAAACAGGGAAAATTCAAAACAAATTAAAATATTAAAATAATTAGACTATTTTTGACCAGAAGTGAGCTACCTTCAGTAGCATTATCTCAACCATTTGCTAGATAGACCATTTGCTATTGTAAACATAGTAGGGCATAAATTGCTTGCATATAGATGCTGAATTGATTGGGTTACTCAATTCACACACAAAAAAATGTCCTTTATCAAAATAGCCCTAATAAGAGATGCAAGGGAGGCATACAACTCTAGGATCATCACAGAATATATTAATCACCAAACAAAGCATTTATATATTTTTCACTATTTAATGGTAGTGATCAGGCAGGTACACTCCCAATTGGATGTCACAACCTATAACACTGCTGGGAAACTTTCACCAGAAGTATCTCTGATAATGGATATGGAAGACATAAAGACGTTTCCTGTAAAAGTAGACAAAAGAATAAAGGACATACTTTTGAGAAATGATGTGTTTCTGTTAAAAGATTAGATAAAAATGTGTGATAAACTTGAACTAAGAGCTGAAGTGTTCAAACAGATGAAATTGAATTGGCTACAAGTAATTTTGGTAAATAAATGGGGGAAGAGATATAAAGATGAGCTTAGTTTACAGAGGGTTAAAACAGAATTTAAAGAGATGATTTGTAAAATAAGAAAAGGAAAAATGGGGATAAAAGGACTAGTAAGTAAAATATATAAAATTTTAAATGATGAAAATTCACAAAATGTTTTGAGAGTGTTATGGGAGGAGGATTTAAATATAAAAATTCCTGAATGACATTGGAAAAACAAATGGAAGAGAAGAATTATGAGAAACCTTTTGATTAGATTAAAAGAACATAATTATAAAATATTATGGAGGTGGTACCTTTACTGTATGGGACCAAAGACAACAGAACAGCCGAAGGGTTGGCTTAACACAGGTTTATTGCATGATGATCCGGTGGAGCATGGGGGTAATGGTGGTGGTACATCTCATTATATACTGAGGACTATACATTTGAATCTTGCAGCACGGTAGCTCATTGGCTACTGTCGGCGTGGCCTCGCCCAGGCACGCCTTACTCTCGCAGTTGTATCTTCTTCCTGCTGAATGCGAGTATCTTCATTCTGCTGAATGCGAGTATCTTCATTCTGCTGAATGCGGAGGCATTTCCCGCGGCTGTCCGTGAATGAGCAATGTGAACCATGTGAGGCTGAACGCTCGCAGCTGCCCCAAGGGGTTGCTTGCTCGCGTTCCTTTCAGCTGAGATACATTGTAATTGTGATGGATACATTTATATCTTGATAGCTTTACAGTACATTGATATGCATACATAACACCCCTCCCCCCTAGGATGGGACGAAGTCCCGCAACCATTGTGGCTTGCCGCACGTGCGCTTGGGGCGTGCTTGCGCCTGACCTAGTACCGGAGAGCCTGTGATCCCTGACTCCGTGGGAGCTTGTCCTGCTACGGGAAACGGGGATTCGTTAGTGGCTCTGTGGGGCGTCCGTGCCTGCCTTGCGCTGGGGGATGGAAATGGAATGAACAGCTGGGACGTGAACCCCTGCCTGTTGCTCTCGGACCCCGGGGACCCTCCTATTGTGAACCGCGGGACCGATGAGGATGCCCTTGTGGTTCTGCTGCCTTCTGTTCCCCGCTCGGGGGACCTTGAGACTGTGGTGGGCGGACTCGCCGTTACCTCCTGTCTTGGGGGTGTCGGTCTCCGGGAAATTGGTGCTATGTTGCATTCTAACTCACAGGGGCTACTGGGACTGGAAGTACCAGGGGCTGAACTGAAACCCCTCTTTTCGCTAGGACGGGTGGGGGACCACTCCGCTAACTCCCCCTGGTACTGTAAATCAAGGTCTAAACTTCTTGGGGAATCTGTGTTTTGGGGATGCTTCCGGGGGCTGTGTGTGAGATCGGGGCTCTTCCTTTCCGCCGCAAACTCCCGCAAAAGATCTCTGAGGATCGATTCCCTTTCCTCCCCCCTTGGTGGGGACCCATGTCCCCCTTTTTCTCCCCCTTGGGTTAAGCGGGTGGGGGAGTACCCTAACGCTGATTCGTTGCTACTCTCGTCTTCGTCCTGCTTTCCGGGGACCCTACGCCTGAGTTGATCCGCGTGCCGCCTCCACAGGAGGCCTGTATTGGTCTCCACGCGGTATGAGACGGGGCCGGTTTGTTCTATTACAATGCCGGGCACCCAGGCTGGTCCCCCGCTGGCGTAGTTCCTGCAATGCACGGGGCGCCTACGCTAAAACTCTTTGAGGAATCCATCTCTACATTTCGCCCTTTGTCTTCTACTCTGGTGGGGTCTAGTCTGGAGATTACCGTGGCCAGCTTCCTGCGCATTAGCAACTCCGCGGGGGAGTACCCTGACGCTAGTGGGGTGACCCTGTACCGTAGCAGGAACTGGCATAGTTGTCGGTCAAGATCTCCGGGGCCCATGCGCCGCAGTGCGTCCTTAGTGGTGTGCACGAGGCGCTCTACTTGGCCGTTGGTGGCCGGGTGGAAAGGGGCGGAGGTGATGTGCCGAATGGCGTTGAGATCCATGAATTCCCTGAACTCGGCGGACGTGAAACAGCTAGCGTTATCGCTGACGAGGGTGTCGGGTAAACCGAACGTGGAAAAGACCCTCCGTTACTGTTTAACTGTGGTGGCCGAGGAGGTGCTCGAGACTGGGATGACCTCCAACCACTTTGAGAACGCGTCCACCACAAGGAGGAAAAGCGTTCCCCTGAACGGCCCTGCAAAGTCTACGTGTACCCGGGACCAGGGCCCCCTCGCTGCATCCCACTCCCTATGTGGCAAGCGAGCCTCTTCTGGCCTGGAGCTTTGGCACGCTTCGCAAGTGCCGACCATGTGCTCAATGTCGGCGTCTAGCTGTGGCCACCAAAAGTAACTGCGGGCTAGAGCCTTAGAGCGGACGATCCCCGGGTGGCTGACGTGCAGCAGCTTAAGCACCCTCGGCCGGAGGGACGTGGGGATCACTACCCGCTGCCCCCACAAAAGGCAACCCCTCTCTAGGGACAACTCTAATTTCTTTTTGAAAAATGTGTCGAATTCCGCTGCTGGGGAAGACACGGGCCACCCTTTCTGTACCCAGGAGCAAACTGTGGCTAACGTTTTGTCCTTGCCGGTCGCTCTGGCGATGTCGGCCGGTACTACTGGAGGGGAGTCTAGGACCTCTATCATTAGAACCTGGTGGTCTCTCTCTTCCTCGCCCACGTGGCAGCAATCCCGGGGAATGGGGGACCTCGACAGGGCATCCGCATGGCTGATCTCCTTCCCGGGCCGGTATACCAACGCGTGCTGATACGCGTTGAGAAAAATGGCCCACCTGAGCATTCTCGGGGACAGGATTTGGGGTGTGGGCTTATCTGCGGTGAAAATGCCTAGCAAGGGCTTATGGTCAGTCACTATGGTGAAGGGGCGGCCATACACAAAATCATGAAATTTCTTTGTCCCCGCAATTATCGCTAATGCTTCCCTGTCTGTCTGGGCGTAGTTTCTCTCCGCTTGGGACAAGGACCTAGAGTAGAACGCTATCGGGGCCTCCCTCCCGTCCTCCAGCACATGGCATAACACCGCCCCCACCCCCACCGGGGATGCATCGCATATCAGGACCACTGGGCGTTTGGGATTGAAGTGGGTCAGTACAGCATCTGATGCCAGGAGTCGCTTCAGGTCATTGAAAGCCTTCTCATGGTCGTCGCCCCACTTCCATGCCTCGTCCTTTTTTAACAATTTGTGTAGTGGTTCCGCCACGGCTGCCTTCCGAGGAAGGAAGGAGTGGTAGAAGTTGAGCAGCCCAAGGAACGACTGCAGCTCGGGCTTGGAGGTGGGGCGAGGGGCCTTTTTGATGGCGGCCACCTTGGATTGGGAGGGCCTTATTCCCTCGGGAGTAATGCGGAACCCTAGGAACTCGACCTCGGTTGCGAAGAAGACGCATTTGTCCTTTCGCAACCGCAACCCCGCCTTTTCGAATTTTTCCAGGACCTTTCCCAACCTTTCTGCCAATTCGGCCCGGCTCCCCCCTGTAATCAATACATCATCAAAGTAGGGTAACACCCCCTCTAGCCCCTTCAGGAGGCGTTCCACGAGTGACTGGAAAATCCCGGGCGCCGAATTCACGCCGAATTGGAGGCGCGATACCTGGAACGCCCCTTTGTGGGTGACTATGGTCTGCGCAGCAGCTGCGGCGGGGGTGACCGGGAGTTGCTGGTAGGCTTGGGCCAGGTCGAGTTTAGCAAAACACCTCCCCCCGTGCAACCTGGCCAACAAGTGGCTGACTACCGGCACCGGATACGCATTAGGGCGGATCGCCTTATTGATGGTGCACTTGTAATCAGCGCATATGCGGACCTCCCCGTTGGCCTTGAGCGCTGTTACAATTGGAGTTTCCCACTCCGCAGAATCAACAGGAACAAGAATCCCCTGGCCCACCAATTTGTCCAACTCCGCCTCTATTTTGTCCTTTAGTGCGAAAGGCACTCTGCGCGGTTTAAGTCTGATTGGACGTACTCCAGGGTCCAGGTCGAAAGTTACTGGGGGGCCCTTGAACTTTCCGAGTCCCTTTTTAAAAACTTCGGGGTGCGCCTCACACACGCTCTGTATTGGATCAGTCCCGGCGGCGTGTACTCCCACGGCGTGCACCCCCCCGATGAACAACCCCAGGGGCTGAAACCATTGAGTCCCGAGGAGGCTGCATTTACCTCCTTTGAGGACGACTAGGGGAAGCGTTGCAGCGCGCTTTTTGAACTGGACCTGGAATTTCCCAACCCCCAGCACCGGGATGCGGTTCCCTTGCACGTCCTTTAGGGTGGCCCTCAACGACTTGAGCTTGGGCCGCACGTGGGGGGCTATCTTTAGGAACTCTCCCTGGGAGATAATGGAGTAAGAAGAACCCGAGTCCACCTCCATCCTAACAGGGGCCCCTTGTATTGCTACCTCAACGAAGTATCGGGGGTGCTCCGTGGATACGCTGAAAACCGGAGCGTCGTCCTCGCTGTCGTCGGAGATGCGTCTGACGCCGTCCCGCTTCCTCGTGGTCCGGGTGCCGTGGTCCTTGGGCCTCGTGGTGCGGTCCTGCCTCGCCGAGCGGTCTGGGGAACTCCTCTTGGCCTCGCGCCGCTTCCGGCAGACCTTGGCGATGTGCCCGCGCCGGCCGCAGTTGTGGCACTCGGCCTTGCGGAACGGGCATTTGGCGTGGGCGCGGGCGGCGCCGCAGCCGTTGCAGCGCCAGCCCTCCTTCTGGACCTTCCGGACGTCCTCGTCGTCGCCGCTCTCCGTGGACGAGTTCGAAACTCGCCGGGCCGCGCGCACCGAGCTCTCTGCCTTGGCGGTTTTTGGTCGCCAGTCCTGGAGCTCTTGCACGCCGGCCGTCGTGGCTTCCGCGGCCTGCGCCATGTCGAGGACCTGTTGCCACGTGGGAGGCGGCTCCTGTTTCATCAGCGCGCGCTGAGTCTCGGTGTCCCTCAGGCCGCAGAGCAGGCAGTCGCGGAGGGTGACTTCTGGGGTCTCCCACTTGCAGGGGCCGGCGGCCAGCCGCAGGGCCGCGGCGAACTCGGCGACCGATTCCCCGGGCGCTTGGACTCGCCTCCAGAACGCGCTTCGAGCGGGAAACATCGCTATCGCGGGCCGGAGGTGGGCGCGCAACACAGCCAGAAGCTCTTTGGCTTTGTAGTCGCTCACCCTCCTCGGCGCGATCAGGTCCACCAGAGTCCTCTTTGTCTCGTGTCCGAGCATGCGGACGAAGATGGCCCTCTTCTTGTCCTCATCCGAGACTTCGAGCTCCACCAGCGCTCCGTTGAAGTCTATCTCAAACAGCTCCAAGTCTCCCGGCTTCCTGATCTCGTAGCCGGCGCATGTCTTGGTCCCGTGGGCAGCCATTGATCCCACCTTCGTCGCC
Source organism: Bradypodion pumilum (assembly GCA_035047305.1). Taxonomy (NCBI): domain Eukaryota; kingdom Metazoa; phylum Chordata; class Lepidosauria; order Squamata; family Chamaeleonidae; genus Bradypodion; species Bradypodion pumilum. The sequence continues at coordinate 329,043,201 of JAWDJD010000002.1, forward strand.
AGTTTACTGTATGGGACCAAAGACAACAGAACAGCCGAAGGGTTGGCTTAACACAGGTTTATTGCATGATGATCCGGTGGAGCATGGGGGTAATGGTGGTGGTACATCTCATTATATACTGAGGACTATACATTTGAATCTTGCAGCATGGTAGCTCATTGGCTACTGTCGGCGTGGCCTCGCCCAGGCACGCCTTACTCTCGCAGTTGTATCTTCTTCCTGCTGAATGCGAGTATCTTCATTCTGCTGAATGCGAGTATCTTCATTCTGCTGAATGCGGAGGCATTTCCCGCGGCTGTCCGTGATTGAGCAATGTGAACCATGTGAGGCTGAACGCTCGCAGCTGCCCCAAGGGGTTGCTTGCTCGCGTTCCTTTCAGCTGAGATACATTGTAATTGTGATGGATACATTTATATCTTGATAGCTTTACAGTACATTGATATGCATACATAACAGTACCTGACTCCAGTTAAATTACATCGAATGGATAACAGCAAAATGAGAAATTGTTGGAGATGTAAAAGCAATCTTGGAACATATGAGCATATATGGTCGAGTTGTAAAGTGATATATGCTTTTTGGAAATTAATTGAGAAAGAAATATCAGAGATTCTTAAAGTTAATTTTAAGCTGGAGTCAAGTATTGCCTTACTGACAGAATTGGATAATATAAATATTAATATAAATAAAAAAGAATTGATATCCATGTTAACTGCTGCAAGATTATGTATAGCAAGAAAATTGAAAAGTGACCTAGCATTTAAACTGGATGAATGGTATAAGGAAATGTGGGAAATTGCTTTGAATGACAAATTGACATGTGAATTGAATGTGAAGAAAGGAATTTCGAAAGAGAACAAGTTTTGGGACATATGGAGGCCGTTTGTGGAGCATGTTTTAATATGGGATAAAGGAGACAAACCAGTACCTCAGCATATGAATTTTGGAAAGATTAAATCAGAAATTTGATCCTCATGGCTTGTATATGTCGCTGGGTGTTATTATTTTGTAATATAAAAGAATGAACCTTATAAATTTTTGGAATGTTAAATATATAATAAAAAATAATGAAATAATGGAAAAAAGGGGAAAAGGGAAAAACAACCTATAACACTGCATCACACACAAAAAATCACACAAAAAATCAAGTGTGCTGAATCCAAATCTAAAGTGATTCTGCCTAGGACGTCAGGATCTTAAGTTAGCAAATCTCACCATCTTTGTTAGGTTTTTGCGGGGTATATTTGCCACAAATGTAGCAAAAATTGTCCAATTTATTAACATAGCTGCACCAACTCATCTTTAGCTCAAAACAAACTCACTATGCCCTAGCTGTACTATCCAATATGATGGTTTCACATTAGAGACAAGCCCTTGGTCCATCTCGTCTTATATACATATTTCTGACGTCAGCTCACTGACTTGCCCAGACATGCTTGGCCACTGCTGGAACATGAATGCCACCAGGGGATGCAATTCAGCTGAGGTGGCAGCAGGCATAGTGGTAGCTGCAACTGTTATAATGTTCCCATGTAAAAATACATTACCCAATTACCGACCATTTGAACAGCTATAGCACATCTTAAAATCTGTACATGATAGGCAAATTCTGAGTTCAGATTTGGACTCAGCATACTTGATATCATGTAACATTTGTGATTACATGTGTTATACCCAGCAGCAAAATGGTTGTTGTGCAGTGTAATTGGTTTGTGACTCATTTTAGCCCTAAGGTTGAAGCCACCTGTAGGGACCTTGACTCCTATGTTGACACAGTCAATTAACATGAGATGTTCAGTGCACCATCTTGTCCTGGTTTATAGGATCAATTTCAGCTGGTAACATTGGAAACCACGGCCATAAAGCAACCATTTCCCCTCTTGATTCTTGACCCTTTTGACTAGTGAAAGCAGCCAATGAAGTGGTGGTGGAATGAGCCATTCAGATCATTAATTGCTTGCTATAGGCTATCTTTTTGCTGTCCTGCTTGAAGGAGATGATCATTTGGCCCATTCAGAAGAAACTGAGGTTAGCGATGGTTAAACTGCTGTACTGCAGCCAAAATGTTGTGAGTTCAGTCCTGATGGGGAGCAAGGTGGACTCCGCCTTCCATCCTTCCAAGGTCGATAAAATGAGTGTTTCCCCCAACTCAGCATGTTGGAGGCAAAATGCTAATTAACTTATGAACTGCCCAGAGAATGCATTAAGCCCTATGGGGTGGTATATAAGTGTGATTACTATTGCTATTAGTGGCCAATGATTTAAATAACTATATTCCAGTCACTAACATTCCATTCTTGGGCAAAGTAGTTGACAACAGTTGAAGATGTTTCTGGAGGAGATAGACTTCCTTGATCTTTTCCAGTCATGTTTCAGCTTGTTCTTTGGTACTGAGACAGCACTTGTTACACTCCTGAGAGAATTTGAAAGGTACTCTTGGATGTCTCAGTAGCCTCCAGTACTGTCAACCATGGTATCCTCCTGGACAGGTTGTCAGGGCTTAGGATCAGGGACTCAGCTTTGACCTGGTTCCGGTCCTTTTGTGGTGACTGTGTCCAGTTGGTGCGGGTGGGAGAGGTGGTGTCAGACCTTTGGGACCAGCAGTATGGGTTCCACAGGGTTCAGCCATTCCTTCTATGCTGTTTAGCATAAGGATGCTGGGCAAGGTCATTTGGAGATTTGGGGTTTGTTATCATCAGTACACTGATGATACACAATACTATACAGTGGTACCTTGGATAAAGTCCAATTCGGATAAAGTCATGGTTTTCATGCACACATGATGCATCACATAAAGTCCAAAACCGCTTAAAAATGGACGTTATCTGAGGTATTTGGTATAGGAACCTCGGATAAAGTCCATTTTTGGATGTTATCCGATGCATCGCCCATTTGATTCAGATAAAGTCCAAAATCAGATAAAGTCCAAACTTGTGGAACAGAGTTTGGACTTTATCCAAGGTCCTACTGTATCTCCTTTTCTACCTCAGCAGCAGAGGTTGTTCAGTCCTAGAGCAATGACTGGAAGCATTTGGGCTCTGGATGAGGTAGAATAAGCTGAAGTTGAAACCTGACATTGTGTAAAACTTAATTGGTTAGGGCTTCTCCTAAACAGTAGAGTGGAAACCTCTCTAGGCTAGGCAATACAATTTTACCTCCTAGGGATAAGGTATAAAATCTGGAAATCCCCCTGAACCAAACTCTGACTAGGGAACAACAAGTTTCTGCCAGTGTTAGAGCTGCATTTTATCAACTGCAGTAGATTGCCTAGCTCCATTGGTATCTGGTTGGGAGATACTTGACGGCATTGGTCTATGCATTGGTAATCTCTAAGATCAATTACTGTAATCCTCTTTACCTGGGGCTTCCCTCCTCATTGGTTTGGAAACTTCAGTGGATCCAGAAGGAAGTGGCCAGACTTCTCACAGGCACTCAAAAATGTGGTCATAATTCCCCTGTGCTGGACCACTTCTATTAGATGCCCATTGCATTCCATGCCAAATTCAAATTTTTTAGTGTTTACTTACTGTAAGAGGACTGCAGTGGCTCAAGTGGCTAAAACGTTGATTGGAAGGTGGGAGGTCAGCAGTTCAATTCCTCAGTACTGCAGGACGTAATGAGCTCCTGTCTTTGTCCCAGCTCCTGCCAACCTAGCAGTTTGAAAGCAAGAAATTGCAAATAGATAAATAGGGACCACTTCGGTGGGAAGGTAAATGGTGTTCCGTGAGCTCTGGTGTCTAGTTATGCTTGCCACATGACCACAGAAATATCTGCAGAAGCAGACAGCACTGGTTCTTTGGCTTTGAAACAGAGATGAGCACTGAACCTTAGAGTCAAATACAACTGGCTTTCAAGCAAGTGAAACCTTTACCTTTACTTACTGTAAGAATAACAAAGCCCATTATCCCACTACTGTAAGGCTTGTTCCACCTGACAGAGACCTGCACCCATCCAGGATCCCAGCATAAAACCTGTACATGTGGTGTTTCTCCAGGCTAGAGAAATTTATGATAGGTTTCAATCACTGACTGTTTATGCTTACAAACCAACCAGATCAGGTAGGAAATAGCAATGTAAGTTAGGTAGCAATATGTAGTGTTGCCAATAAAGAAATAAAGGAACTGGAAATTTCCCACCAGTTTATGCTCCATATCAAAATTACAACTTCTTCCGTAATAAATCAGCTTTTATTTGAAGGAAAAATAGATCAAAGTTCAGGATCACAAAAATAGACACAAAAATAGAAAAGGAACATTTGTACATTTCCCCTTTTACTGGATAAAATAAGAAAGGCATATCTTAACCTATAAATCCAAGGGTTAACCGTTGGAACTGGCTATAGGTTGCTATACCTCGCCCTACTTGCCTGCACTCACCCTTCGTGCACACGGCCGATCTGGGTACGCAGGTCAACGAAGGATTGAAAAAACCGGCAGTGGGGCAACAGCCCCACAAATGCGAAGAAAGGGAAACAACTTCACTTCCCAACATTCCTTGCGCCGCACCGCGCCAGAGCCAATCAGGCTGAGAGGCTCTCGCACGGGGCAGCGTTCGGAAACGCGCCGCAGCCAATCAAAATAAAACCATTTTAAAAAAACGCAGCACAAACAGAAAGCACCAACCCATTACTACAAGCCCCAGCGTCCTGCGCGCCATGAGCACGCAGAACGCTGAGGAAAACGGCGCCCGAAAAATTAAAAAGAAAAACAACTCACCGCGTCACAGCAAACACACACCAGCCGGCTTTCTATCCCTCACCCACGGCGCCTGAAGGACCCGACTGGAGTTTCCCCTTTAATATCAGTGGGTGGGGGTTGCGATCCCCCTCTCCGCTTGCTCCCCTGGGGTTGGGAGGTTTGTGGGAACAAAAGGGGAATGTTTCCCAAACCCTTCTGGACTCAGGACACCAGGGAGAGGGGATCGATTCCCACCCCCCTCCTTAAAAAAACTCCGTCTTTTCTACTCTTTAAAAACGGAGTTGTTTTAAGGAGGGGGGGAGGGAATCGATCCACTGTGCCTGGTCTACTGGGTCCAGAAGAGTTGGGGGGACATACCTCTTTTGTCCCCACAAACCTCCCAACCCCAGGGGAGCAAGCGGAGAGGGGGGTCGCAAGCCCCACCCACTGATATTAAAGGGGAAACCCCGATCTACTTTCACAACTACACACAAAAAGCACCATAAAACAATAAAGCCCCCCTCCCCACCACCTAACCCACCCTTCCTAACCCCCAACGACCATGCCCCCCTCCCCACCACCTAGCCCACCCTTCCTAACCCCCAACGACCATGCCCCCCTCCCCACCACCTAGCCCAACCTTCCTAACCCCCAACGACCATGCCCCCCTCCCCACCACCTAGCCCACCCTTCCTAACCCCCAACGACCATGCCCCCCTCCCCACTACCTAGCCCACCCTTCCTAACCCCCAACGACCATGCCCCCCTCCCCACCACCTAGGCCAACCTTCCTAACCCCCAACGACCATGCCCCCTCCCCACCACCTAGCCCAACCTTCCTAACCCCCAATGACCATGCCCCCCTCCCCACCACCTAGCCCACCCTTCCTAACCCCCAACGACCATGCCCCCCTCCCCACCACCTAGCCCACCCTTCCTAACCCCCAACGACCATGCCCCCTCCCCACCACCTAGCCCAACCTTCCTAACCCCCAACGACCATGCCCCCCTCCCCACCACCTAGCCCACCCTTCCTAACCCCCAACGACCATGCCCCCCTCCCCACCACCTAACCCACCCTTACTAACCCCCAACGACCATGCCCCCCTCCCCACCACCTAGCCCACCCTTCCTAACCCCCAACGACCATGCCCCCTCCCCACCACCTAGCCCACCCTTCCTAACCCCCAACGACCATGCCCTCCTCCCCACCACCTAGCCCAACCTTCCTAACCCCCAACGACCATGCCCCCCTCCCCACCACCTAGCCCACCCTTCCTAACCCCCAACGACCATGCCCCCCTCCCCACCACCTAACCCACCCTTACTAACCCCCAACGACCATGCCCCCCTCCCCACCACCTAGCCCACCCTTCCTAACCCCCAACGACCATGCCCTCCTCCCCACCACCTAGCCCACCCTTCCAAACCCCCAATGACCATGTACCTTCCCCACCACCAAACAAATAATTTTTTGAAAATTACTAAAAACACTCAAACACAGCCAAAAATACACAAAAACAAAAACACCAAAAACAATACAAAGTAAACAAAGATACAATCAAAAACAAAACAAACAGACAAAAAATACGAACTCCAACCCCCCCCCCCGCCCACACACACACACACAAAAGAAAAAAAACAAGCAAACTTACCAAAACACGTGCTACCTCCACCAGGACTGGAAAAGAAATGAATACAGAAAGACCCTACTTACCAGAAGAAGCTCCACCCAGAGGCCAGGAGAGAAACAAAAGTCAAAATACAATAACCCCTACCAGCACCACCTGCTGGCCACAATAGTAAAAACAATTCAAAAACACACAACAGCCCCAAACAAAACAGAAACTCACAATTTTACACAAAAGGTCACACCAAAAAAAACAAGTAAAAAAAATTGCACTAAACACACTTTCACACAAATCACAAATATATGTCCATAAAATACAATAGAAACTTTTAAAAATCCTGTGCTGAGTTATTATATCATACTTTCTTCTTTTATTAATCCTCAAAAAAAAGCAGATCACAGTTAATAACAGCCAAGCCAAACAAATTTAACATAAATAAACATTTAAAAAATTAAAATTACAGACTAAGCAATTTTTTAAAAAAAACAACACAATTTAACCTTCCAACACAATGTAACACTATTGCAAAAAAAAAAATTGGCTCATTTTTAATTAAAAAACACGGGGGGAAAAGCCCGGCAACACCGGGCAACCCTTGCTAGTCTATTTATATTTTCTGGCATAGCCAGGTAACAAAATCAAGATCACATATTTCTACTGTTCTACTCACAAGCAAGTGTAGGTAATTCTTGTCTCCACCTGCTATTGGAACATGGACACTAATATCATGGTGTTTCTTCTACAACATTCTAAGATAACCAAACCCATTTTTTCATATTTCATTCCACTCTTCCTGTCTGTTATCCATTAAGACTTCACTTTCAATGTTCATCATACCTACTTCTATTCCAACAATTTCAGCTTATTTTAAATTTCAATAGCAAAGGAATTCCCACCTGGCTTTGAAGGACACATTCCCAGACTTTCTTCACCCCCACCCACCCCCCACCCATCCCACCCCACTCAGGGAGCAAAGAACTATAGTGACCATCTTAAATCACTAAAACCAAAAGCTCAATTTTGATTCATTACATGCTCCCTCTTCAGAAGATAAAAATATTTCACCATAAACTGCCCTTAATCATGGCATCTGAACTGGCTCTCCCATATGTAGGTTCGGTTGATGATGACATGGTAATATTAAGTTAATGAAACTCAAGGAAGAATTCTGTATGGTAGCTGTGTCAGAAATGGCAGAAGGTTACCGACTGTCATTCAGGCAGAAAATATTGATAGCTCTTTGACATACGCTGTTTGCGTTTAGCTTGACTGATGAAAAGCTGCTGTGTACAGACATGAATCAGTGTGACACATCTGGCACCTGCCACTTTATCATCTCTACCTCCCTTGTATATCCAAAGAAACCCAAGTCTGTATGTGTCTTCCAGTACACCTTGGAAATCTGTGAAGAAAATGAAATTGCTAAGAATCCTGTAGTACAGGAGTTCTCAACTTTTTTAAACCGGAGGCTGGGTTACACTCTGCTTCGGGGGCAGGATGGCCATTTTGCCCTTTCTCTACCACATGGCACTTCCTGGTGTGGTGGAGGCAGTGGGGGGGCCACATGAAATGGTGCCGTGGGTCACAGGTTTAGAATCCCTGATCTAGTATGTCCAGCTGGGCTATATTCAAATCTATACCTATATATCCAAGGGTTAACCATTGGAACTTGCTATAAGTTTCTGCACCCATCCATCCTATCCCGTACTGAGCCTCCTGCACTCACATGAACCCAGAGGTTACTGCAGGGTTGAGAAAGGCACCAGTGGGGCAAGAGCCCCATGAATGCGAAAAAAGGAAAAGAACTTCACTTCCCAACGTTCTCTGCGCCGCGCCACAGCCAATCAGGCTGAGAGGTATGAGCAAAAAGAACGTTGAGAAATGCGGCGCAGCCAATTAAAATCGAGCTGTAGGAAAAAACCGCCACATGAATGCAAACCAAAAAGGAAAACTACAAGTCCCAGCGTCCTGCATGCTGTGAGCAAGCAGAACGCTGAGAAAGCCAGCGCGCAAAAAATAAAATTACAAAACGCAATGGGAGTGCAAGTTCCCAGCAGATGGACGCAGTGCTTCACAGCCTCGCAAAACAAAAAAGCCGCAAAACTCCACCGCGAGACACCCACCAGCCTTCTTTCCCGGAGCAACGGGGAGAAGAGGGACTCCCTTTCCTCCACGCTACCCCGCCAAAGACATGGCAAGGAAAGTTGAGCCGGGGTGGGGGAAAAAACCAAAAACAGGCAGCAGTTCATCAGGGGAAGCACCCTCCCTGGCGGATGACTGGCTGCTGCCTTTGTACTACCGACAGAGGTAATACAAAAGCAGCAGCCAGCAATCCGCAAGGAAGAGCACCACCCCTTACGGATCGCTGCCTGCCAATCTCCGGTTAGGTAAGCCGGGAGAGAAAGGAGACAGAGAGGAGAGAACCATCATCAGGCAGAGATAGCTCTTCTCTGCCTTCTCTCCCCCAACCTACCTAATGAACCTTACCAGCCAGTGGAAGAATGGGCTGACTGCCGGCTCCTCCTTTTCCCCCACTGCTGCATCGAAACCAAAATTCGAGGCAGCAATTGGGAAAAGAGAAACCGACAGGCAGCCCGTTCTTCACGCAAACCTACACACCAACAACAAACACCAAAATTAATAAACATCAATAAAACAAAAATAAATAAATTATTTTAAAAACCATTAATAAACAAAAAGTAAACCACAAAATACGCAAACAAAAACATCCACAATACCACAAAAGCACAGGCAAAACACCTAACTACAACACAAAAATACCTAACTCTAACAACACAACAACCACAAATAACACCAATAAACAACAACAAAATAACAAAAATAAACAACACCAGAAATAAAGAATCCAATTACACAAATCTAAAGCCTAACCAAAACAAAAAAGAACAAACAGAAACACCTCCCAGCCCACCACCACAAAAACAAAACAAAGAAAAATCCCAGAAGAAAGAAAATCAGAGAACTCACCAGCACGTCCTCCCTCCACGAGATCCGAACAGAAATGAAGAAACAAAGACTACTTACCGGAAGAAGCCCCACCTAGAGGCCAGGAGAGAAAAAACATGTGAAATGAAAACAAAACCACTTATAGCCCCACCTGCAGGGCAGAATAGTAAAAACAACTCAAAAACAATAAAGCCCCACCTAGAGGCAACAAGTGCAAAAACAAGTCAAACAAATAACAATACATCAAAAGTTTCCACAAGTAACAAAAATATGTTACATAAATAAAATAAAAATTTTATAGCATCCTCTGTTGATTTTTAACTCAAAAACACCACCACCACCACCACCACCACCACCCAAAAAAGCGAAACACAATTTAAAACAGCCTGGCATCGCCATGCAAACTATGCTAGTGAATAAATAAATAAATAAATATTATCTAAGGATTTATGTCAACATAACTGCATCAACCATGGGAGAAAATTGCCCCTAATTACTGAGTTGCCACATGCATTCTGGTGGGATACCTCATTTTCTACTGACATGCAATGAGGAATGTGAGTAGCAATTCATTATTTAGGGGCAATTTGCCATCATGATTTATGCAGTTATGCTGATGTAACCTCTCAGTAGCGTGTCTCTTAAATCTGTGTTTCTTCAGTTTGTAAATCAGTCTGATTAGATAATCAGATTAATTTTAGCTAATGTTTATTCGAAGGTACATAAGGAAACACACACCATGCCTTACCAAAATGTGTATATTGGCGACTAGAGCTGTATCTATGATTGCCTACATGCCTCCAAAATTCTCATGGTGACTGAACCTAAATTCCTTCCAAAGGACATGTTTTCAAGGGAAGTGCTTAGCACTCTGTCATAAGCAGTAGCCCATGGATTACCCATTATAACGTTAATCCTTTTATTAAAATATGCAGATGATATGTGAGCAATAGAAGGACTTTTTTGTGTCTCTTCACCTCTGAACAGCATATGGATTGCCTTCCTCGGCAAGGTTAGTCTGGTCCCTATTTTGGTGTAATTTTGTTATTGTGATGAGAACCTTTTTCATTTACAGTATTTAGGCTTTGAAATCTGTTCCTGCTTAAATTCTTTTTTGAGTAGAGCCTACAAATATTCTGAGAATGTAAGCTAAAACTACAGATCAGTGGTAAGGCTGCATGTATGTTCTGGCACCTTTGCCTTCAGTACATCTCCACCTCCTCTGGAGAGATCAGCCTAGAACTTGATCAGCCAGAAATGAATGAGAAAAGGCTGCAGTTCAGCACAATGGCTGCTTTCATGGGTTACATGCCTGCTCACCATCCATCTGTAATACTCTCTGTCCTCTTCTGCTGCTGGAGAAAAGAGCTTAGATCCTATGCTGCCAAATAATAGGATACAGAAAAGACAGACCTCACACTAAATCATACCTGTCTGTGCATTTTAAGCATGAGTGGGTTTGAGATCCATTCCCTGGCAATTTATTAATATAAATTTTTATATAAATACAAACACTGATTTTGTCTAATATGCCTGCATCAGCTTTGTACTGTACTTTTAAATGTTTCTCTTTGTCAATCTTTGCTCTTTCTTTGTTTGTCTTCTCAGTAATGTGGGGCAATTTTTTAGAGAAAAGCAAATTTGCATAACAAGCATTGTGCTTTTTTGCATAAACAAACAGAAGTGGTAAAAACCCACCACTTCGTCTCCATGTCCAGAAGAAAAAAATCATCTATTTAAATTCTGCCTCTCTTGGCACTGTTCAAAGGCATAGGACAAGAGCTAGGGGAGAAAAGTTGGCAGCCTTAATAAAGAGAGAGAAGCTAGAAACAACATTTAATATTTTTGGAACACAAAAGAGTTAGTGGCTCTGCAGACGGCCATTTGCTCTCAAGTCTCCAGATTGATTTCAGCCTCCATAGCTTGACAGTATTGAAGGACAGATGGAGAAAGAGAGATTAGAAATGACAATCTGATAATGCATGCATACCTGTCAAGTTGCAGCGATGAAAATAAGGGAAGGTTTCCGGGCGCCACCGCACACATGTGCAGTAACCCACTCGTGCATGTGCAGTAATCCCTTCGTTCATGCACAGTAAGCCGTTTGCACATGCACGCATGCGCAGAAACCCTTTGTGCAGGCGCAGGAAACCCCTTCATGCATGCACACATGCACAGTAACCCCTTTCCTGGTTGTTCCAATTATGGGATGGCAGCGGGAAAGAGGAGGAAAGATCGGTGAATAATGGGAAATCCTGGCCAAAACGGGATACTTTACAGGTATGAATGCATGGCACAAAGCAGATGAGGTGTTTCTCTAGCTTTCTTCACAGGTGTCTTATACACCTTCTTCTGTATTAAGTGTCTTTCATATCCAGTAACAAAACCCATCGGAAGAAGAATACTATGCCAATATATGAAATGAAACTCTACCTCCCAGTCAAGTAGAATGATATGCCAAGGTTTACATTGGCCACTGCTCCTTTCTCAATACAATGATACCTCATACAACGTCCAAACTTGGTTCCACAAGTGGACTTTATACGGATTTGGACTTTGTATGAGGCATGCAAAATCCTAGCCGCGATGCCTCATACAATGTCCAAATCCTTGCCGCGATGCCTCGTACAACGTTGTTTCCATAGAGATACATTGTACTGTAACAGCACAGACTTCAGGGCAAAGTCAAGGAAACAGACAGGAATCTGATAGAACTTTAAGAAATCATTGTCTATAGGCTAAATACATTACGAAAACATGTCAAACAACCCTGATTTTAGGGGACAAACCATACAACAAGATTTTAACTTTTGAAAACTTTATGAAGTGCAGATTTAAAAGTTAACATGTCCCATCATGCAGCGCAGTGTTAATCTGCAGCCATGCAGCCGATCATCCATTTTATACAAGCTACTATAAACAATTACTGGATGGAAGCAAGGACAAAATGGATGCCAACATGTCCCATCATGCAGCACAGTGTTAATCAGCGAAATAGCAGCAAACACCAAACAATTAAAATCGTGCTCAAAACCACTCCTAAACACTCTTCGCCTCGTGCAAAACCCACAAGAGCAATGCATGCATGCATCCTGCCTTTTATACTGCCCAGGCACAATGCAACCTGGGAAAAACCCCAATTCCTCATACAAAGTTACAGCGACTTTGTATGAGGCAACTTTTTTCAAAGGCAATATTGTATGAATTCGATGTTGTACGAAGTGGACTTTGTATGAGGTATTACTGTATATTTCACATGGCTGGCCACACCTTGTAATTTAAGCCCCTGCCCTGTCAGTCATCCCATTGAGCCATTCAAGAGGTATAACAGTTGGCAGAAAAGGAGTTAATGAAAGCAAGCAAGGGGTTTATTAGTGTTTGGCTTTGTAAAGCATTTTGCTTTCCCTTTTGGCAAGCCCAGGACATAACACCTGCATTTGACAGTGAACTGCTGTGAATTAGAGTTTTTTCATACTGCTTTTAAACAGACAAGCTGGTGAACTACTTTAGTATGCACTGCTTCTGGCTTTTTGTGACTTTGTGTTACTGTCTCAGCCTTCTGGTAGCTGAGTTCTGTTGTGGGCTATGTTAATGTGTGTCACATGTATTCCAACGAGCAACCTGGACGAAAGTACACCCTTTTCACGACCATACTTCTCCTTTACATGGTTGTTTACATGGCTGTACACTTTGCCTGCGAAGCCTTGCCTTCATCACACCACAGCTATGGGGCTGCAGTGGCTCAGTGGTTAAGAAGCTTACCTTGTTAGCTGGAAGGCTGGCAAGTCAGCAGTTTGAAACCCGGATGCGTCGTCTCTGCCCCAGCTCTTGGGGGCATGAATGGAGCCTCATTTGGGTATTCCCTGAGTGGAGTTTCTTCTGCAAAAATCCCTTCAACCCAGAATAATTTCTGACACAAAATTATTTATTACCACAGCTATGTCCTGCAATTTCTGAGAATGCTTCCCCTTGGTCCTGATGTGCCTTCCATAATTACAATACAATAACACATTCTAGGAAATGACATGTAAACCATGAATAACCCTGGGAACAAAACTCAAGACCATAAGGCCATGTCTTGGCTTCAGGTACATTTGGCACGCTGCTTCCCTGATGCCAATACAGTGGTACCTCATACAATGATTTTAATCTGTTCCACAGGGCTCATTGTTGTATGAAACAATTGCTATATGATGCATGCATCATAAAGCGATTTTTCCTATGGGATGCATCGTACTATTATTATTATTATTATTATTATTATTATTATTATTATTATTATTATTATTATTATTATTATTATTATTATTATTATTATTATTATCATTTTGCTAAGTGGTTTTTCTCATTTAAAAAATGTGGTACGATTTTTTCCATAGGAAAAATTGTTATGCAGGACGCCATCCCCCCCCCCAAACAACAACAACAATACCTAATTGTTATGCGATTTCATTGCTATACAGGGTGATTGTTGTATGAGGTTCCACTGATATTTTATTATTGCCATGAACCATCACAAGCCCCCCCCCCCCCATTCCCTTCTGGGCTACTTCAGCATAAAGAAAATGAGTTTGTCGAAAGTCACAACACACATCCAAGAGGCTGTGAAGATATGATAGTCAGAGATATGACTACCTGCTGAGTTCCTTAACCCAACATTTCAGGAGTGGCACACCCTCACCTCAAACATACGCTTACCTGTATGTGTGTGCAGGGGTGTGCTGGGCACCTTGGGAGGGTGGTGGATACGGAGTGATGGGACCGTCTATTGGGGGGATTGAGGGGGAGACATCCCATAAATTCCTGTTAACTCCAGCGCCCACTCAAAATCTCCCAGACTGACTCACCAAATAGAGGCAGTAGGCAAGAATTTAAGAACAGGTTATGCAAAAATTATATCTCACATTTAATTAGGAACAATTCTTCCTTAATTAAACAAAAACTCTCATTGCCCAGGAAGAAAAGAGGTGGTTATAACTTTTTCAAGTTAAGATCCTTTAGTGTTCAGGGAATGAAGAAGCAGATGAGTGAAGTAGTGAAATTCAGCTCTAGATTAGTGGGGTTTGAACACGGTTTGGATGGGGCAAAACTCAGACTTATATACACTATAAACAGTAACAGTAACAATAATACAACAAGCCCATTGGCTAACAGAGTGTGCACATTTTTGATCCACTTATTTGCATAAGAATAGATACATGAGAAAAGATACATTCCGCTCCTGTCAGAAAACACAGTTAACATACATAACATTCTTCCCCCCTAGGTAAAAACAAAATCCTTTAACCAGGATGGCGGTCTAGTTTCCCTTCTGGGTTGGACGCTTAGCTGAGCTGGCTCAGGGGCTCGTAGGATGGGCGACCCGACTGGAGTGAGGGATTGACTAGAGGGGGAAGATTGTAAACCAAAATTAAAGCCCCGTTTGTCAGATGGAGGAGCAGGGGATCGCTCAAAACCAAAATCTAATTCTGTGGATGAATAAGACAACTCAGGGTCCCTCCTGTGTGTACTAAGAGTGGAGGGAGACTCCAAACAAAATTGGTCATCATCAATAAAGGAATCCAGAGTGCTAGGCTGGGACAGTGTAGGGATACACTTGGCCGGAATAGGGGAGCATTCCACAAATTCCCCTTGAAATCAGTTCCTAGAAGACACTTCTGGGTCACTGTTGGCTGGCTGCTGACTATTACCTCTGCCTCCTGGGTTTAAACGGGTGAGGGCCAACCCTAGCATTGAGTATCTGTATTCGTCTTGTGGGTCCAGTACTTTGGGTCTCAATTGATCCGTGTGCCTCCTCCAGATCACACCAGTGGCTGTTTCGATTCTGTAAGAAACAGGACCAGTTTGATCGATCACAAACCCTGGCACCCACGTAGGGCCACCAGCTGCATAATTGCGGCAATGTACAGGGTCTCTGGATGAGAAACCCTTCTGGTGTCGGATTGCTATATTTGTGCCTTTGTCCTCTACCTTAGAGGGATCCAATCTGTCCAGCAAGGATGACAGTTTCCTTCGCTGGAGCAATTCAGCAGGGGACAGCCATGAGGCAAGGCGGGCGAGCCTATATGTGAAAAGAAACTGACATAACTGGAGCTCCAAATCCCCTTCACCCATACGCCGAAGTGCGTCTTTAGTTGTGCACACCTGCTGCTCTACCTGGCCATTGGTGGCTGGGTGGAATGGGGTGGCAATGATGTGCCTAATTGCATTCCTTTCCATGAAGGATTGGAATTCTGCAAATGTGAACATGGACGCGTTGTCGGACACCAATACATCTGAAAGTCCAAATGCTGCAAACAGGTGCATTAGGTGCATTATGGTGGTGGCTGAAGTGGTATTAGGCACCCTAATCACTTCCAGCCACTTAGAGAATGAATCCACAACCAACAAAAATAGGTCACCCCTAAATGGACCTGCAAAATCTATGTGCAACCTGGACCACGGGCCCCTAGCAGAATCCCATTCCCGAGAGGGAAGGTGGGATTGCTCTGGGTGAGAGGATTGACAACTGGCACAAGTGCTGACCATTTGTTCTATGTCTTGGTCCAGTTGAGGCCACCAAAAGTTGCTACGGGCAAGGGCTTTGGAACGGACAATTCCTGGGTGACTTGTGTCAAGTGGATGTAAAACCTTTTTCCTGAGAGTGACAGGAATGACCACCAGTTGGCCCCATAGAAGGCAACCTCGTTCCACTGACAGTTCCAAACACTTGCAGTGGAATGTTCTTAATTCCTCGACTAGAGGAGAGACAGGCCAGCCTTTTTGTACCCAAAACATTACTTTAGTCAATGTTACATCCTTGGCCATAGCCTTGGCTATACAGTAATGCCTTATACAAAGTTCGCTTCATACAACATCGAATTCATACAACATCGCCTAATTCCTTGAAAACAGTTGCCTCATACAAAGTCGCTGCGACTTTGTATGAGGCATTGGGTTTTTCCCCCAGGTTGGTTTGTCCCCTAAAATCAGGGTTGTTTGACATGTTTTTGTAATGTATTTAGCCTTTAGACAATGATTTCTTAAAGTTCTGTCAGTTTCCTGTCTGTTTCCTTGACTTTGCCCTGAAGTCTGTGCTGTTACAGTACAAAGTATCTCTAAGGAAATGACGTTGTATGAGGCATCACGACAAGGATTTGGATGTTGTATGAGGCATCGCGGCTAGGATTTTGCATGCCTCATACAAAGTCCAAATCTATATAAAGTCCAAACTTGTGGAACCAACTTTGGACGTTGTATGAGGTATCACTGTATCTGAGGGAACGACTGGGGGCGAGTCGAAAGCCTCAATCACAAGGACCTGGTGGTCGCTTTCGATCTCGCAATTGGCTTCCCTGACCCCTGACAGTGGAGAACATGACAGGGCATCAGCGTGGCTAATGTTCTTGCCAGGCCTGTGCACCAAAGTAAAATCGTATGCATTTACGAAAATTGCCCAACGCAACATCCTTGGTGACAGAATTTGAGGCATTGGCTTCTTGTCCACAAAGATTCCAAGGAGGGGCTTTTGGTCAGTTACGATGGTAAAAGGTCTTCCGTAAAGGTAATCGTGGAATTTCTTAGTGCCAGCCCCAACTGCTGAAGCCTCCCTGTCTGTCTGAGCATAATTTTTCTCAGGCTTTGAGAGTGAATGGGAATAGAATGCTATGGGGGCTTCCCTCCCGTCATTTAGTACATGGCATAACACAGCTCCCACCCCCACAGGGGATGCATCACACACAAGTATAACTTCTTTGTTAGGATCAAAAAGAGTTAATGCAGCATCCGAAGATAGCAGCCTTTTAAGTTCTAGGAATGCTTTTTCCTGGCAATGGTACCAGTGCAAAACAGTATCTTTCTTAAGAAGCCAATGTAATGGTTCAGCAACTGAGGCTTTGCAATGGAGAAGTTTAACAATCCTAGAAATGATTGCAATTTGGCATTACATTTTGGCCAGGGTGCATTTCACACGGCCACCACCTTGGAGTCAGAGGGCATGATACCTTGGGGTGTAATTCGGTACCCCAGGAACTCCACTTCCTGTGCCAAAAACACATATTTGTCTCTTCTGAGACATAGACCGGCCTTCTCGAAATGTGAGAGGACTCGATCAAGCCTGGCTGCTAGTTTGACGGTATCCTTAGTGGTGACAGGACATTGTCAAAATATGGTAGGACACCGGGCAACCCTTTCAAAATACGTTCTACAAGAGATTGAAATATTCCGGGGACCGCATTCACCCCAAATTGTAGTCTAGTTACCTTAAATGCCCCCCTATGTGTTACAATGGTCTGGGCTATGGCAGCAGCAGGAGACACCGTCAATTGTTGGTAAGCCTGGGCAAGGTCAAGTTTTGCAAAGCAATTTCCTCCATGCAAGGAGGCAAGAAGGTGGCTTACCACGGGCACAGGATATGCGTTCGGGCGAATAGCTTTATTGATGGTATACTTGTAGTCAGCGTATATCATGACCTCCCTGTTACTTTTCAAAGCAGTCGCTATTGGTGTCTCCCACTCTGCTGAGTCCACTGGATGCCCTGCCCCACCAGTTTGTCCAACTCAGCTTCTATCTTCTCCTTTAAAGCAAAGAGTACCCAGTGTGGCTTCATCCAGATGGGCCGGATGGTTGGGTCAAGCTCAAAGTCTACAGGGGGTTCTTTGTATAACCCTAAATCCTTTTTGGACACCTCAGGATGTGCAGCACAAACGTCCCAGATTGGGTCAGCATCTATTGCATGAATGCCAGAAAGCCGGATTCCCAGGGGCCTAAACCATTGGGTCCCAATAAGACAGTTAGTGCCCTGCCTAACTACAACCAATGGCAAGGAGGTGCAAATGTTTTTGAATTTGACCAAGAAATTTCCCACCCCTAGGACTGGAATCTGGCAACCTTGCTCATCCTGGAGGGAAGTTTTAAAAGATTTGAGCTCGGGCCGAAAGGCAGGGGGAATTCTCAAAACTCCTGCTGTGGGATTATGGAAAAGGTAGTACCTGAATCCACCTCCATCTTGAAGGGGACGTCCTGCAGGGTCAGGTCTGCAAAGAAACGCTCGCTGATGATGCCCACTTGGCACGGCTCAGGCTCTGGTGACACTTTGGTGATGGACGTTTTGTGGTGATGACTCTTCTTGGACTCAGGTGCTGGAGTTCTTTGCTTTCACTGTCAGCATACTTTAGCAATGTGCCCTCGTCGCCCACAGTTGTGGCATTCTGCGGTGCGGAAGGGCTATGCAGCCATCACACTTGCAAAGGAATTTCTTCTCCTGATCGTCACGGTGCTCTCGGTGCTTTCGTCAAACCACTTGGACTTCTCCCTCTGCATTGCTGGACTCCGATGAAGAGGTGGAACCAGGCGAAGCTGAGGAAGATGAAGACGAATTTTGCTGAGCTTGCACAGCTGAGTCGGTGGCACTGGTGGTGGAGTGGCGATGCCGGAAAAGCTTGATGCCGTACCGTGCTGCCTCAGATGCTACCGCCTCCGGTCCCGGAGTGCTTCTTCGGTGTTGTCCCACTTGCACAGGGTGGCAGCAATGCGCAGAGCAGCAGCGTAGTCTGCAATGGACTCCCCAAGTCGCTGCTCCCTTCTGTGAAAGGCCACCCTGGCCGGGAAGATGAAGACCTCTGGCTGCAGGTGTTTCCTCAGTGCGAACATGATTTCTGCACCACATCCACGTCCCTTGGGAGAACGAGGTGGGTTGCCAGCTCAAGCATCTCAGAACCGCACTGAGCAAGGAAACAGGAGCGCTTCTGGTCTTCGTTGGTGATCTTCTGCGAAGCCATTGCATGGCGGAATCGGCATTCATATGTTGCCCATTTCTCTGGATGCGCTGGGTCAAATGGGCCGATGTTGCTGCCGTGTGGGGATGCCATCCCACCTTCGTTGCCAGTTTAGTGTTCAGGGAATGAAGAAGCAGATGAGTGAAGTAGTGAAATTCAGCTCTTTA
The DNA here is from genome assembly GCA_035047305.1 of Bradypodion pumilum. Classification (NCBI taxonomy): domain Eukaryota; kingdom Metazoa; phylum Chordata; class Lepidosauria; order Squamata; family Chamaeleonidae; genus Bradypodion; species Bradypodion pumilum. Next base: position 329,062,397 of record JAWDJD010000002.1, read on the forward strand.
TTAGTGGGGTTTGATCACGGTTTGGATGGGGCAAAACTCAGTCTTATATACACTATAAACAGTAACAGTAACAATAATACAACAAGCCCATTGGCTAACAGAGTGTGCACATTTTCAATCCACTTATTTGCATAAGAATAGATACATGAGAAAAGATACATTCCGCTCCTGTCAGAAAACACAGTTAACATACATAACAGATCCAGAGACCCACATCAAACAAGCAGAAATAGATCAGGTGTCCCTGGGATGATGGAAAGGAAAAGCTTCTATCTAAATCACCAAACACATATCAATTTGATTCATTGCCAATTTCTCTGTACATAGTCACCAAGTAAGGGACGGCTGTGACTTAGTGTAGGGATTCTCAACCTGTGGCCCATTAGCCGAATGCAGCCCGCGGCACCGTTTCATGTGGCCTCCCACTGCCTCCACCACGCCAGGAAGTGCAATGTGGTGAAGGAAGGGCAAATGACTGTCTGGCCCCCGAAGCTGTCTGATGGAGCATGACATGGCCCCTGGATTTAAAAGGTTGAGAACTCCTGACTTAGTGGTTAAGACAGAGTGTGCTCCCTTCATCTGTCCCAGCTCCTTCCAACCTAGCACTTCAAAGCAAGAAATTGCAAGTAGATAAATAGGGACTGCTTTGGTAGGAAAGGTAACAGTGTTCCATGCACTAGTCATGCCTGCCGCATGGCCATGGAAACATCTGAAGACAGAGCTATAAACAGAGATGAGCACAGCACCCTTGAGTTATATATGTCTGGCTTTCGAGCAAGCGAGACTTTTACTTTTACCAAATAAATCATCACAGCAACATAGCTCAGTATGAGATCCACTGGCTCTAAAGTTTAAGGACTGTGGTGGCTCAAGTGGTTAAGATGCTGAACTCAACAACTGGAACGTCGGAGTTTGATTCCCAGGTACTGCCTGACAGAGTGAGCCTCCGTCTCTCTCCCAGCTCCTACCAACCTAGCAGTTTGAATGCAAGAAATTGCAAGTAGATAAATAGGGACCAATTCAGTGGGAAGGTAAACAGTATTCCATGCACTCCAGTGTTGAGGCATGGTTGTCACATGTCCACAGAAATGTCTGCAGAAGCAGACAGCATTGGCTCTTTGGCTATAAAGAGAGATGAGCACTGAACCCTAGAGTCGGATACGACTGGCTTTCAAGCAAGGGCGACCTTTACCTTTAACTAGTTTTTTTTATAACTGACAAAATCCCCTGTTATTATTCACACATGCTGCAAAGTCTGGCCCTAATGCAAATGGTTGCTAAACAAACGTCTCTTGCAAGCCAATGCATCAAATCCAAAGTGTGGATACAACAAACAGCATTATACATTTGCCAATGAGTTAGCATCGATTGACAATGGTTTGAGTAACCCAGGCAAAACTGCAGCATATAACTGCAGCAGATTTGTAATTGTACTTTTGGTGATTGATTTTTTGCTGTATTCATTGTATGTTATGTTACTGTATTTTGTATTTATTGCCCGCTATGTAAACCACCCTGAGTCAGGTTCACCTAAGTGAGCGGTATATAAACGCGAAAATTAAATTAAATTAAAATAACAACCTGTTAGTTGTGATGCATCAAATTTGATAATGTCTCAGTAACCCCTGATTGATAGTCAAACTCCTGAGACCACCTCCACTAGTCTTTGCAAAAGCCAGGCTGCTGCAGAGAATCTTGGCTGCATCCCTAAGTGATGCAACCTTGCAGGGAGAGGGTTGCCAGGCCTTGCTTACATACAATGCAGCCTTTGCAAGGAGCTAGCAATCAAAGAGGCTCCATAGAACCTTTTCTTTCACCCATCTCTTTCACAAAAAAAGGAAAGAGGAAATAGAGATCTCTGTCCTAGACTATTGTCCTTTCCCTGGACCAGCTGGCCTTTCCCTTGACCAGGAGTGGAAGAGAGGGAGAGAATCTGTGTATGTATGTCCGCACTTGCCACCTGGCCCTCCCACTCCTGCGCTTTTGAGTGTCCACACACACTGGCTCACTTGCTCATTCACTCACTCTGGGTCAATAATAATCATTTCACACACACACACACACACACACACACACACACACACACACACACACACACACACACACACACACACACACACACACACACACACACACACACATTCTTTCCCTCCCTCTCCCTCCTAATCTCACTGATGTACACATACACCTGGCCATTAAAGACCATGTAAGCAACTTAAAACAAAGAAAAAATTGGGGGTTCCTGTTGTTGTTGTTTGCGGTTGTGTGTGGTGCTGGCGAGGCTTTGGACGTAGGTTTCTCTTGGCCACCCTTGGCTAGAAAGGGGGCTCCTGGCAGGCAAGGCAGCAAAGAGGAAGGAGGAAGCCAGGCCAGGGGGGGGCCCTCTCTCAATGCTGCAGAAGAACTCGTCAGGGCCTGAGACACCTGGGTCAGATTCCGAGGGTGAAGGCAAGGGGCGGGAGTCAGAGGCCTAGTCCCAGCCACCGGCGAGACTCCCGCCCCCTGCCTTTACCCTTGGGATCGGACCCGGTGCTGCCGCTGCTGTCACCGCCACCGTAAGCCGTGAACTAAGCCCAGTGGGTCTTTCTCTTCCACCGAGGCCATGGCTGGGGACGGGGCTGGTTGTACCTGTTGTGATATCCTGATGAACCAGGTAAAAACTCTGCTTGAAAACTTCTGCTCTGCTGCACTTGTCAGGAGTTCCCAGAGAACAGTCCTTTGTTTGCATATTTCTACTCAGATAAACCTGCCCTGTCTCAGCCAGGCAGGAATGCTCTAGCTCTGTCAGCTAGCTTCCTCATCTCTAGTTTTGCAGAGCCTGCCAAGAAGGCATGTGTATCTCTTCACTTACATGTTAGGCTGAACTCATTTTCTGCCTCTTATCAACATGTCCAGTAGGGAACGTGTTCGTCTCTTCAGTACATACAGTACACGCTGTACATACCATACCTGTCAACTATCCTGTTTTCCCCAGGAAAACCCCTAATTTTTACCCCTCTTCCCGCCCCCTCCTGTTTTATTAAATTCCCCGTATTTTCCCATATTTTAAAAAAAATATCCTGACCGGAGCCCTCATAGGCAAAGCTGCAGTATTTTTTTCTGGCCACCAGAGGTCGCTGTGTGGCAGGCTTTTTGCTTGTTGAAGGGGAGAGAGAGAAGGGAGGGGTTTCTGTAGTTTTCCCTTTCTCTTTCTTTCCCTTTCCTGCCAGCCACATGGTCCTGGAGGCTTCGTTTTGGCTGCTGGGAGCAAGGAGTCTACTCTAGGTGAGCGATATATTTCATATATGCAGGGGCTGCCTCATGCTTTATTGAGCTGTTTCTGCCCTGCCTCCTGGCTGGAGGATTTTGGTTCTAGAGTTCTAGAGTTAACTTGGGAGGGGGGGTTGCTTCATCACTATATGAGAGAGAGGGGGGGATTAATCCCTTGCTCCTCCACCCTAATTGGGGGTGTGTGGGGTGTGCTTGATCACTATATGAGAGAGAGAGGGGGGAAATAATCCCTTGCTCCTGCACCCTAATTGGGGGGGGGGTTGCCTGATCACTATAGGAGAGAGGGGGGTTCCCTTACTTGAAAGCCAGTCGTATCCGACTCTAGGGTTCAGTGCTCATCTCTGTTTCAAAGCCGAAGAGCCAGCGTTGTCTGTGTCTGCAGACATTTCCGTGGTCATGTGGCAGGCATGACTAGACATCAGAGCGCATGGAATGCTGTTACCTTCCCACCAAAGTGGTCCCTATTTATCTACTTGCTTTCAAACTGCTAGGATGGCAGGAGCTGGGACAAAGACAGGAGCTCATTCCGTCCTGCAGTACTCGGGAATCGAACTGCTGACATTCTGCCTCCCTGTCAGCATCTTAGTCACTTAAGCAACTGAGTAAACAAGAAAGAAAATAAAAGCCCCCCAAGAAGATGGGGAAAGGGTTATTTGGCCCACACAGCTTTGTGCCCATTGCATCTACAATACCATCTAGCCATCTTATTTTTGGCTACCCCCTTCTTTTGTCCTCCACCTTTCCCAACATCAAGGCTTTCTCAAGTGAATACTCTCTTCTCATTTGATGTCCAAAGTACTTTAACGTCATCTTTACTATTTGACCCTTAGTGAGCAGTCAGGGTTGATTTCTTCTAGGATCGGCCTATTTCTAACACCACATTTCAAAGGCATCTATTTTTCTGTGCTCAGCTTTCCTAATGGTCCAGCTCTCACACCCATACATTATCACTGAGAATACCATTGCTTTGACTATGCAATTTTTTGTTTGCAAGGTGATCCCTCTACTTTTAACTATGTTCCCCAGGTTTCTCATAGCTTGTTTCCCAAGCATCAGTCACCTTTTTATTTCATGGCTGCCATCACCATCTGCAGAGATCTTTGATCCTAAGGAAGTAAAATCTGCCAGTCGTATCCAACTCTAGGGTGCAGTGCTCATCTCCATTTACAGCCAAAGAGCCAGTGCTGTCTGTGTTTGCAGACATTTTCACGTCCATGTGGCAGGCATGACTAGAGCCCAGCAAGTCACATGGCTATATTTGGCCAAGCCCACAGATTTGGCCACACCCACAGAGGGGTGTGGCCAAAATTTCCCTTATTTTCAAATCCAAAAGTTGACAGGTATGGTACATACTAGTCTTTCCCACACAAGTAAGCAAAATCCCTTTCCCAGCAAGGTGCAGTCCTTTGGAAATCCCCTAAGTTAGCACCACCCATGAAAGGGTATATAATATCTTTTATTACCATTCTGAAAGGGGCGAGCTTATCCTGAGACCCCAGGTTTCAATATGCCTTGCCAACCTACCTAAAGGGCAAGCTTAGCTAGACGCCTGTGTTTAGCTACTGCCTCCATTCCTTACCTAATGGGAGCATTGTCCTGCAAAGATTTATGCCAGACAGGGGAAAGAGAACTTTAACTAATTTCATATCTGTATGTATGTCTTTTTGTTCTTTGTCTTTTTTCAGATGTATTTCTCAAATAAACCTTTGCTGCTATTTTGTCTGAGTGGAACTCAGTCATTTAAAGGCTAATCTAAGAACAATAATATTCTGCCATTCACGTTACCAAATAAGAGGAAATCACATGTTTCCAGAGAGAAGAAGAATTGGTGGTTCCGCTCTGGGACTACTTTAGCCATTGTGAGATTCAGTAACCATTGCTGCATGGGGAATGTGCATACCAGAAACTCAGAAATTGGCAGCTTACTGAACTAACCCACAATAAAGAGACCACTTTGCCTGGTACTGGTAATCGGAGGTCTGTGACAGTACCAAGGTTCCAGCTTGGTGCGGGCTGTGGCAGAAATCTTGTACCCTGGTGAATTATGTCACCCGGTAACATAATTCTGCCTGCCTCTGGAGGGTGCCAGTCACTGGGGCGCACCAGGCTGAGTCCCTGTATCCCTGTGGGACAGCAATGTCTGTCTGTCTGTCTCTCTCTCTCTCTTTCTATCTGTGTGTGTGTGTGTGTGTGTGTGTGTGTGTGTGTGTGTGTGTGTGTGTGTGTGTGTGTGTGTGTGTGTGTGTGTGTGTGTGTGTGTGTGTGAATAGTTGATTTTATTATAACATCAAAAATGGAGTGGAGGGAGAATGACCAACATAGGAATTTCAACGAAAAGAATTAGTATGCTAATTCTCCAATAAGGATCTGCTTCTCCTTAGTTTAAAAATGCTGTTTGACTCTTTGTTATTTTTCACAGTTTACTTTACTTCGTCATAAGGCGTTGGGGTTAGAAATTGCTGGGTGTACTAGTAAACTAAGTAGGTTTGGGGAAGAGAAAAAAAGCCTCATGTGGTCTGGTCCTTAAACACAGTTGAAAGACGAGGGAGAGTGATACCTTTATTAAACTATCAAAAATTCATACACAGAAGTTAGCTTTAAATCCATACAGCTTTTTGTCAGGCTTTAGATGGGATGCCTGTGTGTATGGTGGGGGGGGGAGGGGGACGGCAAAATTAATGACCCTGTGGAGACCAGGCTTCCTCTTTTAAAGCATATTTCAAAATGAATTCTACAGTCTTCTGAAGTATAATTGGTTTCACGTTCCACTTTTGGCATTGTGAGTTAGAGTGAAGTTGGGTAAGCAGCTAGGTAGTACTTAGATAAGCTTGCATACCCTTTGGGATATTTGGCTTGCCATCATCGGCTGCGACTCATATCCGAGCATAATTTTTTCCTGGAAGCCATTTTCTCAGCTGATGGATGTGTCTCTGGTGACTCCATAAACTGATCCTGGTATGAAACATGTGACCACACTTAGTACACTGGAAATAAATATCGTAGTATTATTTAATCCTAACTGATTGTCCCAGTTTTACCCAGGGTACAATCCAATAACTCCTACCATGATCTCAGGGCCTTGTCTCTTCTCTATGCACTCTTTCTTCTTTTGAACTGATTTCCCTCTTTGTCTTGGTACTCATTCACCCTGTTCATGGTTTGCATGTCCCAGAATCCTGCAGCCAACATAGGTCCTGAGTGATGAATATTTAGAGCTCTCCGTCCCATCCATAAAATTGTGCAGTAAGTCAAAATGTGAATTTCTGTATTCAGCTCATCAAAACCTTTAAAAGAATATGCTACATGACTGTCAAGTTATGTAAGACAAAATAACTGAGGCATCATGTGTGCCATATATCCTGTTTTTAAAGTCAAACTATCTCAAATCTACACTCATTTTGATGAAAATCCACCCTGCCATTTTTGTGTGATGCACTCATAAATGGAGACAGAAAAACAGAAAGAATTGTTAAGGGAAGATAAAATATGCTCTCCTGTGTTCTTGTTGTTGTTAAAAGCAAAAGGGTTATATTTATTAATGACTTTTCCCAAAAATAAAATACTGGTGGTCAGATATTTTAATTTCTTGTGGCTATAAATGGTACATTCAGAAGTTGGAACTTTTGAGTTGTAACTCCCATTTTACTTGATATGTTTTATCTTTCTTCTTCACTTTGAAGTCTATCAAATGACTTCCAGATCATCCAACCAGAATCTTGTCCTAATGGGAGATATGCCATCATTCATCTATTCAGAGGAAAATATATCAAAACGATCCATTCTCAACAGCAAAACTTATCTGCTATGGAGTTGGTAACCACAAAGTGTGTGGGTTTGGTGTTGTATTACCTTATTTCATTCATTATTTGCTAGCAATTTATGGTGTACTTTTGAAGGGACAGTGTCAACCAAATAAGAGACTCTTTCAGTGGGGATATTTTTCAGGCAGCCAGTAATAATCCTGCATGATTCATTAAGAGCTGTTTGTTTTGCACGTGCTGATTTATATCATATGACACTAACATATTTATAGGAACAGAATAGTTGTTATTATTTGTGGATGTGCAACCAACTCTCAACAAGCCAGTCTCAACTAAGTATATTGTTTCTGGCAGCAACTTTCTGCTTGGTGTTTAGACAATGTTTTTTGTAGGTAAGGATTATATCCAGAGTAGCTTGAGGCAGGGCAGTGTTCCAAAATTTTGCCTTCCTAGCTAATTCAGAACTAACTTTCTGCTTTTCTGTTTCTTTAAGTGGAAAATTGTTTTTATAATATACTAGCTTGTTACACGGCTTTGCCTGGGGATTTTTTCAGGTTCAGGCCTGGGCATGGGTCATCGTCTGCAGGTGTGCCTGGCCTTGATGCGGCCTGTCGTTGCACCCCTGGCTGGCCCCCTGCCCCAGTTTCCTCCCGCTGCCGCCGGCTTCTTCTGGTGCCTTGCAATGTCCCTCTGGCCAGGTGGGGTCCAGCTCCTCTGTGGGCCCTGCAAGGTGGGCTCCACTTGAGACGTTCCATCCCCCTGGCCATCTGGCCATTTGCCGCGCTACCTTGGTGTCCGGCTTCTACCTGGGATTTCCCTCTCTCCACCTGTCCCTCCTGAGCCCCGGAAGGGTCAGGTCAGGCCGAGGCTGGCGAGCCACTGAGCCCCAAACTGGGCCTTTCCGGTCACCCCAGCCATGCCATCCTTTCCAGGGCCCCATCCCTTGGTGACAGCGGCAGCAGCAGCTGTAGCTCTTCCCCCTCTCTCCCACCCTGCCCACAAACACACATGCATACATACACACACCTGCCCCCCTGCACCCCCATCCTGCCCACCCCATGCATGTACACACACACATACACACACACCTGCCCCCCTGCATCCCCTTCCCCTCCCACCATGCACACACGCACACACCGTGCCCCTCTTTCCCTCTCACTCCTCTGTCCATGGCTCACCTGTAGGAGAACCGCATGACGAAGAGCTTTGCCGCTGTTCCGGGAGGCCTGCCATGGCTGTTGTCACTGCAGTGGCTGCCTCCCTCATGGCCAGGCCCATTCTGCAGCCTCTGGCCCTCCATGAGCCACGGAAGGGCCGGGCCATGGCAAGGCCAGAGAGCCACCTTGCGGCCTGACAAACTTGGCTTCCACCAAGGCTTTTTGAGGCCACAGTGTGGCCCACTGAGCTGTTGCCGGTTTCTCCTCCACTCCTGCTGTCAGCGTGCTGGTGCCCGGCACACTACTACTGCTGCTGCTGCCTCCTCCCCCGCCAGCATCTGGAGTTACTAGTTGATGTGGTGTTCCTGGTGGCCTTGGGTGCATCGGACACTCATCCCTGGGCACAGTGATTTCAGGGCATTGGCTTTGTCCCGCTCACTGCTTCCTTGTGATTTTCAGCCAAGGTCACAGGATCACCTCATGGTGGCATTTTGGGTGTGTGGCGGCCATTGGTGTTGTGGTCGTGCGGCTGTAGTGTCACCTCTCCTGTGCTCGTGCTGGCCTCCCTGATTGGCCGGATCATGCCGCGGTGGCTGCTGGAACTTGTGGGTTTTTTGTTTTTCTCATTGGGGGGGCATAGGGGGGCCCGTCGGACACAGTTCCCCTGCACAAACCAAGCTGGAGCACCAAGGTAGGTTCTTGCCAAATTTCAGGGGGTTCGGTCCAGGGGTTTGGGAACGCAACACATACAGGACATATAAACAGATACCTCTCTTTTACATATATATATATATATATATATATATATATATATATATATATATATATATATATATATATATATATATATATATATAGATAGATAGATAGATAGATAGATAGATAGATAGATAGATAGATAGATATAGATATAGATATAGATATAGATATAGATATAGATAGATAGATAGATAGATAGATAGATAGATAGATAAAGAAACATCTTCTAAGGCAGAGGTTAGTTGGCACTCAATGGATTCAAAAAATTTCCCCTGGACTGTCAAGACAAGAACATCAGCATAGATGAAACCATTTGAAAATGGGAATGTTGGTACCAGGACACTACCATGTGGAGGACCATTCCTTTGATTTCTCCAGAATTATTGCACCTGAATTAATAACTTTAATAATTCATTAATAACTTTGTCTGAATTACTCACTGGAGCAAGTGGCAATCAATTCCAATGATGTTGTACTAATGCAAATAACACTAAAATAAAGGCACTCACATTTCTTGGTTAACCTTCTAACTTTTGTTCCCACATTAAAGTGCTTCTAACAGCAAGGGTCTAATAGTCAGCCTATAAATGTCATAAGACTAGAGTTACCAAAGTGCAGGGTCCTTGTATAACAGTGACAAAATAATATATGAAAATGTGTGCACACATGAAGGTGAGGCAGACAAGGTGGTTTTCCTACACTGACACCTAATGAGCTTTATATGTTCAACACACAGGCACACACTCTTTGGCCAAGTCAGTTAGCCATAGTGTGACTTGGAGTGCAAGGGAGATGAGTGCCCAAGTTTCAAAGCCCCAAGTCTCCATCAGGCAAGCTGGAATACTGCAATTCCCTGAGAATGTAGCTCAGGGATGCTCAACCTGTGGCCCACCACCTCCACCATACTTGGAGGTGCCATGTGGAAGAGGAAGGGCAAAATGGCTGTCTGGCCCCCGAAGCTGTCTGAGAGAGTGTGACCCGACCCTCAGCTTAAGAAGGTTGAGAAGTCCGGCTCTAGCTGTACATGAAACCCAAAATGCTAGTGGGGGGGGGGTAGATCAGCTTGCTTGCTTGCTTGCTTGCTTGCTTGCTTGCTTTGTTTGTTTGTTTGTTTGTTTGTTTGTTTGTTTGTTTGTTTGTTTGTTTGTTTGTTTGTTTGTTTGTTTGTTTGTTTGTTTGTTTGTTTGTTTGTTTGTTTGTTTGTTTGTTTGTTTGTTTGTTTGTTTGTTTGTTTGTTTGTTTGTTTGTTTGTTTGTTTGTTTGTTTGTTTGTTTGTTTGTTTGTTTGTTTGTTTGTTTGTTTGTTTGTTTGTTTGTTTGTTTGTTTGGCAGAGGGGAAAACAAAATCTTTGCATAGATTTGGAAGTAGAATTCAGACTGTCTTGCGAATTGTGCAATGCATGTTCCTAACTTATTTCCATACACTGTTAATGAATACATGTTCAGGAGATGATGAATTGTGGTATGGATGCAAGGTGAAGTGTTTATATAACTGGCACAAATTGTGTCAGCTGCCTCTTCTATGAATAAATCTGATTTATCTCTAGTTATATTTGTGGTAGTAATGATTCACAGAGACTGGGCTTTCCAGCAGTTCAGGTGCATGCACGCATGCATGCACGCACGCATGTGCACATGCACACACACACACACACACCGGGGGGGGGGGAGGTAGGAAGAGCAGATTATACAGTACATAAAATTTAAAGGGTACGCTCCAGTCATAAAATTTGGGACTCACTGCTGTGTTGTTCTCATTGCACAATCCTGGATGGAGAGGATTGAAACTATAGTAGTACACCTTTGGAAGACACCAGATTTGGCAAGCCAGGTGTAAGAAAAAGAGGCTGGGTTTAGAGCCTTCCAGTCTTGGCAAAGTCTCCACAGAAAAACAAAGGACAGTTTAGGTAGTCAATCCAGCAGCATAACATGGATTTCTGCTTGCCTTGCAAAACCTATTCTACCATCTTGCTCCGGAGTTATAACTGCTTGGTCTCATCCTGGTTGGCAGTTTCAAAGAGAAAGAAATGAAATGAAATGTGCTTTGTCTGCCAGACAGTAGAGATTACGTTCTTTCCTGCAGGCTCTGCAACCTCTGCCCAAGATATTGTTCAGCCACTCACACAAAAAATGCCACTCACATCCATTGTGTGTGTGTGTAGAGGGGGGGGATCACAAAGAATGACAGCACATCAATTTGAAATGCCCATTTTAAAGACGCCCCCCCCCCCATACGCTGATAGCTCTGTTGTGCTTGTTGCGTACCCATCTATTTGTAGCCTTTCTCTGCATCCCACCTGAAGGACACGAAGCAGCAGTTATTCCACACAATGATTTAAGTCTATAAAATAAATCCCAGGAACCATCATAGTATCCATATCTAAAGAAGTAGGCTAAATCATGTTAGGTTTTCATTTTTGCTTTGTTCTGAAACAAGACACAGCAAAGCTATCTCTATCAAAAGCAGCAAACATGTTTTTTTTTCTCACACCTCCCCACGATAATATTGATAATATCACTCTTTCTTGATAAATGTATCAGGTTTGTAGTTAACAATGCCAGACACATGGCATGAGAAAGAGAACAGACCCTTTATTAGCAGCCAGGGAGCCATCTACGCTTACAATGCCCAGCTTAAGCAAAACATTAGCATAAGGAAATTTGCATTAAATCTTCAATATCACAGCTTGAAAATAATTCATTGTGTGCATTTCGATTCTTGAACAATGTCACAGATGAAATAATTGAGGTGTTTGGAACCATTTAAATTCAAACCATACGGCAGAGGAGTAGAGCCTTTATTACATGGAAATTGAATTACTGGTACTGTAGATTTCAAAATCTAGCGAGTAGTTATCCCTGGAAGTGATTAGTTGCAAGTAATAAACTTACAGATAACTAGTTATTTGGGTATACAGTACTGAGGAGCACATTGAGTGTTTTTTTAAAAAATTAATAACATTTCAAGTTGTGGCTCTCCCTTACCTATGGAAGAAGTGAGGTAAAAGTGGCAGCTACAACAGTAAAAAAAAATACCCACCATCAAGTACTGTACTAGGAACAGATGCCTAACTGGAAAAGGAGATACAGTATTCTTTAGGTTAGGGCCAAATAGATTTACATAATACCTTACCTAGCTAACAAATGTTTCCTTCCCAAATATTTTTATTTGGTTTGACTTTTGGGGAATCTATTTCAGAATGACCCTTTCCAATTGAGTGAAAAGAGATTTACAGGCAATCCCATTTCTAGTAAAGGTAAAGGTTTCCCTTGCTCGAAAGCCGGTCGTATCGGACTCTAGGTTTCAGTGCTCATCTCTGTTTCAAAGCCGAAGAGCCAGCGCTGTCTGCTTCTGCAGATGTTTCCGTGGTCATGTGGCAGGCATGACTAGACACCGGAGTGCACGGAACGCTGTTTACCTTCCCACTGAAGAGGTTCCTATTTATCTACTTGCAATTTCTTGCTTTCGAACTGCTAGGTTGGCAGGAGAATTTCTACATAAACGAATAACTTATATAGTGGCTGTATGTTTTTAAATGCATGTTTTTAAATGTGTTAGAGTCCCCATTCTTCCCTTAGAATTTTATAACTTCTAAAACACCATGCTTACCACAGACCCTGATGCTGGTGGAGAGAACTGGACAGAGAAACAAAAAGGCTTGCTTGTTCAGAAAGGCAAATATTATTTTAATCAGAAAGTACTTTGCCATTTAATTATGAGGTTTCTTGTAATTGGTGAATTTTTTACAACCTCATTTTATATTTTACACATATGAGGGATTTTTACACCATTAGTAAGTGCTCTGAGTTCCATTTGTGAGCAGAAACACCAGATAGAAATGTATTTTTAAAAGTATATAATTACCTCAGCAAGTCACCAATACCTCCTGCCAGATTTCGGGTAAGTAAGTCCCTATTGAATATTTCTCTAAATTTGCCACTTATTGTATCCAGGGTGTCAACAGTATTCTTGCGCTCATGTACCCACATGTTTGTCACACTACACTCTTCAAGTATACATGGGCTTAAATCAGCCATATCTCTCTGGGGGAAAGGGGGGATTTATAATGCATATGGATGGGTAGGGACTTACGGGCCACTCTTTTAATTGTGGAAGGATATTCCTGACTTTTCAGGGCTTTCTCTCCCCCCACTTTCTATCTCTTCCTCCCTTTTCTTTCTTTCCTCTATCTCTTCTGCACTAGCTACCTTTGCCAATTCAAAATGTTGCAAGCAGTTAGTACTAAAGTCATGTTGAAGTTGTTCTAACTCATTGTCTGAAATTCTGTTGTGGTGCTATGCAAAAGGCATAACTTTTGGAGGTGAAGAGCTTCAGGTTAAGAAATCTCTGTAGACATTATCTGTTGCATACTGAGTTAGGAGAGTTGGTATGCAACAAATAATGCCTTCAGGAATTTCTTAACTTGAAGCAGTTCACTTCCAAAGTTCCACCTTTTGCCTAACAGCATAACAGAATTTCAGCTCATATGTGCAACGGTGATGATACAATTTCAGGGTGTGCACAGCTGGTACTCAAGTAGTGTGCATCCCCCAGATCCCAAAAGATCTCCCTTGCCTGAAAGCCAGTCATGTCCAACTCTAGGGCCAGTCACATGGCTCTGGGGTGTCCAAACTACAGCCACAGGGGCCAGAACTGGCCCCCAATGCCAATTCATCCAGCCCACGTCACCCTCATTGCTCCCAGAAGCAGAAGTAATTACTTCTGCTTCTGGGAGCGATGAGGGTAGCATGGGCCAGATGAATTGGCATCAGGGGGAGGGGCTGGATCCAGCCCCCGGGCTGGAGTTTGGGCACCCCTGCTATAAAGCATGGAATTGCAATGGGAGGAGTTTGGCTGTTTAAAGGATTGACTGTAAAACCACGAAGTACAGGGACTAGCTGCACTGCTTCTTTGAAAAGGAAAGCGATTCGGTAAGACTTTCACCAAGATGATTAAGAATACAGTACTCTATATGAAAAGCTATACAGTTGCACTTTCTATCTCACATTTCCCAGCAGTCTGACTGTGACACTTGAATTAATAGTTTACCAGCAGTTTATCTATGAATGTATTATTCTTTTGATAGATACAGCTGCCTCTCCTGTTGTTCTGTAGACTTGTCAAGGGTTACAATGAGCTGTTTCAAGCATTCCTTTGGAACTCATTTACAGGAAATGGCACTTTGTATGTCTCACATTGACTTGTGAAAATAAAATTTAAGAGCCCTTTTTTATTGACAGACAATTGGCTGCCCATTGATGGTAAATTGTTCTTAAGAATGTGTTTCCCAAACTATGTTCTCCTTCGTATAGTTTGTGAATCCCCACTCATGGGTTATGCGCCTGCGCAGAACGGAGATCGGAGGCTTGAAAAGCTATTGGTCAAAAGTTTTGGCGGTAAGACCGCCCACCGTACCGCCCACCCTGAGGCGCCCGCGCGCCATTTTACCTCAGTTCTCTTCTTTCCGCCGTAGCAGCAGGACGATTGTCGAGAGCTTTTCAATTTTTATCGCCCTTCTGAGGGAAAGCTTTAGCTAATTTCAACAATTTTTGCCGGCAATCCTGTCCCACGGGCAGGATTGCCACCCCGGCGCTGTCTCTTCTTTCGAGTGGATTCAGTAGCCAATTTTTTCGCATCAATCACCGTCTCCCCCCTCAAGGGGGTGGCGGCTGGTCCGCCCTTCGGGGTACTTGCCTCCAGAAACTTCCACTGGAAGAATTTTTCCGCGGTTGATGGCTGCAGCGTTTAAACAGTGCACGGCTTGCCTTAAGAAGTTCCCGGCTTCCGACGGCCACAGCCTGTGCCTCTTTTGCTTGGGAGAGTCGCATCAGAGCCAGTCTTGCCCGCATTGCAAAAAGTTTACGTGCCTCGCGGTGCAGAACCGAAGCAATCGCCTCAAGGCTCATCTGATGGAGCTCGCTCTGGCTCCCGCCGCGTCCGCTTCCACATCCGCCGCTGCCTCCCAGCCGCCGCCGGCTTCTTCCTCCGTGCTTCCGATTAGGAAGAAGAAAAAGAAGGACAGGAACGGTGAGAAGAAGCGCAAGCGTGGGTCGGAGAAGAGACGGTCGCTTCCTCCCACCCCGCGCACACCCGCCTCTCCCGGGCCTTCGCCGCCGTTCTCGACTGCCCGATGTCCTTCTCCGGGATCCTCCACCTGGGGAGGACGATCGTCTTCCGGGTCACCTGATAAAGGACGCAGGGCTGGGGCTCCAGCTCGCCCACTTCAGGTGCTCCCCTCTCCTCCTCGGGGAAGAAACCCCTCGCCGAGGCAGGCCTCCGTCTCTCCAAGGCCCAGGACGCCGACAGACGACGCGGTCGTCACCGTTCCGACGACCGTTTCGCCGACACCGACGCCGGCCACCGTTTCTACGCCCACCGTTTCGTGGGCCACCATCCCCCGGGCACCGGGGCTCTACCGTCAGCGGACTCGGACGCATCCCAGATGGCCCTCGTTCGAGAAATGTTCCAGGTCATGGCGTCGTTTGCGACCAAGTTCCAGACCTCCATGCCTGCGGCCTCTGCGGCTCCGGTTTCGACCACCGCAAGCCCCGGGCATCCCGGCCCTGCCGTGGCCCCACCGACCTCCCGTGGGTCGAGTGTCCGCTCCGCCGGCCCACCCAACCCGTCATGGTGTGGTCCGGACGTTGATGCGGTGGACTCCCATCCCGCCGGCCCGCCCAGGCCGTACTGGCGCGGTCCCGACGTGGATGAAAGAGTTCCTCCCTCGTCCTCCGATGAGTCCAGCTCGTCGTCGGAGGAGGACGAGGGAGACGTCGACGCCGAGCGCACGCCGGAGCAGGCTATCGGCTCAGTTGACCCACCGCGTGGTGAGGACCAACGTTCGCTGACCGCCATGCTCACAAGGCTGGGCACTGCACTCAACCTTAAAGTCGATCAACCGCCGCTGGAGGGTGAGGATCAGATGACCGCGAAGCTCGACAGACGTGCTGTACGGCCGGTCCACATAACCATGCTCCCTTCCATGATGACTTCGGCGAGGGCGACATGGAGAAAACCATTGGCGGCGCACTCCGTTTCGTCCAGGCTCGACAGCATGTACCGGGTCCTGGACGAGAACGTCGAGTTCCTGCAGGCTCACCCCCTGCCGAATTCCCTGGTGGTCAAGGCCTTCCAGCATAGGACGGCCACCAGCGGGTTCCCGGTCCCATCGACGCCGGAGGGAAAGAAACTGGACGCGGTGGGGCGTAAGTTCTACGCCACCGGCTCCCTATTCTTCCGTGCCGCCAACTACTCGGCCGCCATGGGCCTGTATCAATCTCACCTCTGGGAGCAGGTGAAGGTTGAGATGGCGAAACTGCCCGCCGACGCCCAAAAGCGGATCGACGCGCTGGCCACCGAGGGGGACTTCGTCGCCGAGCAGCTGATGCGCACTGCCCGGCATATCAACGACTATGCGGCAAAGGACATGGCCTCCGCAATCTACCTCCGTCGCCATGCTTGGCTCAGGGACACCTCCCTCGATGACGCTATGAAAAAGCTCATCGAGGAGTTTCCCTTCGACGGGCAGGGCCTCTTCGGTCAGGATACCGATAAGGTCCTGAATGAGATGCGCCAGACCAATTCCACGGCCAAGTTCCTGGGGCTCACCACGCCGGCTCCACCCGCCAGGCCGAGGTTCCAGCCCTTCACACGGCGGTTCCAGGGCAACCCGCAGCAGCAAGGACCGACGGAGCAGCCTAGATCCAGCTCCTACAAACAGCGGCGGCAGCACAAACCCCGCTACCGACCCTACGGACAGGACAAACGTTCTGGCGCGAGGCCCAAGCCCCGCGTTTGAAGCTGCGACGGCCGATTCTCTCTCGCTCCACATCCCGTACCTCCCCCTCCGGAACTTCCTCCAGGTATGGTCGGGCATCACGGACGACCAGTGGGTCTTAAAGATCTTGTCCTCTGGCTACGCCATCGAGTTCGTGCGGGTGCCTCGGGTAGGAAGACATCGTCTCACCACCTCGGCCCCCCATTTGGAGGAAGAAATATCAACCCTTCTCTCCAAGGGAGCCATCGAGCGGGTAACACCGTCCGACTGGGACAACGGCTTCTACTCGAGGTACTTCGTGGTCCAGAAGAAGGACGGAGGCCTTCGCCCTATCCTGGACCTGCGCCGCCTGAACAAATGCATCCACACCAGGAAGTTCCGGATGGTGACCCTACAGACCGTCCTCCCCCTCATCAACAAAGGGGACTGGTTCACAGTCATAGACCTCAAGGATGCCTACTTCCACGTCTCCATCCTCGAGGAACACAGACGGTTTCTCCGCTTCCGCATCGACAATTCCGTGTACCAGTACCGGTGCCTACCGTTCGGTCTGGCCACGGCACCGCGGGTCTTCACCAAATGCATGGCTCTGGTGGCTGCATTCCTCCGCCAACGGAGCATCAGGGTCTTCCCGTACATCGACGACTGGTTGATCGTCTCCCCCACCAAATCGTCGGCCGTTCGGGACACACAATACACGGTCCACCTCATGGAGAGTCTCGGCCTCAGGATCAACTTCACCAAATCGAAGTTGACTCCCTCCCAACGCGTCGAGTACATCGGAGCGGTACTCGACTCGCTTGCTACGAGAGCCTACGCCCCCCAGAAACGCTTACAGGATATTGCGCAGGGGGTGAGCGAACTGCGCACCAAACCGTGCATCCGGGCGAAGAAGGCTCAGAGACTTCTAGGCCTGATGGCCTCAACGACGGCAGTGATTCCCCATGCCAAGTTGAAATTCAGGTCCCTGCAATCGTGGCTCCTTCACGAGTTCGACGCACTTCGGGAGAGCCAGTCCAAACGGTTGACCCCATCTCCAGAACTGAGGGACCAACTGCTGTGGTGGTCTACACCACTCAACGTGGCCACGGGGAAGAGCTTCTACCCCCCGCAACCCTCGTTGCAGATACTGACCGACGCAAGCAACCTCGGCTGGGGCGCTGCTTGCGGGACTCTCACGGTCAACGACACCTGGACACCACACGAAACGGTGCACCACATAAATTACTTGGAACTGCTGGCCATTTGGAAGGCCCTGCGTTCCTTTGAGACTCTGCTCACCGGCAAGGCGGTTCAAGTGGCCTCGGACAATACCACGGCGGTGGCGTACCTCAACAAGCAGGGAGGAACACGGTCCACCACCCTCCTGTACCTTGCAGTGCAGTTGTGGGAATGGTGCCTGGAGAGGCACATTTTCCCAATTGGAGTGCACATTCAGGGCACACTGAATGTTTTGGCAGACCACCTGAGCCGTCTCACCTCGACGACCCACGAATGGGAGCTGGACGACGGAGTGTTCCAGTCGCTTTGCGAGGCCTGGGGAACACCGAGCATCGACCTCTTTGCATCGGAGTCCAACAGGAAGCTCAGCAGGTACTGCTCCAGAGCAGGCATCGGACTGAATTCCGAAGGCGATGCCTTCATGAAACGGTGGGATCAGGACTATCTCTATGCCTTTCCTCCGTTTCCTCTGGTCCAGAAAGTACTCACCAGGATGTACCAACAGAGAACCAATGCAATTCTGGTGGCGCCAGCATGGCCGCGCCAACCCTGGTTTCCGCTACTGTTGCGCATGTCGTCGCAGTATCGCACACTGCCGGAGTCACCGACGCTCCTCCAAATGGAGCACAGCCAGCTGCACCATTCGGACCTGCCCAGCCTCCACCTCACCGCGTGGAGGATAACCCCAGACTGTCCAGGATCCTCGAACTAGCGCGGCGCCCTTCCACAAGGAGGTCCTACGCTTCCAAATACAGGCGCTTTTGTGCTTTCCTGGCCTCCCGGCAAATGCCCCCCCGCAGGTGGGACTGCAGGACATTTTAACCTACCTCCTCCAGCTGGCGGAGTCTGGCCTTAGCATCACCTCCATCCGAGTGCATCTCGCAGCAGTAGTAGCGCACTCTCCTGCTGGCTCGCCCGCTTCTGGGGCCTTCCGCGACCAAACGGTAAAGCGCTTCCTCAAGGGACTAAGGAACGCTTTTCCGCCGGCCCGGACACCGACGGCTCAATGGTCACTGTCCGCCGTTCTCAACGCGCTCACCAGGACCCCCTTCGAGCCCATGGCTACCGCCGATGTTCGTCTCCTCACATGGAAGACGGCATTCCTGGTGGCTATCACGTCTGCACGACGAGCTGGTGAACTGGTTGCCCTGCGAGCAGACGCACCTTTTCTCCAGTTCTTCAACGACCGCGTCGTCCTCCAAGCGGACATCACCTTCCTGCCCAAGGTGGTCTCCAAGTTTCACATGGCACAAACTATCTCCTTGCCAACCTTCTTCCAGAACCCCACTAACGCCCAAGAAAGGACTTGGCACACACTGGATGTGAAACGAGCTTTATTGTTTTACACCAGCAGGACTAGGGAGTTCAGGAAGTCGCAACGCCTCTTTGTGGCTTATGGGGGAAAGTCCAAGGGTGAACCCATCTCTGCTCAAAGGTTCTCCAAATGGATCACCTCTACCATCTACCTGGCCTACGAGTCAGCCTCACTGCCACCTCCACCGCATGTCAGGGCGCATTCCACCAGGGCGGTTGCCACATCCACTGCCTTTCTGGAGGGCACACCGCTTGAGGGCATATGTAAGGCTGCCACATGGTCCAGACCTTCCACATTTGTCCAGCACTACAGGGTGGACACCAGAGCCACTGCGGACGCCAGGCTTGGCCGTGTCGTCCTCACCAGAGGGCTCCAGACTCAACGCCCCTGACGGGTCCACCTACCGGATCTTCAGCTCATCGTGGGATCATCTCATCCGACTGCCCACCGACCAAGTGAGTGTGAGCTTGCTAATCTCCCATGAGTGGGGATTCACAAACTATACGAAGGAGAAAGTTCGGTTTCACTTACCAGTGATAACTTTCGTTCTTCGAGTATATAGTTTGTGAATACACACTACCCACCCTGCCTCCCCACTTGAGCTGCACGGATGAGATCGATTGGTTTATCCTGTGCTTGGCTTAAGTATGGAACTGAGGTAAAATGGCGCGCGGGCGCCTCAGGGTGGGCGGTACGGTGGGCGGTCTTACCGCCAAAACTTTTGACCAATAGCTTTTCAAGCCTCCGATCTTCGTTCTGCGCAGGCGCATAACCCATGAGTGTGTATTCACAAACTATATACTCGAAGAAGCCTAAGTCAGTACATTGTCTGATCATTGCTTTGGAGAATTGACTTAGGCTTCTGGGAATTGAAGTCCAAAAACCAAAGATTAGGAAAGACGTCACTATCACTGTGTTTCACGGAACAGAAAAAAGGGACACCACAAAGATAGATAAGTTACTTTTTTGTGAATTTAAGTGTATTTTTGCAAACTATTCAGGAAGCATTTCCAGATGATTTTATGGGGGGAAGGAGAAATTAAAAATCAATGGTTGTTTACCAGACAAAATCAATTGTTTGGTTTCTGAACATGAGAAAAGAAGCTGGACATTTGTCTTAATCCAGTTAAGAATATCTGCTTTAATATGTAACAAAATCTTAGAAATGTTACCAGTGATGGTGAACCTTGGCACTCCAGGTGTTCTTGGACTTCAATTACCGGAAACCCAAGTCAGCACTCCTGCTGATCAGGGCTTCTGGGAATTGAAGTTCCAGAACACCTGGAGTGCCAAGGTTTGCCATCACTGGAAGATATATGTCTCCCTTGATGGCTAAAGTCAGAAAAGAGGAAGTAAAAAGAAGGTATATGTCTGTAATCTAGAAAAGGAAAAAATGAAAGTCAAACCAGAGGGGAAATGAATTATATACTGTTTATATAAATCATTTGGCTTCCAGGAAAGCATTTAGAATTTAATAGAAAGGTAGATTCCTATAGTCGTAACTGAATCTTGAATTTGTGTGAACAAAACTAATTGAATATTGCACAAATGTGCATGATAACTGAATAATTAAAGCATGTGTTTTCTCTCAAACTGGATCTTTTCAACTAATGTAGTTCTATGTCTACATTAAAGTAGGTAACAGCAAAAAGCAAAATTTTGAATGCAAAATGAAAATGTGCAAATGATAATTTGATTTCTGAACTGGTGCTCAGACTGAAACACTAGGTCTGTATTTGTTGTTGTTATGAGCTGCCGCCAACTCATAGCAGTTGCATAAATAAGAGATTTCCAGAATGTCCTGTTCTCCACAACCCTACTCAGCTCTTGCAAACAAAATCCCATGTCTTCCCTAATAGAATTGGTCTTCCTCTTTTCCTGCTGCCTTCAATCTTTCCTAGCATTATTGTCTTTTCCAGAGAGTCTTGTCTTCTCATGACGTGTCAAAAGTAGGACAGCCTCAGCTTCATCATTTGTGCCTCCAGAGTCAGTTCGGGTTTGGTTTCCTCTACGACCCACTTGTTTCTCTTTCTGGCAATCCAGGATACCTACAAAGCTCTCCTCCAGCACCAGATCTCAAATGAATCAATTTTTTCTGTCATCTTTCCTTATTGTCCATTTTTCCCACCCGTACATGGTGATCGGTAACACAATAAATCTGTACAGTATTTGCACTACATAATTATAGCAGTTTGATACTGTTTTAATTGTTATGGCTCCAACCTACAGAATTCAGATGTTTGTAATTTGGTGAGGTTCTTTGAATTCCCTGTTGTACTTCAGGAAAGAACAGTAGAGCTCTCTAGCAGAGAATCCAAAGTCCCTCCGCATATTACAGATCCCTGGATTTCGTATGGTTGAGTCAAATGGGTATCAAGCTGCTAAAATTGTATATATATTTTTCTGTGCATATACAGACATATAGCTGTGGTTGGAGCCATGTGGGATACTAATGGGATATTAATGGAATACTAGGAAGCTTACACAAGGGCAGGACAGCCTCTAAACTGTTAAGACAGTATAGACTCACAAAGCCTAAAAGCAAGCAGTGGTGGCCATCAGCAGGTTTGCACCAGTACGCGCGTACAGGTAGTAAAAATGGGATACTAGGAAGCTTTTAGTGAGAGGTGTTCAGGTAGAAGGTGATAACTACAAGAGAGGACAACACACAGTAGCATCACACTTCTTGACCTTTTATCATAGAAGTATTTGGCTCAAAAAAAATTACTACCACACTGTGAGCATGGTATGGTGGGTGTGGCCAGGGGGAAAGCCCTGCGTTGCACCCAAATTAGGATTACTTTATTTCAAAACTTGGATGGGTGTGGCCAGCCCGAATTTCTGCTACCAGTTCTGGCGAACTGGTGCAAACCTGCTGATGCCCCACCACTGGCCTCATCCCAGCAGCCATCCCAGCAGCCAGGTTCTGCCATGCCCAAACCAAAGTGCAGGGGAGAGAGGGGGGTTGGTGGGAGAGGCAGCTGAAGTGGATTAAAGGTCTCTCTCTCCGGAGGTTGCCACCTCTTCCTCCCTTCCGCCCCTCCCCATTGTCCAGCAGAGGTAGGGGGAGAAGAAAGCGAGGGAAGTGCCTTTCTCTCTGGTTCCCCTCCATCCATTACTCTCCCCCTCCGTGAGGAGTGCAAATGAAGCTCCTTTCATGTCCCCAAGATCTTTTCCCACTGAAATGGTCCCTATTGATCTACTTACACTGTCTTGCTTTCGAACAGCTAGGTTGGCAGAAGCTGGGACCTGAGATGGGTGCTCAATCCATGGCATCATGCAGTACCCCCATAGATGGCACCCCGTCCCTCCCTGTCCAGCACCCTTTTAGCATAGCCAGTACGTCCCTGGTCTTTAGTGCAGGCCATTTTTGCTTGTGTGGTGAGAAGAATACCCTTTGTAAATGACTAGATCAGAGTTCTCAACCTTTTAAAACCAGGGGCCGGGTCACACTTCCTCAGACAGCTTTGGGGGCTGGATAGCCATTTTGCCATTCCTCCACCACACGGCACTTTCTGGTGTGGTGGAGGCAGTGGGGAGCCACATGAAATGGTGCCGCAGGCTGCATCCAGCCCATGGGTGCTGGTTGAGAATCCCTGGACTAGACTTACTCCTATGTTCTGAGTCTTTGCTCTGGCACTGTAAGTGAAGGACTAAGTTGTTCTCCCAAGGTTGGGGGCCACTCAAACCCATTCTTGGGCTTTGGAATTTCGTAGTGCTCCTATGTCTACCACCCCCCAGAATGTTTTCTTACAAACCTATCTCTTCACTGAAAAGCCCCCCCCCCCGCCCTTTGCCATTTAGTCCCTCCAAAATATTTTAAATTAAAATGTGGTTGTGAGGGCTCCCAGAATGATGGAAGCCATTTGGCACATGGCAAAATTGCCTTCCACAACACTAGAATGCACAAGGTGGCATTTTGAGCCTTCCCTATGGGGCCACATGTGACTTGTGGGCTGACAAATGGAGTGTCCCTCCACGTAGCTAATTAAGAGAAGCAGTAAAATGTGAGTTCTGAATAAAACCACACATGCTATGATGTCAGGAGTAGGGAATGTGTTGGTGGACACCTCTCAGCTTCAGCTAGAATAACCAATGGTGATGAGTGATGGAACTTATAGTCCCACCAGATGCAGAAGGCCAAATGTTAAAACCCAGTCTCCTTCTGAAGAAATAATTTCTTGTTCTTGACAACAAAGATAGTCTCCAGGGTCTTGTACTAAAATTCTGGTGAGTAGGATGGTACTAACCATGTCCTGCCTTTGTTAAAAATATTCCTTTGATCTGACACTGTCAATTTTAACCAGATCCATATTCCGTAGTACATCCTTTAAGTGCTTCTGTAGACAGATAGTCTAGCCACAGGATCATCTGCAGCATGTGCCGCTTATGATGCAGTCAACTACTTTCCTAGATTAGATAGCTGCGGAATTTAATGTCCAATAAATCTATATCTGTGCCAAACCGTTGGGGTAAATATATTGCTGTTTCTCCATTTCTGAATTTTAAAACAGAATTATACTACAAGGGCATTTCCCCCATGATTCTTGTTCAACTCATGGGCCATACATATATATTTTTTCATTATTATAGCCAAACTACTACCATCTTTATCAGGATACAATATAGTTTAATGGCTACAGTGTTAGAATGGGGGTGAAGTTCAATTCTATCCTCAGTTACAAAGCTTATTCCATGGTGTTAGGCTGGAACCTATGTCAGCTTAGTCTAATTTATTTATTTATTTATTTTCAGTCAGGAATTGACTTTACATGGTCCATGGGCTGCATATGATCTTCACTTTTTTGGGGGGCCAAGAAAAACCCTCCCCTGGTCACATATATAAATTAGAATGACTGGAATGTGCAGTTGTCTTGTAAGAGAATGAACATGCCTCCATGTAATATTTTGTTGTTGTTGTTGCCAAAAAGCCACCTTCCTCCAAGTGGCAAGTGTGAAAGCAGAAATTATTTCTGGTCACCTTCAGTTGTGATTTTTGTTTGTGGGACAGTACTGTCCACAGCAGTTTTCTTGGGGCAAATTACCTGCAAAGCAGACACATTTTGCTGACCTACCCCTGATGTTAACTACTATATTCTCACCTGCTGGGCTGACAACACACCCCAAGGCAGCTGACAATAAATAAGAATGAGTACATGACACATAGAAGTATTCCAAAGACTCTGGGAGTACAAAGGTGGAAAGTGTGAACTCTTCAAGCCTCAAAGGCCTGGGGTTTCAATGCTGTTCTCAGAAACAATACTTAGGTAAAGGTAAAGGTTTCCCTTGCTCGAAAGCCAGTCGTATCTGTCTCTAGGGTTCAGTGCTCATCTCTGTTTTAAAGCCGAAGAGCCAGCACTGTCTGCTTCTACAGACGTTTCCGTGGTCATGTGGCAGGCATGACTAGACACTGGAGTGCACAGAGCGCTGTTACCTTCCCACCGAAGTGGTCCCTATTTATCTACCTGCAATTTCTTGCATTCAAACTGCTAGGTTGGCACTTAGTGTCTTCATAATTACCAATTAGTCTCTAAATCCTTTCTAGTTGCAAAGAGCTAAATAAGACATAAACACAGGCTACATGAATGTAAAGTAGAATGTTGCTAACTATTTGCTTTAGGTTATATGCCATCAAGTTGTCACTGACTTAGAGGGCTTTCAAGTTAATTGGGGTATTTAAGGTGTGGTTTTAGCAGTTTCATATCTCCAAGGAGTGTCCATGGCTCAGCAAGGTTTTGAACCTAGGTTTTCTGAGTCCTAGTCCTTCATTCCATCCACTATATCACACTGGGTATTTGTTACAGGTATTTGCTCTAATTCTGTTTTTAAAAGGCTACCGTACAAATGTTGTTTCTTTTTAAATTGTCTTGTACATACATACATACATAGTTTTTGTTATAACTTCTGTCCTGTGCACCTTGAAGGGTGTGTGTGTACAATTTGCTGCTAGAAAATGACCATTGACAACCTCCGGATGAATATGAGCCTCAAGTCCTCCAGCTGTGTGGCAATTATTCTTTTCTTTTCTTTTTCTCTCTTTGACCACAAACCCATTTAAAAATCAGAGTGTAAACACATAGAACAGGGGTGCCCAAATAAAGCCCACGGGATGGAATCAGCCCATGGTGCCAATCAATCCGGCCCATGCCACCCACACCGATCCCAGGGGCAGAAGTAAAACGTGCATGCATAAGTGCTAAACACGCCCACACATGCACATTTTACTTCCACTTATGGGTGGGAGGAACCACATGACTGGCACACGGCCTGAAAAGTTTGGGCAACCTCAACATAGAAGGTTACAGCTGCTGGTTTTTATTATTATTATTATTCTTTAATCACCTTGATAATCCCTTTATTGTCCTGGGAATCCCTTCCACAAGTACACTTCCTTGTGACTTGATTAATATAAAAAAATAATAATAGGAAAAAATAAAATTATGTGTGAAAATTAGGATATTTAGCTCTTGCCCTGCCTCCTTGGGTTGCTGCCATATTTTAAAAATGGCCCCCAGGCTTACCTGCACCTGACATCAATACAAGATTATTCTGACTAACTCCCTACAACAGTCTCACAGAATTCTGAGAGGTCCCAAATCTAATGTATAACTGTCTTAATTTAATTCATTAGTCTGAAAGGTGAAGATCGAGGGGGGGGGGGTTCAAAATCCTCAGCCAGTTACGACAGACATTGCAGGCGCACCCCCCCAATAACGGACACAGACAACATTGAAAGTGGATAACAGCAAAGGGCCACATTTATTGATTCAATGCCCTAGTCCGAATTATAAATTTGTATTGGTAAAACGACCAATCATAATTCCTAAGGCAAGCAGGCCGAAGTAACACTGGTAAGGTACCACCCCAAAATTGCCAACGGCAATTGGTTACAATGTATCAATTTGTATCAATTTGTTTGTTAACAACAAACAAATTGTTGACCGTAGTCAATAACTAACTCATGACCCCACCCTCTGACGCGTATCCGTGAAATCACAGGGGTGATGCATGCTGGTTAGCAATCATCATCACCCCATCGCCTGGTTCATCGTTGACCGGACAACGTTTAACTACTTTATTCCTGTCTAGTGTTGTCCAGTCAATTGCGAACCTGCCGGATACTTGTGGGTCATACTGTTTACCTTACCAGTGCTACCCGCCCATGTGACCAAAGTCAAGTAGGAACGAAGAAAGACCCCTATATCAAACCATAGCAACAGTGTGGGGTGGGCAAAAAAGCCAGGACCCGAAGCCAATATGGGTCCCAACCAAAAATTCCCACCCGGCCCCGAAGCGACCATAATCACACTGTTAACTAGGGAGGGGGTGGAGGGGAAAAAACTTCTCCGCTCCGTCGCTGAGGCAAAATGGCAGCTCGGCTGCCTCGTGGCCACCCCTTTTATAAGGGAGCTGGCCACGCCCCTAACTACCCGGATTCTCTGTCCTGTGGGGGGGGGCCCGCAAAGGGCGCGGCGGCCATTTTGGTGCCGCGCTTGCATTGCAGGCGCACCCCCCCAATAACGGACACAGACAACATTGAAAGTGGATAACAGCAAAGGGCCACATTTATTGATTCAATGCCCTAGTCCGAATTATAAATTTGTATTGGTAAAACGACCAATCATAATTCCTAAGGCAAGCAGGCCGAAGTAACACTGGTAAGGTACCACCCCAAAATTGCCAACGGCAATTGGTTACAATGTATCAATTTGTATCAATTTGTTTGTTAACAACAAACAAATTGTTGACCGTAGTCAATAACTAACTCATGACCCCACCCTCTGACGCGTATCCGTGAAATCACAGGGGTGATGCATGCTGGTTAGCAATCATCATCACCCCATCGCCTGGTTCATCGTTGACCGGACAACGTTTAACTACTTTATTCCTGTCTAGTGTTGTCCAGTCAATTGCGAACCTGCCGGATACTTGTGGGTCATACTGTTTACCTTACCAGTGCTACCCGCCACACGGAGGGGCTTCACAGAAGACCTGACGCCCCCCCCCCAGACCGTCAGCTCGGTCAACAGGCCTGCTCGCCAGTCACCCAACAGGAGGTCCATACCTCCTCGCGACAGATGGACCCCATCCCCTGCATACAAGTCATAATTTTGTAGACTAATATCGGGGCGATGACTGACCCGTCCCCAAGCCCTGGTGGTAAGAAACCGCGCCACTGCCTTATTGACCGCGCGCCTAGCTCGGTCAAGAGCCAGGAGGTTAACGCCCCCTCTGTAAGAGTGGCGCGGAACAATGTCCGACCAAACCAGGGCTGTGGCAGGCCAGACATAATGCAAGTAGGCGAGCTCCTCGCAAATCGCATGCTTGAGCGATAAGCCGGTGACCTGGCCCAAATCATTGCCCCCCAGGTGGATGATTAGAATGTCAGGCGGGTCAGCCCCCAGGCCAGAAAAAAGGAAAGGCCGCAGCTCCCGCCATAACATCCCAGGCTTACCATGCCATGCGAGACTGGCGTGGTCACCCAGTCCCAGTCGGGGTCCACTCTGTCGCCGCAGCGTAACGCGCTGCCCTGAGCACATAGCTGTGGCCCACCAGCCATACTGTCACCGGTGTAATACGACACCCAGGGTCTGTAAGAAAATTGAGAAAAAGGGAGGTAAGGTGACTGGATTGGTACTCATGGCGGGAGTGGGCGCACATAAAACTGAAAACATTGTGAGCCCCACCTCCCCATGCTGCGTATGTCAGCCCCAGAGTACCCAAAAGCAGCTGCTGTAGAGGCTGCACCAATACGGAACGAATGTGTGCCATAACGGGCACCTGGTAGGCCCACCCTGGTGAGGGCTCCGGCTGTCACCTTCCAAAACTGAAATTTAGTAAGGGGAGACCCATCTTGGTGACAGAAAAACGGGCCGTGGTTCATGCCACGCAGTGCCAGGTATTCCTGTAGGGCACCAACCGGACAGATGTCTGCCAAAGAACACCGTAGCAGTCTTACTCCACTGCCTACGCCATGCTGATCTGTTTTAGAGGAGCGAATCCTCAACTGGGCCCCAGTCTTTGGCAACATAGACATCTCCGCGTTCCAGTGCCCTACCACTTGCATCCGCCTTAGACAGCATCACGAGTTCGCTGATGCGGAGCGCTCCAAAAAATGCCACCGTTGTGGCTGCATGAAAATGGGCTGCCTCATAATGATCAAAACAGAGGCCTGGCCAGCCCCGGGCCAACTGGGTAAGAACCCCTGGGGAAATAGGGTGCCGGTCGTCCGGGCAACGCCCGCGCTCGCGCACCCACCCCTCCAAAACGTGTCTCACACGGAAGTCAGAGGTGGTATCCACATGACCCCCTACTTTGGCCATAAAAGCCAACGCCGAGAGCTTGGATCCTATGGTGCGAGGTGCAAGGCCCTGTGCATGCAGGTGAACCATGAACCGCAGAACATGGTCCACCGGGATAGGCCAGGTCTCTGGCAAGCGAAATTGAGTAGCAAAAGCCCTATACGAAGTGAATGCTTGATGATACGCCTTACGCGTGCGTGGCGCTAGTGACAGGTCAATCGCCCGGTTCACCTCTCCTTGCCAATAGTCCACATCTCGTCCGGGAGTGGCGAGGGAAATTCCTCCGCATCCGGGGCCAAGGCGCGGAACCGGGAGATCTGCAGGCGGGACAAAGCGTCAGCAATATCGTTATTAACCCCTGGGACATGCCTGGCCCTGAACAAGACATTGAGGCGCAGGCAGCGCAGCACAAAATGGCGCACTAAATCCATGACTCTGGGCGATTTAGAAGTCTGTGCATTGACAATGTGTACAACGGCAGCATTGTCGCACCAGAAATGCACCACCGAATTAGCCCACTGTTCGCCCCATAGCATCAAAGCCCCCAGAATGGGAAAAAATTCCAGGTATGTGAGATCCCGCAGGCGACCTGTGCCTGCCCATGCCGGTGGCCACCCACCATAGGCCCACTTCCCATTGAAGTACATCCCATAACCCAGGGATCCTGAGGCATCAGACTGGATCTGGAAATTGGGGGATGCCAGGAGGTCAGACCTCCAAAATGAGACCCCATTAAACTCCCTCAGGAATTGCAACCAGACGAACATGTCTGCCCTGATACCCCGGGTAAGCCTGACTCTGTGGTGGGGCCTGGATAACCCTGCCATGGCGTCGCATAAGCGCCGGGCAAAAGCCCTGCCCGGTGCGACCACCCTGCAGGTAAAATTGAGATGCCCATGTAGCACCTGCAGTTCCCTCAGGGATGCCTTACGCTTGGCCAGCAATTCCGAGATAAGGGTCACTATCCTGGACACCTTATCACCTGGTAACCTAGAAGCCTGTACTACTGTATCAATCTCAACCCCCAGGAATACTAGTTTGGTCGACGGGCCCTCGGTCTTTTCGGGCGCTAAAGGGACACCAAGTTCCTGCATTAGCGTCTGAAATGTATTGAGGAGACGTGCACACGTGTCCCAGCCCCGTTCACCCCCGAATAAAAAGTCATCCAGGTAATGGGCTACAGACCGGGACCCTGACCTGCGGACGAAAGCCCACTCTAGGAAGGTACTAAAACGCTCGAAAGCCGAGCATGATATAGAGCAGCCAAAAGGCATGGCCTTATCAAAATAATACTCCCCCCTGAATTTAAAACCCAGCAATTCAAAGTCGCCCGGGTGCACCGGCAAGAGGCGAAAAGCTGACTTAATGTCGCACTTGGCCAGCAAGGCACCCGGGCCACACGAGCGCACCATGCGCAGCGCATGGTCGAACGATGTATACCTGACCGAACAAAGGTCATCAGGTATCGCATCGTTGACCGATCGGCCGGCTGGGTAGGACAAATGATGAATAAGGCGAAACTCACCTAGGGACTTTTTGGGAACCAAACCCAATGGCGAAACCTTAAGGTTGGGAAAAGGGGGTGCGGGAAAAGGTCCGGCGACCCTGCCCGCGTCTAATTCCTTTTTAATGCTGGCCGCGGCTACCTCCTCCCTTCCTCTGAGGGATAAAAGGTTGGGAGCATCCTGAGGGGATCTATCACCCATAAAAGGGATACGAAATCCCTGCTTAAAACCTTGGATGAGATACTCTCTGTCTTCTCCCCTTGGGTACGATGCGAGCCAGCGCTCCAGCATGTCCACCTTAATTGGGGAGGGGGCCTTTCGGAGAACTAGTTCCATCCATGGCAGGCTTGCCAGCCCACTGTCCACCCCTCCCTCTGCCTCGCGCCCCCCCAGGCTTGGGACAAGCAGAGGCTGCATGGGGACCAGAACATGTGGGACACTCATGCTTATACCTGCAGTTCTTCCGGCTGCAGGAACCATTGGACGAGAAAGTCCAGCACAGCAGGCGGGCTGGAACCCCCTGCCCCGCCAGTTGGCGGGTAACCTGCGCTGGAGCTGCTCGCTGGACCGCATGTCCACAATGGTATCTATCCCCCGGGGCAGGACGTGTGGGTGTCATATACAAGAGCCACAGTCTCTGGCACGGCTCATCCCATCTCATCTCGGGGTGTAGGGGAATCCTCATACGGAATTCCTCATCATATGCTAACCATGAGGGGCCCGGGAAATCCACCATCGCCCTATATACGTTGTCCAAATATTGGACCATGGGAATAGCTAGATCCGGCCGCACCCTCAAATATACCGCCATGTATATTAAATAAGCAGGGAGCCAGTTGGCCCAGGTACGCGGCGGCTTACGGCGGCGTGCCTGCTCCTTGTCCTTCTCATCCTGACCCTCCCTTTCTTCCTTGGTGGGCTCTCTGTTCAGGAGTGAGAAGATATCTACGTACTCCCCTCGCCATATCTTTTCTCTGGTAGCCTGTGCCAAGTGATCACCCAGTGGCAAGGAATACCCTGCCGTCGGCAAAGCCGAAAAGGGGGTAGCTGGCCTAACCAAAGGGGCCGGAGTTAACCCTGCCACCCCAAGTACGTTCCCAGCAGTGTAAGAACCGAGGCCCACCCCAGTGGGCATGGTGGCAGTAGTTGTCGCCGGGTGGGTCGCCAGCGGCGTATCCCCTGCACCACCCGCGCGAGGCCAAGGCCACTGAAAGGTCCCCCCTATATTGGGAATGTGTGTGGATGTACTCGTTTGCACCATATACTCACATGCTGCACCCCCGCGGGCCGCCCCCACCGGGGGTTCTGGCCCACTGGGGGCGTCGGAGCTCACGACCGATGTAGAGCTCATCACCGGGGCTTGACCCGCACCAGGTTGCTGGCTGGGGAGCTGCGAGGCAGTGGCCTGAGCCGCGCCACCCGCCTGCAGCAGCTCAACCCTCGCCGCCGGCCGTTGTCCTGCTGCCGATAGCGCCTCAAAAGGTACCCCAAAAGGGGCGCCTGCCTGACTGGCCCGGGCCAAAGACGCCTCCAAGGCCGCAATACGGGCCAGTAAGGTGTCTACATTGACCATGGGCAAAGAGCCGGCCGGCCCGCCTGACACTTGCATGGGGGCAGGTCCCTGCACCCCCTGACCCATATATGGCCATTGGCCAGGACCGAAGCCCGGTAGGGCTGGTGGGGAAACCTGCCAAGGCAGGGCGCCGGGCCACCCCCCAAGGCTAGAGGGCCCCGGGAGAGGCTGCGGCCCGAAAGTAATAGGCCCAACGGATTGGGCAGGAGGAGGAGCGGTGTCCACCGCTCGCGGGCCGCGGGCCGGAGCGCCCTCCGCGCCCGCACTCTGATCGGGCCAAGGGGCGATAGACCCCAAGCCACCAGCCCCGGCCGGGGATGGCAAAGGTGGCTGTTGAGGAGGCGGCACCACGGTCCTCCGACCTGGGTTGCGTCTCCTAACAGCCCGGGCTGAATTCGCAGCAGCCTTCTTTTTGGAAGGCATCTCACCGCAGCAAAAAAGGGAAGCTAGCTAGGCAAAATCGACCCAAAAGGCTTCCCGGTGATACCAACGAGCGACGGAGGCACAGGGAAAAAACTTCTCCGCTCCGTCGCTGAGGCAAAATGGCAGCTCGGCTGCCTCGTGGCCACCCCTTTTATAAGGGAGCTGGCCACGCCCCTAACTACCCGGATTCTCTGTCCTGTGGGGGGGGCCGCAAAGGGCGCGGCGGCCATTTTGGTGCCGCGCTTGCAATTGATTATGAAAGTAGAGGCTTCCTTTCAAATCAATATGTGAACTTTTGCCTTCCTGAGCTCTGTAGCCTGCACTATGCATCTCTGGTTCCTGCTCAATTTCAGTTTTCCCTCTCCTTTAGCATAACAGAGAGAGCTACAGAGGCAGGTCAGATTTGGAGAGAAATGGAGAAGCAAATATAACAGTCATGCATTCCATGGAAGTAGATGGTTGTCAGACCTCAGCAGTGTTGCAAAGGTCACTGTCTCATACTCTGAACAGAGCAATACAACATCAGAAGTGCAGATGGAAATTTAAATATTGGCAATTTCCAAAACTACCTCTCTAACCTAAAGCTACTCCTACTTCTCTTTGTAGAAAGCTATCAAGTAACATATAAAGTGGCTGCATTGTAGGCAAATCTATGAATCCCTCTGAAACTAATATGAGCAATGTCTGGTCCACTGGGTATTCTGGTCTCATTACTAATGTATTGTTACAAATACATAAGTTCAGTCTTTTCTATATTCTGATCACTCAGACCAGCTAATTAACTTCAGTTGTTATCTTTTATAGTTTGTTCTAGTTGTTATATGTCATCATGCTGTTTCATAATGTCCTGTCCTCATCTTGTACACTCAAGCCTGTGGCTTCCCTTATATTATAGAGTCAGTTTACCTTGGGTTTGGTCCCTTTCTTTTCCAGCTGCCTTCAACCTTTCCCAGTATTCTAGAGAAACTTACTTTCTCATGATGTTCCCAAAATATAATGGCCTCAGTTTCAGCATAGGTAAAGGTAAAGGTTTCCCTTGTTCGAAAGCCAGTCATATCCATCTCTAGAGTGCAGTGCTCATCTCTGTTTCAAAGCCGAAGAGCCAGCGCTGTCTGCTTCTGCAGACGTTTCCGTGGTCATGTGGCAGGCATGACTAGACACCGAAGTGCACGGAACACTGTTACCTTCCCACTGAAGGGGTCCCTATTTATCTACTTGCAATTTCTTGCTTTCAAACTGCTAGGACAAAGAGCTCATTCTATCCTCAGTACTCGGGAATTGAACTGCTGACTTTCCGCTTCCCAGTCAGCATCTCAGCCACTTGAGCCACTGCAGCATAATTGCCTCCAAAGATGGTTCAAACTTGATTTGTTCTAAGGCCCCTGTTTTGTCATTCTGGCATTCTAGGGCCACGGTAACAAACCTTGGCACGCCAACTGTTCTTGGACTTCAATTCCCAGAAGCCCTGATCAGCATGTGTACTGACTTGGGATTCTGGTAATCAAAGTCCAAGAACAGCTGGAGTGCCAAGGTTCACCACCACTGGTCTAGGGTATCCACAGAGTTCTCCAGTGAAGAACAATTTGTAGTTGCCTGGTAGAAAAAATCTTGTTCTAGTCCACTTAGTTCACTGATACCAGAGACCACCATGTTTATATCCTCCATGTCTTACTTTGCAGTTCATAGAAAGCATCTAAAACAATTTAGATACAGTATTAGTGTACAGTTGTAGTGAAAAAAGCTAAAATGAATCAAACATGCCTCACAATTGCTAACCTTTAACAGTTTGTCAACAGTGTTGATATTGGTTGTTTATATGCTTCCTGCTATGGAATTAAATTCTGGATTGTATTACCTGGGCCTTAGAATGGATTCTTGTTTATCTAATTCTTAATCCAATTAAAAGTGTTTCATTTAGAGCACTAAACAACTCATTTCCATGGTTGATAGGAGTGCTAAGTCGCCATTCTCAGAACTGGAAGCAAACTTGCACATTGTACTTATGTTAAAGCTCTTTATCTCACAAATTCATTGTATCACATTGCTGCCTGCCTCTTGTAAACAAACACAAATGCCAGCACACATGTATTGTCTGCAAAGAAGGGGGAAATCTGCATGTTAGTGTAACAATTAAAAGGAGATAAGTAAGCCTTTCTGAAACCACCAGAAAACTGCAATTTTTTACCTATCCCTTCCTCCCAATTTTTTTTATCTTTCCCTGATATTTTCAGATAAAATGAGCTTTTATTCAGTAGCTCAATGTGGTCACATCACACTCTTTCTCATCTCTGTGCTGTCTGGATAGCACTGAGACATTCCATATGGGTAGCTCCGATATGTTTAATCACCATTCTTTATGCTCTCAGGCATAATAAGGATGGTAGCAAAAACATCAATCTTTTATGGGCCACTGCTTTCCCTTATTACAAATTGACCTTAAAAGAGCATATCTAACATGCTGAGCAATGCTCAGACTGCAGGACTGCAGTTGTCAATGTGTGCCATCTGCAACATCATTAGAGAATTAAAATAGTAAGGTAACCTGCAATCGCTAAAAACACATGTCTCCGGAATGGTCTGGATATGGTGGCTCAGCATTCACAAGTCAAGACACACTTTTCCTGGAGACTCGAGTGAACTCCTTTCCCCCATTCCCACCCCCTTCTCCTCACTTTTGGATGCTTCCTTTGCCTCCAGGTGAAACCTTTGCACATATAGTTTTACAGAGGTTTCAGTCACTCTTGGCTTCATTTGTGTGTGTATGTGATTAATTACTATCAGTCCTATAGTGTGCAGATGAAGGTACTAGAAAGTTACTGGATTGGGCAATGAGACTGCTATGCCAGCAGCTCGTATTGGTATTCAAAAATGGATAGTCTAACAGCAAAATCAATTATAGAGTTTACCACGAGTGGATGGAACAGTGCTAATTTGCACATTTAATTAACTTAATTGGAAATTTTGACAGTTGACAGTGTGGGAATTGTGACAAGTCCTGTCTTTCCAGCTGAGTCTTCCTACATCCATTTATAAAGAAAAGGGGGGAAAGCTGCAGTGCTGCCAACCCCAAATGTTCAAAAACAGGACTAATGTAAGTGTCCTTTGATTTGCCTTCTGTTTTCTGAGCTTTCAACATTCATTGCCAGTATATTTTCAGTTTCTTCATTTCAATTAACAAGTGTTACAACTACTTTTAAAAAAACCTAAAATTAAAACTGCTACTTGAGTAATTCTCTCAGTCTAAACAAAGCAAATGAATCACAGAACTCTAATTTCTGTTCTCCACTTCTACCCAGTTTGCTACACTGTGATGCTCTGAATTATATAAACTGTTCTGAAATTATCAGTGAAGCATTGGAATGCACACAGCACTAAGTAGCCTGGTTCCATCCACTAGACCAGGGATTCTCAACCTGCAGCCCATGGGCTGAATGCGGTCCACGGCACCATTTCATGTGACCCACCACCACCTCCACAACACCAGGAAGTGTCATGTGGTTGGAGGAAGGGCAAAATGGCCATCCAGCCCCCGAAGCTGTCTGAGGGAGTGAGAGCCGACCCCTGGCTTAAAAAGGTTGAGGACTCCTGCATTAGACTCTTTCCAAAGCACATTACCTTTCACGATCATAATGTATTCCTAAATGGGAATTTAGAGAAAGAGATCCACGGAGGATGCTGAGGCTACAGCCCTACATGCTGTTCTGACCCATTTGGAGAAACAAGGAACTTATGCGAGACTGTTATTTGTAGATTTTAGTTCTGCTTTTAATACTATTCTTCCACATAGACTGGTGCCCAAATTATTAGATCTGGGGCTTCCGCCATGCTTATGCAGGTGGATACTAGATTTTCTATCAGATTGTTCCCAACGGGTCAGGATGGGCTCTCATGTCTCTGTGGATCTCAGTATAAGTACGGGGACGCCGCAGGGGTGTGTGCTGATCCTGCTTCTGTACACGCTTTAAACATATGATTGTGTTCCCAGTTACCCCAGCAATAAGATCATCAAGTTTGCAGACGACACAACAGTGGTGGTTCTGATTACTGCTGGGGAGGGTGAGTCGGCTTACAGGAAGGAGGTTGAGATGCTGACGGAGTGGTGTAGGGAAAACAATTTATTCCTCAATGTAAAAAAGACAAAAGACACCATTGTGCAAATTGAACATGCAGCCACTTATTATTGAAGGGAATTGTGTGGAACAGGTCTCGGTGTTTCGATTTCTAGGAATGGAGCTGAGGGATGATCTAACATGGGGAGCAAACACCAAAGATCTGATGAAAAGAGCACAGCAGAGGTTATACTTCTTGAGAATCCTCAGGAAGAACAATCTTTCAAAGGACCTGCTGTTGGCATTCTACCACTGTACCATAGAGAGTGTGTTAACCCATGGTCTGTGTGTATGGTTTGGGAGTTGTACAGCTAGGGAAAGAACAATGCTGTCCAGGGTCATAAAGACTGCAGAGGCGATTATCAGGTGTATTCTTCCAACTCTAGATCAAATCTATGCCACCAGGTGTTATAAGAAAGCTGTAGAGATTGTGCAAGATAGTACACACCCTGGAAATGATTTCTTTCAGCTTTTGCCTTCTAGAAGAAGGTATAGGGTCATAAAGACCAGGACCAGCCACTTGAGAAATAGTTTCTACCCAAAAGCGGTTCTGACTTTGAATACAGTGCAATGCAGTCTATGAGGGAGCTTCTGTATATAGTTTTTAGAGTTTTTAGGGTTTTAGACTTTTTAGAGTTTTAGAGTTTTTAGAGTTTTAGAGTTTTTAGGGGTTAAATGTGTATATGTGGGGTGGGAGTATGTTGATAATTTTGTATAGTTGTATTTTGTTTAGGTTTTGTTGGGTTGTTAAGTGCTTCCCCCCCCCCCCAATCTCGTTCTGTGCAGGACAATGACAACAAAGATCTATCTATCTATCTATCTATCTATCTATCTATCTATCTATCTATCTATCTATCTATCTATCTATCTATCCATCTATCTATCTATCTATCTATCTATCTATCTATCTATCTAATTCAAGGTGCTGTTTATGACCTTTAAAGCCCTATATGGCATTGGGCCAGGATACCTAAGAGACTGCATCGCCCCAAGAGTATCTGCCTGTCCAACCAGAGCTGACCGGAGGGGCTCCCTAGTTGTGCCATCAGCTAGAGGGGTCCACCTCTCTAGCCCTCGAAGAAGGCATACCTGTCAAGCGCGGCTCCAGACAATACGGGACCTGCGCAGAATGGTTCTGCGCAGGTCCATTTTACGCATGCGTAAAAGCCATTTACGCATGCGTACAATGGACCTGCGCAAAACCGTTCTGCGCTGGTCGGTTCTACGCATGCGTAGAAGGGTTCTACGCATCCCCTTCTGCACAGAACCCTTCTACGCATGCGTAGAAAAGTTCTACGCATGCGTAGAAAAGTTCTACGCATGCGTAGAAAGGATCTGCGCAGAAGAGGTGCGCAGTAACTCCTTAACCCCCACAGCCAAGATCCGGGATAGCGGCACCTCTGGGCGGGAAAGGACGAAAATCAGCGCCGAAATACGGGAAATCCTGGCCAATCCATTGACAGGTATGGAAGAAGGGCCTTCAGGCCTTAATGGAGATTCAGCCCCCAACTGTTGGCTCATTTCAAGCTAAATGAGTGAGATCATCCGGTCCCACGGAGTGCGGTACCACCAGTACGTGGATGACACACAGTTGTACATCTCGGCCCATGGGGACCCCAGTGATGCAGTCAAAGTCCTTTCCAGCTGTCTGGAGGCTGTTGGGGTCTGGATGGGGGCAAATGGGCTACAGCTGAATCCTAGCAAGACTGAGTGGCTATGGATAGGGGTCCTGCATTATCCCGGGAGCTACCATCTTTGGTTTTGGATGGGGCTGTTTTGCCCCAGACCAACCCGGTGCACAACTTGGGGGTCCTCCTGGATTCGCAGCTGCTGCTAGAGGAACAGGTGGCAGCTGTGGCCAGGAGGGCCTTCGCCCAACTTCGCGTGATTCGCCAATTGCGCCCGCTCCTGGACCAGGACTCGTTGCTCATGGTCACTCACGCTCTGGTGACCTCCAGACTAGACTACTGTAATGCGCTCTACATGGGGCTGCCCTTGATGACCATTCGGAGGCTGCAGCTGGTCCAGAGTGCCGCGGCCCAGGTGGTGATGGGGTGTGGACATTATGCCCATGCCTCACCACTGCTTCGGGGCCTGCACTGGTTACCAGTTTGTCTCCGGGTGCATTTCAAGGTGCTGGTTTTGACCTTTAAAGCCCTACATGGTAGTGGGCCAGGGTATCTCAGAGACCGCATCGCCCTAAGGATGTCTGTCCGTCCAACCAGAGAGGACCGGAGGGGCTCTCTAATTGTGCCATCAGCCAGGGGGGCTCACCTCTCTGGCACAAGGAGGAGAGCCTTTTCCGTGTCCACACCGGCCCTTTGGAACCTCCTGCCTGTGGAACTGCATCTCCAGACAGAGTTGTTGCCCTTTAGGAAGGAACTAAAGACCTGGCTGGTGGGCCAAGTTTGGGGTGCAGGTGGGGATGGGGGTACTGTTGGGTGGTTGGTATAGAGAAGTGTGCCTTCTCCCAAGGTTCCTTCGGTACTTGCGCACCTTTTAGGGGTGGTTTTTTTAACTTTTAACTTTGTTTTATCATGTGTCTTTTTATGTATTTACTGTCCGCTATGTAAACCGCCCTGAGTTGGGTTGTACCTGAGTGGGCAGTATATAAGCTTGAAAAATAAATAAATAAATTCTAGAGTGTCCCTCCTTCTGTATTTCTTGCATCTTTTTATTACTTTTATGAATAGGGTGGGGGTAGGATGGTGGGTAGGTGGGTGGGTGGCTTGGGGTTTTTTTAATCTGTTTTTATATGTTTTTAACCTGCTGTAAGCTGCCCTGAGTCGGGTTCGCCTGAGTGGGCGGCATAGAAATTTAAAAATTAAATTAAAATTAAAATTAAATTTAATGATAGAATTCTTCCCCTCGAGTTCTGCATGTTACACAGCAAGAGAATGGGCTGAACATAAGGGACAAATGGTCTAAGGAAGGAAGGGTGCCATAGATAGCTGCCACATTTTAAAGAGTAGAGCAAAGATGAATAGATTCTGTTTTGAGCTGCAAATATAAAAGCTGTATATTGGTGGGGCTTCTTATCTAGCAGTTAATGCCCCTGAAGATCACCAGACAAGATATAAGTTGAAGATTCAAGTGTAAAAGTAGAACTGACAGAAGACAGAGTTGGTGAACTGACCAGAGCAATCAGTACATCCATTGCCTTGGCAGTAAAACAAAATGGGCTTCAATAAACATATCGATCCCTTGAAGTCTGCTTCCAGAAATTGTGGAAATTCTCAGGTTGTAGTCCAAAATTGTAACTTTTACAAGCTATGGGAATTTGTATCATGTCAGTTTTGGGGAAATGGTCACAGTATATTTGCTTGGTGTTACAAAGTGGTCTCCTTTTCCAGTTGTGCACATTCACAAATACCATGCCATCTTATTTCCCACAGGAATTCCCAAGGAGTTGGTGAAGGGGCCTTTTGGAGTGCTACACAGTAGGAGCTGAAACCACTTGGATGGAAAGGAAAAAACAATGGCCGTTCCAGTCTGAAAAAGAATTATTACGCATTGAGTCACCACAATAGCTAGCAGCCATGTCAAAAAAAGGACGCAGCAAGGCTGAAAAGCCTGAGGTCCTGATTATGTCTTTGCAAGCTGCCAATGAAGACCTCAGAACCAAGCTAACAGACATTCAAATTGAGCTTCATCAAGAGAAGTCTAAGGTGAGTGGAAAACTTATATGAGATGGCAAGTGGTTTTAAAAAAATGGTGGAATCACAATTAATGGGTAAAAAGTGAGCCTCCATGATGCTGTGGTTAAGTTGTAGTACTGCAGTTGAAAATCTGCTCATGATCTGAGTTCAGTGCAATGGGTTTAAGATTGACTTAGCTTTCCTTCATTCCAAGGTCAGCAAAATGAGTAACCAGCTTTTTGTGTGGGGGGGTGGGGGGTTGTAATTTGCACAATTACCTTGTAAACCACCCAGAGAGTGATTTAGCACTTTTTAAAATCATGTCAGAAGCACACAAAGGTGCTTTTTGGGTTGAAGGGATTTTTGCTGGAGGAACTCCACTCAGGAGACACCTGAATGAGGCTCCTTTCATGTCCACAAGATCCTATCCCACCAGACTGGTCCCTATTGAGCTACTTGCAATTTCTTGCTTTCGAACTGCTAGGTTGGCAGGAGCTGGGACAGAGACAGGCACTCATTCTGTCATGCAGTACTTGAGTCTTGAACTGCTGACTTACCGACCTTCCAGCTAACAAGATGAGCTTCTGAAGCACTGAGTACCACTTTAGCACTATGGAGAGAGATATAAGCAGCTGTATTTGCATTTTACATGTGATTTTTTTCTCTCCACCCTTACAGGTGGCCAAATCATTTTTATAGTGTTTCTTTGGCAGCTTCTTTCCCTATTTTTCATTAGAATAAATTTAAAGTAATATTTGATTCATGGATTACAGATGGCCAGCAGTTTTCTCCAGATCCTATTTTAAATGCCTTGCTTCAGTTCTTTCTGTCTTTTGTAAGTTTCACTAGAATAGGACCACTGATTTTCTGTATGTTCCTTTGATTCAAATGGAACTATTTTATTTGTGACTTATTGCTAGATTTCAACCAGTAGGTTTTTAAATACTGTACTGTTGAATGTGGTTTGAGAGAGACTTCACTTCACTGTCACCTAGGATCAAGCACATTTCAAAGGTTTTTAAAAACTGAAAGTCCTGTGTATAGTTGGTGAAGAAAAAAGAACTGTGTTGACCTCAAGCAGATATTTATTCAAACTGCTTTCAGGGAGTGGGGGTCAGAGGGATAAATCATCAGCAGTCCTAATGTAGGAGGTGGAGAAATATTTACTGCCTTCCAGCATAGAAGAAGCTTCATGTGTTCCAAATGGAGATTAATGTGCTCAATAGTAACTGGAGATCCATTAGAGGAAACAGAAAGTGACACAAGCTCTTTGCTGTATGAGGGATGTTTAGGTTCCAGAACAAACTGGATTATGCAATGGCAATTTCAGGCTGTGACTGTGCTATGTCTTGATTTGCAGAGTAGTTTATGCTTCTGTTTCGATCAGATTATTATATGGAGACTGTGGTGGTTTTTTTTCTTCTTCCAGCCTTATTGTCCACACTTGCCACTCAATCAGATGCTCTTTTATCCATGCTGCCACAGACCATAGTCCCTATAGTCCCCTTCCATTGATCTTACCCTCCGACAATCCGTGGCTCTCCTTTTATGTTCACTGTAAAACTGGTGGGCTGTTTAAAGTGTTGCATGGTTGCAGGGGAGAGGGACAAGTTTCCAAAGTTTTCCGTCATAAACAAATAAATTAGATTAGATTAGATTTATTCAATTTGTATGCTGCCCACTCATCTTACACCGACTCAGGGTGGCTCACAACATATACATGTGCAGTGAAAACATAATAGTCTGCTGCAGTTCATTGGAGTTGTTTCTAGCCTATAAAAATAGAGATTTTAAAAATAGAGATTTTAAATTTTGCTCCATAACATTCAGTGTATGTCTGTTGTTTGGGAGGAGGAGTTTCAGGAAGAAACTAAAATATAGCTGAAATGGGTTCTGTGTCAATTCCATGATAGAAGGCTGGGTTGTATACAGAATAATGATTATAAAGTGTGAAATTATGCACAGTATCTGGCTTCACAGGCTTCAAAGCAGTTTTCAATATTTTGGAGAATGACAGTAAAATGAGGATATAACATCCCAAGGATACAGAATACACTTGCAAGTGGCATCTTTTGAAAACTCTGTTGAAAACTCTTCCCACAAAGAGAAAACTAGCAAAATACAATGAATTTGTACCCTCAAGAGTGCTATTTCCTGGGATTTTAAAGACACACACCACAAGAAGAAGGAGGATTAAAATTGTATTTCCCAATTGTACTCTTAAACCTGGAGTGGTGCAGTCCATGTCACTATGTCTGAGTCCTTTTCTGTCTTGTTCTGTTGCTATAGACTAGTGGCGAAAGCCTATGGCACACATACCAGAGGGGGCACTCAGAGCCCTCTCTGTAGGCATGTGCACCATTACCCCAGTATAGTCTGCCCTGCCCCTCTGCCCAGCAACCCAATGGCAGCACTTCCTTCCTCCCCCCAGCACAGAGTTTGCCCCGCCTCTGCATACTGTTGAGTTTGGACACTCAGTCTCTAAAAAGTTCACCATCACTGCTATAGACAAACCCTTGTGAATTTTGTTTTCTTCCTGTATTAAGTTGCTTTTTAAAGGCAAAGTTTTATTGTGATACCTTTCAGAGAAGTACATTTGTTTCAGTGTGTGGTCTCATTGATTACATCCACTTCCTCAGGCGCAAGGAGTACTTCGTGTATATGAAGAAGCAGGTTGTAACCTGTGAGAGTTGACAACGAAATCAATCTGTTTTTCGTGTGTCCAAAGAAGTGAACTGTAATCCATAAAACCTCACATACTTAAATAAATGTATTAATCTTAAAGGTGCTACAATGCTTTTACTGAAAAAGACCAACTCATCTACATCCCATGTAGCATTCAAATGTGTTGTAACTGTATCTTGCCATTTTGAAACTACAGCCTAGCCACAGTTACAGTTTTTTAGGGTTCTTCTTAAATGGGACAAGAGTTTTCTTAGTGTGTCCCTAGAGCTGTAGCTAACATTTCTGAACCAACCTCTTGATTCTTTCATCAGCAAGCCTTGCCTCAGGCATAGCAGATATATATATAATCTGCCACTGGATTCTGTAATTAAGGTGCAGTGCTCTACCGTCCACATGGACTTTTATTGTGAAAGGTTTTCTGGATGGGCCATACATCAAAATTACCATTACCCTCAGGAGAGGACCAACCAATTCTGTGGAAATCAGTCTCTTTCACCAGAAGTCAGTTGAGAGGAAAGAAAGCTGTTTACTGCTGAATTATTACCTAACAGGATAGCATACTCCAGAGGTTTTACAAGAGGTAGCTATTTTAGAAGATAAAATTAAATATGAAAACACAACTAAAGTGACAACTTAAAGACTATGACAAACAATTTCAAAGTATAAACTTTCATGGATTATATGAGACACACTGAGTAAAAAATTCAGTCACAGTTTCATATGCAGTATACACTGTGTGTATGAGGGTGCAGTGAATATGATTAGGTAAAGGTAAAGGTCGCCCTTGCTCAAAAGCCAGTCGTATCTGACTCTAGGGTTCAGTGCTCATCTCTGTTTATAGCCAAAGAGCCAGCATTGTCTGCATCTACAGACATTTCTGTGGACATGTGGCAGGCATGCCTCAACACCTGAGTACACAGAACACTGTTTACCTTCCCACCAAAGTGGTACCTATTTATCAACTTGCAATTTCTTGCTTTCAAACTGCTAAGTTAGTAGGAGCTGGGACAGACAAAGGAGCTCACTCCATCGTGCAGTACTTGGGAATCGAACTCTGACCTTCCAGTCGTTGTGTTCAGCATCTGTGTGTGTGTGTGCGAGACAGTGAGACACTGAGTGGGAGGGTGAGTAGAAGGTGTGTGTGAGAGAGACAAAGGGTGAGAGAGTGTGTCGGTGGCTGTGTGAGAGAGATAGAGATACACGGGGTGAGAAAGTCAGTGTGTGTGTGTGTGTGTGTGTGTGTGAGAGAGAGAGAGAGAGATGCTGAGTGGCAGAGTGTGTAGATGGTGTGTGTGTGTGAGAGAGAGAGAGACTGGGTGGGAGAGTGAGTGCCTGAGTGTGTGTGAGAGATAGTGGGAGAATAAGACACTGGGTGGGAGGATGTGTAGATGGTGTGTGTGAGAGAGGCCCTGGGTGGGAGAGCCGACACCCCCCCCCCATAGATCCCAAGTGAAGCTGGGCAATTGGCTTGTCATAACTAAGCATGAGGATGTGAGCCACAGAGTTTATATTTTATTGCAGATCTGAAGTCAAGAATCTCTATAGCGAGACTTTATACAAAAAGTCCCAATGTACCAATTATAGTTGGAAAGAAGAACCATTATAAAATACAGGTACTGTACATAAAAAGAATAACAGGTCCATGTAACAGTTGTTTCCTTGGGTCATCTTTAGTTCAAGGTATCTTTCCATATATTACCATTATTAAAGGTCCATTGTGGATTATATGTTCAATTTGGAGAAACCAATCATTGTAAACCGTTGTTGTTGTTGTTGTTGTTGTTGTTGTTCAGTCACATAGTTGAGTCCGACCCTTTGCATCGCCATGGACCATTGCAGGCCAGGCACCCTCTCTTCCACCATCCTCCTCAACCAATATCGTAGATGATATCTATCTGGGGGGAAATTTAGGACAGCATTGCCAGGAATGTAAATATGTACTAATAGCTTCATAGTGTCTCCAACAATTTGGATACAGTTGTGAAGACCACATCAGAAATGATTATCATGGTCCCAGTATTGGAGTTCATGAATTTACTTTGGGATTCTAGTACCTCATTACATCACAAGGAGTTCATCACTTTTCTATGCATAGCTGATAAACAATTGGAACATAGCTTCCCTGAGTAAGCGGCATATAAATGTGGAATGTAATGTAATAGCTATAGAAATCTCAATAAGTGCTTGGAGATGCAGAGTATGAAAATTAGCATTGACAGGACAACTCACTGCACACTAACAATTAATGTATCAGAAATACAACACAAATTTATTTGGGTTCCTTTGTATTTGTTATTCTAATAATTACATAGACTCTTTCAACAATCACTCA
The DNA here is from genome assembly GCA_035047305.1 of Bradypodion pumilum. Classification (NCBI taxonomy): domain Eukaryota; kingdom Metazoa; phylum Chordata; class Lepidosauria; order Squamata; family Chamaeleonidae; genus Bradypodion; species Bradypodion pumilum. Next base: position 329,107,224 of record JAWDJD010000002.1, read on the forward strand.
ACCTCCCATGTTGATGTATGAAGAGATGTGCTAAATTCACAAATATTTTCTAATGCTGGTTTTGTACAATTTATTTTATTTTATTTTAATTTTTAATCTAAAACCACCACTATATTTTATTTAACACTGTACAGTAAGACAGAGTTTGAGCAGAAGTGACTGTAAGGCACCTAGGAGGTGCAAATAAGAAATTAAGTTAAGGCAGGAACATTTGGAGAATGAATTTAAAATCTCATTAAAATCAAACCATAAATAATGAGTGTGTGCTGTTTCCACAATCTGCTCCTGCTTAATGTTTCCATTCTGACATTCAACATATGGACACTGGAAGCAAGGCTGATAGATCCACTTTGACTTATCTCAGGTAGGCCGGCTGGGGTTCCCCTCTGCCGCCCCCCATGTACATAGTATACAAGGGTAACGTACAGTATATTCATTACACCTTACACACATATGGGGGGAAACTGAAATAAAATTATTATAGTCTGGAAGAATTGCACTGGGTTAATTTTTGAGATATAGCTATTTCCCAGAGCCTTATGAAAATAACTTCTGCCCTAAGAAAGACATTAATCAATTTTAGTTCTGAGGCAAAGGCTTGGGTGACATATGCTAAAATAAAATGGCACTGTGAGAACTCTTTCTCCCTTTAGCAGTTATTTGTTTCAAGATATATCTGATGTCCTTCCAGGTAGGAGCCAAACACAGAGAGACAAGAGACATTTGTTGCCTTAATACATGATTGCAGGACATAACACAATGTCCCCTGGTTTTACTTATTTTTGTCCTTCCAATTTATTTTGACAATAAGCAAACATCTCTTGTATCTCTGTGAGGGCTTTTAAATGGTCTATGTCATTTTATGAATGGTCATGGCCCTTCAACCAAACTTCTCTCCAACCATTTAGAAGATGAGTTCTATAGCTGCTGAATCCCATATGTGCTTCTCCTCAGCTGACCCTTGCCATGAGTCATGGGCTCCGATGACCTCAAACCTTATTCCCTCTTCCTTTAAGCCTGCTGATGAACCATTCTCCTGACCTGCCAGATGTTTCTCATTACCTGGGTTCTTTGAGATTTGGGGACTTCACTCCTCTGTTCCTTCAGAGAGCCCAGAGCAGCTGCACTACCCAGGCTCTTAGCGGAGAAGTGAGGGTTGGTGGTACACCGGAGTACCACTGGTAACCCCCTCATATTCTTATCTGGTCTTTATTTAGGAGGAAAATGTTGAATAATAGGAATTAAGTAGGAATTAAAACTACAATTGATTTCAGGCTGGCACTTGGAGAAGCAGCTCCTCTGATGGCTTAATGGATAAGACGCTGAACTGGAGACTGGAAGGTTGGTTTTCGATACCCAAGAGCTGTACTTGGGGACATGAAAGGAGCCTCATTTGGGCATCCCATGAGTGGAGTTTATCCAGCAAAAAATCATTTCAACCCAGAGTAATCTCTGACATGAAAATATTATTACTTAGAGAAGCACCAGGAGCTTTCTTACAAGAATAAAAATCAAGTCAAGGAGACAAGTGCTACCAAAGGGCCAAAGCGGATGTGACATCCTGTCTGCTACATAGTGTGCATTGGTATGATTATTGTTCAAAAGCATCCAGCAACAGATAGAGGGTCAGCCAGATCAGGACTATCAACTTCCCTTTCAACTGTGATTACAATTAGATTTGTCTCCTCCTACATATACACACATGTGCCTGTTATTCTCCAGGGGCAGAATAATGTTCTGCAGGGAGACTTGGTTGTAATGGTCCCCTGCTTGTGAATGTCCTTTGTGGGGGCACTCACCTGGTTCTCAGGGTGAAATGAAGGCCCCTGTCAGAGATTTATCCTTGAAGGATGGAAATATGGTTCAAAATTCATCATCCATTCATTCACAACCCAAAATTTTCCAACAGCAAATATTGTACCTTATCTTTCCGGTCTTTGCAACTACTTGTGTTAAAGGTAGGAAAAAACAAAACTACATTCATAACCTAATTGTAGCATGATCTAGCTGTCAAACAACACACTCACACACTTTCACAAACACACTCTTCTTAGAGAGTATTTAGAACTTTACGGAAATCTGAGGACAGCAAAACTGCTAAAATTCACAAGTCAGTACATGAAATGTCATCAAGTCTTAAATTGCTTGTATAATATAGGCCATTCTCTGTGAAGTCATAGTCATTTGCTTTACTTTGTGAACATGTATTTCTGGAATCACCCCTGATATGAAAAGATGTTTTGTGAGGTAATCTTGCAACATTGGAGAAGACTTTATGAAGCAGAGACACATAGGAGAACAGGTTTGATCCTCATTTCATACGGAATGCCATGCTTTTCTTTTTCAAAGTATGCCTCTTCTGGGTGAATAAATATGAGATACCACCATATTCTACATAGATTATGTAGAAGTGGTTAGGTATCACAGTACAGTAAAACCCCGATTTACATATGCTTCGTGTTATGCAAAATTCGTTTTACGCAAAAAAAATCATTTTACATAATGGGTTTTCCCAGAATTTCCTTGTGTCTTGTAAGTCTAAAATGGCAGCCCACTGTTTTAAACTCTAAAATGGTGGTGCTGTGCCATTTTAGGCTTTAAAATTCCACCCCACGCCACCCGTCCCCACCACTAGAAGTTGCAAGACATCACTTAGGTCGGAGGCAGATGCGGAGGTGGTAATGATTGTGGCAGTTTTGCCATGTTTTCCAGAGTCCCTGCTGCTTTTACCAGCACTGGAAGAGTGTCCCATTGCTTCTACCTGCACTGGGAGAGTGCCCTGCTGCTTCTAGTGGGACTGGTGGGGTGCGGGAGGCATATCCGCTAGGTTACGCTCTTCGTCCAAGGTTTCTCTGTGGTGCACTTTAGCTGGGAATGCATGTCAGATGAAGACTGCTCCATTCTGGTCTTTGTCCGACACGTGTTTCCAGCTTAAGTGAGCTGCAGAGAAACCTCAGACAAAGAGCGTAACTGAGTGGATAAACCCCCTGCACACTACCAGTCCCACTAGAAGCAGTGGGGACTGTGGTAGCGGTGGCAGCGCTGGTGGTAGGAGTGGTTCCCGCTCTCCCGACAGCCAGACAAACCATTCAGGAGGAAGCAGCGGCAGCATGGTTTACATTCCCTTTATTATTATTATTATTATTATTATTATTATTATTATTATTATTATTATTATTATTATTATTATTATTATTATTTATTTATTTATTTATTTATTTATTTATTTATTTATTTATTTATTTATTTATTTTTGGATTATTGTTTTTTTATTTTTCAATGCATCACTATTACATAAAAAGCTACGGAATGGACTTTTTATGTAAAATAGGGTTTTACTATATTTTTATTTGCTACATTTAATTTCCTATTTCTTTAGTTATATCACATACAGTAATACCTCGCATAACATCCGCATTGGGTAACATCATAGTCACATAACGTCATGGTTTTTATGCACTCATGATGCCTCACATAATGTCCAAAACCGCTCAAAAAATGGATGTTATCTGAGGTATTGTATAGGAACCTCGGATAACGTCCGTTTTCGACCATTTTTGGGACTTTATGTGAGGCATCTCCCCATAGCAACCGCATAACTTCCAAAATTGCATAGCGACCAACAGGGCTGCCATCAGGGCAGTACTACCAGTACTGCCGTATAGGGCCTGGAGCTGACAGGGGCCCTGCCGCTGCCGACCATAACTGTGACATTACTATGTGTGCTTGGGAGGGGAGGGGGCAATAGGATTGCTCAGTATGGGGCCCAGAAATTTCTGATGGCAGCCCTGGCGACCAACTCCATGGAACAGAGTTTGGACGTTATCTGAGGTTCTACTGTATATCAATGTGGGAAAGAGAAGAGGATCTAGAGCACCATGTTATGGCAGTTCAATTATGAATTACTTCAATGAGTCATTGTAATCATTTTTTTAAATGACATTTCCAGGCAATCATCTTGCTCTTTGCCTCAGGTAACAATTTGTTTTTGACTAATCCAGAAGAAATTGGCATGTCCATGAAAGTTTAGCCATTGGTATTAATGTATTTGCAGTGAAGAAGAGTGGACACTTCTTATAAAAGGTTCTTTCATGTAAAAGGTTTCTGTCCAAAAAAGCAACATGGGATAGGGATTGAGGTTTACATTAAACTTCCCAGCATGTAGTAGTAAAATATAAGTAATAGTAATAACCTGTGCTTAAAATACATGAATAGAATCCGGGACTGAAGATTGACCCTGAGCACACCGTGGTTTAAGGTGCTGTTTTGGAATCAAATTTTATTTTATTAAAATGTTTCCCCCTGTGATTCATCAGAAAAATCTCCTAGAGCATCTAGGTGAGACATCTATTAAACAGAACACAACGAACCAAGATAGCTTTACCATCATTATTCTCTGGCTTAGCGTCTGAAAGGCAAAAAGAGACAGGAAAAAGAGAATGGGAACAGGAACAATTTCTTAAAGTCGCAGAATTGCTAAACTAATGAATTGGAAATGTTTCTGGGAGAGGGAGAATGGAAAAGGCCTAGTGCAGTGATGGTGAACCTTGGCACTCCAGCTGTTTTTGAACTTCAATTCCCAGAAGCCCTGATCAGCAGGAGTGCTGACTTGGGCTTCTGGGAATTGAAATCCAAGAACAACTGGAATGCCAAGGTTCGCCATCATTGGCCAAGTGTCTCCAAACTGTTGAGGAGATGGCCCTGCTTTCCTTCACTCTTTTTCCAGTAGTCACAATAGGTTTAGAGCAGGCATTTAAAACATTGGACAAAGTATACATATAGATTGCTTCTGCATTACATAAATTAAGATGATTATGGAGATTGGGTTCCAGGTAAGGTATCTAATGTTGCCTTCTCTACTTGCCTTCCTTTGAATGCATTTGGATTGTATGGGTTAGTAGATGAAGCCCATCATCCACACAAGGGTCAGGTTTACCTTTGTGAGAAAAATTAATATAGCAGAAGCGCCTACATCTGTGCAGAATTCCCCCAAAGGGGAAAAATCAGAGGACTAATTTGCAGGGTTTAGTAAGCTGTGAATTGTTTTGGATTCACTGTTCACACTTTAGGTAAGATCAGGTTGGAAACTTGGCTGTTCAGGGCACGAGCAAATAAGCTTTTAGGCTTACTCTTTGATAACCAGAAGTAATTTTGAATTGTGTGATAACTCCAAATTCTATCCAGAGAGAGGCTGACAAATGGGGAGGAAGGAGCCACAAAGTGTGGCCGTACAGACATTTATTGGACTGCATCTCCCAGTTTTCCTTACCATCAGGTTTGCTAGCTAGGACTGATGGGAATTGCAGTTCAGCTCAGAAACATCCAGGGGGCCCCACTTTGCCTGTCTCTGCTGTAAAACCAGTGGTGATGGTGATTATGTTTTTTTTTTCTTCTTCTGCCTTTGCAGGTAAGTAGACTGGAAAGGGAGAAAACCCAAGAAACAAAAAAGATCCGGGAGCTGGAGCAGCGCAAACAGACCGTGCAAATCACTGAACTGAAAGCTAAGCTCCACGAGGAGAAGATGAAGGAGCTGCAGGCAGTGCGGGAAAACCTCATCAAACAGCATGAACAGGAAGTGGCACGGATAATGAAAATCAGAGACGGTGAGATCCAGAGGCTGAAGTCAGCGCTCTGTGCCTTGCGGGAAGGGAGCAGCGACAAAGTACGGACAGCTTTGACCATTGAGGCTCGCGAAGAGGCCAGGAAGCAGTTTGACTCTGAGCGCCTTAAGCTGTTGCAGGAGATTGCAGAACTGAAGTCTGCCAAAAAGCAGGTGGATGAGGCCCTTAACAACATGATCCAAGCGGATAAGATTAAAGCGGGGGATCTTCGGAGTGAGCACCAGTCCCATCAGGAAGCCATCTCAAAGTTCAAGTGGGAGAGTGAAAGGGATATTCGCAGGCTGGTGAGTGCTTAAATTACAACATGAATGAAACACATGAATACATCCAGATGCTCAACCACTAGGGGTGCTTAGCAAATTCGCAGCATTTGGCTACCACAACACAGATCAGAAAGCTGTCACCTGAGAGGGCGAGAGTGTAGTTGCAGGAATCTGTTAGCTGACCAATGGGGTGGTCCACTCCCTTTGCCCCCACACATACCATGTTGGTCAAATTCATTAAAGAAACCTTGAATTGTCCTTTTTCAGAATTAAAGCACTCCAGATGTATTGAATCTCTTTCCATATCAGACCTACCTAGCCTTGCCAATGGTAAGGCAGATGGATGAAATCTTCAGTCAGATACTCATGACTGTGGCTGTAATTCATGCACAGCTTATTATTTTTATTTTTGAAACTACACATTAAAACAGTAACACTTTTCAATTAAAGAGAAGTTTACTTGAAGAGTTTACTTGAGACATGATACCAGTTGAGAAGAACTTTATTTTTGAAACTGCATATTAAGACAGTAACACTTTTCAGTTAAAAACTATTGTTACCAGTGTATGAGAGGTATCATCACTAGGATATTTCTGTTGTTTTATTAATATTATTTTTGAACAATAAATTCCTCGCAGACAACGCTGGAGACGGTTTTAGCAGGATTAGGTGGCTATTCAGGTTTTGAGCCAGTTTGCTAAGTTGAATCTTAGCAAGATGGTCCTGCTTGTAAGAAGTGCCAATGTCTGGGACTTTGATGTGCTGCCTGTCTAAATAGGTTTGCATTTCCATGAAACAGCAAATGTACACCCTAAACACTCCTGATCTCATCTGATTTCAGAAGCTAAGCTAGGATCAGGCATGGTTGATTCTTGAAGTAGGATTAATAACAACTGTCTGGGAATACTAAGAATCTCCAGATGAAGCTACAAAAGAATTCTTGCTGAAGCCCTCCAAAGATGCTGTTAGAACCGATAACCCTAGGCTAGATGTTAGACTGAATCTACATAAGACAACTTTCTGTGTCCTTCAGTGTATAGCTTGAAGCCACTCTTTGACCTAGTTTTGTCACCTGAGGGCTGATAAATTCCAGTCACTAACAGGACTTTCTATAAGCTCTAACTGGTTTACCAGTACAGTGGTACCTCGGTTAACATAATTAATGCGTTCTCTGGAATGTTTCTTACAGCAAAAATTACTTTAACTGAATTTCCCATAGGAATGCATTGAATGCAATTTCCCATAGGAATGCATTGAAAACCAAAATACATTAATTGAAACATGGTTTCCCATAGGAATGCATTAAAACCTATTAATCCATTCCAGAAACAAATTCCGTAAACTATCTTCTATGGATTTCCTTTTGTTATGCAATTTGTATGTTAACTGAGCCATTTGTACCACTGTTCTTCAACAGGGATAGACTACCTATAAAATTTAGCTGGATCCAGTTACGATAATGTATTATGCACAGATGCAGTACATAGAACCCAGAAATGTAGGTGATATCACCTAGATGAATTGTATAATTCCAGTTCCTTATTTGCTTCTGTGCAGGGATGTATGTCTTTGCTTATTTTGTTTTTGTAAGAGAGAACTTTTTTAAAGTTTTCCTTTCTACTAGGCTGATTTATAAGAATAATTGTACATTTTTATCCTGTAAACATTGCACAAAATGTTACATTTTGCATAAAGTACAGTCTAGCACTAAAGATAAGGTGGCATTGTTTTTTGTACAAAAATATTTTGGGAACTGTTGATGCTATTGCTGATGAAGAAGCCCTGGTCTTTTTGCTCTCATGAAGGAGTTAAATATCTTGCAGCCTTTGACTTTTTTCCAGTCTTTTATATTGAAGTTGAGAAGATTTGTAAGTACTGTACTTCCTACATCTTTACTTTTTTGACCAGTTCAAGGTGGTTGTGCTTAGCTTTAAAGCTTTAAATATGCCTGGCCCAATTATCAGCAGGGGATACCTGTCCTGAGATCAGACGCAGGATGTCCCCTGATGATTAGGAAAGCATTTTCTTTTCTCTTATAGCCTCTGAACTCTGAGAAGATCTACTGTCTCTTATTGCTATTGACTGCTGAGTCTGCAGCTTGGGGAGTAATTTATGGAATAATTCTTCTGTGCTACATTTTAACCTGAAGGCTGGCCTAAAAGGCAGACATTTGAAGTGACCAGTTTAAAGCAAGATCATTGTGCACTGCAGACTAACTCAAAGCACATTTCACTAGGCTGAAACCACTGTAAACAATGACAGACCATGGCTCAAAATCCTTGCTTCAATTTTAGCAGAGCAACTCTTATAAGAATTTGCTTGTTGCTTGTGTTTAAGTGAATGGGAAGTGGATTCTAGTTCTATGTGCAAAGCTCGCATTACACAAAATAGCGCAAGCAATCTTCCCTTTCAAATATTTTTTCCCTTCCCTACAATTTTTGTCAGGCAGGGCAGTGGATCTCTACATCATAGCTGTCCACCATCTTATACCAGCATTAGAGGTTTTCAGGATTCACATTGGGAGATCTGAGTCTAAACCAGTGGTTCCCAACAAGGGGCCCATGCCCCACAGGGAAACTTCAATTCCCAGAAGCCCAGTACATTGGCTGATCAGTGCTTTGGAGAATTGACAAAGGCTTCTGGGAATTGAAGTCCAAAAACCAAAGGTTGAGAAACACTGGTCTAAACAGTGATTTACAATTCCATCACTAGTGGTACTTTTTTGCCTGTATATTGATTCAGGCTTGCACAAGCATAATTTGAAGTTGAGCCCTTTGCAAGATTCAGTCTCCTCTAAGGCTGCAAAAATGTTAACCCATCTTATCTAGGATGAATTAGAATTGCTGCAGCTAAAATGAGGATGCTAGAACAGTGGTTCTCAGTTTTTACAGCACTATTTGGGGTTTCAACTCCTTGCATCCCTGACTGCTGATCTAGTGCTTCTTGGGGTTTCCAGACAATGAAATCCAGAACATCTGGAGGATCAGATTAAAAAATGAGTCTGTCCTTGCTAACTTTCCTCATTGTCAATATTTAAATCCAGGGACGGTCCAAAATAATTTCCTGCGTGAGGTAGAAGATAAAATAACACCCCATACCCACCAAAGCCAAGTTCATAGTTTTGAAAGCCAGCCAAGTCATTTTGATATATCAGGCAATAATAGCAATGTTTACAAGTCTCTCTCTCTCTCTCTGTTCCTGAAGTAAACATAAAATTATGATTATTGAAGTGTAACCTTTTTAGTCTGCAAGCATATCAGAGAATAAACAAAACACAAAAACATTGGCACCTTAACTGCTGTATTTTAATGTTTAAAGCAGACACCATTGTCTACTTTCTCACAGCATTGTCAATAGATGCTATGGCTGAAAAGGTAAACTCATTAGAAAATATATAATGCTACAATGTTTGTTCTGCATCCATCTGCTGACCATTTACAACTCAACAGAACCAAACTTCACAGCAAATCTGAAAGCCAATCAGGGATCTTCCAACCATTGTGTGCCTCTGTAACTGAAGTGTATAAATTAATGTCATGAAGTCTCACTCTTATGTCTGAGGAAGTGGAATTGATCCATGAAAGCTAACATCAAAATACAGCAGTTTATCTTTAAGATGCTTCAATGTTTTTATCTTATTTTCTTTTGTTTTTTGTTTTTAACTCTCTGATATAAAACCATAATAAAGGGGATAACTAAGATTCTAGCCTACATTTACCAGGATGGACATCTCACTCTACCTAATGCTTTAAAATGACCCTGTTTACATGTATAAATAATACCACATCAAATATTTACAGCAGGCCTACATGTTATGGAGAACATATAGATTGTCCTTGCTGGCATTTTGCTTAACTTATGTTCTGTCTTGCTTACTCAGGACATTTTCCTTTTCCAGTTTTAGGAGTAAAAACATGCATTCTGATGTTTTATGACCCAGAATGAGTTGAACTGCAGATTACAGCAAGGGAAGAGAGAACTGAAAACAGATTTGCCATTGTTTCGGGGGGGGGGGGGACAGTGTCCTTTGAAATATATGCTTCCATCCTTAGCTAGGGAAAATTGACTTAAATTGCTATTTGCCAGCCAAACATAAAGTTGAAACACCTTTTGGAGGTTATGTTGTTCTATATTCATTTTACACAAGCCACCATTGGTTTTTTTAACATTATGAACAGAAAAGCTGATGAGTATCCATTGATCTCCTAGACTGCCAAAGTCCTGGATGTCTCTCTCAGATTTAGTTCAACATCAGCACTGCTGTTGGAGTTTGTGGACAAATACTCTATCCTTAAAACACCTAAATAGAAAGCAGACAATCAGAAGGCAAAATCTTCCTAACATTTCATTGCTATGCTGGCAAAAGTACCAGCTGGTTTTTGTTGACCAAGACTATATTAACTGAAGCCTATAAAAACGGTAGCTACACTAGGAGTAACAGGATTCTACACACCTAGTCAGTTCTATTATGAACTGAATAACCTGCAGCATACAGATTAAACTATGCAAGTAAACAGAGAAGCACAATACAGTAAAACCCCGGTTTAAGATGTTGGCCCATTCCAACAGCCTTCGTCATAAACTGGAAAACTCGTAAATAGAAGCACATTTTCCCATAGGAATGCATTGAAAAATAAAAACGGTCATGACTGGACCAAAAATAATACAAAAACACAAAAACCACCCAGAAATACAAAAAATGCAAGACACGCTCATCCCCCACCCCCACAAAAGGGACAAAGTGATCTCCCTAACTTTTCCACACCGCTGCTTCTTTCTGAGCGGTTTGTCCAGCCACCTGGAGAGCCCAGTCTCCATGTCTACCAGCAGCGGGAGAGTGTGGGGACTTTATCTGCTTGGTTCTGGTCTTCATCTGAACTCCCTGCAGGGCGCTACAGCCAGGAATGCACACCTGGGGGAGATGTGCATTCCCAGCTTGAGTGCCGTGCAGGAAGTTTGGACGAAGACCAGAACTGAGTGGATACCGTCCCCACACTCTCCCACTGCTGGTAGAAGTGGCAGACAGTGTGGAAACAGCAGCAAAAACACCACCAACGCTTCCACTGCAGCCGCCAACATTTCAGCAGTAAGTGAAGTATCATGACTTTTGGTGGTGGGGATCTAATTCCTGGTCATAAACAGGGGGGAACGTAATCTAGGACATCATTTTAGTAGGATTTGCCATCATAAACCATGGCAAATGTTAACCGAGGTGTTCATAAACCAAGGTTTTACTGTATAAGAGTCCAAGGAATGCTTTAATAAGACAAGCTCAAATGGCTCACCATTGTAGAATGAATATTTCTCATTTGAAGATTATGCTTGTTGTTCTCTAAATGCTCTTCCATCCCAGTGAAAACTGTGTGTTGGTGAAGATGATTACATTATCCAGTCATGTGGCCATGGGTGTGTGTCATGAAACTTAGTTGATTAATTATATTGTAATTTTTTAATCTTTACAACAGTTCTGTGAGGTAGGTTAGAGTAAGAAAGGGCTACTGGCTCAAGGGTAATGATATCTAGTGAGCGTCTTCACTCTCAGGATTGTAACCCTAGATCCGTGCTTTTCAACCTTTGGTTTTTGGACTTCAATTCCCAGAAGCCTAAGTCAATTCCCCCAAAACACTGATCAGCCTAAGTACTGGCTTAGGCTTCTGGGAATTGGAGTCCAAAAACCAAAGGTTGAGAAGCACTGCCCTAGATCATCCCAAGAAATTGTACTGTCTCTTTCCCACACAAATGTTTGTTTTAGCTGCAACACTAATTCTTTAGAAAATACCCACCACATTTGAGGGCAACAGGCCAGTTTAGGGAAGGTTAGACAACCCTATTGGTTTTGTACACATAGCCATGTCCTTAAAAAGAGGCTCAAAAGGAACAGCCAAGGTTTTGTCACTGTTACTTTCCAAGAACTTTAGGATGCAGATATGGAGGTAGCCTTACCTGTTGAATGTATGTCTGCCATGCAATAAAGTAGCTTAAAACCTTGAGGGTTATGCCATAAAAAAGATGCCAATGGGAAGAATGGAGAATAGCAGGAGGGAAATAATTATTTTGGGTAAATGAAAAGCTTCGTTTTAGTAGAAAAACAACTTAATCTTCATGTATTATAAAGTGAAAACTCTCATAAGAATGGAACATGAGAGTCACTCTCCTCTGATGTGTATAAAAGACAGCTATTCATTGTTGTGCCAGTTACAATTGTCCTTGAATGTCTTCATGCAGATGGACGAGATCAAGGCAAAAGACAGGACCATCTTTTCCTTGGAGAAAGATTTGGAGACGCTGACGGGCTATGTTCAGAAGCTTCAGCTGCAGAAAGAGGCTTTAGATGAACAACTGTTCCTCGTAAAGGAGGCTGAATGTAACCTGAGCAGTCCCAAAAGGGAGATCCCAGGCAGAGCAGGCGATGGTTCTGAACACTGCAGCAGCCCTGTAAGAAGGATTTGTTATTTCATCACAAAAAGCAAGTCTGGTGCTTTGCTTGAATCCACTTTGCCAACTTATTGCACCATTTTGCTACTTCCCATTTGGGAAGCATCTCTTTGTGTTATACAAAATGCACCCTCTTGTGGTAGTTTTAAGGTTGTGCTTCAGTACTGACACTGTAAGTATTGTCTAATGGTAATGATGTTGCTTAGCATTATTCAGAAGAAGTAACACTTAGCATTTACTTGACACTTATAGCACTCCAAATAAATTACTGCTTTTTTCACAACAGTTCAATAAAGTTAATGATGTTATCTTAATTTTACAGATCAGGGATCTCTCTCTCTTTGTGTTAAGGCTGGATAGAGAAAGAGACTTTCTCAATGTCATCAACCAAGGTCATTGCTGACTCATGGCTGACACACATGCCACAAAATTGTTTCATTGCTTTAAGATCTTGATTTATATGAAGTAATATGTTAGTTTAATACTTCAGAAGAAGGTATGGTTGCAGTAACAAGAGCAACAAATTTCACTTTTTGTGGGAACCATTGCATCTGCCCATTATTTTGGTAACCCAGCTGGTACCCAATCCGCTCATTCAAAAGTGGTGCATAATGCAGTTCCTTTAGCCAACAGGCCATTGCATTTTTGGCCAGTACTATCTTCTAAGCTATTTTCAAAGGCAGCCCCAGGTTGAGGCTATTGTTAATGTTTAATAAGCTACTGTTTAATTATTTTTATGGTTGTGATTTATTTATTTTTAATAATGGAAATGAAAATACACACAAACATGTAGAATAGGCTATGGCTATAAGCAAGACTTGGAAAACTTTTTGGCAGGGGATGTCTACAGACAGCATGGAGGTTTCTGGGAGCTGTAGTCCACAAAAGTAACAAATTCAAGCTGTTGATAGGAAGCGTACGTTGAAGGAGTCCTCTGTGTCTTTGACTCACTCTGACAGATGAAATATGACGGACACAACTCTTAACCCTTGTTTAAACATTTTGCAATCCAAAATGATTGGCTTCATAGATTAATAACATTGGAACCCTGTTAAGAGCTTTGTAAACATATTCCCTCACATGACAACAATATTAAAACAGTACTTATGCATACTGGTGAGGTGTGAAAGTCATTCCATGGTGGGGCTGTAATTTTTAAAGGCCTCTGACCATTATGAGCAGTTCTGACATGAAGGTGATTAGGACACTTCCTCAGGAAATTAATGCTGGAAGATACAGGAGAGGCAAGCAGTGTTGGAAAGCAAAGTTTTGCATGCCATACAGCCTGCTTTGCAGGCGCACCCCCCAATAAAGGACTCAGACACCGATGAAAGTGGATAACGGCATTGGGCCACATTTATTGATTCATGCCCTAGTCCGAATTATAAATTTCTATTGGTAATTGACCAATTATAATTCTTAAGGCAAGCAGGCCGAAGTAACACTGGTAAGGTACCACCCAAAATTGCCAACGGCAATTGTTACAATGTATCTATTTGTATCAATTTGTTTGTTGACAACAAACAAATTGTTGACCGTAGTCAATATCTAACTAATGACCCCACCCTCTGACGCGTATCCGTAAAATCACGGGGTGATGCATGCTGTCTAGCTGTAGCCATCACCCCGTCGCCTGGTTCGTCGTTGACCGGACAACGTTTAACCAACTTATACCTGTCTAGTGTTGTCCAGTCAATTGCGAACCTGCCGGATACCTGTGGGTCATAAATGTTTACCTTACCAGTGCTACCCGCCACACGGAGGGGCTTCAAAGAAGGCTCGACGCCCCCCCCCAGACCGTCAGCTCGGTCAACAGGCCTGCTCGCCAATCACCCAACAGGAGGTCCATACCTCCTCGCGACAGATGGACCCCATCCCCTGTGTACAGGCCATAATTTTGCAGACTAATGGCGGGGTGACGACTGACCCGCCCCCAACCCCTGCTGACAATAAACCAGGCAACAGCCCTGTTTACCATGCGTCTAGCCCGGTCCAGGGCCTGGAGGTCGAACCCTCCCCTATACGCGTGCCGCGGCACCATATCTGACCAAACGAGGGTTGTGGCGGGCCACACGTAATGCAGGTAGGCGAGGTCACCACAAATCGCATGCTTCAGCGATAGGCCGGTGACCTGACCTAAATCATTGCCCCCAAGGTGTATGATCAGGATGTCAGGCGGGTCAGCACTCCGGCCCGAGAAAAGGAATGGCAACAGCTCCCTCCACAACATCCCGGGCTTACCATACCATGTGAGACTTGCGTATGCACCCAGTCCCAGTCGGGGTCCCCACTCTGTCGCCGCAGCGTAACGCGCTGCCCTGTGCACGTAGCTATGGCCCACCAGCCATACTGTCACCGGCGTAATACGACACCCAGGGTCTGTCAAGGAAAGAAAAAAAACGAGTAAGAGAAAAGGTGCGGTGACTCGACTGGTACTCACGGTGAAAGAGGGCGGACATAAAATTGAAAACATTGCGATCCCCACCTCCCCATACGGCGTATCTCAGCCCCGGAGTACCCAAAAGCAGCCGCCGTGGAAGCCGCCCCTATTCTGAATGAATGGGTGCCGTAACGGGCCCCTGGGAGGCCAACACCGGCCAGCGCTTTGCCGGTCACCTTCCAAAATTGAAATTTAGTAAGGGGAGACCCATCTTGGTGACAGAAAAACGGGCCATGGTGCGTGCCACGCAGTGCAAGGAACTCCTGTAGGGCACCAACCGGACAGATGTCTGCCAAAGAACACCGTAGCAGTCTTACTCCACTGCCTACGCCATGCTGATCCGTCTTAGAGGAGCGTATCCTCAACTGAGCCCAGTCTTTGGCCACATAGACATCTTCGAGTTCCAGTGCCCTACGACTAGCATCCGCCTTAGACAGCATCACAAGCTCGCTGATGCGGAGCACTCCAAAAAAGGCCACCGTTGTAGCCGCATGAAACAGGGCTGCCTCATACCTATCAAAACATAGGTCCTGCCAGCCCCGTGCCAGTTGGGTAAGAACCCCTGGGGAAATTGGGTGGTGGTCGTCCGGGCTACGCCCACGCTCCCGCACCCACCCCTCCAAAACATATCTCACACGGAAGTCAGCGGTACTGTCCGCATGTCCGCCTACTTTGGCCATAAAAGCCAGCGCTGACAGCCTGGATGCTATGGTTCGAGGTGCAAGGCCCTGGGAATGCAGGTCAACCATGAATTGAAGTATATGGGCCACCGGGATCGGCCAGGTATCTGGCAGCCGGAATTGGGCACAGAATGCCCTGAAAGAATTGAATGCGTGTTGATACGCCTTACGCGTGCATGGCGCTAGCGACATGCCGATCGCCCGGTTCACCTCTCCTTGCCAAAGGTCCATATCTCGTCCGGGAGTGGCGAGGGAAATTCCTCCGCATCCAGGGCCAAGGCGCGGAACCGGGAGATCTGCAGGCGGGACAAAGCATCAGCGATATCATTATTGACTCCCGGGACATGCCTGGCCCGGAACAGCACATTAAGGCGCAGGCTGCGCAATACAAACTGGCGCACCAGGTCCATTACCCTGGGTGATTTGGAAGTCTGTGCATTGACAATGTGGACAATGGCTGCATTGTCACACCAGAAATGAACGACCGAGTTGGCCCACTCCTCACCCCATAGCATCAAGGCCCCCAGGATGGGAAAAAATTCCAGATACGTAAGATCCCGCAGGTACCTGACCAGACTGTTGGCCACCCACCATAGGCCCACTTCCCATTGAAGTACATCCCGTAACCCAGGGACCCAGAGGCATCGGACTGTATCTGGAAACGAGGGGAAGCCAGAAGGTCAGACCTCCAAAATGACACCCCATTGAACTCCCTCAGAAACTGGAGCCAGATAAGCATATCTGCCTTAATGCCCTGGGTTAGTCTCACCCTATGGTGGGGCCTGGATAAGCCTGTCATGGCGTCGCACAAGCGCCGAGCAAATGCCCTGCCCGGTGCGACCAACCTACAAGCGAAATTGAGATGACCATGCAGCACCTGCAGTTCCTGCAGTGATGCCTTGCGTTTAGCAAGCAAGTCTGAGATAAGGGCCACTATCCTTGACACCTTATCCCCTGGTAACCTAGAAGCCTGCGCTACCGTGTCAATCTCCACCCCCAGGAAGACTAGCTGTGTAGATGGGCCCTCGGTCTTTTCGGGCGCTAAAGGGACATCCAGTTCCTCCATTAGCATCTGAAATGTATTGAGGAGACGTGTGCACGTGTCCCAGCCCTGTTCACCCCCGAATAAAAAATCATCCAGGTAATGGGCTACAGACCGGGACCCAGACCTGCGGACAAAAGCCCACTGTAGGAAGGTGCTAAAACGCTCGAAGGCCGAGCACGATATGGAACAGCCAAAAGGCATGGCCTTATCGAAATAATATTCACCCCGGAACTTAAAACCCAGCAACTCAAAGTCACCCGGGTGAACCGGCAGGAGGCGAAAGGCAGACTTAATGTCGCACTTAGCCAACAGCGCACCCGGGCCACATGAGCGCACCATGCGCAGCGCTTGGTCAAAAGATGTATACCTGACCGAGCAAAGGTCATCAGGGATAGCATCATTGACCGATCGGCCGGCTGGGTAGGACAAGTGATGGATCAGGCGGAACTCGCCCGGTGACTTCTTGGGCACCAAGCCCAAGGGTGACAATTTAAGGTTGGGGAACGGGGGTGCAGGGAAAGGGCCAGCGACCCTGCCCGCATCAACCTCCTTAGATATGCTGGCGGCAGCCACCTCCTCCCTCCCCTTAAGGGACAAAAGGTTGGGGGCATCTTGGGGGGACCTATCACCCTGGAAAGGAATACGGAACCCCAGTCGAAAACCCTGAAGCAGGTAAACCGCATCTGCCCCCTTCGGGTACGATGCGAGCCAACGCTCCAACATGTCCACATTAATTGGGGAGGGGGCCTTTCGGTGGACCAGCTCCCTCTGCGGCAGTCTTGCCAGCCCCTTGTCTGCCCCTACCTTTGCCCCGCACCCCTCCAGGCCTGGGGCAGGCGGAGGCCGCATGGGGGCCAGCGCAAGAGGGACACTCATGCCTGTACCGGCAATTCTTCCTACTTCAGGAACCATTGGACGAGAAAGTCCAGCACAGCAGGCGGGCTGGAACCCCCTGCCCCGCCACCTGGCGGGGTGTCTGTGCTGGGGCCGCTCGCTGGACCGCATGTCCACAATGGTATCTTTCCCCAGGCGCAGGGCGCGTGGGAGTCATGTACAGAAGCCACAGCTTCTGGCAGGGCTCGTCCCACCTCATCTCAGGGTGCAGGGGAATCCGCATACGGAATTCCTCGTCGTAAGCCAACCACGACGGGCCCGGGAAGTCGACCATCGCCCGGTAAATGTTGTCCAAATACTGGACCATCGGAATTGCCAAATCCGGCCGGGCCCTGAGGTAGACCGCCATGTATATGAGGCACGCCGGCAACCAATTGGCCCACGTACGTGGCGGCTTACGACGACGTGCCTGTTCCTTATCCTTCTCATCCTGCCCCTCCCTCTCCTCTTTGGTGGGCTCTCTGTTAAGAAGGGAGAAGATGTCCACATACTCCCCACACCAGATCTTCTCTTTGGTGGCCTGGGCCAAATGGTCCCCCAGGGGCAAGGAATACCCCGCTGTCGGCAATGCCGACACCGGCACAGTGGGAACCACGGGGATCTGGAAAGGAGCCTGGACCAACCCGGCCACCCCTAACACATTCCCAATTGAATAAGAGGTACCACCCAAAACGGGGCCCTGGGTGAGAGGTGAAGTCACCGGGTGGGACGTCGGCGACTGGAATGCCCCCCCCCAACGTGGGTAGGTGTGTGGGTGCACTAGATACTCACATGCAGCACCCCCGCGGGCTGCCCCCACCGGGGGTTCCGGCCCGCTGGGGGCGTCGGAGCTCACGACTGCAATTGAGCTCGTCGACGGGGCCTGACCAGCATCAGCCTGTTGAGTGGGGAGCTGCGAGGCAGTGGCCAAAGCCGGCCCACGCACCTCGGGCAGCTCGACCCGTCCTGCCGCCTGCCGCTGACTGGCAGACAAAGGATCAACCTGCACCCCAAAAGGCACCCCCGGTTGGTTGACCCTCGCAAGGGATGCCTCGAGGGCCGCAACGCGGGCCAGAAGGGCCTCAACACTAACGTAGCCCCCTAAGCCAAGTGGGGGCAAAGGGCCAGCCGGCCCACTGGCTGCAGGCGCCAGTCCAGGTCCCTGGACCCCGGGGCCCATATACGGCCACGACCCCAGGCCCGGCCCCTGCAGGGCCGGGGGAGTACCCTGCCAGGGGAGGGAAACCAGCCACCCCCCATGGCTGAAACCCCCCGCAGGAAGCTGCGCACCAATGGAAGAAAGCCCCACAGAATGGGCCATGCCAGAGGCAGTGGCCACTGCTTGCGGGCCGGGGGCCGCGGCCCCAGCTGGGCCGGTACACGGACCCCCCGCCTCGGGCCAAGGGGCAATTAACCCCATCCCACCGGTCCCGGTGGGCTCAGGCAAAGGAGGCTGCTGGGAAGGCGCAGCCGCGGTCCTCCGACCCGGCTGGCACCTCTGTGCAGAACGAGCCGCGTTCGCAGTCGCCTTCTTCTTAGAGGGCATAGCAGCTACACGATGGGAAGCCGGAAAAGTCAAGAAAATCAGCAGCCAGAGGCTTCCCTAAGAAAGGCAAGAGCGACGGAGGTAAGAGGGAAAAACTTCTCCGCTCCGTCGCTTCGCAAAATGGCAGCTCGGCTGCCTCGTGGCCGCCCCTTATATAAGGGTGCTGGCCACGCCCCCTAACTACCCGGATGTCTTCGCCCGGTGGGGGGGGCGCAAAGAGCGCGGTGGCCATTTTGGCGCTGCGCTTGCATTCTACCTCCCTAATCTACCACATTGCCCTTAGAAACACTGGTGGGCATGATTCTGACCCCAGATTCAACTGTCTTTCTTTTTCTGTATATGGACCAGGTGGGTCAGGTTTACCAAGTTCTATTCTGCCTCTGGCAGAAAAATATGTGAAATCACAACCATATTAGTTGGCTCCATGTAACTGCCAGAGTTACACTGTTGGGCATCTTTAAACATACAGCAAATGGTCTAGGATTAGTTCAAAGTAAAAACAACTCATTTACAATTTACAGAGCTTAGAGAAGTTATTTTTTAAACTCCACATCCAAGAATCCCTCAAGAAAGTTTAGCTTTTCCTAGTTCTCCACTGGCAACCTTATGACAATTTTGTGTATTTTATCTTCATAGTGGTTTGCAAATAAGATGTGCATTTAATTTTTAAAAAAACAATGCTCTTTTATAGGATCTTCGCAGAAACCAGAAGAGGATAGCAGAGCTCAATGCCACTATACGGAAACTTGAGGATAGGAATACACTTCTGGTGGATGAACGGAATGAACTGGTGCGTGCATTTAGCAGTTTTAGAATGGGATTCAAAAAGCTATATTGTGTAGAACAAAAAGAAAGCATGCATGACTATTTTATTTTCATTTAAGCATCAAATTTTTAAGTGCCATATTTCAGTTAAGCATCTATGACGGTGTACAAAAAGGTGTTAAAACAAAGAATAATATCCTGGTGTGGGCTCATGCTTTATCCATATTTTAGTAGTTGATTTAAACACTAGGGAAAATAAGCTCTCTGCACTTGAAAGGGAGGTGGTGGTGGATGTTTCCATGTCAAGCAACACAGTCAAGTGATGCTGCCTGTGTGGAACAAACTATGGAAAGTAGACTTTTTGTGTTGTTTAAGCATACTTAAGGTGTGGATTCTCAGCATTAGTTATTAGCCTAATATGGATGCTGCAATCCTACTTGGCCACTTCTTTCATCTGGAAAAATAGTCATTAGAGATATCATCATCATCATCATTTATTTTTATATCCCACTTTCCTCACCCAATGGGTGACCCAAAGCGGTAGCGGCAGTTACAACATCGAAAAATCATAGAAAATACAATATATCACAGTACAAAACAATAGATATAATAAAGAGCAGTTACACAATAAAATAATTCAAATTCAGAAACCAGTACAAAGTGCACTTCCACAGGCCAATAGGTGGCTCCGGGGGGAAACAGAGAGTCCTCGGATGCGGTGGCAGCGGCGAGTGCACCTGACTCCCATCTCCGGTGCGATGGTGTGTCTTCGGAGAGAGCCCAGGAGTCATCCGGTGCGGGTCAGCATCGGCTTTTCCTCCCCTCTGGTGAAGCAGGGGGTGGAGGTAGCAACGGGCGGCGAACGCACCTGGCTCCCATCTCCAGGAAGCAGATATGCTTTACCTCACATCCTTGTTCTTTTCTTATTTTTGGCCCTCTTATATTGTGCTGTTGCCACCATTCACCTGATCTCTTCATGGCTTCCCATCACTCCTCCAGGAAGAAAGTCAACATTTCAAACCTAGAGCAGAAGGTGGCCCACAGTCCGAGTTGCCCTTCCCTCTTGGACCATAAGCGCCACCAACCAAGTGCTGCAGAGTAGGAGGAGGGGAAAGGAGAGAGGAAAATCTCACATAATACCCTTTCTAAAACAAGTAGAGAGTTCTCTGGCCAGACTTTGCTCAATGGAAATCGACTGAGAAATATTCTCTTTCTTATTGGAGAAATAATGATAACTTTAAACCTGATAGTTAATAAACCTGATAGTTTATAATGACAATTAATCTGGCCTTTCACATTGTACTACGTACTGAGCTGGAGAGACACTACTTTCTTTGTACGCTTCCCACACTTTTTGAGGAGGCTAGATACAACTGCTTTGAAAAGAGCTGAATAAAAGCACTCTTCCTGTAGTGTATGCACCAGTATTTCTATTGCCCCACTTCTGTCTATAATCAAACAAGCTTGTGTTTTGCAAACCATATAAACAAATTGATAGTTGCAGGCTAGAAGCAAAAAATGTGAATGTATGTGTCACTCCTTCTCACCTGTCATTCTCCAAATGTGCTGCACTACAGGTCCTATAATCTCCAGAAAGCTATAGTCTATATCAGGGGTTCCCAACCTATGGCCCTAACAAAGAGCCAAAGCAACAGTTTTCCCCCCAAGGTTCCTTCAAGGCTACATACCCACCCATGATTCTGCCACATACCCACAGACATTCTGCCAACCTTATTTTCTGGTTTCAATCAAGAAAATGTTAGAAATTGCTACATTTTCCATCAGGTTCTTAAATGATTCTGAATGCTTCCTTAGCTTATAAGCGCATTTGGACAATTAGAATGCTGAAATGAAGGAAGGATTTTAGATGTAATTATATATTATGAATTGTTATTTCCAGCTGAAACGTGTTCGGGAAACTGAAAAACAATACAAACCTCTCCTGGAAAGAAATAAGTGCCTCTCCAAGAGAAACGATGAACTCATGCAATCATTGCAGCGCATGGAGGACAAACTCAAAGTAATCGCTAAAGAAAACTTAGAAATGGTTTGTATTTGGTGTTTATAACAGTTCTATGTATATAAATCAATGCCAAAAAGTTCTGTCTCTGAGATTTCTTACACTGGATTTCAGTGATATAACTCCTAAAAGCAGTGCTGGCATCTGAGTTGGGTGAACATTTCCTCCCCCACCCCTCCTTGCTTAAAGCAGTGTGAAGATCTCATGGAAATAGGGAAAATATGAGAAGAACAAATCTAGTCAATTTCATACTGACTTTTGATTCTCCAAGAATGGAATGTATCTGGAAAGGATTGTGATGGACCATTTTACACACCCAACAGATCTGATACACGGACATCCTACCTAGTATATCCACATATTTCCAAGAACAGTAACTGCACACATAAAGCTTCAATCTTAGATATACATAATCTTATACATACCCCTTAAAACCAACATACTGTACTTTACTTCTAACTAGCTGTGCATTAGATAGTGCTGTAAATCTAGAAGTTATTTATGTCACAAATTTACACGGGCAAATCTAACTTTAAAGAAGTAATTTTCAAAATTTCAAAGAAAAATGATATGGCACACATAGTTTCCCAAACTGTGTCAGGTAATCTTAGCTTTAGGAAATTTAATGTAGCAACAGCTTCACGTTGAAGCTCTTGGAGGTATTTTGTCCCATTCATCATAACAGCCAGGGGAAGAAGAAGGCATGGCAGGTTGAGGACTTCTCTGCCCCTCCCCCTGATCCCCCATCAACATATTGTATTGTAATGTAATGTATTGTTTCTAAGCCGCCCTTAGTCGCTTCAGTGAGTGGGCGGCAATATAAATTTGAACTAATAAATAATAAACAATAATAACACACCTTACTTCTATTGTTAAACCATATGTTGCTGAGTTTGTTACATCCTATTTATAGCAAGCCTAGAAATGCTCTTTGGGATCATATACATTCATTGCTGCACAGAGAAATTTGCATCCAATTTCAACAGCTATGTGTACAAATGTGCATATGCTTGATCCAGCTCTCATGTTGATCTTTTATGGATTCATACATATGAACATACAATATTATCATGACTCCTTTCGTCATATGGTAAATAAATGGCTTCTTTACAGCACATGTAAAGAGTGTTCAAGCTGACCTGAAAGAAAGCTGTTTCTATGTTTTATAAATACATTAGACCCTCGCATAATGACGTTACTTGGTCCCCTAAGTAGTGTTGCTAAGCAATTTTTGTTGTTATGCAGGTTTCTATGGATTTTCCCACATAACGATGTTTTTGGCATCATTGTCCGGATAATGACGGTTATTTTAGCATCGTTGTCCAGACAATGACACTAAAAATGTTGTTATGCAGGGGAACATGTGGTGCATAATGACGCATTGTTAAGCGAAAATGATGCTATCCAAACGCGTTGTTATGTGAGGGTTGACTGTATATGGTTCCTTTGAGGCAGTGTCATTAACAGTTTCCACATGTCACTCTAACTCAGTGAGGCTTTTCTGTTCAGTGCTGCTCCTTCATTAACAAGTGGGTATTTCAGAGTTGTCCAGTACAGAACAAAGTATACTCTCAGTCTCCCCAATGCTATGACAATATACCACTTAGGAAACTGTTGATTATCTCCCTGACATCTTTAATGTGGTACTCACATTGTTATTTTACTACACAGAAAGAAAAAATGACATCACATCCTCCTTTGAAGAAATTAAAATCTCTCAATGACCTGGATCAAGCTAATGACGAGCAAGAAACTGAATTTTTGAAGCTTCAGGTTATAGAGCAACAGAATATAATTGATGAGTTGACACGGGTAGGTTGTAACCTACAAATAATTAAATGTCAAGGGGTGGATCATAGAAGCCTTTATCATGTTTTTTAAGGCAAGCCAAGATAGAATATAGTCACACGAATATATTCCTCTTTCTACTCCACATGGCATTTGGAGACCATCACATGCTCAGAAACCCTCTGGTCAAGCATCTCCATTACCAAGAAATAGTTTTCTAGCCCTATATTTTCTTTGAGTTACCTAATCTTCTCTTCAGTAAAGTTGGGGAATGCTGCTAGATGTCATTAGATTATAGGTCCCATTAGCCTACATCAGCAAAGATAAAGTTAATGGATAATGGAGGTTTCGGTTCAACAATATCTGGAATGACCACATGTTCCCCATCCTTGCCCTACAACTCCAGCATGTCCTCAATCATTTTCTTTTCAGTGATGGAAGGCAGCAGAAGATGGGTTGGAAAATACGTATGGGTGAGCTTGTAGATGTAGCAAAGGTCTTCCTCTGTCCACCCAGTGTCTGGAAGAAAGAACAATGCAGTACTGCCACTGGCCCCCATTCACTGCAACAGTACCACTTTCACATAGTGATGGCAAGGAAAAAGAAGTGGGTGCCCTGTCTTTTTTCTCCTAGCCACCTCCATCTCCATGGTGTGGCCATTTCATGGCCAACTACATGGATAATACCTGGCCCTAAATATCTTCAGGACCAAGGCATTGTGGGGAGGGTTGACCATTCTCCCCCAAAAGATCCCTGTACTGGTGTCTGTGTATTCCTTCTACCTTTTATCTAGTGAAATTAAAACCCAAAGGGCTGTAATAATTGCTGATATTTGAAATTGTGTTTTGTAACATCTAGCACATGACTCTTCATTTCTTCTATAGGATAGAGAGAAACTTCGGCGAAGAAGACTTAAAAGAGGGTCAAAAGTAATCAAGGTACATTAAGCACATACAAGGTCTATATGTGATCTTAGTAGATTTTATCATATTTCACTTTTCTCTATTCTAATTGCAATGCTGAATTGATGAAAATAGACACATTCCAGACTCCCAAATCACAATGATTCATGAGGAACAATAATAGATCTGGCAGAAATTTGTATAATAGTGCTTTTTTTTTTTTTTTTTGCAAATAACAGATAATCCAGATGTAGCCACACCCTGTAGATATGTTGGCAACCAGAAAAATAAAAATAAATAAATAAATAAAAATAAAAAGAGCAACACAACAACAAATTTGACACTACTAGCCAATCTCAACATGCTTTTGGAGCTCATAGCTATGGAGCTATGGAGACGAGAACTCTAGACATCCTGATGATGTCCATCCCATATGTTTCCCATCCCTTCAATATCTAATCCTTTGCCGAGTAATGCCAGTGAGTGTAAAATTGATTAGCCTGTCTACATGACTCACATTGTCTGGCAGATTTTAGTGCTGAAATCAGTACTTTGCTATCCAAGCCCACTGATTAAGCTGCTTTTATCATCTAAGGGTATGACTCATATTTTTCTTTCTTTCATGTTTTCAATTAAATTAGAAGGGTTTTTCGGAAACACATCTGCTAAGAAGAATCTCAGTGTAAGTGGGAGGACTCTAGGAGATACTACTTATCACATTGTTCCACATTAAATGTGTAACTAAACCATAACTGAAACCTCAGCTGAAACTAAGCCTTGTAACTAAGTCTTACATGGAACTGAAATGACCTAGTGCTGCTTCCTAGTTCACTGCATCTTCCCTAACCCCCACCCCGTTTCTTTGTTGGTTCCTTTGTGCAAGACTTATAGATTATAAGCACTATATTCACAGATGGCACTATGTAAATAAAAATGAGGGGAAAAAACATATGAGCAGCTTGAAACCTTACACAGACTTAAGTGAGATTTCCCCCCTAGTCTACAGCCAACAATGAATCTGGATCTAAATCCAGCTGGTCTGACACAGAGGGAAATGGAATAAGGAACAGTGGTGTACACTGGACCTCTAAAACCAAAGAGGAATTATGTCAGTTTGCTATCTTGATGCTGTGGCTCAGCTGCACATGAGAGTGTAATCAATGTCCAAGGAAGCAGCCTAATTGCACCCACATGCCTTGTGTCTCATATTGTTTACACTGAGGAAGCAACATGGATAGTGATTTTCTCATTGTTGTGGGTTTTTCCTTTTCTTCAGAGGCATATATTGGACACAGTCTGTGGGGTTGACGATGACTCCATGGATTCTGAAACCTCATCCATGGCTTCATTCAGAACAGACAGAACCCCAGCAACCCCAGATGAAGAACTGGATGAAGTAAGCTCTTACCCTTGAAGTGCTAGAAATGAGCACCAGAATGTTCTGGAGATTTCCTTCAGTGATTGGAGAGTTAGAACAATAGGTTTGAGACATGACGTTAATCTTCCATCCAGAAGGCCTCTTGAACATAAGAAAATACCATCCGTATTTTACATAAATGTAAACAGCAGTTTTTTTATAGTTTCTGTCAAGGGTTTATAATGGTGACAAAACTGCCACATTGTGCAGGTGGAGAGGCAACTAGGAGAAAGAAAATGTCTTCATTGCCTCTCCTCCTTGCCATCCTCACACTCATGAGTTGGATGACAAGGGGTGTGAGGATGGCATCACTATTGGGGCAGGGTAGAACAGCAACATTGCTTCTCTTCCTTCCTCAGGCAACACAAAGTCTTGACGCGGGAGGGAGGCTCTGCCAGCTTTTTAGGCTCAATGAGACCTGATTTTTTAGTACCATCTCTGCTACACTCCATCACTATTGATATAATAATGGTGAACAGGTCAGGCTAAGGGCAAGGATAGGGACCATATGATCCCTCTAGATATTGCTGCAAATTTAATGTATCATATTTCTCCAAGTTGGCCACATATTGTTAATCCTTTGTTGGGTATCATTTTGTGTCAAGGAAAGACATTCCTGTGTGCTATTTCATTTTAAGCGGGGAAATACATGGGTACAGATGATCCATATCTTCTATAGATGAAAGCATCCTAACTCTTTCCCAAATTTCAGTTCTCTACTAAATATCCCATCCCTGCTGTTATTTGCTCCCAAACAGGCAGATAACAAGAATCAGCCTAGAGTAACTATTTTCAGAGGGAAAATGACACTGGGAGAAGATTAACTCCCCTCTCTCCCATATTGCACTTCCAGCAGAAATTCCCCTCTACCCTAATGTCATTATTGGGTGAAAATATTAATATTGCTAATCACAAGATACAAAGACGCATTTAATATCATATGCAGTTTGACAAAAAGTTCTAGTAGAGGTATATATCATAAGTTGGGAAGAAAAACACTTGATTTTATTTTTATCTGATGTATCATTTCTAAACCTTACATATGTTGTCACACATATTTTGACATGGTTTAAAGCAGGTCTGAGGGACTGTGACACTCTAGACCAGTGGCGACAATCTCCAGCACTTGGAGGGCTGTACCAGATGCAGTGTCCCCATCCCCCCCTCCAGATTTTTTTCATATCTAAAAAGTGGCCAAGAAACAACTTACTATTATTATTATTTTTAAAAATATAGTCATCAGCAAATGGAGTGAACCAGCCCATCCCCTAGAGCAGATCCAACAGCAGGACAAATGCTCATGTAGGTATTCCCTAAGTGAGATATAACACACTGCAGTGCTTCTTGTTATTGACATGTTTTTCCAAATGTAATTAGCCATCTTGTAATTTTAAAAACATCTAAGAAAAACAACTTGCTTGGAGAAAACATTCTTGATGGTTGTCTGTAGATGCAATGACTTTTTTTAGTCACAATTTTGCCAATATTCTCTAAATTTCACATGCATAACATAGTAAGCCAGATTTACACATTCCACACATTTATGACACTTCTACAACTGATGCACACCTGAGACTTTCCTTCTTTCTCTTACAGAGTTTAGCAGCTGAAGAATCAGAGTTGCGATTTCGACAACTAACAAAGGAGTATCAGGCCTTGCAAAGAGCCTATGCATTACTGCAAGAACAAACAGGAGGCATTATAGATGCAGAACGGGAAGCCAAGGTTGGAATTTGCTGAAGCCAACATGACACAACACAAACAATTTTTCCAAATTAAACAAGACAGAGGGAAAGAACACACACTCAAAGGAATTCAAAGCTCTGGTTTTTGTGTAGCCATAGAGTACACTAGCATCAATGAATTAAGCAAGAAACAGGATGTGACTTCGTTCTCTTCCAAACAATGTATTTATTAAAGGGCTGAAGGAAAGGGTTAAAAGCAAATTCTCCAGTCCTGAGGAATTTTTTAGGTCCTAAATCCTATTGCTAGATGTAACTAGAGGGTCCAGGTTTCCACCAGTTAAGTAGTTGTTCACCAGCTGGGATTAAAAAGAGATCGAGACCCAATTTCTGACAAAGCAAGGCAGGTTAAGCCACAAGTTCTTCTCCACCAGGGAAAAAAGAGTTAAAGATTCAGGTAGCACCCTGGACAGCTCCATAGGGATACCCACAAGGTCAGCTGAAATGTTTCAACCCAGGCACCTCTAGTCTGAGCTTTATATAGAGCTGGGACTTTACAGGGTGGTTTGCTTTGCCTTCAGGCAATAGGTACCAATTCCAACAATGCGAAGTGACTGTGGTCCTGCTTGGATTTCTGGACTGGGATCTTCAGCATACGACATCATTCCTTATGGTTGGAAAGGAGTTGGTACAATTAGTTCCTCTTCTGGTAAGACTTTCAAGGTAGTAGGGGCACCTGGGGCTAGTGCAGGAAGCATATTTTTCTCCCACTTGGAGGTCTTTTTCAAATCTCCAACTTTGTTACACCCCAATCATGCCATTTGGGCCTAAGAAAGAAAATCCAACACAACCACCTCCCTGGGAATAAAAATACAATAGTAGATAATTAAATAGCAAGGATTTTGCTGCTTTTTCATGAGGCAGTTGCCTCATAGGCTTAATGGTAGGACCAGCCTTGCAAATAATTGGTAATTGTAATAACTTTTATAAATCTTTTGTAAATTAGGCTTATAAGGATTATTTGCTGAATTAGGATGTATATAACCATATTTTCCAAATGCTTATCAAGGGGTGCTTAACTAGTTTGTTTGGCAACATCACATTAAGTGTTGTATAAAACTCTAAAATGGTACACAATTGCAGGTGGAAGTCTTTGTACAGATTTCCAAGGGCATAACTGAGGGCAGGGATGGTCAACCTCTGAAAGTGTACACATCATTTTTACATACACTGCTGGTTTTTTTGCATGGCTGTTCCACCATGATGCATTTTTCATGCATATTCATGGCAAATAGTGCTTCCAGAATTCTTGAAGATATAATTTGCCTTTAAAGGAGCTTTGTCTTGAGAGGAGAACAAATAGCCTTTGGTTAGCAAATGACCTCCAAAAGGCTTCTTAGAGGGGCTACTTTTTCCCCATTCAGTCTGGGAAACACACTTTGCCATTCCTTGGTCTAAAGATATCATGTATTTAATAATAAATGGTTCTGACTATTGGGAAGCTTTTTCAAGGTGTCCTAGGGAAGGATTACTCAGAAATAGTTTGAGATTCCCTTCTTCTGGGTATACTCTGGTACCATGTAGCTTGTCCAAGGCCACACAGGCGGGCTGTTCTCCTACAAGGCACTGTGGGGAACTGAACTTCTAATCCCTGGCTCCACAGCAAAGGGCTCCACTTTATTCAGCTATCAAGCCAAAAAGAGTATAGAAGACAGTCGTCGTCTTCTTCTTTCTTCTTCTTCTTCTTCTTCTTCTTCTTCTTCTTCTTCTTCTTCTTCTTCTTCTTCTTCTTCTTCTATGTCTAGGCCAGACATGAAACTGCCAAAATGAAGGTACCTTTTGATGCCTTCATTCTGCAGTTCCTTTCACTTGACAGAAGATAGTATAATAATAATAATAATAATAATAATAATAATAATAATAATAATAATAATAATAATAA
Organism: Bradypodion pumilum; assembly: GCA_035047305.1. Lineage (NCBI taxonomy): Eukaryota > Metazoa > Chordata > Lepidosauria > Squamata > Chamaeleonidae > Bradypodion > Bradypodion pumilum. The sequence continues at coordinate 329,136,643 of JAWDJD010000002.1, forward strand.
TAATAATAATAATAATAATAATAATAATAATAATAATAATAACTATTATTATTATTATTATTATTATTATTATTATTATTATTATTATTATTATTATTATTATTATTATTACAGAATGCTATACAAAATAAATCTACAGCCTAAAAAAAGAAAAGAGAAGCAACAGAATTAAACAATAGTATAAAAAAGCAATAACTAAACCTTTTCCCCTCTGAATAAGTTCCATTGAAAGGAAGTCGTCATCCCCAACCTGGCCACAGTTCAAGAGGTCCTTTCCTGGTTATCCCTCTGCTTTATTTCAGATGATGACAGGGCCCAAAGGAGGGCTCACAGCTGGAGCAAGAGTATAGAGCAGGAGTTCTCAACCTTTTTAAGCCGGGGGCCAGGTCATGCTCCCTCAGACAGCTTCGGGGGCCAGACGGCCATTTTGCCCTTCTTCCACCACATGGCACTTCTTGGTGTGGTGGATGTGGCAGGGGGCCACATGAAATGGTGCTGTGGGCCACATCTAGCCCATGGGGAGCAAGTTGAGAATCCCTGGTATAAAGAGGGACTGCGGTCCCATCTTTGTCCTAGCTCCTGCCAACCTAGCAGTTTGAAAGCATGAAATTGCGAGTAGATAAATAGGTACCACTTTTGGCAGGAAAGGTATCAGCGCTCCTGCCACATAATCACAGAAACATCTGCAAACGCAGACAGTGCTCACTCTTTGGCTCTAAACAGAGATGAGCATCAAACCCTAGAGTCAGGTACATACGACTGGCTTTCAAGCAAGGGAGACCTTTACCTTTACTGAAGCACGTTGACTTTTCAGAAGCATGATCCAATGTTACCTCTTGTTAACAAAAATTCATATTGACCATTGAACTTTGTTGGAGTTACACTCCTTTGGCATATACTCATTTTAAAAGTGGTAAATGATACCAATGTATTGGAAATGGCAGCGTTTTTCATTTTCTCATCTTTCTGCCACTTCTGTTTCCAAAACAGTCTCCTGGGCTGAATTGCCAGCTTTCTGTTGAGTCATAAATGAAGGTGGAGGCTGGAGGTGTCCCTGAAGGTTACTGCCACTGAGGCTAAAATAGTTGATATTTATGCTTGATAATAAATGCTATAGCTCAATACTGTGATATAAATCAGTACAGTAGTTGGATTTTAATGTGTAAAATGTAACTTAACTGTAATAATTACTAGAAGGCTGGTTGCCTTCCAGAAATGTGAGAAGGCAAAAAGGTGCAAAATCTTCTTAAAATATCACCAAGTACTGACAATTTAAAACTGGGATGATCAGACCCATTCAGCAGGAAAAAGACAGGAGGCACAGAGAAAATTATCTATCTGTCTGTTGATCTAAGTATATTCTGCCCTAATCATACGATCTGAGAGCAGGTCTTATTGATCAAATAAAAACAGACACAATTTAAAAATAGAATTTAACACACATGTATCTCACTGGAATGTAGTACATAAATATCCCAATGAAATGAACAGAGTTAAAGCTACCACTACTGACTCAGTTTTGTCTGTAGTATCACTATTTCTGAAACTTGAATTATGGATGGTTTGGTGTGCACTAAAAAAAAAGTCTTTAATCATTATGTTATTTCTAACAGGCACAGGAGCAGCTCCAAGCTGAAGTTCAGAGGTACAAAGCTAAAATAGAAGATCTGGAAAAAACACTGGCCCAGAAAGGACAGGTAGATATTTTTGTACAGGGCATTTTCTGTAGTTATTTCATCTGTCAACCGTATTTGCTTATTCACATAAGAAAGTTGTTACAAACGGGGTTATTTTTTTAGGAAATATACACTGTGCACTGATGAATCAAATGTTTGAAAGATTAGCTATGAAAAATATGTGACACAATTCCTAACAGATTTCTTAAAACAGCAGATGCCCTGCTCGGGAAATGTAGCCATTTAGGATGCCTGTTTCCTTGTGGCATAGCACAACTGGAATAATCTGGTAGTAAATATGTAAAACTAAACAGAAGTTGAATCAGCGTAGTGAAAATATCAATTTTCCCCCTTCATCTTCAGAGCTTAATCACTGGCACAACTACTGTTTGGTGTTGCTACAAATTCCAGCCGCGTGTTGCCATGCCCACCCTCTTCCATGTTCTCAAATCATAAACTCTGTCTTGAGATGAAAAAACAAACCATTTAATAATTGTCATACAAAACAACCAGTAGGTTTAACAGCAGCAAAACCTGGTAGGATATCCATATTGGTTCCGTCAATGCTTGGAGTCACCAGTCCTCATAACTACATGCTGACTCCCACCTGATACAGTCCAGGTAGAGTCCAGGTCACTTACAAATAGTCCTTGTTCCCCTACTCATGTGTTATGTCCTGCCAATACTTGGGTTAAGTTGCAGAGCACCTGTCTTTCCAGTCAGGCTTCCCAGCTCCCTCCAGATGCTGACCCCACTTCTCACATGGGCCCTGTTCCTGCTGATCTCTTCTGCCTGCCCCAGTAAAACAGCTTCACAGCCCATCTCTCCCATATCTGGTGCTTAGCCTTCACCAACGGGGCTCTCAGGAGAGCCAAGCATCCTGTCCAGGGGTCCTCCTTAAATACATAGGTCCATCCTGGAGGCAACAGAGTTTCTTCCTCAACAGCCTTTCCTGTTCCCCCTTCCAGGTATTCCTTGGTCCCTTCTCTTCCTTCCCAGGACTCTTTCTAACTTTGCAATGGCTAGGGCTGCCTTTATTTGTCCTAACCTGATCAACCCCTCCTCCTCCTGATTTTCCATAAAGTTCTTCTTTTACTTTTTTTTCACCTGCTAACTCCCATTTTTCTTTCACCATGGTAAGGGCCTCTGTTCCTTCTGCATCGTCAGGGTCCTCAGCACTTTCCCAATCAACTGGAGAGCTAGTGATTTAGAACTCTTGAGCACAGGGCCATGGTGTGTAGTGTGATGGGTTGCAAACCTCCTGAGGTTCCTCTTGACACTACATCAAGACCAGATCCAAAGAGATTGTTTTATACCCATTGGTATACTTTAATATGTGTCAAAGAGATGTGGGTTTTTGTTGTTGCTGTTATTGTTGCATGCCAGCACTTTTTAATATATCTATATTTTAAATAAAATAGGACTCCCACTGGGTAGAAGATAAGCAACTTTTTATTAAAAGGAATCAGGAGCTTTTGGATAAGGTATGTACAAAATCTGAATATCCAAATTATTCATCGGTATTTAAAATGTGAGGCTGAAATCTGGAAGTACATTAATCTATCCCAGGCTCTAATGATATGATTAGAACCCATTTGTTCTCATTTTCTTGAATGGCCCAAATAATAGGTGCAAAACAAACAAGCAAATAAACAACACAGTCACATTTGGAGAAGGGCCACTGGAATAAGGAGAACATAAATGAATGATGATTAACTTGTCCCATTTATTTCAGTGGATCTGTGCTAGGTGCAACTAAGAATATTGCCATTTATTCTGCACCCAACCCTGTATCTCCAAAATGAAAGATCATAAGATTAGCATTAAGTATTTAAAAATGTTATAATTCAAAATAATGGAATGGTTCATTTTGCAGCATCAGACTATCAGGGTAAAAACATCTTCTGCTAGCAGCTTCTTAAATTTTTGCAGAAGGGTCCTTCCAGAGCACATAAAGATGTATGATTTTGCTTTTAAAAAAATCTCATCTTTATACAAATGGTTTAGTAATAAAAAAGATAAAAACCTATAGTCAATATAAAGCCTTCTAAGGAGCTTCAAAAATAGTATTCAAAGTTTCCATGATTCATTTCTCCTCTTAACTATATTAATTCCTGAAAAAGTGTCAAATCAATGTATATAGATTTTGTTTCATATGGCAAGATGCTTTTTTATACTTTTATTTCATTTTTAATGGCCAGTTATTTCTATAAGCACAACATACAACCATTGAAGGCTTTGTTATGTCATCTTTAATCAGATTGACTACAAAGTCAAAACAATTGTACAGTAGAACCCCGCATAATGAAAAAACTCCATTCCACGGAGCTGTTCACTATGTGTTTTTTTCATTATACGGTTCCCTATGGGAGATACCCTGCATAACAGAAAAAAATGTTTGTTAACTGGAGTTCACATTAAGCGAGTATACCCCAGTTACAAAACTATACCCCAGTTACAAAAAAATGCATAATGATTTTTTATTTTATTTTTTGGTTATGCAGGGTATCGCCCTTGCATAATGAACACTTCATTATGCAAATTTTTCGCTATGCAATGTGTTCCTTATTTGAGGTACCACTGTATATCTTTTTCTTTTGGGAGGAGATATGGTTGAAGAAGGGAAAGAAAGTGGTTGTAATGAACTTTTAAAAATACAGGTTGTGGACTAATGTCCTTAAAATTACAGTACATCTTTACATCTTCCTTCTAGATAGAAAAGCTGGAATCAGAGAACCATCGGTTACAACAGGAGCTCCAAGATGCTAGAGATCAGAATGAGTTGTTGGAGTTCCGAAATCTAGAGCTTGAAGTAAGATCCCTCACCATGGTCACCTTCAGCTACTCCTGCTACCCAAAAGCTGCCCTTTTAGAATTTCTCCACCCATAACCATTGTATCTATTCTCTTCTGCTGATGTGACTATTAATTTCTGAAGAGGGTGGACACATTTTAGTCTGGGGTCTCAGCTTTGAATATTTGAATTTAGGCAAGAAGGAAGCAGGAGGAAAGGCAGAAGGAATAGAGGAGTAGAATATGTGATCTATCATAGATTATTTCTCTAATTTAATAGCACTTTCAACAGGTTCTACATTTATATTTCTGTAGATTGTCTCAGTAAAGGAGAGCTTCCACCCCTTCCTTCTACTCTGTCCCATTATCCCAGCCTAAGTATCTTGTCCAAAGTTGTTGCTTAGCCTTTGCTGCCCTTCCTCCAGTCACACAGTGGCACCCACAAAATCCCCCCCCCAATGCAGTACTTATTCCTCACCTGCCTTCTTTCTAGTGCCCTAGTCATCCTGCTACCTTTCCCACTTAGATAGATAGATAGATAGATAGATAGATAGATAGATTAGATAGATAGATAGATAGATAGATAGATAGATAGATAGATAGATAGATAGATAGATAGATAGATAGATAGATAGATAGATATTTATACCCCACCCTCCTGGTGCAAGCACCACACAGGGTGGCTTACAACATAAAAAATAACAATACAACATAAAAAATTAACAATACAATGTGCAATAAATATAAAAATACAATAATACAATATACAGTAAGCAAAAAAACCAATCTACACTATATAATAAGCAAAAAATCAGTCTACAGAGCAGCACATAATCACTTCCTTATGGTCCTGACAGAGCTTGTTCTCAACGTCCTCGGCGGACCGAGGGAAGGAAACTCCACGTCTCGATGTTGGCAGCACCGGCGAGGTGCTCCCAATCTCCCCAGCCATCAGGACCGGGGGAAGGAGCTCCATGTCTCCACATCTAGGCCAGAGCAATCCCAGGTGCCATTCATCTCCTCCGGATGGCGGCCGGTCGAAATGGCAGTGGTCCTCAACAGCAGCCACCAGCTTTGGTGGCCCCAGCTCCTCCTCTACTCCCCGCCCGGACAGGGCCAGGGGGAGTGGCACTGGACTCAGCTGCCACCCATCCCGGGGATGATGGCAAGTGCCCCAGGAGTGGCACGGAAGGTCCTCTTCTTCTGATTCCTCCTTACATCTCTCCTCAAATTAGCCTTCTCCAAACCTCCTTCATCCAGTCCAGATCACACCACAACTCTCTTCAAAGCTTACCAGGCAGGGAGGACAGGAGCTCTTGGGGAAACGCGTTGAGCTTTGGAAGGCAGATGAAATTGAGGCTAATGCATTTGCCGCTGCAGCCTAGCAGCCATTTATTTTTAAAATGTGCATTTTAAAGGTCAAAAGATCTTGGCAAGTGCCTGCAGACACCACGTAAGGGACACAGGCACTGCTCCATTCCTTATATACTGTATCTACAAAGGAGTTAAGTAAAAATTTATAGTAACTTATTGAGCTGAGGTTGTTTCTTGCAGGACATATTCTGAGAACAATGGCAGCGTTTTCCAGGCCTACCATTTTCTAACTTTGGAACACTTTAATAACCTACCTGTCCTCTTTAGGTCAGAGCTCTTGGAAAAATAAAACAATTTACACACCAGCAGTGATGTCCAGCCTTGGCATTCCAGATGTTCTTGAACTTCAATTCCCAGAAGCCCTCATACCTGTCAACCATCCCGATTTGGCCGGGAAAACCCCATAATTTGACGTCCATTGACGTCATAACCCACCCCGCGCTGCCAAAACCCTGTAATTTGGCAGCAGGGGAAAATGCTTTCCGCGCATGCGTGGAAGTGCTATGCCGCTTGCGTAGGGGCTGCACAAGCAGCGTAGCGCTTCCGCGCATGCGTGGAAGGGGTAAAACCCTTCCACGCATGCGTGGAAAGCGACCTGCTCACAAGCGATGTGCGCAGGTCCCGTTTTTCCGGAGCCGCGGGTTGACAGGTATGGAAGCCCTGATCATCAGGTGTATTGACTTGGGCTTCTGGGAATCGAAGTCCAAGAACACCTGGAGTGCCATGATTGGCCCCTGCTGTGACTAGACTAAGGCAACAAAGAGATAACAGTCAACAAATACGCACCTGATGGAGTGTGGTAGCATTTGGGCCTTGGAATCAGAACTCTGCAATAAATGGTGTACAAATTAATAATTCTTTAAAATCTTGCATTCAAGGTGACAGAAAGCACTTCTGATTGTTTAGAAAGAAACAAAATCTATTAAACGCAAATTGCTTTATTAGTTTTACAATACAGCACTATTTCTGTGGCAAAACAGCAGCAGTCTGCAGCTGTTGTTTTGTCTCTTTACATCAAAAAGAGCAGCAGCAGCAACAACAACAACAACAACAACAACAACAACAATAATAATAATAATAATAATGGCTTAAGTAGGGTATAGAAAGCAGCATCAGGGAGCTATACTCTATTCTGTAGAATACACTATCCTTCTTATTCTGAAATAATTTTATGTTTTATTTCAAGGAAAGAGAAAGAAGGTCTCCGCCATTCAATTTGCAAATCCACCCATTCTCTGACGGTTGCAGCGCTCTGCAGATCTATTGCATGAAAGAAGGTGTCAAGGTTCGTTAACTTGGGTTCACCACAAAAAATAGAGATCATTCCATTCCTCTCTTAAACTGGTTTTAACTGCTAGATGTTGTTCATCTGTGTTCCTCTCTGTACAGATGAATACAGGCAAGGAGAGAGGGAGCTGAGATTAGGTCCAATGCCTGCCCTCAACCTACCTGTCTGTCTGTCTGTCTGTCTGTCTGTCTGTCTGTCTGTGGCTGGCTGGCTAACTGGCTGGCTGGCAGGCAGGCTGGCTGGCTGGCTGATTTCTATTCCGCCCATCTGGGATATTTTCCCACTCCGGGTGGTTTACAATCGTTAAACAAGCAGAGAGGGACCAAACGTGGAGTAGCAGCAAGAAGGAAACCGTTTGCCTTGGCTGGTTAATAATAAATTGAATCCAATAAATCAACTTCGGTAACAGATCCTAATTCCTTTCGATATAGGAATTTTCAACTCTTCTTCAGGGATCTAAGTCAAAACAAATTGATAATATCTCTGTCAAAACCTATATACATTATATACAAAATATACATTATATACATAATCTTGGATGCAATTCTGCAGCTGTGACATAATAAAAAGTTATTTAAACAATTAATTAATTAGCTGTGTATCCCAGTATCCCGGTGTGATTTTTAAGCAATAGTTATGTATTGCAACGCATCCCAGACCTCTATCGTGAGTTCGTGAACTATGTTTGCATTTAAAGGAATACTAAACCACACAGCTGTGCTGCGAACAGAGATTATAAGAAACATGTGTAATCAATTTCCATGTTGAGGCCCGAGGGATACAGGGTATTGAAACGATGTATAAAAAAACACTCTCTTTGTCTTAAAAAGGTATCAATGTCTTTGCGGAAAAACAGATCTTGTTTATGGCTTTCCAACACCACAAACTTAAAATCATGATCACTATGATTTTTCTCCAAAAAATGGCTTACAAGAGGGGCAGAGGTGTTCCCAGTGCGGATTTTTGATCTATGTTCCCCCACCCTAGTTTTCATTTGGCGGGAAGTGACCCCCACATAACCTAAGTCACATGTGCATACAAGAAGGTAGATGCACCCCAAACTTTTACAGTTCGAAAATTGTTTTAAACTCAGAGTAAATTCACTGCTGGAAATCGTAACTGTTTTGGTTTGATTTCTATTCTGCCCATCTGGGATATTTTCCCACTCCGGGTGGTTTACAATCGTTAAAACCATAAATATACATACAACAACAATGGATGGAATCGGGGTGGCATAGCCCAATTATATATTTATTAATTGGCCATAGGGATAATGTTCTTATAAGCCTCTTTAAAAAGTACAGTTTTAAGATGTTTCTTGAAAACATCCAGTGATGGGGTCTGGTGTAACTCCAACGGCAGAGCATTCCATAGTTTGAATGCTTCCACAGAGAAGGCTCTATTCCTTGTCCTCACCTTCCTTGCCATCCTCAGTGTCGGTGCTTGGAGCAATGCCAATTGAGATGTATGGGTGATGTGGGTGGAGTTTCTATAGGAAAGGCATTTTGACAGATAGGAACGTCCCAAACCATGAAGGGCTTTGTATGTTAAAGATAGCACCTTGTGTCTGATATGGAAGGGGACAGGCAACCAGTGCAAGCCTGCCAGGACTAGAGAAACATGTTCAAATTTCCTCACTCCTGCCACCAGCCTGGCAGCTGCATTCTACACCTGCTGGAGTTTCCATATTTGGTGCAAGGTTAGCCCCACATAGAGAGCATTACAGTAGTCAATATGTGATACTACCAATGAATACACCAGGGTTGTAAGGGAATGTATGTCCAAGTTGGACAGTGGTCTTCTGTGCATAGAACTTCTTCATGCAATCTGTGACCTTCCTTATTTTAGGATACTCATCCTTGCTGCTAAACATGTTCAGCTGTGCACATTTCAGGCATGTACACATGGCCCTTCAAATGCATGCTGATTGGAAGTGGGATAATTGAATAAATTGGTTTCCAGAGTTTATTGAACACTTGAGTAAGGGTAAACATTTTGACCACAGAACCTGCAAATATTCTAATTGTAATAGTATAGATGGTATTAGACTGGCTATAATCCATTGGTGAAGTTGTGTTTGCATTTGTTCCTAGAGGCTTATTCACAGTTAGTAACTTACGTGGGGCATATAAGATATGTATGGTTCCCTGAGGGAGTAGTTGCACTGGAAGATACTTAAACATGCCAGAAAACTCCTTCAAACAACTGCATGATTCAGGATACCACTGTCTATTAGGATATCAGCAGAATGTGTGGTCCAATACCATACCCGACATTGTTAGTGAAACTAAAACATATAGCTGTCAAAAAATCTATCACATAATTTACAGAAAAAATGGTTAAAGGGAAGAATATTGAGGGTATTCTCTACCTACCTAGGTTGGAGACAAATAATCTGGGAAATATTCAGAGATGAGACTTGGGTCCTACCTAGTCCTTCTCTTTGATCCCACTAAGTGTTTTGGAGCTTCTATAACTGTAAGCTAACCCCAATTGTGCACAGCTGATGGCTGATTCCCAGTATTCACCTTATCCTTCCATTTTATTTGTATGTCTAGTTCTTAGTTACTGTATTAGATTTTCTCTCCCAGTTCGATAATACGGAGTAGCCTATATGGATCCACTTATTATGAAATGTATTCTATTAACCATAGAATATCTTAATCATCCTCTTCATATCTGCCTCCATATTTTCCAACAGGATGTTAGCATTCCAGATCTCATAAAGCAGCTAGACATCTTGGGTGACAATGGGGTAAGTAATACATATATATACAGTATTTGTCAAGCTCACATTGTGTACAGTTACAGCATCAGACACCCCCCCAACACAGAGAATATAGCAATCTATCCACAGCAAAGCAGCAATTATGTGTGTGCGTGCGTACACGCAGACACACACACACAGAGAGAGAGAGAGAGAGCATAGCCCTTTTAAAATAAAACCTGTTTTATCTGAGCTGCTTGATTACAAAGAAACTGTGCTTAGTGGATACCAGTAGCTGTATTACATGTGTAGCATAAACATTAAATATGAGAGCCGTTTAGTCTATAAATAATGGACTAAAGTGCCTGGCTACTTTCTCCTTTTTTAATGTCTGGGAAACATGCAGGGTACAGGTAAACAGGGAAAAATAAACATTTTTGGGAATTAACATTTGCTTTGTTTGTGTGTGTGTGTGTGTGTGTGTGTGTGTGTGTGCCCGCTTAAAAAGCTTAGCCTTTTCTTAATAAGGAAGTCTTGTCACTAATCCAGAGTCCTTTGTGCACTGCCCATATAAATCCTCTACCTGCAGGTTTCCCAGGCATTAAAAAAGTAGAAAGTAGCTTTGTGCAATGATCTGATTACATATGCAGATCTACATCCATGCAGTGAATAGAGAAACTCAGGTATACCTGTTAACTCAGAAAGCATACCAGGATCTCTGCATACATAATGGACAATTGAACCTGGGAAATAACTTCAGATTTTCTCCAATAGTAATGAATATCTGTTTGGAAAGCTAGTGATTCTTTCTTAATTTACTTTTCTGCCTCTTAAATTTACAGAATTTAAGAAATGAAGAGCAAGTGGCTATCATTCAAGCTAGCACGGTATTATCCCTGGCAGAAAAGGTACACATTTTTGTGCATTGTATTGTCTCAAGTGTATTGCTTTGGTCATCTTGCGATGAGGAAGGTGGGGTATAAATCTCGTAATTAAATAAATTGCTTGTTGTGAATCACATACAGTGGGGGTGGGGGGAATGAGTAGGCTGTAAAATTTCAAATTCTGCAGAATTCGAGACAGTGTAAGGAAAAATGCTGTCTTTCTAATTAACAGTAAGTAAGAGTACAGTACCATAACTCTAGGGACTGCAGTGGCTTAGTGGTTAAGATGCTGAATTTCATGACCAGAAGGTCAGCAGGTTGAGACCTGAGTGCTGCATGACAGAGTGAGATCCCATCTCTGTCCCAGCTCCTGCCAGCCTAGCAATTCAAAAGCAAGAAATTGCAAGTAGATAAATAGGTACCATTTTGGTGGGTAGGTAAAAGTGTTCCGTGCACTCCAGTGTCTAGTCATGCCTGCCACTGTGCCACATGTCCACAGAAACGTCTGCAGATGCAGACATTGCTGCAGATGCAGACAGTCCTGGCTCTTTGGCTATAAACAGAGATGAGCACTGAACTCTTGAGTCAGATATGACTGGCTTTCAGGCAAGGGCGACCTTTACCTAAGAGTACAATGAATATCCAGTGTGGTGTAGACTGAATCTTACTCAGCCATAGAAGCTCACTGGGGTGTATGGAACTGGTAAAACCATTCATTATATACCTATCTCACTTATCTTGAAAGCCCTGTTAGGGTCACCAGAAGTCAGTTCCAACTTGAAGGCCTTAAACATATCAATAAAGAGTATGATATGGTTCAAAGGCCATGTTTAGCCACAGCATTAAACCAGGAAGTTCTATTGAGTGTGAGCGGCATGATAGTATATGATATCTGACTAAGCTTGCTAAAACAAACCACCAAGCTTCATATCATGGCTTACTTAGTGATTTATCTAAGTGAAATAGCAACTGACTGTGGCTTATGTTATCCTCAACAAGCCAGAGAAAGAAACAACAAAACTTGCCATGGATTATTTGGGAGAAAAACAAGCCAGAACTCTGGGTACTGTTCAGTTTCCTGTTGAGTTCCTACAATTCTCAGTCCAATTGTTCTCAGTCCAAATGCAGCCAGAGTATGTTCCCCACAAAACCAAATAGTGGCTGAAATCTTGATGAGCAGCTCCACATGTGTATCGATGATGATGATGATGATGATGATGATGATGATGATGATGATGATGATGATGATGTCATCCTCAGGGTTCCTTTGGGGATTTCAAGGCATGCATGACTTCCAGTATTTACGTGTTACTCACACTCTGAAGTCTTTGTTAATCAGCAGTGATTTGCTGCTGAAGACTCTGTCAACTCTGTTGCTTGTGAAGAGCTGTGTAACCACATTTCAGCAACTAAACTAACTCCTGTTGCTCAGGCAGGCCTTGTGTTCTAATATAAGCCAGGACATTTCATTTTGTGTTATTTACCTCTTGGACCAATTGTCCACAACATTGTTTGCTTTATTGCACTGGTTCAAATAAAAGTCTTTGACAGCAGAGGCATAAAACCTGCATTTTCACTGTGTGGGCAAACAGTGAATTATGGTACTGTATTTGTTTGACCTTAGAGCATAAACTAGCTCAAGGGGCCTCTCTGGTAGATGGTGAAATGAGGAGAAATAACATCATATGCACATACTAGTGATACAACAAACTAGCCCAGTCTGCTTTTTGAATGGAAAACAGATGAGGTCCTGCCAGGCACTGAGTTTGCACATGCTGTTGATGAGAACCTGATGAATATCTAGCAGGAGGTCTGCACAAAGCAAAACAGAGGCTCAGCATTGAGCACAAGAGAAACAGAACAGCAGCAGATGTGCAGCACCCACAAAAATTGTTTCAAGAATGCACTCTTAGTATTTGGGAAGATGGTAATGTCCAAGTTATCAGATTGGGTATGCTGTCCTTTAGCTCTCGTCTTCCATTCAGTTTGACCTATAACTTATGTCAGCCCGAGTCAGCAGGGCCAACAGTAAGGGAGTGAAAATGTTGTAGAGGAGGCTAGAAGTTCCTTGAGATGAAAAATGTTTGTTTCATTTTAAACTGCAGGTCCCAGAAATCCGAAAGCCAACACATCCAGGAGCCGTGCTGGTGACAGGCTTCTGAAAATTATAGTCCAAACCATCTCTGGTGAAAAATACACTTTTGGCTTGACTCGGCCATAGAACACATTTCCAGGACATCAAATATAAATAGTAGTAATAAACAAAGCACTTCTGGCCTTGCTTAAGTTTCCTTTCTTTTAGCACTGAGCAACCACAGCCTGCCACCACTCATTTGATATTAAAGAATAGAAGTTCAAGGTCAGAAGGCATGGCAGTCCACAGAGCTTGAACAACTTTGTACCCCTCTTCTTTCTTTCTTTCTTTCTTTCTTTCTTTCTTTCTTTCTTTCTTTCTTTCTTTCCTTCCTTCCTTCCTTCCTTCCATTCTTCCTTCCTTATTAAATTTATATACTGCCCACCTGGCATGGAGGCCATCCTCTTAGTTTTTACCAACAAGAAGTGATGGCAAGGACCTGTGGATAAGCAGTCTTCATCTGACCTCACCTTTGGTGAAGCAGTTTGGAAGTTTTCTTGTCTGTTCCTCGTTAACAATAAAAATGAAAGATATAATTAACATATTGCCATTGTTATTCTTCTAGTGGATACAGCAGATTGAAGGGGCCGAAGCAGCTCTGCACCAGAAAATGATGGAACTGGAGAGCGATATGGTAGGACAATCATACCCTAGTCTTTTATCTGTTATTTTCATCTTTGTCCTATCTCCTATACATCATACTAAATTGGATACATTTTTGTATGTTATTCATTACAGGAGCAGTTCTGTAAAATAAAAGGCTATCTAGAAGAAGAACTGGACTACAGGAAGCAAGCTCTTGACCAAGCCTATATGGTAAATTGAAAGCAAGTTCTGGAATAATCGCAAACAAACAAACTCATTCCTGAACACAGATTTTTTGGGGGTAATTGGGTACTCCAATACTCAGTGTATTTACTTGGTGGTGCTCCCTAGGAGATTTTTTCTGAGCAAAGAGCCTGGTCACAACATGGCTCACTTAGACCTCAAAGGCTTCCACTTTAGGCCTTTCTTCCAGACACAACTTATTTTAGTCTTCATAATGGTTGATGAGGTGCATGTAGATGAACAGATTGCAGGAGAGAGGCTCCTTGTACTAGGCGATTCAATAATTAGAAATACAGAGAAATGGATTTGTGATGCACATGATAACCGTATGGTGACTTGCCTGCCAGGTGCAAAAGTTGCAGACATCACAAGAAATCTAGATAGATTGTTAGAGAGAACTGGGAAGGAGCCAGTTGTCATGGTACACGTTGGTACTAATGATATTGGGAAGGCCAAGCGGTCTGTCCTGGAAGCCAAATTTAGGTTGTTAGGAAGAAGATTGAAGTCCCGGACTTCCAAGGTAGCATTTTCAGAAGTGCTGCCTGTCCCTCGCGCAGGACCTACCAGGCAGGCAGAGCTCAGAAGCCTCAATGCGTGGATGAGGCGGTGGTGTCGAGAGGAGGGCTTCAGATTTGTCAGGAACTGGAGAACATTTTGGGACAAGCCAAATCTGTTCAGGAGGGATGGGTTGCATTTAAACCATGATGGGACCAGATTGCTGGCACTCAACATCAAAAAGGCTGCAGAGCAGCTTTTAAACTGATAACTGGGGGAAAGCCGACAGGAGCTGGGCAGCATCCGGTTCGGGAAAGTGTGTACTTGAGTAGTGAGGAGGATGCAAAAATTACTGAGCAGAGCAAGGAGCTAGTCACTAGCATTCTAGCAGAAGGATGCAAGAGGCAGTCTAACAATGCAACTGGACACAAAAGACTGTGTCAGAAAAGCATATATAAATGCTTGTATACAAATGCCAGAAGCCTCCGTAACAAAATAGGGGAGCTGGAATACTTAGCAATAGATAAAAATATTGATATTATTGGTATCACTGAAACCTGGTGGACGGATGATAACCAATGGGATACAGTTATCCCAGGCTACAAACTGTACAGGAAGGATAGGAAGGGGCAAATGGGAGGTGGTGTGGCCTTGTATGTCAAAGAAGTGATAAAATCGTATGAATTGGAATATCTAGGTGATTTGGAGTCACCATTAGAAGCTCTGTGGGTAAGAGTACCAGGCCACAAGGATGGTCTAACAGTAGGCATATACTATCGGCCTCCGACCCAAACTCTTGAGGGAGACTGGCAGTTGGAGAATGTTGTAAAGGAGGCATCCAGGAAGGGAAGCCTGGTTATAATGGGGGACTTCAATTATCCTCACATAGACTGGGTGAACTGTTGTTCAGCACACGATAAAGAGATAAAGTTCCTAGATATGCTCAATGATTGTTCCCTGGGACAGATGGTTGAAGACCCAACTAGAGGTACAAGAATCCTTGACTTGATCCTGAGTAATACTCAGGATCTGGTGCAAGATGTTAATGTGACTGATCCAATAGGGAACAGTGACCACAACTCAATTATGTTTAACTTGATCATAGACCGCAAGTCACTGATAAAATCTAACACAGAGACCTTAAATTTTCAAAAAGGAAATTTCCCAAAGATGAGGAAACTAGTAAAAAATAAACTGAAAGGGAAAATTGAGAGAGTCCAAACACTCCAAGAGGCATGGAGGCTGTTTACAAAAACAATAACAGAGGCTCAATTGGAATGCATACCCAAAAGGAAAAAGGGCACTGCCAGGTCCAAGAGGACTCCAATGTGGCTTACAGGAGCTGTTCGGGAAGTGATCAAGAGCAAGAAAAGCTCATTTAGAAGATGGAAGGCTTGTCCAAATGAGGACAGCAGGCAGAAACATAAATTCTGGCAGAACAAATGCAAGGCAACAATCAGGAAAGCAAAGCAAGACTTTGAGGAGCGTATAGCTAAAAATACTCAGAGAAATAACAAAGACTTCTTTAAGTACATTAGAAGTAAGAACCCAACTAGGAAGGCCATTGGACCATTAGATGACAATGGAAGGCAAGGGGTTATTAAAGAGGAAACAGAGATTGCAGAGAGACTCAATGAATTCTTCGCTTCAGTATTCACTGAAGAAGACAGAGACCACATTCCCAAAACAGAGCCTATCTTTGTAGGGAAGGAAACCGAAGAATTAAGCCAGATAGAAATAACCAGGGAGGAGGTCTTGCATGTCTTGTTAAACTAAACACTAACAAATCACCAGGACCAGATGGCATCCATCCACGAGTTCTCAGGGAACTTAAAGATGAAATTGCTGATCTCCTAGCCAAAATATATAATATTTCCCTCAAATCAGGCTTTGTGCCTGGTGACTGGAAGGTAGCGAATGTAACACCAATTTTCAAAAAAGGATCCAGGGGTGATCCAGGAAATTACCGACCTGTCAGTTTGACATGTGTCCCAGGTAAAGTGATGGAAACCATCCTAAAAGATAGAATTAATAGGCACATAGAAGAGAAGGCGCTGCTAAAGGAGAGCCAACATGGCTTTTGCAAGGGCAAATCATGCCTCACTAATCTGTTGGAATTTTTTGAGAGTGTCAACAAGCATGTGGATAAGGGGGATCCAGTTGACATTGTTTATCTGGACTTTTAGAAGGCTTTTGACAAGGTCCCACACCAAAGGCTCTTGAATAAACTTACCAGTCATGGAATAAAGGGACAGGTCTTGTCCTGGATTAGCAACTGGCTAAGGGACAGGAAACAGAGGGTAGCACTAAATGGACACTTCTCCAAGTGGAGGGAAGTAAAGAGTGGGGTCCCCCAAGGTTCAGTACTTGGACCCCTGCTTTTCAACCTCTTCATAAATGATCTAGAGGTAGGAGTAAAAAGCAAGGTAGCCAAATTTGCTGACGACACTAAATTATACAGGGTAGTGAAAACTGTGAGAGATTGTGAAGAGCTCCAGAGGGATCTCTTGACACTGGGGGAGTGGGCAAAACAGTGGCAAATGAGCTTCAACATCAGTAAGTGCAGAGTGATGCATGTTGGGGCAAAAAACCCCAATTACATTTATAAACTGATGGGGTCTGAACTCTCTGCGACAAACCAGGAAAGGGACCTTGGTGTCCTGGTGGACAGCTCAATGAAGGTGTCAACCCAGTGTGCCTCAGCAGTGAAAAAAGCAAACTCAATGTTAGGGATCATTAGGAAGGGTATAGAAAATAAGTCAGCAAGTGTCATTTTGCCTCTTTACAAATCTATGGTGAGGCCCCATCTGGAATATTGTGTACAGTTCTGGTCGCCATACCTCCAGAAGGATATTATGGAGTTGGAGAAAGTACAGAGGAGGGCAACCAGAATGATTAGGGGACTGGAACACCTTCCTTACCATCTGAGGCTGCAACGGTTGGGCCTTTTCACTCTTGAACGACGGCGTCTAAGAGGTGACCTGATTGAAGTTTATAAAATCATGCACGGTGTGGACAAAGTAGATAAGGAAAAACTGTTTTCCCTATCGCACAACACTAGAACTAGGGGACACTCCATGAAACTTTTGGGTACTAGTTCTCAAACAAATAAGAGAAAGTACTTTTTCACCCAGAGGATTACTGGTCTATGGAACTCCCTGCCAGAAGAAGTGGTGACAGCTGTCAGTCTTGACAGCTTTAAGAAAGGATTAGACAAGTTCATGGAGGACAAGGGTATCAATGGCTATAATTATGGCTACCTAAGGACAACCTCCGGGTTGGAGAGATAGGCAGGATATCTCTCAATGCCATTTCCAGGGAATCCTAAGCAGGTGAAGGCATCTCCTTGGGAATACCCTGAAGGAAATGGTGAGCCACTGTGTGAGACAGAATGCTGGACTGGATGGGCTGTGGCCTGTTCCAGCAAGGCTGTTCTTATGTTCTTATGTTCTTAATGTGTGAACTCCCAAAATAGTATAGTATAGTATCTGTTGTCCAGAAAATCCAAAATCCTTACATAGAAAGAAAGAAGTTTGTAATCAAAGAATAGGTGGTCACTATTATTTAGTCATGAGTAGAAGAGACTTTTCATTTTCTTTTTGACCTAGCAACTTTGGATGTTTGAACTCTTCAAACTCTGATAATCTTAAAGCACACACCAAAAGCCTAGTTTTGTGTGGGGTGGTATCCCCTAACTAAATGTTATTGTTTTGTGGCTTAGAGAATCCAGGAGCTTGAAGCCACCTTATATAATGCTTTGCAGCAAGAAACAGTAATCAAGTTTGGAGAACTGCTCAGTGAGAAGCAGCAAGAAGAACTTAGGACCGCTGTAGAAAAATTAAGACGGCAGATGCTAAGAAAAAGCAGAGAATATGATTGCCAAATCCTGCAGGAGAGAATGGAGCTGCTTCAGCAGGCACATCAGGTGAATTTCAATTTGCTATTTGGCTTTGTTGCCCAAGAATAGATTTTGTTTTTACCACTGCTGTATGGACAGAGAATTTGGCTTTTTTTTAAAAAAAAAAATCACAATCACAATCCATGCAAAGCAAAGCACTTTTAAAACCCACTGGCGAGAATCCAGTGGAGTACTTCTGCTGGATGCCATTGTTTTTGCCAGGATTAGTGAGCTTGCCATCTACCTGCAACCCTCCTTATCCCCTTAAGAATCCTAATTTGGAGGGCTGGAAAGTTCTCTGGAATAGGTCTTTTGGCACAAAAAAGAGGGAAAAGGCATGACGTTCTCTATGTCAATAAGATTTTATATCAATGTATAGCTCTGGATCTTGGCTATTGATTATTACTGAGTTGGAAATAAACTCATACCACACCCAACTGAAGGCAAGGGAAGTCAAATTTGTTTTTACTTTTCTACATTTCCATCAAAGCCGGTTGATTTGGAAAAGTTAGATTAATGTTTCTCAGTCAAAATTCATCCAATCTAAGGTTTCCTCTTGTGTTTATGTATTTATTGTTTAATTTCTAGAGGATCCGAGATTTGGAAGACAAGACTGACATCCAAAAGAGACAGATCAAGGATTTAGAAGAAAAGGTTGGTTGCTTTACCTATTGAAAACAGGTCTATATTTCTGAAGATTGGCTTTTTAAAAAACATTAAGCTCTCCAGCTAGCTTTACAATTGTAACAGGTGTGTTAGTTTTCCTATCACTTTGCTTTAAAAACTTTACAGATTCTGTGACTTTTCCAGGTTTCCTCATAAACCTTTACTTTTCCCCTACTGATCGGATGTTGTTGTTTTTCAACCCAAACTGAAGTGGTATTTCCTGCACTTGATGATCTCATGTTCAATTTGTAAAGTTGAGAGGCTTTTATGAAATTCACCAGTTAAACATGAGCAGCAAGGAGTTTGACTCACTTCTCTGCAAGGGTGTCCCTCCTTACCATTGCTGCTGAGTGCCCCTGTTCCTTACACTTATTCCTACCCAGAAACCTTCCTGAATTATTTATTTTATTTATTGTATGATGAACTTCTGTTGTCTACATTAATGTTGATATATACGGTAAGCACAAAGTGTCCATCTCAAGTTCTGAGCTAGAGTTCCACATCCAGGTTTCAAAGCCATTGAAGGACTTCATATGTGGTACTATGCAAGTCCTCCAATGTGCCTACAAATGCGCTTAAAGGACACCTAAATATAATTCCTGCGTTGAGATGATGCACCTAAGAGTGTAGGAAAAGAAAGAATTCTTTTCTTGTGCACAGAGGCTGAGCCATACCAGAAAAATGAGTGGAGACTTCTACATGTGCATATTGGAATACGTATAGGCAAGTGTACAGATCTGTTGATCAGACTAGATCTTCAACTGTGTAATGATATTAAGAAAATAAAATGATGCAACCCTCCTAGATAAGAAAAAGATAAGAAAAAAGTCTACTAGACTTGTAATTATTTTGCAGTGCATATCTACTCAGAAGTAATCCCCATTGATTGAAATGGGATTTACTCCATGGTAAGTATGTATTGAAACTTAAATCACAGGCCTAACAGTACATGTTATTATTAAAGACTAGCTATTTTGCCCAGCCTTGCCGGGCAGGTATGGATTTTGTGTTGGTGGCAGGGCTCCGTCAGGAAAGGCGCTCTCCTCCACACACAATACACACAAACACAACATGCACACACGACACACACACATGACCCACAACCCACACCCACCACAGCCGCACATATCACACACGACGCAACACACATGACACCCCCACACAATACACACTCCCACACATAACAACCCACACCCACCACAGTCACACATATCGCAACACACTTGCACAACACACACACACACCTGACAAACAACACCCCGACACACAACACACCCAGACACATCGCACACAACACAGCAAACCCACACAACACACAACACACACCGACACAACACACACCCACAGGACACACTCACATGATACACACGCACACCATATGCACACGCAACACAACCACATCACACCTGACACAACACACACCCACACACGTCACACCCACACAGGACACAACACAACCACACACACCACACCCGACACAACTAACTCACACAATAACCCCCCAATTGGGGTCTTTCTGGCAGCCCTCAAAATCCGCCTCCCCGCTGCCGCCGTTCCCGCCGCCGCCACCGCCACCCCAACGGAGTTCACCCGGGGAGAAGGAGATGGGGAGGAGATACCCACAACACATAGGGCCACCGGAGAGACCCCTTGTGTTGTGGGTATCTCCTCCCCGCCTCCTTCTCCCCTGGCTGACCTACTGGGCGAACTCTACTAGGCTGACAGCATGCCTTTTCCCCCTCATCTGCTGCTCTCCGGTGGCCCTAAAAGCCGCCTCCCCTGCCCTTTCCGCTGCCGCAGCCCCAGCAGACTTCGCCTGGTAGGTCGGCCAGGGGAGAAGGAGGTGGGGAGGAGAGACCCACAACACGAAGGGTCTCTCTGGTGGCCCTACGTGTTGCGGGTCTCTCCTCCCCACCTCCCACTCCCCCGGCTGACCTACCAGGTGAACTCTGCTGGGGCTGTGGCGGCAGGAACTGCAGCAGCGACGGGGAGATGGCTTTTGAGGGCCGCTGGAGAAGAGCTGATGAGGGGGAAAGGCGCGTGAGTCAGACATTTTTTCTCCCTCGCACGCGCCGGCTGTCCCCCTTCCTCTGTGCTCGCGTCCTCATGCCTGATTGACTGAGGCGTGCCGCAGCACAGAGGACTCTGGGCATGGTAGGTTTGTTTGGTTTTCTTTGTTTCTGCATTTGTGGGCCATTGGCTCCACTCTCGGTTCCCAGACCCATGCGACGATAGTGTCTGGCACGTAAGGTAGGCATGCATGGTGCATTACGGAATAGGCTGGGCGGGTGCGGACACGCATTCCACACACACACGGCCCAACCCTCTTCTTACAGGTATAGCTTATAGTAAAAACATATTGTATTCCGATGCTCTATAACTATATATTTACTGTTTCTTCTTTTGCAGTTTCTCTTCCTGTTCTTGTTCTTCTCTCTTGCCTTTATTCTTTGGCCTTGATGTCAATGTGCCTCCTGGAAGGTAA
Source organism: Bradypodion pumilum (assembly GCA_035047305.1). NCBI lineage: Eukaryota > Metazoa > Chordata > Lepidosauria > Squamata > Chamaeleonidae > Bradypodion > Bradypodion pumilum. The sequence continues at coordinate 329,157,870 of JAWDJD010000002.1, forward strand.
GCATCTAATTCCTTTATGCTTAAAAGGTTAGACAACTGATACCTTTTTCTGGGTTCATATCCATATCACAGCACTGTGAATATTTGAAGCTGAAGGGGGTAAAGAATAGAGATGTAAAATTCCCAGGAATTTTGAAAGGAGGGAAACCCTGGAAAATTGGGGGAAATTGGGAAAATACTATTTCTTTATAATTTCTGCAAGTTACATTCAGATTTTTTATTTTATATGTGTATAAACAGTACAAGAAGTGCATATTTCGTAAAGATTAATATATAATAAAATGAGTTTTTCATATATAAGAAACTGAAAAATACTTTTAGCAGCCATGAAATGTGCATGGAATATCATTCATGAAAAATTTCCACAAGTGAAAACATTTGGTTGTGCAGCACATGGTTTAAATTTGCTATTTCATGACATAATGAAGTTAAAGGCAATGGAAGATCTTCAGTCAAATGCCAAAAAAGTTATCAAATTTGTTTAGAAACATCACATTGTTCAACAAACATTCATGAGCGTTCAAAAGGAAAAAAGTAAAGGGTCTCAGAAGAATTCTTCAAGAATACTGAAACTGCCATCTGTTACCAGATGGGGAGGAATAACAATAATGCTGAAAAGTCTCCTGGATGGAAAAAAGCTCTACAAGCAACTTTTATTCAAGATAGTTTTGACGTCGTTGTCGTCGTCATCGACTGCAACTCGTATCTGAGAATGCATTTTTTCCTGAAGCAGGAAAAATGTCACTGGCATGAATTTGTTTAAGGTGGATCCCATCTTGTCATCAAGTGACCAACACACTATGATCTCGGAGCCATCACTCATGGCACACATGAAGCGCAACATGCAGGATTTAACACTGGGACTGCAATGGACCGCCGCAGCCTGTAGGTTATGGACAAGGTGTGCCTTCACAGCCAGTCCATCTGGCATGGCCTCTTCCACCTCCATGACTATTGGGAATCAGAGTTCCTCCTCTGCTCATTTCAAGAGGGTTTACCACTCGATAAACAAATAAGGAAGATTGTTTTGGACAATGATGTATTCTGGGCTCATATAGAATCTACAGCTGTTCTTCTGAAACCCATAACTACTGCTATAGCAAGAATAGAATCTGATAATGAATGTTTGCCTCAGGTACCTGAAATGTTTTCTGAAATAACAAGAAAAATAACAGGACCTGAAGGACTGTTAGTAAAAACACCAAGACTAAAGAATGAGGAGCAAAGATTTTTGGAAATAATAAGGGAAAGAAAGAACTTTTGTTGTGGAGATATTCATTTTGCTGCAAATCTAGTTGATCCGTGTTTCCAAGGAAAACACTTATCAGATGATGAGGTCTCCAGGACAATGGAATCTGTGACAAATAATTCAGAAGAAATGGGACATGATCGGGGCAAAGTCATTGCAAACATAGCTGAATACAAGGCAAAGATGGAGTTTTGGAATAAGCGGTTTTTGTGGGAAAGTATAGAGCACATTTCACCACTTGCTTGGTGGAAGGGGCTCTGCAAAAGTCAGATCCTTAGTAGTGTGGCCAGAAAATTATTATCCATTCTCCTGACGTCAGCATTTTCTGAACGTATCTGGTCTGCCTATGGAAAAACACACACTACATCTCGAAATAGTTTGATGAATACAAGAATCAATAAATTAGTGGCTATCCATTCCCACCTGCTTCTGGATGAAAAGAAAAGTGGCAGGTGTTCAAAATAATACAGTAGTGTTGCTACAACTGAAACCACAAGTTTTGACTCATTTGATGAGTGTGGAAGTAATTAAAATTGTAGACGTTTTTGGGAACATAAAGTAAAGTAAATTTTTTAAAAACTCATTACTTTCTTATCCTCTACTTACTCACTGAATTTTGTTAGTCTAAAATTTCAAATTATAATTGTTCCATTAGTTCAGTTAAATGGATTGTTGTATTTTTTGTTAGTAAAAGAAATATTTTTACTTCATTAATGGTATATGTAAACCTCATTTTGTAATATAAGCCGAGGAATGATTTTGGGAACTACTATCTGAAATAAAAGTCAAAGGAATAAAAAGGATGACATTTTTTGAAATTTTTATTGCTTTTTCCCCTGCACACTCAACATGCTTTACTTTTGCAAACTTCCCTCCTTTCAAAATTCCCGGCAGGTTTGCATCTCTAGCTTGTGATTTATGAGAGTTTGTGGTGCTCTGCACCATGTGGAATTGTATGCTCCCAGCTTGCTAAAGGCCTTTCTTTCAAAATAACTCACACCCATGAACTGTAGAAGCATTGATTGCATTCCCCCCCAATTGTTCCATTCCCCCCCCCCCACTCAATTTTCCCTTCCCAATTTTTCTGGGGGGAAACCCCAATTTTCTCGGGTTTTTCCCCCACCTTTACATCTCTAGTAAAGAAGAATAAGGATAAATCAAGCAACCTTCCGCTATTTCTTTTTCCATATTATGCACAAGCCAAGTTGAGTTTTCCACAGGTGGTTTCAGCAATGTATCTGAGGGGAAACACATGTTAATTGTAGGTTATATTAAAGATATTGTCAGTGGACACAGAGAATAGAGGAAAAATATACCACACAGTGACTCTAACAGGACATAATTTGGAGGAGTGGTTCTAGTAAAACCACTCCTTAATACCTCACTTACCTTGAAAGCCTTATTAGGGTTTGATGTCACTTAACAACAATCAGATTTATTAATTAGTTTTAGCAGGCACACAGATTAAATTTATACACCTGGATGATCCATTGAAGCTGAATGGTGGGAGACATGGGCAGGTAACAAACTTAGGAAGGTCACCCTTGCTCAAAAGCCAGGTGTATCCGATGCTAGGGTTCAATGCTCATTTCTGTTTATAGGCAAAGAGCAAGCACTGTCTGCGTCTGCAGATGTTTCTGTGGATATGTGGCAGGCATGCCTCGACACCGGAGTGCACAGAATGCTTTTTACCTTCCCATCGAAGTGGTCCCTATTTATCTACTTGCAATGTCTTGCTTTCGAACTGCTAGGTTGGCAGGAGCTGGGACAGAGATGGGAGCTCACTCCATCATGCAGTACCCAAGCACTGAAACCCAACCTTCCAGTCAATGAGTTCAGTGTCTTAACCACTTGAGCCACCGCAGTCCCAGAGAAAAGGCCAGAGTCTTCCCAGCCATTTCATGGAGAAACATCTCTTTTAAGAAAGTGCTTTCCTCATGGAGTGCATCTATATTGGATTCGACACCAACAGATACAGCAATGGTTGCTAGACTGGCAGGATTTAAATAAAAATTATACAACTTATTAATATACATGTTTGTGGAATGAAGCTAAACCTGTATGGTGGGGAGTGGCTACTAGTCATGTTGATTAAATCCAGCATTAAAGGCTGTATAGTTCCAAATGCTAGTTGTTTTAGGAGCATGTGAGAGGGTCTCTGTAGGAAGAGAATGGTGGACTAGGATGATTTTTCATCTGGTTAAACACAGCTCTTTCTATGCTCACATCAATTCCCACTGTGTGTTTATTTATATAGGGATCAGGAAACAAAAGCAACAACCATTATTTTATTTGTAACGCTAAACCCTCTTGGAGCAATGGAAAGCCTCTCTATAGTAGTATAGAATGGATTAATCATTTATTCAATTAAGTCTCCTTTTACCTGTTGTGTCTTCCTATTGTTTTCTAGAATGACTGACCATACAGAAGAGTCCTCAGAAAGACCAATGCTTCCAAACTGCAAAGGAAAAAACACTGTTTACAACCATTTCAAAAGAAAGCAACGCCCTATAACCAAGATCACCCAACCACAACATTGTTTAAAGCCATTGTTATTGAAGATTTGTTACTTGACAGTTCCTGTCTCAAGCTCAAATAAATGCTGCACTTAATTAAATTCTACAAGGGGGAGAAGAACATTCCATCAGTGTGTACACAAGGACCCATTTTTTATTTTTATTGATTAAGGTAAAAAAAATATCAGCAAGGAATCATATTCGGCAGACTGAGTAAAGGTATGGCAGGCAAGGAACCAAAGTGACTATGAAAAAATCTATCCCTGCTGTGCAGGGGGGTTATTTTGAACATAAACATCAACTTCCCATGAAAGTCTTCAATAATAAAGAGGACAGAGTAGAAGAAATGTGTTGAGACGTGTAAGAGGACAAGGATAATAAAGTGACCAGTTTGGAAAGTTGGGCTTTCTTAATACAGGGACTCTTTTTCTCTCTGGTTTTAAACTCAGGAACAATGACAGCAGCAATGTGAACAAGGGGCGGGGCGTCCTCTGTTTCTGTTTCATTATGGAAGGACAATGGGATAGATATGGTTGGAGCACTAAGCTACTGCTCCTTGTGGTAGCAACAAGAGTCAAGCTGGTGTGAATGGCTGACAGTACACTTGAGGATTTCTAACAATGCTGTAGCCTTATTGTATCCTTATCTCTGACATCAGGACCCATCCTTGAAGGACAGCTTGTTAGACATGATTGCTTACATCTGCCGAGAAGACAATGTTCATTCTGGCCGCCATTCGATCTATATCTTCAGGAACTGGAATAAGAAGGAAAGGTGCTCTGACTGAGAAATAGTTCAGTCAGGGAGGAAGCAAACGCCTGTTAAACAGACCTCAGCTCCAATGAGTTTCTTCCTTTATCACCTGTTAACATACAAGTGAAATCTGTACGTGCAATTTATTTTCCCTTATCACGGTTATTTTCTCAGTTGGCTGCATGCACCAAAATGAAGATATCCAGGGAACACCCTTAATTATCTCACCTCCCCACAGCAAATGCAGAGATTGCTGTTGAAGAAGACAGGCCTGCGTTCATCATTAAGGTCTATATTGATATACTGTTTGTATTCCAGCTGACCATACACTTCACCCAATTTTGTGAGGTTTTTTTTTTTTTTTTTGTGGAAGTAGCTTTTGTTCATTCAAAGGCCTGTTCAGAATCACTGGTGTATCCTGCAGAAAGTTCTGGTTGCTGCCAACTGGCACTAAAAGAAGACATCATTCATTTCTGTGCCTCACATTAAGAGTATCTCAGCTCTGCTCCCCAGAGGTCTCCACTCGCCTGCTCTTCCATTTCGCTAATTTATGACTCTTATTCTCCCCTTATAGATGGCAAGACCTGTGCACTTGCATACAGTACTTTAAAAGAGTCTAGAACTATAAATATAGCAAGCATAGAATGTGCTTGTGGTTGTTTGTTCCTGAAGTAGAATAAGTAATAATAGTGGTCAACATAAGATTTATGCTATGCATTGCTTGTCATTCAAAATGGGGCTTGCCATCCAGATTTAGCAAAGCCTCTGATTTTTGAATGTTGGAATGCTGAAAGAGCACTTTGAGCCACCACGGCTTCCCCGCCCTGTCATCATATGCAGCACCCACAGATGTCATCTTAGCTCTACATCCACGTGGACCTGGCTTCATATCAGGTCCTTGAAAAGTCCCAGTCTTTCTGTCAACTAAGAAAGCCAGAATTGGTGGGATGAACAACACTCCTTCTTACAAGAGACGCATGCCACCAGCTGTCTCTCATATCATGAGGAGTTCTGGCATGTATATCACAGCAAAATCTTGTAAATGCAAAGCTTTAAGTCACAGCTGGTGAAGTCGCAATCCTCCAGATGTTGTTGCACCAGGAGAGAGGTTCCACATTCCATTAGATATGCCAGCTACAACCTGTGGGGATTGCAGGCCAAAAGCTTCTGGAGTAGTATGTATCTTCCAGCCCTGCCTATTCTATTTTCCAGCTGTATCTTTGAGATGTGTTTAGGTTATTCCGGGAATTGTCAGATACTCTATGCTTAGCCTAAAAAGGCAGGCCACACAATAAGTGATTAGTTGTCAAGTGATAAAGTCCTTGGCCTCTAAAATATTGCTTTTTAAAAACTGTTCTGTTTATTGTTGTATTAGTTTAACACAAGGCAATAGACTGCAATGTTGAATGAATGCACATTATGTCCAGTGGTGGGCTCCAAAAAAAATTACTACTACACTGTGGGCGTGGTATGGTGTGCGTGGCCAGGGGGAAAGCCCTGTGTTGCACTAGAAGTAGGACTATTTTATTTCAAAACTTGGATGGGTGGGGCCAGCCAGAATGTCTGCTACCAGTTCTGGTGAACTGGTGTGAACTTGCTGATGCCCACCACTGGCTATGTCTAAATTATTACTGTGTGCTAAGAATCTTCAGGTTAACTGGTTAGATTCTGAAGAGTGTATATGAAACACGGTTGTATTTTAAAAGTGACAATGGCTTCTGGACCTCATAGTAGTTCATTATGTTGGGGATAACAGATTGACTGATGGTTACACTCCAATACTCTTTACAACAAAACTGAAACTTGCATTAGAAATGTAGCATAATTCTGATTCCTTATCAAGGAACCCAAGGCTGTATCCTTTCGTACCTTTACGTAAGCTACTAATGTCCTCTCAGTCTATTTCTCCCTGCATCTACTGCCCCTACAACTAATTATATGCAATACTGTGCTTAAGATCACCTCACAGTTCTGGACAAGAAAAAAGTCCCAAAGTTGCCGTTCTCCTCCATCTGATTGCTGGCAGTTGCCAGGCTCTGCTTTATGTGAAACTTTCTCAAACTTTCTAACTTCAGGGAAATTTTTCCAGACAGATGTTTTCCTGAGGAACTCTGCATGTGGCTTAGGGTTCTGGGACATCCACAAACACAATACTGGCTATGTGAAAAGAGAACAAATACTAGCAATAGCAGTTAGACCTATATACTGCCCCATAGCTCTTAATGCACTCTGACAAGTTAATTAGCATTTTACCCCCCAACCTGCTGGGTGCTCATTTAACCGGCCTCAGAAGGATGGAAGGCTGAGTCAACCTTGAGCCCTGGTTGAAGTAAATAGTGGCGAGAAAGATGTTATTTCAGAGAAGCCTGTGAGCTATTTCCCAACTTATTTGAAAAATATTGATTTAAAAGGGACAGCAGCTCTCTCCTTTGTGTGTTTGTTATAGTATACCCTTATTGGAATGTAATTCTGGTTTCAGAATGCAGATCTGCACAGAGCAATTGTGATGGGCCTCATATGTTTGCCTTTCTTGTTGAGTAAAGTTTGTAACAGCTCATTATAAAACACAAACCCTGGGCTTCTCTATCTGCCTTCATTTCTCTTTCGTACTTCACTCAATAGGGGCTATTGTTGCAAAGCATCCTGTGAAAAGTCAGCTAGGGGTTGTTCCCCAATCTCAAATTTAAACTCATTCCCAAGGGCATGGATTGCATGGATAACTGTCCCTTGTACCACAACCGTCTGCTAGGATGCTTTCAAGGACTACTGTATCCCACTTGTCTTTTGCAACATGTCATTACCTCATTAAAAAAATTACTGACCTTGATATAAAACAGAACCCTTTTTGTCTTGCTACAGAGTCCATGGATTCTGTAAAATCACAGCAAGATGCCTATAATGCTTGTCTGCCTGCAGAATAGTGCTGTGATTGTCTTTGAAACCATTTTCTTTTTTTTAAAACTCTTGGGCAGTCACATGTAGGCCATCCCGTGTCTTCCTGTCTAGTGGGCGCTACTTCACACATGCAGGGAAGCAATGACTGTGAAATCTGTTGCACAAGCAGTCCTGGGACCAGCTATGCAAAGGGAAAGGCACCTGAGGGAAGAAAATGCTGCACAACCTCTCCATTATACATTTGATCTGCTAGGTTGGTAGGAGCTGGGACAGAGACAGGTGCTCATTCTGTCATGTAGTACTTGGGTCTTGAACTGCTGGCTTGCCGACCTTTCAGCTAACAAGGTGAGCTTCTTAACCATTGAGTCACCACATGTAAACAATGTTGCTCAATGTAAGCAAAGTTGCAAATTTTGGTCCTTTTCTCACTGGTGAATAAATAGAGTTTGCAGTAATTCTGGGGGGTGGGGGTGGATTTGTACAGAGGCTCTTTTATTTCCCAGTGAGAAATGGTTTGAAACTTATGACTTTGCTTACATTAAACAAAGCATTTCAGCTGCATTTTTCTAGGCTGTTTGTAAGCAAATGCTAGATCTGAAGATTTAAGAGCAAGCAAGATGAAGATAATCATTTGTTTACCAAAGAGTGCATGCAACCAATAACCTACTGTGAAGTAGAGATGAGAGCTTTTACCACATCCTGCTTCCTTCAACTTTTGATGATGTGTAATGATTTTGTAAACAATTGGTTTTTCAGTGTTTCTCAACCTTTGGTTTTGGGGCTTCAATTCCCAGGAGCCTAAGTCAATTCCCCAAAGCACCGATCAGCCAATGTACTGACTTAGGCTTCTAGGAATTGGAGTCACCCTGTGGGGCATGGGCCCCACAATGGGAACCACTGGTTTACATCATATTTACATAGATTCTCACTTCTAAAAGGTAGCCTCGATTTGTTTGCTGCCTAAATACAATGCTCAGTTGCCACAAGGCATTGCCTCTAATAACATAAAAATCAAATCTCAATCTGTCTCTAGGGTGCTCTTAGTGGTCACTTGTTGTTTAGTTTTTGAATAAAGATTCTTTGAGTTACAGGCATATTAGATCTTCTTCCCAAAGCTTGGCCTGTAGCTGTAATGCAGAAGAGAGAGACTTTGTGGATGAAAACATATTGATCAATCAGGGCTGACCCTGTCATTAGATATACTGTAGTATAGAGCAGTGGCTCCCAAGGTGGGGACCACACCCCACAGGGGGACTTCAATTCCCAGAAGCTGATCAGTGCTTTGGGGAATTGACTTGGGCTTCTGGGAATTGAAGCCCCAAAACCAAAGGTTGGAAACACTGGTATAGAGGGGGCTTCAGGCAGCTACTTTTCACATTTAGAAGGGTAGCAAACAATCAGCTATTGGCATTTAATTTATCGATGTATTTTTACTGCTGGGGGCAGTTTTTGGATTTTCCACCTCTGCAAACCAAACAACTTGCCTAGCCTTAGATCAGGGGTGCCCAAACTATGGCTCGTGGGCCAGATGTGGCCCCGGAGGCCAATTCATCCAGCCTGAGAAGCCCTCGTTGCTCCTGGAAGCAGAAGTAAAATGCGCCCATATGAGCGCATTTTACTTCTGCTTCCAGGAGTGATGAGGGCTTTGCGGGCTGGATGAATTGGCCTTGGGGGCCACATCCAGCCCCCAGACCATAGTGACCAACTCCCTGAACCACATGACCGGCTTGTGGCCCAAAAAGTTTGGGTGCCCCGCCTTAGATACTGTGTACCATCCATGAGATGAGGGTGGGGCCTTTTGCTGCTGCTGCTTAGAAGGTAAAATGTCTTGCATTGAGTCCTGCCTACCATAATAGTAGTGGAGGAAGCAGTACTTGAAAAGCATATCCCCTAATCAATGGTTTTGTTCCAAGGAATATGTACACTGTCACCAAGGATTTTTGGTAGAGGGTAATTGAAATCCAGCACAATAAATGCATGAACAAGGTTAGTAAGTGAAATTTTGTTTTGCATACATCTGGGGAACAAATTGAAATGGGCCATTTTGGCGAACTGGACATACATGTGATTATTTCTTTTCTTCTTTGTTTCTTCAGTAATACTGTCACTTGTCATTGGAAAACAGGAGGACATGTAGCCTGTGAATTACAATTCAATGGTATCTGTCCTTATGGCAGATTGTTTGTGCCCCTGTAATTACTGTGGAAGCAAACAAAATCCTTATTATTTCATAAGGGAAAGTGTTGTTCATCCTATCAGCCTCTGTGCCCACTGCCAAATACCCACACAAAAACCGAATGAATTCCTATTATAGCCTTCTATATCCTCTCTATAAGTGCTGGTACAATATGTGCAATGCAAAACGAGACTGACTCTTGGAAATACATTGTATTACAATGTTGCATCCCCAAAAGATACAATAAGCAAATGGTTGGGGAAACTCTAAATCTGGAAATATAGCACAGATGTTACTGACTGGCTAATATCTTAAACATGACAGCGATTCTGTTTTTGTTTTCTGTTAAGCCTAGCATGGAAAATTCTAAGCACTTAGAATAGAAATAAGGTCAAACAACATATTTTGGAACTGTAGATTATTATAACACTAAACTCCAAAAACGCTCCCAGGTCTTCATATTTGAAAGTGCATTGAAAGCTCTTCAAAGTGAACATTTGCCTTGTGTGCCCACATACCCTTTATGACAGGTATGCTAGTTATTCCTGTGGGCAATGTATCAAAGCAAAAAACAGTCCTAATAGAATAAAATTGTATCTTTGTTCAATAGTAATGGCTGTCTAAAATTATGTTAATCATGTATATGCCTTTCATTGTAAATCCAGTTTTCTGCTCTGTTGCAGATGTCACCAGATAAGAGTGGCATTTACATGCCTATTCTTACCATTCAAGATCCTCAATATTGAGTAACTCAGATTTGAAGCCTTGGAAACAGGTCTTAAATTTGTGCTAAGACTATTGATTTGGCAAGGGGTAGCTTGTTCCTTTGGTCCTAGTCCTCTTGTTCTAAGATTATATTTCTATTCCTTATTAATAGCTAAATTCTCATGGTTACCAATTCTGTTTCCACTTTTAAAATAGCATGTGAAGATGGGACTGCTGAAGGTACATTCCACAGCATTTTTAGCATGCTGAAAGAACGTACATTGTTCTCAGCTCAGTCTTTGGTATTGCTCTATGTTCCTTGTGTATGCATGTCCATTTTACTTTATCTAATATACAGTAAATCCTTGGATTAAGGCTCTGGAAGAAGACAGATAACCCCCAGACCTTGGCAACAGTTGTATTGCTCATAATGTTGAGTGGTCTGTCTGATGTGTTCTGTAGACATGGAGGGAATTTTCCTCTCTCCTCAGTGCAACACAATCTGTGCCTAATATCCATGTCTTGACAAGTGACTCTGCAAAACTCTCTACAGATCAAAGTGAGCTCACCTTTAAGAATATGTATGTATGAGTAAACACATGCATATGTTATTGTACAGATATATATATGTGTGTATCTATCGCTAGTGTATATAGTAGGATGCTGTTAGGTCTTATAAAAGTGTACTTCCAATTCTAAGAGGGAGGATGTGAGACAAAGTGTGGCTAAGAGACAACATAACTAACAGTTCTTGGTGAATATGGTGGCAAATCTGCTGGTCTGCCCTGATGAAAATGACAATGTTCTATCATACATGCTCAGGAGACCACTGTGTAGATACAGTTTAGCCTAGTCAGTCACAAAAGTCTAGGGTCCAGAACTCACCAAGAGCTGGCATAAGGCAGGGAGGAATCACACTCCCTAAAAAGGATCCTAGAACCCTCCACTGACAGACTTGAGTCTTCAAAACGTTTCTCCGAAACCGAGCGAGATGGTTCTGGTTTTCTTGAATGACTCCTTGTCATTGACTACTTTTTTTTTTTTTGTGGCAGTGCCCTGAAGCTCTCATTGACACCATAGCTTTGAGAAAGATCTCTTAGGGTAGTCTTTTCCAGTGGAGATAAGAGGAAAATACTCTGAGTGGCAAACAACTGGCAAAAGACAGTCTCACAGTGGGCAAGAGATAGCAGTACTGTATAACTATCCACAGGAGTCACCGTTACAGACTTTCTCTTTTGACATATCAAAAGGGTACACTACTAGATTACTTTTAAATCTGATGAATAATTCCAGTGTTGCATCTTGAGGGCAGCGTTGAGATATTATGAACCACCAAAGTGTTTCTCTCTGCTCTATCCTATTTGGACTAAGCTAGCTAGTCTTTTTTAAATTCCCCTGAGCTTATCAAGTTCAGCAAATTTTTCCTACATTTGGACGAGTGTTTCATTTTCTCTACACTGCACCTCCCTGTATATAACTTGCTCCAATTTTTGTGTCTATAATTCCAGAAGAGAATTGTAAATTATTTGGCAGATTGAGCCTTTGATAAACACTGCGGCCATGTATATGTACTGTATGTATTAACGTGTAGATGAGAATCCTTATTGTATGTAAAGTTTTATGAATCGTTATTTTTTAATTTATGTATTTAATATAGGATTCAATGACCTCTGGTGTTTTAGTTTGTATAAAAAATAAATAAAACAGCAGCATTTTTTAAAACTTCATTTCCATCAATGAATGCATTATCCACAGCCTCATTTAAATCTGTTTCAAAACAATGCACAGAGGTCAAAAGAGCAATAAAAGAATGTCTCTACTTCCTTCCACATACTTAATTATCACAGGATAATGAGTAGAGTATGAGGAAAAAAGTTTTCCAGACTGAGGGTTAGTTTATGCCAGGGATGATTAGATCTCAGTTTTTCCTCCCTCCCTCCCTCCCTCCCCCCTCCCCTCTCTCTCTCACACACACACAACTGGAGCCTAACTGGTCTCACGTGGGCCCAGTTGCACCAACAGAATTTCAGCCATCAAATAATGGTATGTGTATGTGCTACGGAACATGTATATAGTCAATCATCTTTATCATTGGCAATGGAGAGTAATATGTTTATTAGACCACAAAAGACCACAAATATAAATAAACTTTCAACCCTACGCAGGTTTTCATCATGTTGGACATCACAAAATTATGGATGGTGCAGAAGAAACATAAAAAGCTCCAAAAGCCATGGCATGACAGGTTCCTTTGTTAAAGTTAATCTCAAAATGTGGCTTGTGGACTCAGAAGACCCCAGACATAAACATAAAAAGCTCCTACAGGTTTCAGATTCCCCTTCAGCTGGGGTATTCAATTCAATTCAATTTATTCAATTTATATGCCGCCCACTCAATTTACACCCGCTCAGGGTGGCTGCAATCTCTCTCCTCATTCATTCATTCATTCATTCATTCATTCATCTTATTAGGGAAAGAGTTACTAGTCATCTAGCATGCCCCCTCCTCCCATGGCCCTGTATCAAAACACATGGTGCCTTTTGGTGGTTGAGGGGGGGAGAGAAACTTTGACAAAAAGACTTTCCACCCCACCCCACCCAGGGATGTAGCCAGGGGGGCCCATGGGCGTCGCCCATCCTGAGTTGGCAGTTTGCCCACCCTCAAACTCCTGGCTGCTTACACACACACACACACACACACAGAGTATATGACATTGTTGCCCATCCTGAAAAAAAATTGCCCACCCACATTTAGAATCCTGGCTATGGCCATGACACCACCAGACTTGCTTTGTCTCCATATGGTCGCCTTGTCTTCATAGTGATCAAGTTCCTGATTCTTTCCACAAGATGGCAACCAATTGCTGTCACTAACAATAGCATCACATTTGGTGGGAAATCTCCAGTTTGTCAAATTTTCTATCAGGATGATCTTTTCTCTACATTAGAGATTATAGATGCACTTCTACACACAAATTACTAGTTACAGATCCCAAACTATTTGACAAATAATATAGTACCAAAGGATGCAGTCTGCAGATGTGAGCAGTCGCAAAAGGGAAGCTGAAAACATGTATGAAATCTTTACATTGCTGCTTAAGTAACAGGCTGGGTGTGTGACAGACACAATAAATTAACTTAACAGATATAAGAGACAAAGAGCTTCGGACCTAACTGCACACACAGCAAGTCAGACTTGCTCTTCAGCTTTGCAAACAGGCCAAAGGTCACAATGCGCCATTCTCTAATTTTTAATTTCTCAAGGCACAAGTCCTTTGCTTCTGTTTTAAGATGGGAACACAAAATATTTTACTGCATTTTTGTCAATTCTAAGCAGAACTTTGTGTTCTAACTTCCAATGACAAATACATAACAAAGGCCAACAATAAGCCCAACTGCAAGCAACATTAAGATCTGCAAGAAGAATGGAATCAAATAACTATAAAATATATTCACTCTGTATACTTAATACCATATATTTAACATTTTATGTTTATTCAGAACCTGTAATTTGGAGAAGCCCTCTTGTAACCAGACTGGGTCAAGCTTAGTTCTCATGCTATTTTTCATATCTCCTCACGGATGTGTGGCTGTCCAGACAACTAAAGTGATATCAGTATGGATATATATTTAAGCTGGTTTGATAGTTCAGTGGTTTAGAGGGCGAGAGTTTGATTCCCCACTGTGCCCCTAGAGAAAAGAGCCAGCTTCTGCTCTCAAACTGCACAATCCCAAGGCTCCCCTAGAAGAAGGGAAGGGAAAACTGCCTCTGTGCATTCTCTGCCGTGCGTGTGTGTGTGTGTGTGTGTGTGTGTGTGTGAGTGAGTGAGAGAGAGAGAGAGAGAGAGATTATAGGAGGACAATATGAAGAAAAAAAGGTTTTAGCGTGCCACATTAAAACAGAGCTCTAATTTCTAATATTATAAACAAAAAAGACATTAAATGTAATTACTTAACATAATGTGTAGTTGTCTTTGCTCCAGGAAAGCTGGTTTCCATCTTCTGTGGATTTCAAAGCATCTGTTACTATTGACCAAAGTAAGATATTTTAGAAGGCTTTTCACATTCTCTGATCTTGCTGCCTTTGGCTATATTCTTTGGGGGAAGTTTTAATTTGTAACTGCAACCTTTGTTTTCTGAGTGGGATTCCCAAAGGTCAGATACTTTGCTTTATTGAACAATATATCTTTAAAATATTTTAGTCCATTTGACGCCAAGTGGTATTTCCTTTAATAAAAATGGGCAATTCCTCCCACACACACATATGTCTGGGGACAAGAATCATCAGTCTGCCACATGACAACACAACAAAGTTCAGCAAAATCCAACTGGTTTTAAATTAACTGACAACTACTCCTACTGAAAACTGCATTTCTTGTGCCAGTCTAGAAGTGAAACAAATTGGGAGGAGATGGAGAGGGACACATTTATGACTGAATCGTGTTTAGAAAAAACAACAAGGACTCTTGCAAGTCTTATTTTAAGGACCTTGGATCCATGGATCCCTGCATTAATCTCTTTTCATCTCTGGATAATCAAAGCTTATTAAAGATCTGTGCACCAAATAGAAACTGCTTGAAAATATTGCAGAAAGAACCAGGTAGAGCACTGCTTGTGTTTCTATGGGTGTGGGTTCCATTTCCATTCAATGTTTGTTGCTTAGCAAAATAACAGGGCCTTGTACTCATATGTTCACAGAGTCGGAAGGCGGCAACTATAGCATGCAAAGTAACGGTAAAGTCACACCAGGGAATTGAGATCTGTTCGATTTAAGCAGCCACATAGGGAGACAGAACAGCTTTGCTTGCTGCTGGCTTGCGGTTCTATCGATAACCCTATAAGTGGCACTGTTACAAAGAACTGCCTTAATAAGCTGCAATTAAGACTTTCTGTTCATAAGCTTTAAACCAGGAGGTCTCAACCTTTTTAAGGTGGTGGTGGTGGTCATGCTCCCTCAGACAGCTTTGGGGGCTGGACAGCCATTTTGCATTTCCTCCACCACATGGCACTTCCTGGTGTGGTGGAGGCAATTGGGGCCACACGAAATGGTACCGTCAGGTGCATTCAGCCCACGGGCTGCAGGTTGAGAATCCCTGCTTTAAACAAACAAACACAAACAAGTGTCTCACTCATGATGGAGAACCTGTTAAAAAAGAGTTCTTGCATACATGGAGAGGCTTTGCTAGACAGTGTGTACTGACACTGCTTTGCATGTGTGCACAACTTGTACTCCCTTTCCTGCACTGGTTCAAGTGATTTCATGTCAGAACTGATGTGACTGGGTCAGTTTTTTTAAAAAAAAAACACCAGAAGCCCCAGCAACAGAAAGAAAAACTATTAATGTGAGCTAGGCAAGATTTTGGGCTGATTTGCATTTATCTTTGTTTGTGTGATGAGGATGAATGTGGATCAGCCTGCTCCAAACCTATAGTATCTTATAAATTTCTTTCAAAAAATCTGGTCACCCCCTAAATGCCTCCAGGGAAATAGTCTGCTTCCTCACAAACCAATGTATCCTATAGTTTCTTCGAAAGCAGGGGCTCCCAAACATTTCGGGCCATGGGCCGGTCACATGGTTCAGAGGGCCAGTCACATGGTTCCTCCCACCGGAAGTGGAAGCAAAATGAGGCCACACATGTGCAAAACGCTGTGGTAAATGCACCTGCAGCTATCATAAATGCATTTGCGACAACCACGGGTGCATTTACTGCAGTGTTTTGCACATGCGCAGGCACATTTACTTCTGCTTCCGGGAGCAGCAAGGGCAGCGGGGCCGGATAATTTGTCACCACGGATCATAGTTTGGCCAAAAAGTTTTCATTGATCAGTAGTAGTTCTGCCAGCTACAGTAACAAAGAATAAATCTGCTACAGCTTCTATGTGGCAACCTTTCCGGCTTTTCTCTGTGAAGTATGTATTTGACCAAAAATATATATGATTAAGTGGCCTGACATTTGTTTAGGTGGTGTTAATATGAAATCAATATTTCGCTGCTATATTTTAGACAATGAATGCTCTTTCAATGATTCTGAAAGGTAAAGAACTGGTTTTGTATAAAGCGTACCAACCAGTAAACACTCATGTAAGGATCTCCTACCCCAGAGGAGAGAATGTTATATCATGGGGGCCATTTGATTGTATTTATTGTTGCAATGGCCCACGGGAAGGGCCACTTGGCTCGGTAGAGGCCCACGGAGGTTGGGATGACTGGCCGCAAAGGAAAGCACGTGAGACGAATGTGCGGTGAAGTCCAGTCCTGATCTGTCTCGGGTGGATGAATTTATTGTCCTGCCTCAGGGTCGTTTGTGCATAGGTTGCGCATGACCCCGTTACAGAAGGCTGTCCATATATGGGCATTCCGGTGGTCGAGTACATTGACCACTATTGGAAGTTTCTCGGAAGTTACCAAGTTTCACAGGTCTCTAGAGTTTAATTAACAGGATTGGCGTCACCTATTGTTCTCGCCTTAAGCCGGGAATCTTGGCTATATTGACTCCAGGTAACTAGACTTAATCATCATGTCTGGCATGGCCAGTTTACTTAGCTGTGTCCACAACCAGTAAGATAATGGTTAATTAACTTGAGTTCATTACATATGACTTTTGTCCTACATCTCTCAGAACTGCCAGCCATGGCAATATGAGTTATTCCATAACTATCAATAA
The DNA here is from genome assembly GCA_035047305.1 of Bradypodion pumilum. Classification (NCBI taxonomy): domain Eukaryota; kingdom Metazoa; phylum Chordata; class Lepidosauria; order Squamata; family Chamaeleonidae; genus Bradypodion; species Bradypodion pumilum. The sequence continues at coordinate 329,174,827 of JAWDJD010000002.1, forward strand.
CCAGTCATCCCAATTTCCTTTCCATCCAAGCCCATGGATTCTCAAGCCGTGTGCTGGTGAGCGAACCTTTCGGGAAAGGTTTTTGGCCAATTACGAGCACGGGCAACCCACATTCCCCCCTGTTTTACATTTTAAATCAGCCTGGCTGAGGGCTCAGTGGATGTAGGGCATAATCTTTCGGGGTGTGAGTGTCTCCTGGGGTCTCCGCCTTGAGGTGCACATAGAGAAGAGCGAAGGAATGCATTGTGCAAAACAGCAAAACATAATTCCTACTACCACAACGCCAGCAATAGCTTTGAGCATTGTTTGAAGCCACCCCCATGGCAACCATGACCAGAGTTTGTCCCACCAATCCCAGCTGGCATTTTCTCGGATATGTTTCATGATGGTGTCAAGTCTGGTGATTTGACTCTGGACCTTGCGTGAATTATCCGTGAGGTTAAAACAGCACTTATAGCGGACTGATTCACAGCCCACATGGTGCAGGAGCAACAGGTAATCAATTGCTGCTTGGTTATCCAAAACTGCATGTCTCGATTCAGCCTGCTCTTGGTTAAGCATTGCAATGGCTGATGAGGTGTGATTAATGGCTTTAGCTAGCACGCATTCCAGCTGGCCGATCCTACGTGCATTGCCTACCGCCAACCCGGGCACTCCTACCAAGCTAACTGCTAAGGCTACATACTCAGCCTTACTGAGGAGTGTTATGTCGCTGTCACATGTGGAGTCTAGTGGGCTCCCATAACATTTGGATCGACCCCCTCCCCTCATCACAGCTTCCCTCCCCAGGAGTGCAAGGGTTAAACGACTAACGCAACAAGTAGAGTCCGTGATATTGGCAGGTATATAGTTCCAAGTTCACTGGTTGCATGTCCAAAACCAACCTAGGGGGAAAATGATGTGTGCGTGCACATGGCTGATGGGTACTGGCTGGTTGCAAGTCCAAGTCTCTTTTCCTGTGTCCAGGCAGGGCAAGTGGGCACTCTTACTTGAAGAGCATCCTAGCATCCTGGCACATGAGGTGTTTCTGTCAATGGCTACCCTGGGTGTGTTCAGAGTAACCGCATCGGCGGGCAAAACCTTTGTGGTCCTAGTACCCCAAAAAGGTAAGGACACATAAGTTGCGTCTCTGTGTGGGCCAAGAGAGTCCTGTCGTTGGCCGCCTCTGGTCTGCTCACCTGGCGCATGGCACACCAGAATCAAGCAGGTACTTAAAAGTGAGGCAGCATCAGTGGTCTGCTGAAGGCAGAAGTCTGTTTGGTTGACAGGTCCGGCCACCCATTCCCAAATGTTGTACTGGAGCCTGGCGGTTAAGTCCCCGCCAGGCGTTAAGTCCCCGTAGGTAGCTTGAACCCCTCCCCCCATAAGTAAGGAAAGGATCAAGATGACCATCAGGGAATTGTAGGTGATTTGAGCTAACACTGCGACCACCATGTTTTGTGGAGTGGCCTCAGTGTTTTGTTCTCTCAAGATGGACAAGGCGTCATCACACAGAGTCTTGACCATCCCCCAGATTATTCTCGGATCCTCCATCCTGGGTCGCCTCGGTTGGTATCGCCTGTCCCGTCTCGGTCCCGTCATCAGATTGATGCCTCCCATCTCTGGCAGCGGGTCCAGGGTTGCTCGGTTCCACACCATGTGGCCCAAAGTGTGGCTTCACGCAGTGGGCCGGGACCCAGATGGCACCTGTGGGAGACATAATCGCTGCATACCCTCTCCCCCAGGTTATCAGGGGCACTGACCCTTCCAAGAGGGGTCTGGCGGTACTCTGAATCAGACCATGGGTTGCGGGAGAGCTTCCCAGCATCGAAAATGCTTCTCCTGCAGAGTGCAGTCACCAAAAATATTTAAGTGATTGTATGTGAACAGAACCTTGTGCAGGCGTTGCTGTGCCTGTCCTTGGCTCTTTGGGGGGGACTATCTCCCCCCCTTTCTGTTTGTTTTTCAATGTAGGACTTTAGCGTCCGATTCACCTGTTTGACAATGGCTTGTCCCTGGGGATTGTACGGAATGCCAAATATGTGCCGGTGAAACCTTCTAATACGATCAGGAGAGCGTCACTGAGTTGCATCAGTTGCCATGTTTGTTCCTTATTGAAGGGCATGACTATTTTTGCCAAGTCATGTCCTGAAATGTCCCCAGCTCTTAGCCTCACTTTGTGAATGATTGTGGCTACCAGTTCTTGCAGAGGAACTATATTCCTGGAATAGGTGTTCAGTAGATACACCCATTCCACAATTTTCACACACACACACACCCGCTGGAGTCTGTGCCTAGAGCTCCTGCGAACATGGTGCTTGTTTTAGTGATGTACAGGTTTAGCGCAGGGGTGAATGGCCCCTTGCTAAGCCTATCTATCCAGCGGTGGCCAAGAACACGGTTGACTTCCTGGAGTGCTTGCTTGGCCTCCCGTGGAATTTGAATTCGATCTGCCAGCTGCTTTCCTAGCGTTAGCAGTGAAAAGAGTGGCTTTAAGAGATCGGTGCTAATTTTAAAATATGGTCTAGCCCAAATGATATTCCCTAAAATCTGTTGGAGTTCCACTAACGTGACTGAATCCTTAATCTGGATCTTAAGCAGCACTGGGGCTGTGAAAGATTGGAGTAACCGGTGCCCCAAGTATGAATAGGGTTCGGTTCTCTGAACTTTTTCTGGGGCAATCACCAAGCCCTTTTCCCCCAATGTACTTTGGAGATTACAAAATACTTTGCTACCCAATTTGGGCGCTGCGATCAAGATGTCATCCATGAAGTGGCAGACTAAGACTTTGGGGTACAGGTTCTGGAACTTTTCCAATGCCCCGTGGACATAGATTTGACACAGGGTGGGCGAGTTGAGCATGCCCTGTGGCAAAAATTTCCACGCATAACGTTGGCTTGGTTCCCTATGATTGATGACTGGCACCATAAAAGCGAACCTTTCTCTGTGCCTAGGATCTAAAGGGATGGTGTAAAAACAGTCTTTTAAGTCTACGATCAAGATCTCCCACCTTTCGGGGATCATATTTGGATTGGGAATGCCGCATTGAAGCGGTCCCATGGGGTGAATACACTTATTGATCTCTCTTAGATCATGAAGAAGTCGCCACTTTCTGGATTTCTTTTAATAACAAAAATCAGCGAATTCCAGGGACTGGTAGATGGTTCTATGTGTCCCGCATCAAGCTGCTCTTTAACAAGCTGCTGCAACGCTTCTAATTTCCCCCAATTATTGACCACTGTTCCACCCATACTGGCTCGTCGGTGAGCCATTTGAGCAGTAAGGCCATTACCCAAAAGTTAGGGTGGCGCAATACTGTTGCAGAATGTCTCTCCCCCAGAGGTTGATGGGCACTTTTAAAATGTGTGGTCAGATGACCGCTGCGCCGTCTGCCCCTGGGGTGGTGACTTCTACCCAGTCTTGGCCTCTTATGCTTCCTGGACTCCTCCTACCCCACACATCTGAAACTGGTTCTAGGGCCTACTCTGGGGGCCACCACCTCTTGCTAATCACGGTGACATCAGCTCCGGTGTCTAACAGACCGTCAAAAGGCCTTTTGTTTAAAAATACCTTAATGACTGGTCGCTGTTTCCACTCTATGTTCTTTTCCACTGTCACTATGATCTGGTATCCTTCTACTGCCCCTTCCTCTCTCGGGTGCTCTGTTGGCCCGAATCCTGAGCTTTCTCTACTTCTACCTGGCAGATGACAAGGAACCATGATCAATTGCGCTACTGAGTCTCCTTTGCAAATTGTCTGGGGTAGGTGTGTCCAAAGCTGGACCTGGACTATTCCTGTGTAACCAGAGTCTATGACTCCCAGGATCACGAAGATCCCTCTTTTCCCTGCACTGCTCCGAGGCAAGACTAAGCCTATGGTGTCTTGGGGCAAGGGTCCCTTGTACTGGGAATTGACTAGATGGACTGCGCCTGGCAGGTCACATGTAACGTCCTCCTGGCATTCCAAGTCATAAGAACATAAGAACATAAGACATAAGTCTAGCCCTGCGCTGCCCTTAGTTTCTGCCTGCGCCTCGGAAGTGCTGGGTGTGACACTGGGTGCTTCTAGTGGGATGTCCACTCTGGAGTTTCCAGGACGGGCATCTCTATTTGGACCAGGGCCAGAGACATGCCTGTGGCCCGGTTTCCCGAACTCGGACAATTCTTAGCCCAATGAAAGCCGTTGTGGCATCTCGGGCATTGAGTGGATGGCGTGGATGGGCGGCCAACGGGTGGGCTGCCCCCCTTCTGGCGGGGTTGTTTGGACCTACACTCTTTGGCAAAGTGCCCCAGCTTGCTCCCTTAGATTGGTTCTTGGGGTGATCCCCCCCTTGTACCACCACTACCAACAGCCCCATCTTATAGGAGTCTGTTCCAACGTCAGCACAAGTTCTGATCATGTCGGTAAGCATTAGATTAGTTCGGTGACCCATTGCCTGCAAGATTTTGTGGCAATCAAGGTTGGCATTGTCTTTTGCCAGCTTCATCATAAGCTCTTCCTGTGCCTCCTGATTGTCTAACTGTCGGCTAATTGCTTCCTCTAACCTATTGATGAAGTCCATGTAGGGCTCTTGTGCTCCTTGTTTGACCATGGTGTAATTTTTTGCACCCTTGCCAGTATTGGGTACTTTGAGGTATGCCTTGAAGGCGACCTCGGATGCTAACTGGAGTGTGGCTGCTGGCAGGACGGACTGTGCCTGGATGGTTTCGAACTGCCCTGAGCCGTATAGCTGCTCAGGAATTACTGCTCCCCCCATCTGGGCAGCTCTTGCCTGTGCTTCCAGCTGATACTCGCTGTCCCACAAAAGGTACTGGCTAGGGTACAGCATCATCCACATCGTGACTTTCCAGTCGTGAGGAATGAACGTGGTGGATTCCCACAGTTGCTGGAGCGTGCCCCTTGTGAATCTACTCTGAAGCCCTGTATCTGTGATGGCTTTGCGGATCTCCGCAAGCAATTTATATGGGATTGGCGTGTATACCACCACCTGATCGCCTGTGAGGGCATCCATCTCTAAGCAGACTGGACATAACCTTGTGAGCTCAGCCAGTTCTTTGGCTGGCAGCTCCCCCTTGCATGCTTCCTCTTCTACCATGAGCTGGAAGGGATTTTTAATGCCCTGGAGAAGCGCTTGCGGTTTCCACGGCTTCTGCAGTCACCATGGAAACAGAATCCCCTATGCCCCCATGTCTAAATTGGATGGTCGGATAGAGACTCACTGGGGCGGATGTTTCTACATAGGCTGGGGGTTTCTCGGTCTCTATCCGGACTGGACTGACTGTTAAAATTACCTGTCTACACTTACTCCATGTCCCTATTATGTTAGCGGGTGCTCTGGGCTCCTGCTTAAGGCAGTAGCCTACTCTATCCCAAACCGCTAGATCGATTGTGCCTGTTTCTGGGTAGAACAAATAGTGTTCGCTCAGATACATCACCAGATCCATCAGATTTACGCGACGAATGTGAATGCGGTGTAACCTGGCCAGGCTCTTGAGCTCCTCCACCTGAGCTCTTTGTCTGATGGAGAAATCTCCCCCCCCCCAAGCAAGCCCCCATTACTACCTGCGGGAGATCCCTGGAGTCGCCTCTGCGGGAGGTTGTGGTGCGCCTTTTTGGAGGTAGTACGACAGGGTGAATGATGCACAGGACGATTACCCTCTGGGTCTGGGTTGGGATCACGGCCTCGGCTGCCACGGGCTTCCGCTGCCTCTGGAGTCAGGATTCACAGCTTTCCCCGGTGTTTGGAACACGTCCGTTCCAAGAACGTGGGATTGCTGGGCTTATATTCGTGTCACCTTCCTTGCTTCTAGATGGTCGTGGTCTCCAGCTGGGGACCGTGCTGAGTTCGATCGGGGTAGCATTCCGATCAGAACTTTTCCATAGACTCCGGGAAAGATCGCGCTGTGACTCTCGAGTAGAATCACATTGGGTCCCTCAGGATCATGTCGGGACTCCTTCGGATCACATCGGGGCTCCTTCAGATCATGTCAGGACTCCTTTGGATCACGTCGGGGTTACCAGATGTTGCAATGGCCCACGGGAAGGGCCACTTGGCTCGGTAGAGGCCCACGGAGGTTGGGATGACTGGCCGCAAAGGAAGGCACATGAGACGAATGTGCAGTGAAGTCAAGTCCCGATCTGTCTTGGGTGGATGAATTTATTGTCCTGCCTCAGGGTTGTTTGTGCATAGGTTGCGCATGACCAATTTTTGGCCAATTAAGAGCGTGGGCAACCCACAATTTATGTCTCCTGTCTCGCCTCCAAGAGACACAGTTCTCTCTCCCCCCCCCCAACCCCAAGTCAGCAAAGTTGGGAGAGAGAGTAGTGCTGTTTCTGGAAGACTACCCTTCTAAACAATGAGTGTTCCCTTCTGTTTTTATTTTCTCTGGTTCTTTACTGCTGGAGGGAAGGATTGGCGTTTGGCAAGGCAGAAGGCTGAGAAATAAAACTGTCTCCCTTTCACCCTAAACTTAATGGCTGCTGCTTTACACACTTAACATGACCAACTAAGAGAGGGAATCTAGTGTTGCTCGATTGTTCCTTCCCATTGCAGGAATTGGTAAACAGTCTAGCAAGCTTTGCTCTGTAGTTTCCTTTCCTTGGTTATAATTTGCTTATTGCATCATTTCACCCCTGATGCTTTCTCTTCTCTGGTTTGCTTTTGCTACCAGCAACCAATGAAAACAGGAGTTTGTTTTAGGTTTGTTCCTGTGATAAAGGGCTTTTTGTGCCAATAGCACAAATTTTTTTACTACCACACTGTGGACGTGGTATGGTTGGCGTGGCCAGGGGGAAAGCCCTGTGTTGCACCCGAATTAAAGGTAAAGGTAAAGGTAAATGTTTCCCTTGCTCGTAAGCCAGTTGTATCCGACTCTAGGGTTCAGTGCTCATCTTTGTTTCAAAGCCGAAGAGAATTTCTCCTACCAGTTCTGGTGAACTGGTGCGAACCTGCTGATGCCACTGACTCCAACTGTGGAATACCTCCTCCTTGGAAGCACAATGAGCATCATTTTGTCACCAAATCACCTCCCCTGACAAAGGATCTTGGCATGCTCTGCTTTTACTGAAAATGTTCATTCCAGGAGGTGAAATGGTCCCTTTCACACTTCTTCTTGAGGGGGCAGCAAAGCTGTTGCTTTTATTCCATTTGTTGTCAGAGAGACCAAATATTATTCTGCCTTTCTCTGGCAAAGTGTGTAATCGCAGAGGCGGAAGGGCAGCACACAAGAGTTAAGGCAGACCTACACCACAATAGAGGTCTTGTGGGAAAACAGTTGCCAAGAAAAGCCTCAGAGGACAAACAGAAAGTACATTTTTATAACTACAAAGATTTAGTTAATTGAATTAATTTACAATCTCTCTCTTCTTCCTTCCAGTTCAAATCCAAAGTAAAATTAAGTATGTTTTATCACTACAGACTTGGCCAAACACATATGTCTTTCGAACTGGAACAAGATGTGAATCTCTGTGTGTCCATGCACATGCCTCTTCTCCCCACTCCCTCTGTATGTGTGTGTGTGTAGTTCTCATGCACATATGTGTGCATAGCTAATATTTTCCCCATGACTCACTGGAAGATGAGGTATGTTCCAACAATTTGCTTTAGCAGACGACACAAAACTGCTAAGAACCAAAAAGAAACACGTCTATAGGAAGAAAAGATCTTCTGGCACTTATTTTTCAGAGGTTTTCTTTTTAAGCCTACCAATATTATTATGTTTCCAAGGCAATGAAATACATTACATGGAACCTGGAGCATATCTAAACTTGACCCAGATTTTACAATGTCCAGGCCTTCCTTCCAATACTTTTAAGCTGAAGATTTTGTAAGACATTTTTAAATAAGACGTTTGCCACTGCAGTAAAACATTTAGCATGAGACTTGGAAGCTTTCTAAAAAACCATCCATGCATTTTCCGATAATATCTCACCAAATGAACATGGCTAAAGAACAAAAGGACTCATGACTTCATATTATTAAATCTAAGGGCCACATTTTCACAAGACTCATATTCTACTTTCTCCACCAAAATATAAGGGTTATGAAACACTGACAATTTATTTTACCAGAGGCACGCTGAACTTTCCCCAAACTCCTGAAAGTAGAGCCTTCCACACATTGCATAGTCAAGGCAATGGTATTCCCGGTGGTAATGTATGGGTGTGAGAGCTGGACCATTAGGAAAGCTGAGCGTAGAAGAGATGTGGTGTTGGAGGAGAGTTTTGAGAGTCCCCTGGACAGCGAGGAGAACAAATAGGTCAATATTAGAAGAAATCAACCCTGACTGCTCATTGGAAGGTCAAATAGTAAAGATGAAGTTGAAGTACTTTGGACATCAAATGAGAAGGGAGGATTAACTTAAGAAAGCTTTGATGATGGGAAAGGTGGAGGGCAAAAGAAGAAGGGGTGGCCAAAGATGAGATGGCTAAATGGTATTGTCGACACAATGGGCACAGAGCTGGGTGGGTTGAGGAGAATGGTGCAAAACAGAGGTGTCTGGAGGACAATGGTCCATAGGGTCGCAAAGGGTCAGAATCGACTGTGCAACTGAACAACAAAATATTTCTAAGAGTGTAAATAAAACACTCAAACTTTTGTAATATAAGGGGCCTAAATTAGGGATGGGCAGGTTAGTGTAACCTAATTTGGGTTGTTGTTGTTTTTGCCTGGGTCCTAAAATCCACCCAGCAGAGCTTGTTGCAAAAGTCATTCAGAATAGATACAATTTTGACCATTCAGAATTCTGCAGTGGCCTGAACAGCAGAAATAAACTAAGATCCACAGAAAAAGACACTCATAGTTACCATTTCTTCATTTCAGTAGTATCATTTGGCCATGATTGTGGTTGTGATAATGGTGGCGGTGATAGCATTAGGCTAGTGCTGTTTTTATTACATCACTGCAGTCAGAAATCCTTGCTGATTTACCGGCAAAGTGCCCTGGAATCTACTGGTAGATGTTGATTTACTTTCTGCCAACTCCAACATCTTTTCCAGCAGTGGGCAAAACAAATCATTTTGCATGAACAGAAAGGTATATATGAAAACTACATATCTAGGAAAAGTAGAGCTTTCTTTGAGAGCAACATCACAACAGATGGGGTCTTCTGAATGAAGAAATGATAATCTGTGGCTTAAAGACTCCCTAATTACACACTGATTACAGTGTGGATAAAACAGACAGGCACCACCTTGTCTACTAGTACCAGATGGCCTTTAACCTTATGTTGTGTTTGGAATATTGTGCCTTTAAGTAATGTAACACTCAAATAACACCTGGACAAGAAGGGCGTGACGGGGAATGACGTCACACAGACAGTAGCCAATGGGCTATCGAGGAGCCACATTCAAATGTATAGCCACCGTATATATTGAGCTGTTCATCCGCCATTACCACATGTTCCCCCGGACCATCATGCAATAAAGATGTGTTAAGCCAACCTTTTGGCTGTTTCTATTGTCTTGGTTCTCATACACTAAATTGGCGACGAAGGTGGGATAATGGATCCCCACGGAATCAAGACAACGCAGGCCGGGTTCAACATCAACAAACCGGAAGAATGGGAGCTGTTCGAGATGGACTTCCAAAGCGCACTGATGGTGTCCGACATCTCAGACGAGGGGAAGAAGAGGGCCATTCTCATCAGGATGCTCGGGTTTCCCACCATCAAGGTATTGGTGGACCTGGTGTCTCCGAAGAAGGTGAACGAAGTGCCGGTCAAGCAGCTCCTGAAAGCGATGCGCGACCATTTTCAGCCCTCGGTTTCAAAGTTTTCGGCTCAGGACGCGTTCTGGAAGAGAGTCCAGGCGCCTGGTGAGTCTGTGGCTGCCTTTGCAGCGGCCCTCCGTTTGGCCACCGGCCCATGCAAGTGGGAGAACCTGGAAATCGTCCTCAGGGACCGCATGCTGTGCGGCCTGTGGGACGAGGAGGTTCAGCGAAAGCTGATGAACAAGGAGCCGCCCCCGACGCTGCAAGAGGTCATGAAGGAGGCACAGGCGGCGGAAGCCATGAGGGCCGGGGTTAAGGGGTTCAGAGCAAGGCCCTCACAACCCAACAAGGCAGCGGGCTCGGTGCAAGCGGCCAGGTGAGCACCGCACTCCTCCACGGAGAGCAGCGAGGACGAGGAGATCCGGAAGGTGCGGAAGGATGGCCGGCGTTGCGATGGCTGCGGGGTGTCCCATGACCGCATCAAGTGCCCGTTCAGGAAGGCCGAGTGCCACAACTGCGGGCGCCGAGGCCACATAGCCAAGGTTTGCAGATGGCGGCACAGAGACCAGAGAGGCTCAACAGACCGCTCACCGAAAAACCAGGAAGGCGTCCGGCCCTCGAGGAAGCAGGACAGCGTGGGCCGCATCTCCGACGACAGCGACGACGACATGGCAGTCCACAGCGTGTCCTTAGGACACCCACGTTATTTTGTTGAGGTACTGGTGCAAGGGGTCCCCGTTAAGATGGAGATAGACTCAGGTTCCTCATATTCCATCATTTCCCAGAGGGCGTTTTTGGGAATTTCCCCCAACGTGCGGCCCAAGCTCAAAGCACTGAGGTCTACGCTGCGGGATGTGCAGGGAAATAGCATTCCGGTGTTGGGGGTTGGAAAATTCAAGGTCCAATACAAGCAGCACGCCGCGGAACTTCCCCTGGTTGTTCTCAAAGGGGGGAGTTGTTACCTCCTTGGGACTCAATGGTTTAAGCCCTTGGGTTTGTTCATTGGTGGGGTTCATGATGTTGGGACTGAACCAATACAGGAGGTGTGTAACGCGCATCCCGAAGTGTTCAAGAAGGGACTCGGAAAATTCAAGGGGCCCCCAGTTGCGTTCAACCTGGATCCGGAGGTCCGCCCAATAAGACTCAAACCGCGAAGGGTGCCTTTTGCACTTAAGGACAAAATAGAGGCGGAACTGGACAAATTGGTGGGCCAGGGGATCCTTGTTCCTGTTGATTCCGCGGAGTGGGAAACTCCGATTGTAACAGCGCTTAAGGCCAACGGGGAGGTTCGAATATGCACTGATTACAAATGTACCATTAATAAGGCGATACGCCCAAATGCGTATCCGGTGCCGGTAGTCAGCCACCTGTTGGCCAGGTTACATGGGGGAAAGTGTTTCGCAAAGCTTGACCTGGCGCAGGCTTATCAACAGCTCTCGGTAACCCCAGCTGCAGCTGCTGCACAGACGATAGTCACTCATAAGGGGGCGTTTCAGGTGACGCGCCTGCAGTTTGGCGTGAATTCGGCGCCAGGCATCTTCCAATCGTTAGTGGAACGTCTCTTAAAGGGTCTGGAGGGGGTCTTGCCATATTTTGACGACGTATTGATAATGGGGGGGAGTGAGTCAGAGTTGGCTGAGAGGCTAGACAAAGTGCTGACGGTATTTGAAAAGGCGGGTTGAGGTTGCGGAAAGACAAATGCGTCTTCTTCGCAAAAGAGGTTGAGTTCCTGGGTTTCCGAGTAACCCCTGCAGGCATTAAACCCTCCGAATCAAAGGTGACCGCCGTTCAAAATGCTCCTCGCCCCACCTCCAAGCCCGAATTGCAGTCGTTCCTGGGGCTCTTAAACTTCTACCATTCCTTCCTGCCTAGGAAGGCGTCGGTAGCAGAGCCGCTTCATAAGTTACTAAAAAAGGACGAGGCGTGGAAATGGGGTGAGAGCCAGGAGAGGGCATTCAATGAGCTGAAACAACTCTTATCCTCAGACGCCATATTAACCCATTTTGACCCCAAGAAACCAGTGGTTCTGGTATGTGATGCATCTCCAGTGGGGGTGGGGGCGGTCCTGTGCCACGTGTTGGAAAACGGGCAGGAGGCCCCGGTGGCGTTCTACTCCAGGTCCCTGTCTAAGGCAGAGCATAACTACGCACAGACAGACAGGGAGGCATTAGCGATAATTGCTGGGACGAAGAAGTTCCACGATTTCCTCTATGGCCGCCCCTTTACCATCGTGACTGACCACAAGCCCCTGCTAGGCATTTTTACCACGGACAAGCCCACGCCACAGATTCTGTCCCCTAGGATGCTCAGGTGGGCCATTTTTTTAAACGCGTACCAGAACGCGCTGGTGTATCACCCTGGAAAGGACATAAGCCACGCGGACGCCCTGTCGAGGTCACCCCTCCCCCACACGGGCAGCCACGTGGGCGAGGTGGAACAAGACCACCAAGTGCTCATGATAGAGGTCCTAGATTCACCCCCCTTAGTGCCCGCAGAGATCGCCAAGGCGACGGGCAGGGACAAGACGTTGGCCCTGGTTAGTTCATGGGTGCAGAAAGGGTGCAGAAAGGGTGGCCAACGTCCTCCCTGGTGGCGGAATTTGCCCCGTTTTTCAGGAAAAAGTTAGAACTGTCCATGGAGAGGGGTTGCCTCCTGTGGGGCCAGCGGGTAGTCGTCCCTGAGTCCCTGAGAGCAAGAGTGCTCAAGCTGCTGCACGTCAGCCACCCTGGAATTGTCCGCTCCAAGGCACTGGCCAGGAGCTACTTCTGGTTGCCCCAGTTGGACGCCGATATCGAGCACATGGTGGGCACTTGCGAGAGTTGCCAAAGCTCCCGGCCCAAAGAGGCTCGACTTCCGCACAGGGAATGGGATGCGGCAAAGGGGCCGTGGTCCCGCATGCACATTGACTTTGCGGGCCCTTTCAGAGGATCGCTTTTTCTCCTCATAGTAGATGCTTATTTCAAATGGTTAGAGGTTATCCCAGTTGCGAACACCTCCTCAGCCACAACAATTAAACAATTGCGCAGGGTGTTCAGCTCGTTCGGTATACCCGACATGCTTGTTAGCGATAACGCTAGTTGCTTCACGTCCGCCGAATTCAGGGCATTCACTGACATCAACGCCATCCGGCACATCACCTCCGCGCCCTTCCACCCGGCGACGAATGGCCAGGTAGAACGCCTCGTGCGTACCACCAAAGACGCGCTGAGGCGCATGGGCCCTGGGGATCTAAACCTGCAGTTGTGCCAGTTTTTGCTGGGATATAGGGTGACCCCCCTAGCATCAGGATATTCGCCCGCAGAGCTCCTAATACGCAGAAAACTGACTACGGTACTGACCAGGCTAGACCCCTCGAGGGTGGAGGACACTGGGAGGAACATTGGGTTAGCGGGCACGAAGAGTTTCGAAATAGGCGCCCCGGTCCATTGCTGAAACTACGCTAGCGCAGGGCCAGCCTGGGTTCCGGGCGTAGTCATTGGGCAAACGGGTCCCGTGTCGTATTGCATAGAGACCAACACAGGTCTACTCTGGAGGCGGCACGCGGACCAACTCCGACGCCGGGTTCCTGGCGACCAGAGCGCAGAAAGCGCGAAACAGGATTCAGCGTTCAGCCCAAGGGGGAGGAGAGGGGGGCCAGTGGTCCCCACCAAGGGGGGAAGGGAATAAGTTTGTCCCCGCAGATATCCTGCAGGATGCCCCCACAGATATCCCAGAAGATGAGTTTGAGTTTGAGTTACAAAACCGGGGGGGGGGGTTTGGAGTGGTCCCCCACCCATCCAGGCGAGAAGCGGGGGTTTTCGTTAGCCCCCAGTGCCCCCGGTTTTCCCACAATGGAGTTTATCCCTACCCCGAAAACCGCAGACCCGCGGCGAGTCGCTAACGAGTCTCCCTCTCCCATTGCAGGACAAGAGACCAGGGAACAGAGAAGTGATAGCGCCCCCAGGACAAGCCAGCCAGCCTTGTGCCCAAAACGCGCTTGCAATAAACCATATTGGATGAGAGACTTCGTCTCATCCTAGGGGGGAGGGATGTTGTGTTTGGAATATTGTGCCTTTAAGTAATGTAACACTCGAATGAGTGGATATAATAATCATCAGCTGTAACACTGTAACCTTCTGTATCAGGACGCGAGCTAGTGACCACTAGGGGCAATAACGAGCGCCCAGCTCACATGGTTCCAATTCCCCAAATACCTACAGCGCGGGAAGATTCCCGCCACCACCTCACCTGGACAAGAAGGGCGTGACGGGGAATGACGTCACGCAGACAGTAGCCAATGGGCTATCGAGGAGCCACATTCAAATGTATAGCCACAGTATATATTGAGCTGTTCATCCGCCATTACCACATGTTCCCCCGGACCATCATGCAATAAAGATGTGTTAAGCCAACCTTTCGGCTGTTTCTATTGTCTTGGTTCTCATACACTAAACCTTAAGATCTTTTTACCTATTAAGAAATCTGGTATCACATTATGGCTTTTTCCACTGAACATATAGTGATAAATACAGCACATTCACTTTGGCTTGCCCCTTATTTCGAAAGACATGTGAAGATAACTCACTTTATAATGCTTCATCAAGAACTGATGATGAAAAATGACTTGGTCAGGTCACAGAATCTAATGTCTGATCATTGTTCTACAAGCCCTACAGAACTCTATAGACCTCTACAGTGATGGGCATAAAATTTTTTTTACTACCACACTGTGGGTGGAGCCAAATATGTGGGTAGAGCCAAATATGTGGGTTGTTGGGGGTGGCCATGTGGTCTAGTCATGACTGCCACATGGCTATGAAAACATCTGCAAACACAGACAGCACTGGCTCTTTGGCTGTAAATGGAGATGAGCACTGCACCCTAGAGTCAGATACGATGGCTTTTGAGCAAGGGCAACCTTTCCCACCAAAGTGGTTCCTATTTATCTACAGTACTTGCAATTTCTTCCTTTCAGACTGCTAGGTTGGTAGGAGTTGGCATAGGGACGGGAGCTCCCTCTGTCATGCAGTACCTGAGAATCGAACTCCAGAAGCAGGAAAAAACCAACATGTTAAAAATTTTGCTCTTAGAAGCATTGGAGGGCTGAGTTACCAAAAGTCCTTCTGAAGGTAACATTCCCTCAAGACAGTAAAGAAGGAAAGTGGAGGGGGAGCAGAAGTGTTGTGTATGAAAGTATATGCCTTTAAGAGAAACTGTAACAGGAAGAATGAAAGAATGTAACCTCAATGAATACAATGTAACTCACTGTAAATCGGATGGATGGAATGCGATTCACCTGCCACTAGATGGCAGTGACTCGCGACCACATGGTATTAATCAACCAATCACAGCCTACCGCGGGAAACATTCCCGCCACAGGTAAACCAGGTAAAGAATGAGGGGCGTCACCAGGTAAACCAGGTAAAGACGTCACGAATACAGGAACCAATGGGGAACCGTGTGGCTAGATTCAAATGTACAACTCTCTATAAAAGGAGCTGTACCTCCGCCATTACCTCATGTTCAGATTGCATACCTTGCAATAAAGATGTGTTTCGCAGCATTAAGGGCAAATTTCCGCCCAAAGGTGTCGGTGTTCCGAGCGAGGCTGGCATTCCACCGGCGTGACCAGCGGGCCAGAGAGTCCGTGGCTGAGTTTGTTGCCGCCCTGTGGGTGGCTGTCGTCCCATGCCGGTGGGGCGCGTCCCTAAGCGAGGCCTTGCGGGACCGACTGTTGCTCGGGTTGCGAGATGAGGAGGCCCAGAGAAGACTCCTGGCCCAAGATGAGGATATTACCTTTGAACAGGTACTGAGGGCTGCCCAGGCCGCCGAGTCGGTCAAAGATGGGGTGCGGTCATGCAGAGCCAAGACCCCCACTTCAGGACACTCGACACCCAGGACTCTGGTTCACAGCTGCTTGTCGCACAAGGGGCGGGAACCGGGAGCCGTGGCAGCCACCACCACATCCTCATTGGACTGCAGTGAAAGTGATGGGGAGCCGGACATCCAAAAGGTCCAGAGACGGCAGGCCGGCAAGCGAGACACCACCAACGGAAACCGACAGTGCGACGGGTGCAGGGGCACCCACAACAGGAAGAGGTGCTCATTCCGGAAAGCCGAGTGCCACCACTGCGGACGGCGGGGCCACATCGCCAGGGCCTGCAGACAGCGAAAGGGAGGAGACCAGGAGCCAACCAAGCGGCCGCGTCAAAGCGGAGACATCGGACGGATCCGTGAGGATGAGGCCATTGTGGGCCGCATGTCAACTCACCAACATTTCTTTGTGGAGGTACTGTTACAGGGGGTCCCTATTCGGATGGAGGTGGACTCAGGGTCATCGTACTCCATCATTTCCCATAAAGAATTTTTGCGCATTCTCCCAAATGAGTGCCCGAAACTTAAGACTTTAAAAACCACCCTACAGGGGAACCAAATCCCGGTTTTGGTGGTGGGGGATTGCCAGGTGAGGTTCAAGGGTTTCAGGGAGAAGCTGCCCCCCGTGGTCCTTAAATGAGGGATGAGTTGCCTCCTGGGGAGTCAGTGGTTTGCTCCCTTAGGCATCAGACTGTCTGGCATTCACGCCATAGACTCTGATCCAGTGCGAGATGTGTGCGATGCACATCCAGCGGTTTTTGAGAAGGGGCTTGGGAGGTATAAGGGTCCCCCAGTCTCGTTCGACCTGGCCCCCGAGGTTCGACCCATCCGGCTCAAGCCTCGCCGAGTACCGTTCGCCCTCAAAGACAAGATTGAGGCGGAATTGGACAAACTGGTGGGTCAGGGGATATTGGTTCCAGTGGACTCTGCAGAATGGGAAATGCCAATTGTTACGGCATTAAAGGCAAATGGGGAGGTCAGGATTTGTGCAGACTACAAATGCACCATTAACAAGGCCATTCGCCCTAATGCATATCCGGTGCCGGTTGTTAGCCATTTGCTCACCACCTTACATGGGGGTAAATGTTTCGCCAAACTAGACTTGGCACAGGCCTACCAGCAGCTCACAGTCTCACCGGCTGCTGCAGCTGCCCAAACAATAGTCACGCACAAGGGTGCATTTAAGGTAACTCGCCTTCAGTTCAGCGTAAATTCAGCCCCAGGAATATTCCAATCTCTTGTGGAATGCCTCCTCAAAGGGCTCCCCGGGGTCCTCCCCTATTTTGATGATGTGTTGATAACTGCAGGGAGCGAGGCGGAGCTAGCCAAGAGATTGGATTGAGTTTTGGCGGTATTTGAGAAAGTGGGTTTGAGACTTAGGCAAGACAAATGTGTGTTCCAGGCAAGGGAGGTAGATTTCCTTGGGTTTAGGATAACCCCAGAAGGTGTTAAGCCCTCAGATACAAAAGTTGCGGCTGTTAGGAATGCCCCTCACCCCACCGCGAAATCGGAATTACAGTCCTTCCTAGGACTTCTAAACTTCTACCATTCATTTCTGCCAGGGAAAGCATCCGTAGCAGAGCCATTACACCGGCTGTTAAAGAAAGACACAGTTTGGTGGTGGGGCAACAGCCAGGAGAAGGCGTTCAAGGAACTCAAACAGCTCCTCTCCTCAGAGGCAATCCTCACGCACTTCAACCCCAAAAAACCCGTAGTGTTAGTGTGCGATGCTTCACCAGTGGGGGTGGGTGCAGTACTGTGCCATGTGCTCGGGAACGGGCGGGAAGCTCCAGTAGCCTTCTACTCTAGGTTCCTCTCCAGGGCAGAGTGTAATTATGCGCAAACAGACAGGGAGGCCCTGGCCATAATCGCTGGGACAAAGAAGTTCCATGACTTCCTATACAGCCGGCCATTCACGATCATAACGGATCACAAGCCATTATTGGGTATATTCACCATGGGCAAACCCACACCCCAAATCTTGTCCCCCAGGATGCTCCGGTCGGCAATATTCCTCAATGCGTACCAGTTCACACCCGGGGAAGGAAATCAGCCACATGGATGCACTTTCGTGTTCACCCCTGCCAGCACTAGGGGAGCCTGAATGTGAGGTAGAACAGGACCACCAGGTGCTACTGATTGAGTCTCTCGACTCAGCACCAATTGTACCCCCAGACCTCGCCAAGGCGACAGCAAAGGATAAAGTCCTGTCCCTAGTTAGCTCCTGGGTAAAAAAGGGGTGGCCCGCAACTCCACCGAGCGCAGAATTCCAAATATTCTTCAAGAGGAGGGTAGAATTGTCCATTGAAAGGGGTTGCCTCCTCTGGGGGGAGAGGGTAGTTATCCCCGAAGCAATGCACTCAAAGATACTTAAGTTACTCCACATAAACCACCCGGGGATTTTGCGCTCAAAAGCGCTGGCCAGAAGCTATTTCTGGTGGCCCCAAATAGACACGGACATTGAACACATGGTAGGCACTTGCGAAAGTTGCCAGAGCTCCCGACCTGAAGAGTCTCGACTTCCTCACAGAGAATGGGACACGGCCCGTGGTCCTTGGTCCAGGTTGCACATCGACTTTGCGGGGCCGTTCAGGGGATCGCACTTCCTCCTGGTGGTCAACTCATTTTCAAAATGGTTGTAGGTTTTCCCAATGACCAGCACCTCCTCGGGTGCAACCATCAAGCGGTTGCGGAACCTGTTTAGTTGTTTCGGGTTGCCCGACGTGCTGGTCACTGACAACGCCAGTTTTTTCACCTCTGTCAAATTCCAGGCGTTCCTAGAGAGGAACGCGATTCGGCACATTACCTCAGCCCTGTTCCACCCTGCAACAAATGGGCAAGTCGAGCGCCAAGTGCGGACGACTAAAGAGGCACTTTGGCGAATGGGCCCAGGGGATCTCAACCTACAATTGTGCCAGTTCCTACTCTGCTATAGGGTAACCCCCCTCGCATCCGGACGCTCACCGGTGGAGCTCCTGATGCGACGGAGACAAATCACACTTCTCAACCGCCTGGAAACAACCAGGGTGGAGGATAGGGGGAGAAATATAGGAATTGAGCACTCAAAGGTTCTTTTGGAAGGAGATATGGTGTACTGTAGAAATTACGCGACCGGACCAAACTGGGTGCCAGAGGTTGTACTTGAGCAGACGGGTCCGGTATCATATAAGGTGGAAACAAATATGGGGTTAGTATGGTGGCGACACGCCGATCAACACAGGCACAGGGTCACGGATATCCAGGAAGACGATGAATCAACATTAGGGTCCTCCCCCACCCGCTCATTCCAAGGGGGAGAAACAGGGCAGTCACCATCAGGAAATCTCCACAGAGACACAGAGAAACTTCTTCCAAGGGGGGGGCAGTATCGATTCCTCCCACAAGAATGTGTGTTTTTCAGGAGGGGAAGAGCCTGAGGTGCCTGATGATTTTTGATTTAAGGGATCGGGGGGGGGGGTTTGCGGAGTGGTACCCCACCCGTCCGAGCAAGAAGTGGGGTTTTGATTTAGCCCCAGGTACCCCCGGTCCCATTAATTTGGAGTTCACCCCCAGCCCCCAGAGAGTGAGGCGTCCTTCCATTGAGTCACCCGCCACCCCCAGAAATGGGCGGGATCTTGAGTTGAGGAATTCTGCTAACGAGTCTCCTCGTCTTCCCATTGCAGGACGAAGAACCGCGGAACACAGGACCCCTAGTGCCCCCGACCTCGGCCTGGCAGCCGCCCGACCCAAGCGTAATTGTGGAAAGCCACATTGGCTGAGGGACTTCGTCCCATCCTAGGGGGGAGGAATGTTGTGTATGAAAGTATATGCCTTTAAGAGAAACTATAAAAGGAAGAATGAAAGAATGTAACCTCAATGAACACAATGTAACTCAATGTAAATCTGCTGGATGGAACGCGATTCACCTGCCACTAGATGGCAGTGACTCGCGACCACATGGTATTAATCAACCAATCACAGCCTACCGCAGGAAACATTCCCGCCACAGGTAAACCAGGTAAAGAATGAGGGGCATCACCATGACATCACGAATACAGGAACCAATGGGGAACCATGTGGCTAGATTCAAATGTACAACTCTCTATAAAAGGAGCTGCGTCGCCGCCATTACCTCATGTTCAGATTGCATACCTTGCAATAAATATGTATTTGGCCCCATAACGGCTGCCTACTGCGTATCAGTCTGCAAACACTCACTTTATAATGCTTCATCAAGAACTGATTATGAGGGGCGTGGCTAAGATTGTGATGGAGTAACACACATATCTGTGAGCTTGCGCATTACAATGGGACACTAAATGAGAAGATAAACTTTAAAGAGACATAAAAGCTTGTAAAAGCTCACCCAAAAGAAAGCTCTTAATTCCTGTGCTTCAAGGTCAGAGTTTGGGAAGCAGCCTTGGCTGGGGAGGCAAGTGGCGAAAGCCGCGGCTTTGCCAGCTGGGCAGCAGCGAACGGGACCAAGAAGGAAACAAGAAGGGCAAGAAAAGTGAGATTTTGCCGAAAAGTAAGGATTTGAAATTGGAGCTGTGGCTTGCCTGGTTGCTGGGGTGAGTGGAATTAAGGACTTTCAAGCGGAAAGTAAGTGGAGAAGGAGTGAGGAAGTGTGTGTGTGAAAGAAGAAGAAGGGGGGTTAATGGCGGTGGTGGTGAAGGAAAACGAAAGTGAAGTGGAAGGTTAAGATTGGAATGGAAACATCGGAGGAAGGTTTTTGCTTGTAAAAAAGAGAAGAAGGAAAAGAAGGAGAGGAGAACGGAAGGAGAGGGAGACTGAAAGAACGGAAGGAGAAGGAGGGAAAAGGAGGAAAAAGAATGGGGAAAGGAGTGGAGGACTGAGGGTCTGGAGTGTTTGAAGAAGGACGGAGGGGCACCCCATGGAATCTGCAGCCGTGGCTGGTTGTTAATGGTGAAGCGGTAATCTCTTTGTGAGGTGAGCTTTTTGAGTTCAAACAACATAACTTTTTTGGGTAGGAGTCTTCTTTTCTCTCTTTGTGGAGCTTTATTTTTTGGATCCTTCAGATTGTTCAACTGGATTGCAGCAGGATTTTATCTGTGCCTGACTCTCCTGTTCCCTTTTGCTTTTTAAATACTGGGGTTTTGGATACACAATAGCTGAATTACTCAATTGCATTTAGGATTTTTGAGACAATCTTCAATCAAGTTGAGGGGGTTTGGAAGCAATTTCATTATTGGATTATAATAAAGAATTAGGACTCTTTTTTCCTCTTTCTCTCCTGATTTTGCCACTTGTTTGTTTTAAACTGGAGCTAGTTTCGAATTTGGAGTTTTGAATTACGTCATCCTGCTTTTTTTTCTTTCTTTCCTTGCTTTTTCCCCTTTGCATTGGAGATACATTGGACTTACAATATAGGCAATAGATACAATTTTACTCTTTGTGGATTTACTCTTCCTTTTATGTTTTGTCACCAACATTTAAGTGGAATATAAAGTGTGGGTTTTTTCTATTTTTACTGAAGTTGGCATTTATGAAGTTGGATTAACACTGAGACAAGGCTACTTGTGGATTATAATTGGATCTAATAAAGAGGACGGTTGGCACACTTGGATTACAAGGAGTCTTTTTCAAGCTTGGTTTTTAAAGTGAGTTTGTTCTGCTCTTTGGCTTTCCCTTTCTCTTTTGGTCTTCACACTGGAGGCATAATGCCATCCTTATTTTTGATGGATACAATCTCTTTCCTGTGTTTTGGATTGGAAATTGGCAAATAATATAATATATTTGGATAACATCAAGCTTGAATTCTGCAACAGTTCTAAGGAGAGAGACCTTTGGGAGTTAAAAAAGTTGCTGCATTGAAGCTATTGTTTGATATCACAATGGATAAAATTGCAAGGGGAAAAGGAAAGGATGAGGAGGTTGTGAAACCTAAGAAAAAAGACAAACCATTAGCAGAAGAGGTATCTGCACCAACTTCATCACCCGAGCCACCATTAATTGACCAAACACAAATAATGGTTGAATTTGGGAAATTGTTCAAGAAATTTGAGAAGATGGAAGAGGCTAGAGTGAAAGATAAAAATGAAATCTTGGGAAAACAGGATAAATTGGCTTCTACGTTTATTGATTTTTCTTAAAAAGTTGATCTCAATTTGCAAAGGATGGATGCCAATGTTAAGTCGATGCAAAATGATATGAAATTGATGCAAGGGGATATTAAAGGGTTGCATGAGGATGAGAAAGAAATTAAAATGAAAGTGGATGTGCAGGAAAAAAAGGATAGATGTCATGGAAGAGATGATGAGAAAACAGAATATAGTGATTCGTAATATGGTGCAAAAAATGCCAGGCCGGCTAAAGGACAGAATAATTGATTGGTTAAACAATTTGAAAATGGGGAAAGATTTTGTTAATGAGGATATTGTAAGTGTTTACAGGGTGGGTCCGAGGAAGGGGAATGCTGTACAGAGAAATGTATTGGTCAAATTTGCAAATTGGGGTGACAAACTGAAGGTAATGGCCTTTTCAAAACAAGCTGGTTCTGGCACTTTAAAAATTGATGGGAATAATGTGGAAATTTACAATGACATTTCTATGAAGGAACATGGTTGGTGGTACAAGATGAAGCTGGTAACAAAAATTTTGATGGAAAAAGGGATAAAATATAATTGGCGTTTTCCACAACAGCTAAGATTCTTTCATGAAAGGAGAATGCATGTGATTGATGCTGAGACGGATGCATTGGAATATCTGTGTTTAAATGATTTGGTTAAGGCATCTTCAAGAGAATGGTTGGCACTGAGGAGGGCTTTGTTGGAGTCTGGGGCTATAAGGAGAGATTACGTAGGAGCTAAGGAGGAAGGAGCTGCAGGAGGAGAGGAAACAGGAGAGACTGAGGTTGATTTACAATCATTGGTACTAGTTGATGTGGGGGAAAGTAAAGGACAGAAGGGAGGGAAATAGGTGAAGGGACTGAAGTTAATGTGTCTTAAGGGAGATTAGATAAACTGATTGATTATATTATCAAGAAGAGTAGCGCTAGAGCTATTGCTGTTCAGCACATCTTACATGTTCCCCCCCCTCCCCTCTTCGGAAGATGAAGGCGGCTTTTTTGAATAAAGAAGTGGGGAGGACAGAAGTGAGTGTTTTTTGTGTTTTTTGTTGTAAGTATTGTTTTAATTATCGTGGGTTAGAAGGTGTCACGCCTAATGGAGAATTCAGGGGTGGAAGAAGAGTGTGGCTAAATATATTATGAGGAGTTTTAAAGTGATATCATGGAATGTGAAAGGTACCGATTCTCCAGTTAAGAGAAAGGAGGATTGAATCAGCGCTGAGGAAGGACAGGCCGGATATAGTCTTTTTGCAGGAAACTCATCAAAAATCGCAGGATACGAATAAAATTTTTCTGGGATGGATGCAACATTACGAGAGATCATATGGCACATCAAAGGCAAGAGGAGTGGAAATTTTGATATCAGATAGACTGGGCTTTGAGATAACAAATAGTATTTTGGACCTGGAGGGTAGATATTTGATAGTAAAGGGGAAAATAGATGATGAGGAATTAACTCTGGTGAATTTATATGCTCCAAATGATCATCAAGTTGACTTTTTAGAAAAAATTTGTAAAATATTGGTAAAAGAGAAAACAGCAAAGATGATTGTGGCCGGTGATTTTAACTTAGTAAGATCAAATTTAGACTGCACAAATATATCAAGATGTGGAAAAGGTATTAAAGGACAGACATTAGATAATTGGATGGTATTTTTAAGTTTGAAAGATACTTGGAAAGAGATTAAGGGGCCAGAAAGAGTATATACATATTTTTCACAGGTCCATAATTCATACTCCAGAATTGCCTATATATTTGTAACGGAGAATTTGGTTAGAAACATAGAGGATATAGAAGTTGGAATTTTTAAAGAATCAGATCATACTAAAGTGGTGATGGAAATGTGGATTGAGGGTAAAAAAGAAGTTGAGGAATATCTGGAGATATGATGACAAATTATTCAAGGACCATAAATGTAAAGAACAAATTATGGAGAGTTGGAAGGAAAATTGGGATTGGAATGACAATGATGAGGTAAACTTTAATATGGTTTGGGACACTATGAAGTCGGTTTTTAGAGGAGAAAGTATCAGGCTAGCTAGTATTAGACATAAAAAAATTAAGATGGCACAGAAAAAAATTGAGAGTGAGGTAAAGAGGTTGCAGGAGGAACATGCAAGGATGAAGGATAGGAAGGTTTTTGATAATTTGCAAAGATTAAAGACTGAGTTGATAGGAAAGGATATAGATAAAGTGAAAAGGGATCTTGTCTATTTAAAAAGAGAATATTTTGAATACAGCAATAAAAATTCAAAAATATTAGCAAGAGCAGCTAAAGAAAAGAGGGAAAAAAGAGAAATTGGAGTTTTGATAAACGAACAAGGATTGAGATGTAATAAGATTAGAGACAAATGTAAAATTGTGAGAGATTTCTATCAAGCGTTATATGCAAAAAAGAGATAGATGTGGATAAGCTTAAAAAACAATTAGAGAAGCAAAAAGAGAGTGGTATAAAGCAGGAACATAAGAATAAAATGGAGGAACGAATAACAGAAAAAGAGGTAAAAGAGGTAATAACTAGTTTGAAAATGGGGAAAGCACCTGGGGAAGATTGGTTACCCGCTGATTTCTATAAAGAATTTAAAGATATCGTAGTTTCAAAATTGGTGAAATTGTATAACTATATATTAGAAGGGGGGCAAATTCTGACTTCATGGTATAGGACCACGATTGTATTGCTGCCAAAACCTGGAAAGGACTTGGGAAAAGTGGAATCCTATAGACCTATTTCGCTGATTAATCAGGATGCCAAGATCTTTACAGCGATATTGGCAAATAGGTTAAATAGTTTTATGGGCAATTATATAAATGTAGACCAGGTGGGATTTTTGAAGGGGAGACACATGGCAGACTTGACAAGAAGAGTGGTAGATTTATTAGACAAACAAAGGGAAAAGTGGGATTAATATCTTTAGATATCTTCAAGGCATTTGATTCTTTACAATGGGCTTCAATTAAGGAAATAATTAAATGTTATGGATTTGGTGATAAATTTAGAAAGATAATAGATCAATTATATCAACAAGGCACAGCTATTGTCAGAGTAAACGATGAGGTCACAGAGGAGATAAATTTAGAAGCAGGCACGAGACAGGGTTGCCCATTATCTCCGATTTTGTTTATCATGGCAATGGAGTTATTAGCAAAAGCTATAAGAGAAGATGGGGAAATAGAGGGGGTAATGGGAACTAAGATAAGTTTATATGCTGATGATACCTTGATAATTGCTAAGCACCCTGAGAAGGCATTGGCTAGGATTCAAGGGCATTTGAAGGTCTTTGAGGATATTACAGGATTGAAGATAAATTGGGATAAATCGGAAATGATGCTATGCAATATAGGAAAGGAAGATCAGAAGAGGATAAAAGGAATGGGTAATATTCAAATTAAAGACAAATTGAAATATTTGGGGATGAATATTTCAAGTAGTCTTGAAGAGATTAAGAGATTGAACTATGACAGTTTGAAAAATGAAATTAAAGTAAAAATTAAAAACTTTCAAAAGTTAAAACTGTCATGGTTTGGAAGAATCGCACTTAGTAAAATGATGCTCTTACCTAGACTTAATTTTTTTATTTGATGCTTTAGCAATTCAAATGAAAAATAAGGAAATTAAAGAGTTTCAAAAGTTGATTAATGAATTTTGCAATGGTGGAAAGAGGCCTAGATTATCAAAAAAAAAATGGTATTTATCCCAGAAAGAAGGTGGGTTAGGGATGCCGAATTTGTTGGTATATTATCGAGCTTTTCAAATCAAGAATGTTGTGAAGATCTTGGCTAGGGAAAAAGCAATATGGGAAGAAATTGAAATGAAGGATTATAAACAAATAGGAAAAATGGTCTTTTTAGGAGCTAATAGTGGAAAAGTTGTAACCAAAAACACAGTGATGAAGGGATTGATGAATTCTTGGGAAAAAGGTAAAGAAAGTTCTGGCCCCAAATTTCTCACTGATTATTGAATTGGAGGATATGGCAAATTTTCCAATAAAGATAGATAAAAGGGTAAAAGAAGTATTGGATAAAAATGACGTTTTCCTGCTGAAAGACTGGTTACAGACCTATATAGATATAGTTAAAAGAACAAATTTGTTTGGGCAAAAAAAATTGAATTGGTTTCAGACTGCACTGGTAAATAAATGGAATAGTAAATATTTGAGAGAATATGTGTTGGATAGAGAAAAGACGGAATTTGAGGAGTTGATTTTGAAATTAAGAAAGGGAGATGGAAATATTAAGGGTTTAGTCAGCAAATCGTATATAATTTTGAATAAGGAGGGTAATCCACAGGAGGATTTAAAAGCAAGTTGGGAGCAGGATTTGAATATAAAGATAGAAAAAGATGTATGGAGGCATAAATGGAAAAAGAGGATAATGAGAACTTTGTCAGTTAGAATAAAGGAACATAATTATAAAATGTTGTGGAGGTGGTACTTGACCCCAGTGAGGTTACATCAGCTTGACAACAAAAAAAAATGTGTTGGAGAAGCAAAGAGGACATTTGTACATATGAACATATGTGGTGGAGTTGTACTGTGGTTAATGATTTTTGGAAAAAAGTTGAGAAAGAGATTGGTAAAATTATGGGCAAGAAAATTAAACTGGGGTCATGTATCACCATGTTAACAGATGTGGAATGCTTTAATTTAAATAGGGATGAAAATTAATTATTAGAAATAATGCTTACAACTGGTAGACAATATATTGCTAGAAATTGGAAAAATGATATAAGAATAAAGATAGAAGAATGGTACAAAGAAATGTGGAACTTAGCATTGAATGATAAATTAACTTGGGAGAAAAATAAAAAAGGGGTATTATTAAAGAGAACAGATTTTGGAATATTTGGCAGGCTTTTGTGGATTACTCATTTAGAGGGGATGAAATAAATAAACCTGTACCTGATCAGAGAAGTTTTTGGAAGGAAAATATTAAGACATCCTGATTTCTCCAGGGCAATGTAAATATCACAGGATGTATTATTTACATAGTACAGCATTATTATTATTAACGAACTTAAGTATTAAATATCACACCATATTTAAAGTTTATGATAAAAAAGTTTTACTTGCAATTTACAAGGATAGGCTAATAATGTAGTAGTGTATTAATGAACTTGTCTAATTGTTATATGGTGTCAGAATCCAAATAGATATAATTTGTATGCAAATGCATTATGTATTTTTTCTTTTGTATGTTTTGTTTTTGTTCTATTTTTTATGATGTAAATTTGTTTGAAAAATTTAATAAATAAAAATTTAAAAAAAAGAACTGATTATGATAAATGACTTGGTCAGGTCACAGAGTCTAATGTCTGATCATTGTTCTACAAGCCCTACAGAACTCTATAGAGCTCTACAGTGTTGGGCATAATTTTTTTTTACTACCACTCTGTGGGTGGGGCTACCTCTGTGGGTGGAGCCAAATATGCGGGTAGAGCCAAATATGTGGGTTGTTGGGGGTGGCTATGTGGTCTAGTCATGACTGCCACATGGCCATGAAAACATCTGCAAACACAGACAGCACTGGCTCTTTGGCTGTAAATGGAGATGAGCACTGCACCCTAGAGTCAGATATGATGGCTTTTGAGCAAGGGCAACCTTTCCCACCAAAGTGGTCCCTATTTATCTACAGTACTTGCAATTTCTTGCTTTCAGACTGCTAGGTTGGTAGGAGTTGGCATAGGGACGGGAGCTCACTCTGTCATGCAGTACCTGAGAATCAAACTCCAGAAGCAGGAAAAAAACAACATTAAAAATTTTGCTCTTAGAAGCATTGGAGGGCTGAGTTACCAAAAGACCTTCTGAAGGTAACATTCCCTCAAGACAGTAAAGGAGGAAAGTGGAGGGGGGAGCATGGGCTGGAGCGAAAAGGAAATGATCCCTTCCTGAAAAGCCTCCCTTCCATTCTGTCCTTTTTCTCTCTCCCGAGTCCCCACAAGGAGGGGGAGGGGAGCAGAGGCTGGAGGGAAGAGGAGTTTCCACCCCAGAGAGAGTTTTTTTCTTGGGATGGGGTGGGGTTGGAGTTGGGAGGGGAAGTAGTTGGGTGACCCCTCCCAGACCCCGTAGTTGTTTGTTGGTGTGCACTGAAGAGGAGGTCCCTGGAAGGGAGACCCAAGAAGAGAGCCAGCAGGGTGCAGGAAGGAAATGGGCGTGGCAATGGGGAATTTCTGCTGCTTCCCCCCCCCCTCCGCTCAGACCGTTGTGGTCTGGGAGCTACCCAACACTGACTACAACCATTTAAAAATTAGCAGCACTCTGAACTAGGTTGTGGTTGGAGATTGTCTTTCTGTGCCTTCTCCTCCTACCAAAGTGTACAGGATGGCCCATAAGCCCCTACCCGTCCATACCTTATGTATCCAGTGAATCTGTGTGTTGTTCCTCATTCTCACTGCCTAATATTATGTCACAATATGCTCTTCAAGTGTAAATGGGCTTAAATTGGCCATATTTCTCTGAAAAAAAGAAAAATTAATGATACATGCATAATTGAATATAACATGATAACAAATGGTTAGGGACTTATGGGCCACCCTGTAGAACCTCAAGAGAGGCCTAAAGGAATCCATAGTACTACTGTCAACATCCTATAGGTTCAAAACTGGCTTAAAGTGCTGGCAGATTTTCTTTTTTAAAAAAACACCCTGATATGTCAATGCTACAGGGCAAACAAAATACCTTCCTACCTCTGTGTCATGTTGTATTCTCATGTCCTAATTCTTTCACTATGCCCCTCATGTCAGAGACAGATAGGCAGCCCTTGGGATTCTTAGAACTCTTTTGAGTTTTTGAGTTTTTAAAAAATAAAATAAAACTTCACATCAGGTACATCAGGTTTTGTGGTACATTAGAATCATTTATCTTCTGCACCCCATGAGCAAACTGTTGTGTATGAAAATATAAACCTCTACAAAAGTTGCTTGTCATTCTAAATTCTCAAAATAGTAAGGGTGCACAGAAACTTGGTGGAAGGCAGCAAATTAACTCCCATTTTATGGGTCAGGGACCCTGAAGCTAAGAAAGTTACACAAATCTAGCCATGACAAATATTTATTCAGTTATTTATTAATGTTCAGCCTCCTTGCTATTGTTAAATCATTATGAGTCAGAAACAGTTGTTGATATATTGCAAATCACTCAGTTATCTACAAGGACTAGATCCTGACCCATCTTCTGTCTCTCCTCACTTTCTTTCATAAAAGTAGCGTGGGAGCTAGATCCAGCAAAACCTGTGTTTTCTCGTCTTTTGTATAAGATGTTAATGACTTAGCTCATGCATCATTCATTCTATACACAAATAACAGGACTTATTATTCTTCTTAGTCAATTGCATGCTGGGACTCCAAAATCTGCTATGTATAACCTGTCTCCCACCCTTGGCTCCTGCTATTATTTCCAAAAGCACATTCCAATACAGACTTTGAACCTCTAGATGTGTCCAGTTCAACATTGCATTAATTCACTGATCCCCAACAACAGAAGTGAAAAGGCATTTTGAAATGTCCATAGCATTTTCTTGAAAGTCATTAATCATAAATTTTATCATACAATAACCTCTGTGTTGTCCCCAAACCCAAAAGATATAAGATTTTTTTAAAAATTGAAATTGTACTTCACATCACACATATGAAAGATAGGTTATAAATGATTGATGCCAGAAATGCAACCTTTTGTTTAAGTGTGAGCTGTCTACTGAGAATATCATACAGTAGTATTTATACTCAGAGAGAAGGGAGGTCATAGTGGATGGGAGATTCTGAAGGGACAAATGCAAACAATCCAATGAGGAAGAAAAACAGGGACTATCTAAACAAGGGATTGCATATGTACCATTCAGGTGAGCTGAGATTCCGAAAGGGCACCTGTAAGAAATGGAAGAGGGGCAAATGACCAGAGGGGCAAATGACCAATTTAGAATATCTATGAGAGAATACATAGGACTGAACTTCAGAATGAACTAAGGTTTGAAAGACAGATTAAAAATAATAAAACAGGGCTTTCACTATGCTCAGAACAAGAGAAATAACAAGAGAGTGATAGGTCTTCTATGTGGAGATGGTGACAAAATTCTAATGGCGGATAGTGACAAAGGAAAAACAGTGCCTAATCTGTTAAAAACAAAATCAGGAAGGCAGTGAGGCAGCAAGAGTCCAAGAAAGACAAAGAAGTGCAACAGGAACACTTAACTTCTTTTAATAACTTAAAGATTCCATGACCGAATGAACTGTATTCAAGAATAATAGAGGAATGTGCAGATGCCATCTCAGAGCCTCTGTCCACAATCTTCAGGTTTTATTAGAAAAGAAGTGAGGTTCCATTAGACAAATATTGTCCCCATCTCCAAAATAATGGCCAGTGTGTGGGGAGAAGACCCAGGGAACTATCAAAAATGTTTTTAGAGCAGGCTGGTGAACACTTAGAAAATAATGTTTGGATTATTAAATTCTATCACTTTTTCTATATACAACAACACATGGCAGACAAGAAATGACAATGAGGTAACACAGGGATTCTATCTTATAGTTGGCATTGTTCAACAACATATTCATTAATTATGCATATTAAAAAGTAGAAAGGATGCTCATCAAATTTATAGAGGATTCAATAAAAGGGGGAACAGGGTGCCAATACCTGTCAGAAGATAGAATCAGGATTCATGATGAGCTGCTGCTGCTCCTCCTCCTCCTCTTCCTTCTTCTGTGTCTAGGCCAGATGTGAAACTGCCAAAATGAAGGCACCTTTTGGTGAGTTCATTCTGCAGTTCCTTTCGCCTCACCTAGTTTGAGAAAGATTTGCTGGCAAAGCAAGGTTGCTGTTACCAGCATACGCCTGATTGTGGTTTTAAAATATGATGAGTTTAACAGATTAAAGGACTGGACCAAAGTAACCAAAACAAGTTTCAGCAAGAAAAAATGTAGGGTTGTATAGCCTAAGTAGATGGCATGTAGTAGTGGGAGAGAGCTTAATGGAATTCTGGACTGAATCAACAAAGTATGGTGTCACCCCAGAGGGATATTGAAAAAATTGAATATGTCCAAAAAAAGACAACCAAGATGGGAAATAAAGCACTGCAAGAAACATTTGAAGGAGTTTGACATCTTTAACTTAGAGAAGGGAAGAGAGAGGTAAAATGTTAGCCATTTACAAATATCTGAAGGACTATCACATGCAAGATGGAATATGCTGTATGAAGTAGGACAGATTCCAATAAATGAATGTCACTTCCTTATGATAAAGCCTTATCAGCAATAGAACAATGTATTTCAGAGAGTGCTGGATTTTCCTTCATACTGTATGTGGTTTTTAAATAGTATATGGATGGCCATTTGTTGGAGGTGCATTAGCTGTGGATTCTTGTACTAACAATGGGTTAGGCTAGATGACCGTTGGACTACTTCAAAACTACAATTCCATGATTTTAAAATTCACACCAGCAGGTCTGACACTGATTCAAACTGCCTAGAGACTCCATTACTTAGATTGCTTTATAAGATGAACAAAGCATCTTTTATATGTTAATTAAGCTATCAATGATGCTTGGTCTTCATGATTATGTATGTATATAATTTCCATATTCAGAGGCTTTATGCCACCGAATACCCGTTGCTGCAAAGCAAGAAAGGAAAGGGCCATTGTTTCCCTTATCTCCTTATGAACTGCTCCACAGGATCTGGTTGACAGCTGTAGGAAACTGATTGTTCTGGAGTAGAAGGTTCAGCCAATGCTAGTTTACTCTATTATAAACTATGTGGCTTGAGGAGAGATCATAAGAAATTTCAGTTGGGTGATCTGTGGATCCATATATGGATGGATTGCCTCTGGATGCTACAGTCATCAGGTGATGAGCATGAATGTAAGAAGGAATGTCTCCACGATGACTTCAGTGGAAGCATGGAAGAGATACTGCATTTCCAATAATGATGTGTTGCTAATAATAATAATAATAATAATAATAATAATAATAATAATAATAATAATAATAATAATAATAATAATAATAATAATAATAATAATAATAATAATAACCTTATGTTCATTTTCTTTTACAAATAATCATCTAAATAAAAGAATTAGTCACCTAGGCAGCTCTGCCAGTAGTGTGTTCCACAGCATTGGTGCTGCAACCAAGATGGTTCTACAGTGGATCCTTGATTAACGACGCGTTCGAATAGCATAATTTTCGATTAATGATGCTACGACGCTCCCAATGTGATTGTTTGAATAACGACATTATTCGAATAATGATTGTACTTTTTCCCATCGTTATTCAAATAACGACGTCGTTATTCGATTAACGATGGTATTTTTACCGTCGTTATTCAAATAACGACTTTTTTGTTGTTATTTGAATAACGACGTTATTCGAACAGTGACGCTACTTGGGAAACCAAGTAATGTCGTTATTTGAGGGTCCACTGTATTTCTAGTTATATATTGTCTAGTCCTCCTCAGGGTTGGTCCTCTTTGGGGACAAATGGTTGATGCGGGGAGTTGTTCTGAGGGAGAGATGTTCTTACAGACAACAAGGTCCCTAACTATATAGGATCTTATATGATACAACTAACACCTTGTATCTGACACGGTGGGCAACAGGTAATCAGTGCAGGCCTGTCAAGGATGGGGAAATATG
Source organism: Bradypodion pumilum (assembly GCA_035047305.1). Lineage (NCBI taxonomy): Eukaryota > Metazoa > Chordata > Lepidosauria > Squamata > Chamaeleonidae > Bradypodion > Bradypodion pumilum. The sequence continues at coordinate 329,207,062 of JAWDJD010000002.1, forward strand.
ATCGACTTTCTTTATGTCTGTCACCTGCCTGGCTGCTACGTTCTGGACCCATTGTAATAATAATAATAATAATAATAATAATAATAATAATAATAATAATAATAATAATAATAATAATAATAATAATAATAATAATAATAATAATAATAATAATAATAATAATAATAATAATAATAATAATACTTGTGATATAATTTTCTAAACACAAAGAATATATCAGTATCTTTAATTTTCATATTTCCAATATGCACTAAATCAATAAAACAGAAAATTGAGGTGTCCATTGTCCAAATGTTTACTGTAAACTATTGTTAGCTATTTTGCCAATTTCCTGTAGGGCAGCTTAGCAAATGGAAATAGTAGAGAATCTTCAAAAAGGAGATCACACCAAGAAAAAGAAAGCCTGTCTTCCCCCTTGTTGTGTTCTGTAAAGCTGTGCCTTTAACAATGTACCTTTGCCATGTGCTATCAATGTAACCTTTCTGTGTGCAACATTATAACCATCAGCTGTATCAATGTAAACCTAATAAGGGGACGCGAGCTAGTGACCACCAGAGGGCAGTAGCGAGCGTCCAGCTCTCATGGATCATATTCACCTGGTTCAGCTGCGCGGGAAGATTCCCCGCCACCTCTTCACCTGGTCAAGAAGGGCGTGACCTCCTACGACGTCACGCAGGCAGCAACCAATAGTCTGTCGACGAGCCACATTCAAATGTATAGCCAGCTGTATATATTGAGCTACTCAGCCGCCATTACCACATGTTCCTCCGGATCATCATGCAATAAACCTGTGTTAAGCCAACCCTTCGGCTGTTTCATTGTCTTTGGTCCCTTACACTAAATTGGCGACGAAGGTGGGATATGGCAGCCCACGGGACCAAGACATGCGCCGGTTTCGAAATCAGGAAACCGGGCGACTGGGAGATCTTCGAGATGGACTTCCTGGCTGCACTGATCGAGTCCGAAGTCACGGAAGAGGCGAAGAAAAGGGCCATCTTCACCAGGATGCTCGGACAAGAAACCAAACGGACCTTGGTGGACCTGATTGCCCCGAGGAGGGTGAGCGAATTCAAGGCCACGGAACTCATGCAAATGCTGCGTGAGCACGTCCGGCCCGCCACGGCGATGTTTCCCGCTCGGAGTGCGTTTTGGAGGCGAGTCCAAGCGCCCGGGGAGACGGTCGCCGCATTCGTGGCGGCCCTGCGGCTGGCGGCCAGCCCGTGCAAATGGGAGAATGCAGAAATCACCCTCCGAGACTGTGTGCTGTGCGGCCTGAACGATGCCGAGATCCAGCGCACATTAATGAACCAAGAGCCGCCTCCCACGTTGCAGGAGGTCGTCAGAGCGGCCCAGGCCGCAGAAGCTACGAAGGCCGGGGTCCAAGAACTTCAGGACTGGCGGCCAAAGTCGAGCAAGGCAGAGGCTCCGGTACAGGTGGCCCGGCGAACTTCGAGGTCGTCCACAGAGAGCAGCGACGACGAGGACGTCCAGAAGGTCCGGAAGGAGAGCCGGCGATGCGACGGCTGTGGAGCGGCCCACGACCGCGTGAAATGCCCCTTCCGGAAGGCCGAGTGCCACAACTGCGGCCGCCGCGGGCACATCGCCAAGGTGTGCAGGAAGAAGCACGAGACCCGGAGGAGCTCCACAGACCGTTCCACGGGACGAGACCGCCCAACGAGACCCAAGGACGGCGCCCAGGCCACGCGAAAGCAGGACAGCGTGGGCCGCATCTCCGACGGCAGCGAGGACGACGCCCCAGTGTTCAGCGTGTCTACAGGACACCCCCGCTACTTTGTTGAGGTACTGGTCCAAGGGGTTCCCATTAGGATGGAGATTGACTCGGGGTCCTCATATTCAATCATTTCCCAGAGGGAGTTTTTGGGAATTGCCCCCCACAAGCGGCCCAAGCTCAAAGCATTGAGGTCCACACTACGGGACGTGCAAGGGAACAGTATTCCAGTGTTGGGGGTTGGAGAATTTCAGGTCAAATTCAAGGAGCACGCCGCGTCCCTTCCCCTAGTCGTGCTCAAGGGAGGAGATTGCAGCCTCCTCGGAACTCAATGGTTCCAGCCCCTGGGGTTGTTTATTGGGGGGTGCACGCCGTTGGGATGCACGCCGTTGGGACTGATCCAATTCAGGAGGTGTGCAAGGCGCACCCCGAAGTCTTCAAAAAAGGACTGGGGAAATTCAAGGGGCCCCCAGTGACTTTCAACCTGGACCCGGAGGTCCGCCCTATTCGCCTAAAACCACGCCGGGTGCCGTTCGCACTCAAGGACAAGATAGAGGCGGAACTGGACAAATTGGTGGGTCAGGGGATCCTTGTGCCTGTAGATTCTGTGGAGTGGGAAACTCCAATTGTAACCGCACTAAAAGCCAATGGGGAGGTCCGCATATGCGCCGACTACAAGTGCACCATCAACAAGGCGATCCGCCCGAATGCATATCCGGTGCCGGTAGTCAGCCATCTGCTGGCCAGGTTACACGGGGGGAAGTGTTTCGCTAAGCTCGACTTAGCACAGGCCTATCAGCAGCTTACGGTGTCCCCTGCCGCAGCCGCTGCGCAGACCATAGTCACCCATAAGGGGGCGTTCCAGGTGACGCGCCTCCAATTCGGCGTGAATTCGGCGCCAGGAATTTTCCAGTCACTCGTGGAACGCCTCCTGAAGGGGCTGGAGGGGGTGTTGCCTTATTTTGATGACGTGTTAATAACAGGGGGGAGTCGGGCTGAATTGGCCAAGAGGTTGGGGAAGGTCCTGACCATATTCGAAAAGGCGGGGCTGAGGTTGCGAAAGGACAAATGTGTCTTCTTCGCAACCGAGGTTGAGTTCCTGGGGTTTTGTGTGACTCCTGAGGGAATAAAACCATCCAAGTCCAAGGTGGCAGCCATCAAGAAAGCCCCCCCGCCCCACCTCTAAGCCCGAGTTGCAGTCGTTCCTAGGGCTGCTCAACTTTTACCACTCCTTCCTCCCCCGAAAGGCAGCGGTGGCTGAACCGCTACACAAACTGCTAAAGAAAGACCAGGCATGGAAGTGGGGCGATGACCAAGAAAGGGCATTTAGCGAGCTAAAAAGCCTCCTGGCATCCGACGCCATTCTAACCCACTTTGACCCCAAACGCCCGGTAGTTCTGACCTGTGATGCATCTCCAGTGGGGGTGGGGGCGGTGCTGTGCCACGTGTTGGAAAACGGAAGGGAGGCCCCGATAGCATTTTACTCCAGGTCCCTGTCCCAAGCAGAGAGAAACTACGCACAGACGGACAGGGAGGCGCTAGCGATAGTCGCGGGGACGAAAAAATTTCACAATTTTCTGTATGGCCGCCCCTTCACTATTGTGACGGACCACAAGCCCCTGCTAGGCATCTTTACCGCGGATAAGCCCACCCCTCAGATCCTGTCCCCGAGGATGCTCAGGTGGGCCATTTTTCTCAACGCATATCAGCACGCGTTGGTCTACCGGCCCGGGAAAGAGATCAGCCATGCGGACGCTCTATCTAGGTCTCCCCTTCCCCTAACGCCCAGCCAGGTGAGCAAGGGGGAGCGGGACCATCAGGTTCTCATGATAGAGGTGCTGGATTCGCCCCCCGTAGTGCCCGCCGACATTGCCAAAGCGACAGAGAAGGACAAAACGTTAGCGGCAGTAAGCTCCTGGCTACAGAAAGGGTGGCCCGCGTCCTCCCCAGCAGAGGAGTTCGCTCCATTTTTCAGAAAAAAGCTAGAACTGTCCATAGAGAGGGGGTGCCTCTTGTGGGGGCAGCGGGTGGTGATTCCCACTTCCCTTCGGCCGCGGGTGCTCAAACTACTTCACGTCAGCCACCCCGGCATCGTGCGATCCAAGGCGCTGGCCCGGAGTTACTTCTGGTGGCCCCAGCTAGACGCCGACATCGAGCACATGGTCGGCACTTGTGAAAGTTGCCAATGCTCCAGACCAGAGGAGGCCCGCCTTCCCCACAGGGAATGGGACGCGGCCAAGGGGCCGTGGTCCCGGGTGCACGTTGATTTCGCGGGCCCGTTCAGAGGCACCCTGTTCTTCCTTGTAGTGGACGCTTTCTCCAAATGGTTGGAGGTTATCCCAGTCACGAGCACCTCCTCGGCCCAGACCATTAGGCATCTGCGGAGGCTCTTTTCCATGTTCGGCATACCCGACACGTTAATTAGTGACAACGCTAGTTGTTTTACGTCCTCCGAGTTTAGGGCATTCATGGAGATTAACGCCGTTCGGCATATCACCTCCGCCCCTTTTCACCCGGCCACCAACGGCCAAGTAGAGCGCCTCGTCCGCACCACGAAGGACGCGTTGCGGCGCATGGGCCCAGGGGATTTGAACCTACAAGTGTGTCAGTTTCTGCTAGGGTACAGAGTGACCCCTTTGGCGTCAGGATACTCCCCCGCAGAGCTCTTAATGCGCAGGAAGCTGACCACCATCCTTACTAGGCTAGACCCCACGAGGGTAGAGGACAAAGGAAGGAACATTGGGCTAGAGGCTACAAAGAGTTTCAGTGTAGGCGCCCCCGTGCATTGCAGGAATTACGCCAGCACGGGCCCAGCCTGGGTACCGGGCGTAGTTGTGGAGCAAACCGGCCCCGTGTCGTACCGCGTGGAAACCAGCACAGGGCTCCTGTGGAGGCGGCACGCGGACCAGCTCCGACGCAGGGTCTCCGACGAGCAGGGCACAGTTCAAGCAGGGAGTCAGTCAACGTTAGGGTTCTCCCCCACCCGTTCAGCCCAAGGGGGAGGGAAAGGGGACCGCGGGCCCCCACCAAGGGGGGGAGGAGGATGTTCTCGTAGATATCCTAGGGGATCTTTCCGAGGAGGAGGAACCCGACCCCATACATATCTCGCGGAAAGTCCCCACAAATGCGGGTACCCCTACCAAGTTAGATTTTGATTTTCAGAACCGGGGGGGTTTTTCGGAGTGGTCCCCCACCCGTCCAAGCGAGAAGAGGGGTTTTTCGTTAGCCCCGACGGCCCCCGGTCTGCCCACAATGGAGTTTTTCCCTTCCCCTAAGGCCGCCAGACAGCGGCAAGCCACTAACAAGTCTCCCTCTCCCATTTCAGGACAAGGGACCAGGGAACAAAGAAGCAATAACGCCCCCAGGGGGGGCGGCCCTCTTCACGGCCCAAACGCACATGCAACAAGCCATCTTGGCTGAGAGACTTCGTCTCATCCTAGGGGGGAGGGATGTTGTGTTCTGTAAAGCTGTGCCTTTAACAATGTACCTTTGCCATGTGCTATCAATGTAACCTTTCTGTGTGCAACATTATAACCATCAGCTGTATCAATGTAAACCTAATAAGGGGACGCGAGCTAGTGACCACCAGAGGGCAGTAGCGAGCGTCCAGCTCTCATGGATCATATTCACCTGGTTCAGCTGCGCGGGAAGATTCCCCGCCACCTCTTCACCTGGTCAAGAAGGGCGTGACCTCCTACGATGTCACGCAGGCAGCAACCAATAGTCTGTCGACGAGCCACATTCAAATGTATAGCCAGCTGTATATATTGAGCTACTCAGCCGCCATTACCACATGTTCCTCCGGATCATCATGCAATAAACCTGTGTTAAGCCAACCCTTCGGCTGTTTCATTGTCTTTGGTCCCTTACACTAAACCCCTTCAGTGGATCTTTTGTTTGTGCTTCCAACCACAAACTTTTAGATCAAAGTAATCCTTCCATAAATATAAACTCAATAAGAAAGAGGGTATTTTATACAAACTTGGCATAAGTGGCATTTTGATTCGTATGTACTTTGAAGAAGAATTCTGCAAAGATACAAAGCTTCCAAGATACTTCATTTAAGCCCACTAGAATAGCAGTCTTTACCACATACTTGCAGTACAAAAAAACAAAACCTCATAGCTCATTCTAATTATATAGCATACATTCTTTTATATATGAAAGTAAGTAACTGTATTTTTACTAATTCTCTGTTGGAGTCCCAAGACGAGATCACACATGGCCAGCCTTTCTTTGAGGGAGCTTAGGATTCTGAGTTTTCTTCAAGTGAAAAATGGAAAACTATTTTTTTTACATCCCAAAAATGAAAACAGAGACATGCTAGTTAACACCTAGTTTTACATCCCTATGATAATTTCCCAAGCCTATTGCTCTATACACTGCTAAAATGTTTACCTCATCTGCTGCCATATTATGCTATGCCCATGAATGCCAATACATTTGATGTCTATAATCATCAGTGGTGGGATTCAGCAGGTTCGCCAGAACTAGTAGCAGAAATTTCATCTGGCCCCACCCATCCAAGTTATGAAACAAAGTAGTTCTAATTCGGGTGCAATGCAGGGCTTTCCTCCTGGCCACGCCTATCATACCACACCCACAGAGTAGATAGTACAAAATTGTGAATCCCACCATTCTAGATTATGTAAACCGCCCTGAGTCGGGCTTGCCTGAGTGGGCGGCGAATAAATTAAAAAATTAAATTAAATTAAAAATTAAATTAAAATTAAAATAATTATTTAGCTGAACATGTCCCACATTGAAAACAAGGCAATGAGGAAGTTCTTATTTTGGCTGAAGATACTCTGGAAAAAGAGAATTGTCCGAGTACTGGCTATATATTAACAATTCAGAATCAGCTTCTTCACTGTGAAATGTGTAAATGCCATAAAATCACACCATATTAGAGATCTGGTTTCTATGGATTTTCAAAAGTCATATGGTACATGTGGCTCTCTAGATCCCCCATGGGCAGTGATGAAAAAGGTAAGGTAGTGTGTCATCACCACACAGTGCAATCGACATGAACTTTATTATACTGTCATAGAAAGATGACCTACTGGCCCTTGCAGAAATGTCTACCATTTGAGACTCTCTGCTTTCTATAGCAGGGGTTCACAACCCCCAACCCGAAGCCTAATAAGAACCAGGAAGTAGCTCGCCATCCAGCTGTATCTGCCAAAGCACAGTGGAGGGGCGTCAGAAAATTATCAAACTGTAGCGAAATTGCTTCAAAAAGCTTCCCACTGCTTTGGGAAGAGGCAGAGGCTGTACAAAACCCCAAAAAACCGTGCAATTCCTGCCGCTGCTGCTAACGACGAAAACATAAGTTGAGGGTGCAGCCACGCCTCCGGCCCCCACAGCTGAGTGCAGTGGTAGGAACTGGCCCCTGGCGGGAAAACATTGGGAACCCCTGGTCTATAGTCTCTCCTACCCAGTAAGGTATTTCACTTTCACCTCATGAGGGTATAGTCCAAAGTTTAATGGGTGATTGCAGACAGTTTGAGTCCTTTAAAGTCCAAGATCTTTTTCTCATTCTTTCTTGGAGCAGAGGTCCTACTCCAAATGGTAAAGGTCAAGGGCCCCATTTGCTCGAAAACCAGTCATATCCAACTCTAGGGTGAGGTGCTCAACTCAATTTACAGCCAAAGCTGTCTACATCTGCAGACATTTCCATGATTATGTGCAGGCATGAGCACACAGAACGCTGTTACCTTCCCCACCAAAGTGGTGCCTATTTATCTACTTGCAGTTTCTTGCTTTTTAACTGCTAGGTTGGCTGGACCTGGGCCAGACAATGGGAGCTCATTTCATCATGCAACACTCAGGTTTCAAACTGCTGACCTGTTGACCTTTTGGTCGTCAAGCTCAGTATTTGTTGTGTATTAAGGCAGAATTGCAAGTTGCGCAGGTAACGCCTTGCAAAGATAAAATGGGAGCTAAAGTTAGTGCAAAATCTCCCTCTCTGGGTGCGCTCATCATGTTAATTAGAGTTCTGTGATTGGTTACAACTTTGGATCCTGTTCCTGATTGGTTAATACTTATATATCCTGTTATGATTGGTTGGTTATGTTTGTCCGATGGATTACTACATTGTAGCAAGGGGTCACCGCTGGGGAGACACTATATAAGCCCCACAGGTAAACAAGGGTGAGGCCGGACGGATCTATACTTCCCTTTACCACACTCGCTAGCCAGCGTTGGGCAAGCCTGGCTCTCCTCTTTACGCTATCAAGCCAAGGTGTAGCTTAGTCACTGCCTCTACAGTAGGAAACACGAGGGACCGACTACATGGGAATTGTGTAGCCATCTAATGTCCAGAGCGCTTTGTAAGTGTTACCTGAAAGACTGTTTAATAAACTACTGTTGTTGTTCTGTTCATCATTGCCTGGACTATTGCTTATAAGGGCCGGACACAACAGTATCTTGCCCGCTAAGCAACCAGTTCCACTTCAACTGCTAAAGCCTCTTAAATTGTCTTTCCTGTTGACAACAGTGAGTTTGGCCCAGGCTACCACACTTTTGGTTCAGTCTCAGGCAAGTCTAAGAGGCCTCTTGCCCAGCCACAGCAGATCCTTTGGGCACTGGGTCTTAAAACAGGGTGAACTATAGCCAGATTGCTGTAACCAACATAAAAGAGAACCTCTAGGCAACATGGGCCATCCTGGGACTCTGAAGCAATACGCTACATTTCCCCTGTCTTCTCCTTTTCATTGCTCCCCTCTGCTGCTGCAATAGATTCGTCTACTTCTATATCTTCCATCCCTTCCCTTCCTGACGTTTCCTTCTTTTCCCCTTTTGGGCCACTGAAGTGTTTCCCCTTCAGAGCCCGTGTGATGGGTGCACAAGCTGGAGAAAATTTGCCATTGACAGGCACCAGAATAGAAAGACTATACTGCCAAATAAAGAAAATGGGAACTTTTAGAAAAGAAGCCATCACTATCTCTGGTGACTGGAAGGCATGATGTAGCCTTCACCTTGGCCAGGTCTAGTCTAAATACTAAAAAACTAACCATCCGCATTTCCATAATCAGCACCTGTTGTGTCCTGCCCTTATAAGCAATAGTCCAGGCAACGATGAACAGAATAACATGGGGCTGCCCTTGATGACCATTCGGAGGCTGCAGCTGGTCCAGAATGCTGTGGCCCAGGTGGTGATGGGGTGTGGATGTTATGCCCATGCCTCACCACTGCTTCGGGAGTTGCACTGGTTATGTTTGCCTCCGGGTGCAATTCAAGGTGCTGGTTTTGACCTTTAAAGCCCTATATGGTAGTGGGCCAGGTTACCTAAGAGACCGCATCGCCCTAAGGACGTCTGTCCGTCCAACCAGAGCGGACCGGAGGGGCTCTCTAATTGTGCCATTGGCCAGGGGGGCTCGCCTCTCTGGCACAAGGAGGAGGGCCTTTTCCGTGTCCGCACCGGCCCTTTGGAACCTCCTGCCAGTAGAACTGCACCCCCAGACAGAGTTGCTGCCCTTTAGGAAAGAACTAAAAACCTGGCTGGCGGGCCAAGTTTGGGGTGCAGGTGGACGGGTGGCTTCCATTGGGTGGTTGGTATAGGGGAGCATGCCTTCCCCCACGGTTCCTTCGGTTCCTGCACCCCTTTTTTAGGGGTGGGTTCTTAACTCTGTTTGTATCTGTTTTTATCCATGATTGTGAACCTCCCGGAGTAGGCTTTGGTCAAGTGGGCGGTATAGAAATTCAATAATAAATAAATAAAACAACAGGAGTTTATTGAACAGTCTTTCAGAATACACTTACAAGGCGCTCCAGACATCAGATGGCTACACTTGTCCCATGTAGTCGGTCCCTCGTGTTTCCTACTGTAGAGGCAGTGGCTAAGCTACACCTTGGTGTGATAGCATATAGAGGAGGCCCAGGCTTAGCCAATGCTGGCTAACCTGTGTGGTAATGGGAAGTATAGATCCAGTCTGGCCCCACCCTTGTTTACCCGTGGGGCTTATATAGTGTCTCCCTGACAGTGACTCCTTGTTACAATGAAGCAACCCACCGGACAATCATAACCAACCAATCATAACAGGATATATAAGTATTAACCAATCAGGAACAGGATCCAAAGTTGTAACCAATCACAGAACTCTAATTAGCATAATGAGTGCGTCCAGAGAGGGGGATTTTGTGCAAACTTTAGCTCCTAATTAGGATGGCGGGAAACCGCCATTTTATTCTTGCAAGGAGTTGCCTGTGCAACTTGCAATTCTGCCTTAATACACAACAGCACCATATTAGTTTTTTCTCGCTGTGGTCAAAGTATCAAAACATTGATGCCATGAATTCTTGAGCACAGATATGTTCAAACACAACACCATCCTCACTGTGACAGTAAAAATACTTATGATTTGCAAGGGTGAGAGACCTCCCCAATGAATGTACACTGGGAATGTGCCATCCTGTTTTGTTTTCTTTTTGTGTTTGTGCCAGCAACTTTCAGACAAAAAAAGCACAGGGACTTTGTTTCCTATAACCTTTGTCAGTGGTGTATACAAGCTCATTTTGAACATGCCAGGCAGAAGCTTTCACTGCCAGGCATGCACCACAGATTTTAATAGCCTATTTTAGTAATTTCTAAGATAAGAAAGGGTGTTAATAAACTGGGTGCTGTGGTTAGCACTTGTTGCCATTAGTAGCTAGCTTAAGGGTTATTTGCACTCTCTGTCCTGATTCCATAGTTTTTGCTGACAAAAAGGTTTTTCTTAACAATCCAGTTCCTAGAGTTATTTGACGGTCATTACAAAGGAAGAGGCCAAGAGCAAATGACGACTGAATTGACACAAATGCTAACTTTAAATGCATCAAGTACAGAAAGATGTGTTTCTCTAAGTCAAGTCACCACTAGATGTGAATGGAGCATCTGGAGGGGGTTCTTGTTTTTGGCACATTGCTTCTCTCATTCTGCCTGGAAGCTTTTGTGCCTTACATTGGCCAAACAGCTTCTTTTACTGCCCAAAGACTTTGAATTCATTCTTTTCACCCAAGTATCTTCTTTTGCTAAATCCTAGAACCCCACTCGTCTTGCCTGATTGATGAAGGCAGACAGCTTTCATTTCCCAGCATAATCAGAAACCACTGGGCATTCTCTCCAAATGTACTTTTCCTTTAGGAATTCATTTTTCACAATGTTAACACAATTTTTGATATAAACTCATGTCCAGGGTTCAGATTCAGACTTTCATTTCCCAAAATACTAAGGAATGAAGTAGATCAACTGTGTCTGTGTGAAGAGAGTCTGTTTAAGCAAGCTAATTTTTATTACGTTGAATAGCTGGGATTGTGTTATATTGAATATGTGATTTTTGTGTATTCCATTTACAAATTCCCTTTTTTGGGAAGAAAATTGGGATCTATATATTTTAGTAAGATAAAATCACAGTGTATAATAAAGGATATATTTTATGCTTTGTTCCCTGTAGGGCTTTTATGGAACTCTAAGGACACACCACTTCACAGACTGGAAAAACAATTATTCAGATTACAATGTTGAGAATTTCTGCATTCAGTGTGGCTGCTAGAGATAATAGCTAGAAGATTTTGAGAGTTGGAAATCCAAGAAGTAACTTTTTAAAGCTCTGTATTTGACTTTTTAATTCATGGCTGCTGAAATCCTGTTGCTAAGCATAGTAAGCAACTCAAGAGTAGGCCCACTGAATCAGTAGTAACTTGGTAAGTAAACTCCTCTGGAGGTTCCTTAGCATAGTAAGTTACAACTAGAGTAGGCCCATTTAAGCCAACGGGATTTATAAAGCGGTTATTCATCAGATCCCCACTGTTTTAATGGGTCTACTCTAGCGCAATTTACCATATAAGCAACAGGATTTCAACCAGTTTCTTCTACAGCTTTCTACTTGTGATTCCAAAATCTGTATTTTCCCTTGGGTCTTCCTCTCTCCGTCCCCTATTGTACAAAGTGTAACATGAGTATGTACAGATCTTAAATATGTACTATCTGGACATGGGGCACAAGTAGAAATTGTTGTTTTCAGTGTTTCCCAACCTTTGGGTTTTGGATTTCTATTTCCTGAAGCCTAAGTCAGTAAATTGGCTGATCAGTGCTTTGGGGAATTGACTTAGGCTTCTGGGAATTGAAGTCCAAAATCCAAAGGTTGGGAAACACTGGTTTAGATGATTTGAACAATTACCAATCTGGGATGAAGAGACTGAGTGTCAGCTCTACTTCAAGTACTGTCTCCAACACCTGAAACAAAATAATAGGAAAAATGAGTTGCTTTGCTTTTAAGGTTTCTATACTTGATGCAAACTTTAAAACATCTGTTTTACTTAACATGCCTTATGCTCTGTAGCAGAAAGAGCTACAACATTTTTCATCTGTTATTACTTTGTCCTGTAGCAATTGTTGCTCAAAATAAACCTATGCCAATAGCTAGGTTCATTTCTTGGCTAACATTATGTCTCTGTAGTTTTCTTGCATGACATTTTTAAAAAATTGATCCATGGGCTGCAATACTTTGAAGTTTGCTTTTAAAAACACACTATCAAGTGATGAATACAGGATCAGCTTTGATTGGAATAAATTATATTCATCTCAGAGTTCAAAGTCTATTTATTCTTGTAAAATCCATCAGTTTACCGTGCTATCACAAATAATGCTATACTTGCTTGCTTACTTAGCATGAATACATAATGAATATCCAAACATGACAGAAAATTTCCGTCCCAGAGCTTGATATGACCCAAGCTGGTGTTAATGTGAGATCAGGGTAAACACAAATCATTGGTTGGAAAAGAAATTTGACCATGAACTTGTAAAAAAACAAGAAAGGTGGAAAATAGTGTAGGCAAGAGTCCATGTCTCTCAAACTTCTCATGTTACATACTTAATCTCAACCAAAAGGTCAACCAAACTTTATTCCAGAAGAAGGTGACTTTAGAAGTATTCTGGCCTTATTGTTTATTTATTTGGAATAATAAATAAATATTGAACGAGGAAGAGCAACAGCTGAGGTGGAATACATGTCCTGCATTCAGATGAAATCTCCAATAGGATGGCCATTGCTGCCTTGCCAAAAAGAAGACTGTAGAGAACAAAGATAGTCAAAAAGGAGGATATTTGTCAACAAGAAATAGGATACTTTCCCATTAAATTTCCATTAGATTCTTTCATGTCTAGGTCAGACTTTAAACTGCCACAATATAGCCACCTTTTGGTGAATTGGCATGGGCCGGATGAATCGCAGTAAACCCATTCATGTGAATTTACGGGGGCTTCTGGGAATTGAAGTCCAAGAACATCTGGAGTGCCAAGGTTCACCATCGTGGGACTAGGTGGCTAGGTAATCAGAGCTGGCACATGGCAGTTCCCTCCTGCTCCAACATGGCAAGGAAAAACAGTGCACTACTAGAGCATGGTTTGGAAGTCATGCTAAAACTAAGCAGAACCAGCTCAAAAATTCTGCTGGCCTCAGGCGAACAAGATAGTCCCTGTCCCCTTATTCCATGCACAGGCGCCAAACAGATTGGCAATTTACTGTTATACCCGCATAGATAACAGAAGAGCATCCTTCACCATACCCTGAAGGTTAACAGGGCAGCACAGGGAATGCAGAGGAATCCAAATGGTATTCACAACTCTGTCTTCTACAGCCCTGTTGTTGATCACCACCCCTTTCTGATCAGTGGCTAGATGAGAGTACATAGGATTTCTCTGCATGCCATCTTTTGGCTTTCATTGGGGGGGGGGGATACACAGAAAGAGCCTCCTTGAAGATTGTGGTATTTTTGAACTACAGTTGGGCATACCAATCATAACAGCAACCTTTTTTTGCTGGCTAATCTTTCTCACACTAGGTCATGTGAAAGGCACTACAGAATGAATTCACCAAAAGGAAGCTTCATTTTGGCAGTTTAAAATCTGACTTAGACCCGAAAGAAGATGGGTGAAACTTGAGATGTATATGTTGTATTATTTGTTACTTCAAACATTTATGTCTGATTTTTTAAAATCTTGATGCCCAAGGAGGTTTATTACAAATCATACTCACCCTGGAAAAAAAGCCATTTACTAATACAGAAGTAAAGAAACCAGAACCCAACTCTTTTGGCACAGTTAATGAATACTGCGAGGAGTGGTTGAACATTAGAAAGGGAGAAATTGTCAGTTTGAATATAGCCTGAGTCATAGAAAGATGTTTTGAAGAGTGAATGTTTTGGAAGTGAGAGAAAGATGTTTGAGGACATTTGAATGTGATACAGATGTGAAGGAATATGATGCATTGTGATAAAGTCCTAGGGCAATTTGAAGTAGATAGGAACATAATACTTTTTGAAAACTGTGCAACTATCTAACTTAGAATGGCTTCTGATGCTGTTCCAGACTTGTGAATAACGAGATTTTAAAAAATTTGTTTGTTTGTGGGCCTGTTGATTCCTGTTATGCTACTGCAGAATCTTAAAAACACACGGACAATTATTTTGGTGGTACTCCCTTATTTGTTCTCAGTTTGGATGTTTGGCAGAGAAGGCTGAAAGATCATGTGTAAAAGTCTATAAAAAGACTGTAGGCTGATACCCAAAAGAGAGTGTTTTGGGGAAAAGAAACAAATAAAAGTTGTTTTCAGTAATTCAAGCAAGAAAATCTGATATAAATAGGCTTTAAAAGGCAGAGAGAAAGAAACTGAGACAGAAAAGATGAAAAGTTAGAAGATAGAGAGACAGCCCATGAAATCGAGATGTAAAAAAATGTTTCCTAGTGTTACTATATGGAGTCGAAACTTGGACATTGACTAAAACATCTGAAAAGAGAATCGAAGCTTTTGAAATGTAGATCTACAGATGGCTGCTAAGGATATCATGGGTTGACCATGTGACTAATGTAGAAGTAATGCACTGAATGGATAAAGAACAAGAACTCTTTAAGACCATCAAGCTAAGAAAGCTCCAATACCTTGGCCATATCATGATGAACAACATAAAATATAGAATCCTCCAACTCACTCTGCAAGGAAAGATCCCTGGGAAGTGAGGCCCTGGATGTAGATGACTTCAAGGCTGAAGAACCTGAGAGACTGGTGTGGCAGTTCTGAGGAGTTAAGAACAGGAAGACTATCGCCATGATGATAGCCAATATCCGGAATGGATATGACACCTGAAGAAAACATGAAACTGAAAGAACTAGAATGGGAAAATAGTTTGGCAATCCCAAATCCTTCAGGAAGAGATTTGTAGATATGAAGAGACTTCTCAAATAGTACAAAGGCGACCACATTTAATTCTTTTTCACTAGCTTTGAAGGAATGTGTAGTGATGGAAGAGTAGAGGGTGATAAGAGCATAGAATATTTACATTTTCAGATTTGAAGGTTTGGTTGTAGTATATATAAAGAGAGACAGCTTGAAAACTGCTAGGATTATTTATTTTCAAAGAGAGGTTTTAGCAAAGGTTGGTTTGACCCCAGAGCATAGTTGGAAAGAGTACAGTTCTGTGAAAAAAAGATTTGATGAAACCTACACCCACTTGGGATGTAGATCAGAAATGCTGCTAAGCAACTAACAGAAAATATTTGAGCATAACACAAAAGGCCCTGTGATCTAGCTGTGGAGTAGTTTTATAATAATGGACAACCAGAATTAAGATGGTTGATCCAGGATAAACAACCAAAAACAGTAGCATGAGCAAAACAGAGGGCCTTCTCTTGTGAGCTCCTGGAATACAGAATGTGTTCCATTCAGAATTGCAATCCATTTCCACTTATTTTAAGAATGAGTGGGGGCCCCATCTTCTGAGCCTGGCATATGATGTCTAATATAGTTAATTTAAATGTTTTTATAGAGGGGTTGGTTTACTTGTTTTTATAGCCAAATTTCATTTTAGTAAAAGTTTCTCTTAAGCCGAAGACACAGCACTGTCTGCTTCTGAAGTTGTTTCCGTGGTTATGAGGAAGGCATGACTAGACACCTGTTGTGTATTGAAGCACAATTGCATCCAAGAGCTACCGCCAGAGAAACACTAATACGTATATTGCCCAAAGATGGGCAAGAGTCCAGAGGGACTGAATATGCTGGGATTGTATAGCCATCTCGGGATCCGGGAACACCTTGTAAGCTCATCTCTATTTGACTGTTAATAAAGCCTGTTGCTGTTTGTTACATCGTTGTCCTGGACTAGTGCTTATAAGGGCCGGATCCAACATTGGCGACGAGGATGGGATTGAAGAACATCGAGATGGCTGACCAGATCCCTCTTTGGCTGCATCCGTTCAACACCAGCAAACCTCGCCTGTGGCCATACTATGAAGTTCAGCTGGAGAGTTACTTCACAGTAAGGAAAGTTGAGCCGGCGTTGTGGAAGGTGACGTTCCTCGCCCACTGTGGGCTTGAGACTTTCAACGTCATTGCAAAACTTCTGCCGCCAGATGTGCTCCAGAAAATTTCCTTACCGGCCTTGCTGCACACCCTGCGCGAGCACTTCCAGCGCAGGTCAACTCTTGAGGACAGAGTTGCCGGGTCCAGATTCGACCATGACCATTTTCTCTGACACCTCTGGCCATGTCCGTGGAGACCGCGACAGTCCACCGCAGGGAACCAGGGTGCCAACACCAACACCATTGCCAGGGTCGGTAGTGCCATGCCGAGGATGCGGGAAGCGCCATCTCTTCACAGTGTCCCTTTAGGAGCACCCATTACCACAGTTGCAGAAAAGCGGGCCACATCTCTAAAGTTTGTGAGAAACAAGGTGAGATGTTGCCGAAGCTCCAGCTGAAGCTCCGGTACTGCATTGCCAAGGTCTTCACGAGCTACGGGGCCGACGATGAGCAACGAGACCTGAAGGATGGATACAGTGTGGACCTCCACATCGAAGGGGTGCCTTTCCGTCTCCAGGTGGACTCCAGGTCTTTTCTTTCCGTCATGACCAATGAGGAGTACCGTTGCAATCCACCTGACCTACAGCCCAAGCTCAAGAGTCTCCCAGGAAAGGTAGTGGACTTATGGGGTTGCAACGTTCCAGTTCGGGGAACAGGGAACTTTGAAGTCCATTATAACTATGTCTACGCGAGCCTACCCCTTGTTGTTGCTAAAGCGGGTAAGACTAACATTCTAGAGTCCCACTGTTTCTGGGTCCTGGGTATCCACCTGATGGGAATCCAGTTGGGGGAGGGAGAACCAGTCCTTTGACTCGAGGACGAGCCCCAAGCAGTGTTCCTTCCCGGGGTGGGTTTGTCCCAGGGGGCCTTGAGAATGATTCATCTTTGGAAGAAATTAGTGCATTGTTTTTCCGTCAAGTGCCCAAGGACAATGACTTTACCCAAAAGACTGGACAGTCAAATGTGTTTGAGTTGCAAGAACTTTTGCCACCTGATGCCCTAGACTTTGGAAATCCTGCCAACTGGGACGATTTGGCCATTGCCTTTCTCAAACTGTCCATGAACTTTGCTGCTGCTTCAAAGGCTGTTATTGTGTGGGTGGACATAAGGTGGCCTCCTCCTCCTTACAATTCGGAGGTTTGTATGTATTACCGGGACCGTGAAAAACTCTCAGTGCTGGGAGGGTGCTTGTTTTGGTTCTACAAGACAGTAGTTCCTTGTGGGTTGTGGGCCAAACTACTTCAGTATTTGTTGAGTGGGTCCCTTGATTTTCTCAGCTCCAAAAACATAATGTGTAGCTATTTCTGGTGGCCAGGCATTAAACATGCCATTGGGATTTGGGAGCTACGACACACCACTAAAGACATCGCTTGTCCGGGAGGGTTCTCAGGTTCCCTGGCAGCAGCTGGACTCTCACCATCTCCTGGGGTTGGAGGGGGGATTCGGGTCACATAGTCACCCTCTAAGATAGACTGGCACGAAAAGGAATGCCAAAGTGCGGGCTCGCATTCCTCGAGAAAAAGGGAGGGGTTGCGGGAGCACTCTCAATCCCCAGGACGGGAAGGTAACAATCAATGTGATAGGAATCTCTGCACGCCGATGGAAACTTAGGGGGGAGGAATGTTGTGTATTGAAGCACAATTGCAAAGTAGCGCAGGAGCGCTCTTGCAAAAGGAAAATGATGGTTTCCCGCCATTCTAGAAAGAAGCCGAAAGTGACATGAAACCCTTACAAAAGGGTGTGCTTGTTAAACTAAACCAAGCCCTGTGATTGGTTACACTTTTGGATCCTGTTCTCCATTGGTTAATTACATATATCCCCGGTTATGATTGGTTAGTTACATCCGTCCGGCAGGTCGCTACCTTGTATCCAGGAGCTACCGCCGGAGAGACACTATATAAGCCTCATGGGTACACTAGAGTGGGGCCGGACAGGATCTATACTTCCCACACATCAGTCGGGTAGCTGGGTAGCGTTATGCCCTGGGTCCCTCCACTGCTGCGCTTCATGGTAGCATGTATATTGCTTAGTGGTTAAGAGCTGAACTTGATGACTGGAATGTTGGCAGGTCAGCAGTTCAAGACTCAAGTACTGCATGATGGAATGAGCTCCCATTATCTGTTCCAACTCCTACCAACCTAGCAGTTCGAAAGCAAGGAATTGCAAGTAGATAAATTGGTAATACTATGGTGAAAAAGGTAACAGCATCCTGTGTACTCCATCATCTAGTCATGCCTGCCACATGGCCATGGAAATGTCTGCAGACAAAGACAGAGCTGGCTCTTTGGCTATAAGTGTAGATGAGCATTGTACTCTAGATTTGGATGCGAGTGTCTTTCAAGCAAGGGAGATCTTTACAAGCAGGAATACTGTAGTTTAACTGTAAGGGAAAGATATATCTAAGGAGTGTTGAAGTCTTAAAAGTAGAATTTTAGCCCAAAGTCATGCAGAAACCCACAAAATGTTACCATCGATGGGTCAAGAGACATTTGAATTGCAGCTACCCTAGAGGTGAGATCAGTGAGGGGAATACAGTCACAATGAGAAGATGTACAGTTAACTGCAACAGGCAACATTGAACCTGCTGGGCTGGGGTTGCTATGGAAATGGACAGGCTTAGTCAACAAACTTGTTAGTACACATGTGTTATTAACTGCAGGAGAAGAGACAGATAATAACTATAGGAAGTTGAAGTGAAGACACTGTATTAGTTTGGTGAGATTGAGGATCCTCTGCTTGGTTGTGCAGAGATCTAAAACCTGCTATATCTTCTGTTAGAAGCCTTCCACTTTGGGGAATGCCAGGCCCAGGAGGAGTCATACATAGTTCGGATGAGCTTGTGGGCACAACTCTACAACCCTTTTTACCTCTGCATTATGCAGCTCCTCCAGTGGCTTAATGGTTAAGGTGCTTGGCTTGGAGACTAGAAAGATGGGTTTGATTCCCAAGAACTGCACGATGGGGGACATGAAAGGAGCATCATTTGGGCATCCCCTGCAAAAAAAAACACCTTTCAACCCAGAGTAATCTCTGACATGAAAATGAACCTCTCCATTTCATTTGAGTGTGGAAATAATACTTTTCTTGTGCAGTGAATAAAGACTTGACTGGTGCAGTTTTTCATACCACACTTAGGCAAAACAGTTGTGCTGTTTATGTCTATTATTTTCTTTTTAATAGACCTTAGATCAGTGATGGCGAACCTTTTAGAGACCGGGTGCCCAAACTGCAACCCAAAACCCACTTATTTATCGCAAAGTGCCAGCACAGCAACAGGAGAGGAAGGAAACGCTCCTGTTGGGCTGCTGGGAAAAGGGGCAGGATGAACTCTGTGCTGGGGGGAGGTAGGAAGCACTGCTGGGCAGAGGGGTGGGGCAAACTCTGTGCGGGCATGACTGCACAGGTGACCACAGAGAGGGCTCTGAGTGCCACCTCTGGCACACGTACCATAGGTTCGCCACCACTGCCTTAGATGACTTCTTTAAAATGTGAGAGTATAAAGAGAGAAGCAGATGTTATGTTTTGATGGAAAAGAAACTAATACTTTCATTGAAGTATTATCTACGGTGAGTGCTGTTAACATCTGTACAAAGAAATGGGATCACCTTACAACTTTCATTAAGGATAAAAGCTTTAAGTTTTCTTCTGAAACTGTATTGTTATGATACACCCTCTCAAATTATTTGACTTGGAGAGGTTAAAACAGAGATTTCCTCCCGTTTGTAGAGGTTCCTAGGGCATGACAGCACACATAATTTGTTTTAAATTGAGAGAATGAAAGTGACTTTTTAAAAAAGAAATTACTTAGGCCATACTAGTTCATAGATTCTGAGACTCATGGTCCAAAAAGTAAATTGTCCAAACACAGATTTGTTCTGTTTTTAAATTTCCTGAAATAAGAATTAATCTGTCTCATTTTGGTGATGAGGGACTATAAAAGGAATCAGTAAAAGATCTTCCAAAAATTCCACATACTGTATTGCACTTTGCTTTGCCTTTTTTTTTGTCTCATATTTGTTGATTCTTATCTTTTCCTCACCCAAAAATGATTCATGCTATTCTTCTAGATCCAAATCTCCCACCTTTGTCCACTTTCTTTCCTTCCCACACCCTTTTCCCATCACCTTTCCCCACCTTTCTCAACTTTGGATGGCATTGACTTCCTCCTACTCCCTTCCCCTCAATGCAGAATGGGGGAATAGTGCTAATTTGACAAATGTATCCAACTTTTGTTCCATCATGAATTGCACCATATATGAGAGGCAGCATAGCAAAGGAGTACACAAATTTAAATATTTGGTTTGGGTTGTGGAGGGAGAAAATGTGTGGCAATGTATGAGGAAAAAATGGGACAAATGGAGAGAATATCATCTGGATGAAGCAAAAGCGTGTAAGAAAAAACATAACCTATGTCTTGAGACATAATAAATGTTGTTTCTGAAAGATCTCTAACACAGTACAAGGAACAGCCAAAGACTGTAGCACCATAATCTCTGCTTTTTTCATTTTTACAATTATGCTGAACTATTGATATTATCCTTTATAATAGCTATGTCTAATCTGGAAAGGCTGTACCTTTGTTTATGCCTACTTTTAAGAAGAAAGAAGATATAATTATACTATTATATATTACTCAGTATAAGTCCTTTTTATTGCATTTTCAATAGATGATCTATGAATCAAGCCTCATATTAGCTAAGCCAATCAGGTTATTATCTCATTACCTGTCTTCTGTGTACAATTACAGAAAGATGCTGCCTCCATATCCACAAAAAAAACCATTTAATATAATTTCCCATTAATATAGTAGTGGCGTGAAGAACTGATAGGATTTGATTTTTGAACAATTTGTTTGGGGTAAGTTTTTTCCCTTATTTATTTATTTACTCCAGCCTTGAAGCTCCACTTCTACCTACAAAGCCTTAAAGGGATAGGCTTTTGGTCTGGAGCCTAGGGCTTCTCCATATTTCCAGGAGGTTTCCGCTTGTTTGATGCACTGCTGGCATTGATACACTTGCTCTGTTGATTGTACTTTGCCATGGTCAATTGACTGGCGCGATAAACTTGTTGCTGTTGATTGCAGAGTAGTTGGAGATGGGTGTGGTAGCTTATTGTTGAAGCTAAACTTAGGCACCACCAATACAGACCAAACTTTATTTCCATATTGGTATTTACCAGTAGGTTTGCTGCTTCCATTCTTGGAAGAGAATTCAAGTATTGACCAGAATTTTGTGAATAAGAGAGAGACAAAGAGAATTAAAATGTATGTTGAGGAAAGTTACTATAAATTGGTGTCCTCATCAGAAAAATCTACATTGGAGATGCATGTTCTTGCGGAAGTAGGGAAAGCCATTTCCTTATCAGCTTTAGAAGAAACAAAGAAAACCTGTTCTGTTACCAAAGTTTTTATAGCACATGAGAATTTGGCTGCAGAAGTCAGCAGCTGATATTCTTGAGCTTGGATTACCTAACAGAAGATAGCATTAGGAGTTCTGCAGAGGTTGTGTAGGTGGGTATAATAGTCTACTCTTTGGGGTATTTGGCGGGCAGAGTGGTCCACAATACAAATCATATGCAGACATTTCATGTGTTGTAAAGGGTCAATTTGCCCCAACCCATTCAATTTTGAGTCCCTGCAGATGGGTTCTCATAAATTGCAACATTTTATTTTATCCTGACCCCAGTGTATGTGCATGCTGGGGACAGGATAAAAGAGAACAAAGTCGCTGTTTCTTCTGTTTAAACTTTCAGATCATGCAATGTCTCATTAGGCGCTGCAGATCTAGAAAACTAAACAATTCTCCTAATTTTCTGGGGCAATCAGGGGAATGTTCTTTCTTCCTTTCTCTTTTGCCTTGTTGCCACCCATCAGCTGTTGATCTAGGAAACCATGCACCACTGATCAAGCAGCTACAGCCACTTTTTAAAAGAGTTCGATAGATTATCACTATTATGATGCATCACATTTACACCTGTCATCTAAGTGATGCACCAACACAGCAGTCATCTGCCAAATCATTTTTACAAAGTATAGCAGCAGCAGCAGCAGCACATGGCTTCCCACACTGCCAGCTGTAGTAGCCCAATCAGTAGATTGGCTTCCCCTGATCATACCTGGATGGTCAAGGAAGTGTTCAATTTGCCTTCCCAGCCACTTCATAATACAGGTATCTGCTGATTAGATAAGAAAAGTTGGCTACAAATTTTTTTAGCACCTTCCCCCTATCCTCCAGGCATAGCCTGCACCAGGCAAGCCAGTGTTCACAGGACCCAAGGTAGAAGGTATCAATATGGTACATTAGCTTTTGATAACTGAGCAAAGACAAAGAGATTCAGTGACAAACAGAAGAAGACAATGTCTACAATACTAGAATGCCTGATATTACAGGGCTTGCAAAACTGAAAACAATACATAAGAAAAGGAAGAACACAATTCTTTTAGAGACAAGATAAACTGTGTTTACAGAATAGCATCATCTCCTAGGGGAGAATGATCAAAGATATGGGAAGCTCTTCAGTCAGAAATGGTGCCTAAAATGTTTTTATCATAATTGAAAATCATCAACAAAGAGCTGGGAATTGACTGATGTTGACAATGGGCCAAAGAGGCAATCTATCCACCCAGAAAAAAGTGAGCAACAGGAAACATGGAGAAACAGGAAATGTGCACACCCAAGAGAGACTGGCAATGTAAAGAATTACAGCTGCAGATATTCCAGAGAGATCTGTGTGTGGATAGGTGTACATTTGTTTAGATGAATTGTCAGCTAAAGTAGTACATGGATCCTATTTTATTAACACTGACCAGATGGTACAGCCAAGAGACAAAATGAAAGTCCACTGTGCAACCAGACAAGATGTGAGCCTCTTCTAGTTGAGGCCAACTTGGACTGCATCCTAAATGTCTGGTAGGCTGTCCCTCAAGGTTTTCTATTTTGCATTTGAAGCACAGCATCCCTTTGCCTAGACTAGAGATATCTAAAAGAGGGTGGAGGGAAGGCAGGAAAGAATAATTTGATGCTCTCATTTCCCTAAGCACTGAACCACCCTTCTTTTGCCGGCATGCAGGGAGGGTAATGTTATATGCTTTATAACTCTTCTCTCTCTCTCTTCTTAAAAATTTTAAGTGATGGGAAGGGAAAGAGGGATTATCTGGGAAAATAAATAAACCTTGCCTTGCAGAGGAAACATTTCACCATGGTTCTTGTCGCTGTTTGTCTGTGACAAGTCTCACATTATCTTGAGGAGAAGAGGGGACAGGAATGTTGGAAACTAATAAGGTACATTGCATTGGGGGGGGGGGGAGCTCTCTACCTAAAGGAGACCTTAGTCTGGCAGATGGCAACAGTAAAATTACAAGATAACCTGTAACAGAAAATACAGTGTTGGTGAAAAGCTACAGGGCAGTATGGTAATGCCAGAGGCTCCAATAAGGAACAAGTACATGGCTGCCCAGCAATGAGTTCAGTGGAGGTTGGCAAGCATAGAGTCCTTATCATGGTCAGCAGTCAGCTGGTCAGAGAAACAGCATAGGAGAATCCAGGAAGGGACTGTAGAAGAAAAGACAACATTAGTTGCACACACCCCTCCTATCATGCTCCTCCTTTCCTCCAAAGACTTCAAGATTTTATACATTGTCCTTCTCTACTTGCATTCTCAGTAGTCTTCTGGGTGATGTTAGATCAGTGGAAGATTCATTTAAAAGTAACTTTTACTTCCTATAGTTTGTAGAAGGAGTGGTCATAGACACAGAAAGTTGTATAAAATATCATAATTAAGATGGTTTACATATCAATTTCTTTGATCTGTGAACAATTTTAAGGTCAAGAAACAAGTGACCTTTTATGAGAAATAGAAATTAAATTGAATGAAATCTCTTCTAGACAGGGCAAGAATTCAATTCCAATTTGTCACTTTTATGGTTCAGCATGAAAAGAAGCACAGCTTATTAGCGTTCATACGCAATCTACACTGCAAAATGGAATTTTTCCCCCCTTAGGATAAAGAGGACTTCCAGGCTGTGCACCATGGAAGAAGAGTAGGAGAAAAACACTAATGGGAGGGAAATTCAGGAAAAGAAGCTGGGAAAGAATCGCTTCCTCCAATCTCCTCCCTTTTTAGTCACATAGTACAACAACCTCTTTTCAGACACAGAGAGGTAGTACTAGAATCTTTTCTTTAAAAAGGAAAATTATTTTTTAAAAATATGAATGAAATTTAAGTAAAGGAAAAGGTTGCCTTCCTCGAAAGCCAGTTGTATCAGACTCTAAGGTTCAGTGCTCATTTCTGTTATAGCCAAAGAGCCAGCACTGTCTGTGTTTGCAGACGTTTCTGTGGACATGTGGCAGGAATGACTAGACACCAAAGTGCATGGAACTCTGTTTACCTTCCCACCCAAGTGGTCCCTATTTATCCACTTGCAATTTCTTGCTTTCAAACTGCTAGGTTGGCAGGAGCTGGGACAGAGATGGGAGCTCACTCTGTCGTGCAGGACCCAGGTGTAGAACTGCTGACCTGCCGACCTTCCAGTCGTCAAGTTCAGCATCTTAACCACTAAGCCACAGCAATCCCTGAAATGTAAGTACCCTCCCAATACTTTAAGTACCCTTCTACAAACTGTCTTTACTTTTCATTTTGATTATTAAAAAACAATTGGAAGTTTCCAATCAGAGGTTGTGACTGGGAAGTGTGAAACTCCAACCCCCTTAATGAATTGGACTAAAATAAACTATGCTTCAGTGGGAAATTAAAAAGCACAGAAAGTAACATACTGTATATAGGTGAACGAGGGTAAGTCTACTGTCGGATGATGGTTAGGGGAACTATTGGTTACAAAACAGAACAAATGGGCTGAGTCATCTTTGTAATTAGCTTTTAACAGTACTGTACTCACATTTTGGCTGCATCTTCTAATCTCTTTATAGAAGAGGCCTTTTACAATGCGGAAAACTGGACTCTAATCTCTGATTCACAAAAGTTTCTAATTGTTAGGTCAGCCTAGTGTGAAGAGGAAGCTAGTGACTGTATTGTTTCCACCTTCTTCCTAGTGATTTGGCTTCCTGTAGTGGTAAAAAAGAAACAGCCTACTACTAAATATAAAGAGGTATCTGGTTAAAAAAATATGTTTTAATGAATCATCTAACCAATCATTTGTGGGAGACACTGAAATCAGACATAATACCAGAAATATGTTGTGGCATTCTATCCTACCTTGCCTGTGGACGGAAAGACTAGTAATGTAATAGGAATGTGCTATTAGCAAGCAATAGCAATGTTTTTTCTGTGACTTGAATAATACTATAATGTCCAAGCCATTTCCCACAGCTTCATATCGTAAAGACTGAAGTGTAAATCATGTGCTTTTCCTCTCCAAGACAAATTATCATAGGCATTACAGTTGGTCTTGTTTCAGCGAATCCCAGCTGACAAACTTACCTCAGCCAAAAAGGGAATACACAAAAAAGGGAATACACAAAAAAGAAAATTCAGAAATTCCAAATCACAGAAAGCCATACTATGCATAGTGGTTATGCCTAATTTCAATAACTAATCTATACCTATAAATCCAAGGGTTAACCGTTGGAACTTGCTATACGTTTCTGCACCCATCCCGTACCGAGCCTCCTGCACTCGCCCGAAACCGGTCCGGAGGTTACTGCAGAGTTGAGAAAGGCACCAGTGGGGCAAGAGCACCACGAACGTGAAAAAAGGAAAATAACTTCACTTCCCAACGTTCAATGCACCGTGCCGTGCCACAGCCAATCAGGCTGAGAGGCGCAAGCAAAAAGAACGTTGGGAAATATGGCGCGGCCAATTAAAGCCACATGAACGCAAACCAAAAATCAAAACTACAAGTCCCAGCGTTCTGCATTCTGTGAGCGTACAGAACGCTGAGAAATGCAATGTGAGCGCAAGTCCGCAGCAGACGGACGCAGTGCCTCACAGCCTCGCAAAACAAAAAGCCACAAAACTCCACCGCGAGACACCAGCTGGCCTTCTTTCCCGGAGCAACGGGGAGAAGAGGGACTCCCTCTCCACCATGCTACCCCGCCGAAGACACAGTGAGACCACCGCCGGCCTCAAGGAAAGTTGAGCTGGGGTGGGGAAAAAACAACAGCAGCAGGCACCAGTTCGTCAGGGGAAGAACCCTCCCTGGCGAATGACTGTCTGCTGCCTTTGTACTTCCAATGGAGGTAATACAAAAGCAGCAGCCAGCAATCAGCAAGGAAGAGCACCACCCCTTACGGATCGCTGCCTGCCGATCTCCGGTTAGGTAAACCGGGAGAGAAAGGAGACAGTGAGGAGAGAACCATCATCAGGCAGATAGCTCTTCTCTGCCCTCTAATGCCGACCTACCTAATGAACCTTCCTGGGGGGAGAACGGGCTGACTGCCGGCTCCTCCTTTCCCCCATTGCTGCTTTGAAACCAAAATTCGAAGCAGCAATGGGGAAAAGAGGAACCGACAGGCAGCCTGTTCTTCATGCAAAAATGCACACCAACAACAAACACCAACATTAATAAAAATTAATTAAAATAAATAATTAATTAAAAAACCCATTAATACACAAAAAAGAAAACAACAAAATCCACAAACAAAAATATCCACAATTCCAGAAAAGCACAGACAAAACACCTAACTACAACACGAGAATACCTAACTCTAACAACACAACTACCACAAATTACACAAATAAACAACAACGAAATCACAAAAATTAAACAAACCAGAAATAAAGAAACCAATTAAACAAACCTAAAACCCAACCAAACCACAAATGAACAAACAGAAACACCTCCCAGCCCACCACCACAAAAACAAAACAAAGAAAAACCCCAGAAGAAAGAAAACCAGAGAACTCACCAGCACATCCTCTCTCCACAAGATCAGAACAGAAATGAAGAAACAAATACTACTTACCTGAAGAAGCCCCACCTAGAGACCCGGAGAGAAAAAACATGTGAAATGAAAACAAAACCACTAACAGCCCCACCTGCAGGGCAGAATAGTAAAAAAAAGTCAAAAACAATAAAGCCCCACCTAGAGGCCACAAGAGTAAAAACAAATCAAAACCATAACAATAAATCAAAAGTTTACACAAATAACAAACATATGTTAAATAAATAAAATAAAAAGATTTATAGCATCCTCTGTTGAGTTTTCACTCAAATAAAAACCCAAAACATCTAAACACAGTTTAAAAACATTGAATGTAAAAAACATGTACTTTCACATTTTTAAAAATGTTATCTACGGTACAACTATTAACAAAAAAAAGTCACATACTAAAACGTTATTTGGTTAAATAAAACAATTTGAAACAATTATATCATCCTTTGTTCTTTTTTTAATCCACAAAAAAAACCAAAAAAGCTGATCACAGTTTATAACAGCCCGGCAATGCCGGGCAACCTATGCTGGTCCTCCTATAAAAATAGATTTGTTTAAAGGACATTTTCCAAGAAGTTGGCATAGCTCTTCCCAATTGATAGCTGTTACTATGGTTTGCTTAGCAAAAGATCTAATATCTTGCTGATGTATTCACAAGAGGCTGACAACAAAAACCTTATTCCTAGCCTGGATGCTTTCAAAAGTAAAATATGTTTTTAAAAATGTGCTTACTGAAGCAATCAGACATTAAAATGAAACTAAATGATGGATATGGTAATATAAAAATACAGTACAGTACTAGGAGATTCAAGTATAGTAAGTTGTTTCTTAGAAACAGTGCTAGAAACTAATAAAGCATTAAAGCTTTTATTTTTGCCTTTTTAAATGTTAATTAAACGTCCCAGGTTATTACAAGTTAAGTGATAGCCATCAAAATCTTTACACGAAAATAGTACATGCAATGAACTGGATGTAAGAAGTGTGTGCCCTCAGAGCCGGTCAAACAATATAGCAAATCGAAACAAAAATATAGAGAGCAGCCAAATTATTTCCACTGAAATGATTCCAGCTGGATTCCTCTCAGATCTGATGTACGGTACCTTTTTGTTGATTCATTGGTTAGTTGCTTGGGTTATACGGATGAGACTTATTTTTAGTGTTATATTTGGAATAAGTGAAATCATTAACATTTTGGATGAATTGACAAAGGTAATATATTTCTAATATATAACAAAGATCCTTTGTTTCCAACTGTATTATATACAGGTGAAACTCAGAAAATTAGAATATTGTGCAGATATTCATTCAGTTCAGTAATCCAACTTAAAAGGTGAAACAAATATATGAGATAGATTCATTACATGCAAAGCGAGATAGTTCAAGCAGAACTGGTAGCAGAAATTCCCCTATGCCACGCCCACTTGGTTGGCCACACCCATCTCCATAGCCCATAATGCAGGATGTTTGGCCATGCCCACAGATTTGGCCCTGGCCACAGATTTGGCCAACCCACAGAGTAGGTAGTAAAAATTGTTGCAGTGTATCACTGAGTTCAAGCCTTTCTTTGTTATAATATTGATGCTTATGGCTTACAGCTTATGAAAAACCCAACCCCCAATCTCATGTACCCCATAATCACCACATAATCTCATGTACGCTGTATACCATGATCATCACAATTATAACGAATTAAGGCATGACATCTCTCGCTTTGCATGTAGTGAGTCTATCTCATATATTTGTTTCACCTTTTAAGTGAAATGAATGGATATTTGCATGATATTCTAATTTTCCGAGTTTCACCTGTAAATATTGAGACAGAAACATGTAGAACAATCATGTGTAGCGTTATTATGTCACCAACATGCCTGAGATTTAAAAACCGAAGATGCAACTACACAGCAAGAGAAAAGTTGAGAAATTGCACTGGGGGATTTGTGTTAACTGGCGAAACAGGGAGGAAGAAATTGGCAAAACAGCCTTGTCTGCAGCTTATTAATTTATCTCTCCTATAACCCTGCAGGGCAGACCAAATTTCCACATAAACAAACAATCAGAGACCTAGCAACCCTAGTCTTATGTGTTTATCCAAAAATATATTCCACCAAATTCAGTGTACTGTATTTACTTTCATGTAGGTGTGACTACGACCACAACTTTAGTTCTAAACAGCTAGATTTGATTACTATTTTAAACAAATAAAAACAACTTAGCTTAAAATTCATTTTTCACTCAGAATAATCATCATCATTCTTATCATTTATAATGACAAAGTGCCTCTATTCTTGGCTATATAATTAGTAATGTTAAAAGTAAAAAACTACTGTATAACCATGGTAAATATTTCCACCAATTCTTATTAAAATAACTGGGAATCTCAGGATATGGTTACACCAACTTTAAAAAAATCTCTGTATTTTATGTAATATTTCATCCTGTACATTATCTTGTTAATTTTCTATATCTTATTCTGAACATCAGTACTATGCATTACCATATATTCTTTTATGTCTGTTACTGCACAAGCATAAACAATATAATTTATATCCATTCAGACATTCTACTGAATTTATTTGCCTAGAACTGCAGCCTTCAACAAACCTTCCAAAATAAAAGTGTACAGCATTAGAGGAGCTGTACTTTAATTCACCCTTTGCCACCCTGGGCTTTCTATGTGTTTGATTACCACCCTACCAACTTTCTCATGAAGGAAAGCAGTTGTTGCCAATATATTCTTCTAAGCCTCTTCTGACATGAGAAGATAAGATTTTTCAGCCATTTCACAATGATCCTAATAATTGAGAAATAATTGTATTCTAATTGAATTGTTATCAAAATTTCATGTGATAAAACTGATCAGTCATTAGACGTTCTAGCATGCATTTTCATTTAAGATTCTGTACAGTGAAAATCAGACTTAAGCTTGGTACACAGAGCCTCCTTGAAGACTGTGGTATTTTTGAACCACAATCGGCCGTACCCTGGTAACAGCAACCTTGTGTTGATGGCTAATCTTTCTCACACTAGGTCAGGAGAAAGAAACTGCAGAATGAACTCACCAAAAAGTGACTTCGTTTTGGCAGTTTCACGTCTGGCCTAGACATGGAAGAAGACCTAAATTACTATTTAATGCCACTTTTCTTCTCCCTGTTTGTGGCTCAGTGGTTAAGAAGCTCGCCTTGTTAGCTGGAAGGCCGGCAAGTTGGCAGTTCAAGACCCGAGTACTGCATGACGAATTGAGTGCCTGACTCTGTCCCAGCTCTTGGGGACATGAAAGGATCCCCTGAGCAGAGTTTCTCCAGCAAAAATCCTTTCAACCCAGAATAATTTCTGACATAAAATTATTATTATTATCTGCATTAGCATGCTATGAATCTTCCATGTGCTTATGCCAGCACCACCAAAATAGTGAGACTACACTATTGTCAAATCTGACACACAGTCTCACTTTGTACAAGGAGTGAAGGAACTGGGCCAGCTCTGAAATAGCATCTGAAAAAGACTTGAGACTTTGAACACATCCAGGTGTTTTCAAGCAAGCAAGAGTTCGGCAGATGGACATGGATAGGTTGTTTAAAAATATGTATTTTAAGCTTCTCCCTGAAACAATAGCTTCTTCACATAACTTTTATGCTTTATTATCCGGCCATTATTTTATTTTTGAAACTTTTCTCCAGCAACACCTGTTTTCTCAGACAAATAATGGCTAACATTCCCATGCTTCATTTTTTCTAGGCACCGTTTCCTCAAGACAGCAAAAGCTTTATTTATGCCTACAATCTTGCACTTTAAAATGGTAAAACATATTGTAAAATGGTAGAACATATTATGGTAGATAAACTTAAAACCTACCCTCTTAGGACTCACACATGTGTCTTTCATCTGAGGAACAAAAAGGAATCTTTGAAACTTTGCATTACCTATAAGGGCATCCAACTAGATCACTGTTTTGCCATCAAATATCTGATATTATTTTGGGTTGTACACTGACATAAAAAATATTGCAAAATACTGGAAAGGTTTTCTACAATGAACAATATTTGTTAAAACCAGCCAGGAACCAGATGGGCCACACAAGCACACACATTGAGAACTACACTTTTGACCCTATGTTAAGCCACAGGCAAATACGTCTGACTGGTGTGGTATAGTTCAGACTATATAAAACAGGTAAACATAGTAATCAATGAAAGCTATAAAATCATTTCTGCTTTCCTAGATGGAACTCTGAGAAAGTCCAGTCCCCAATTACATGGACAACTTGTCGTCATAGTCGCCTGCTAATTGTATCTGAGTACAGTATATTTTTTTTCCTGGAAATCAGAAAAAATGCCATTGGCGTGTATTTGTTTAAGGTGGATAGCTTGCCATGAAGTGACCCACACACTATGATCACGGAGCCATCTCTTGCGGCATGTATGGAATGAAACATGCAGGCTTTAACACCAGGACTGCAATGGACTGCCGCAGCCTTGAGGATATTGACAAGATGTGCCTTCACAGCCAGTCCATCTGGCATGACCTCTTCCACCTCCATGACCGTTGGGAATCAAAATAGTGAAGTGGTTCCTCCTCCACTCATTTTGCCGTTGGGCCCAATACGATGGTTTTCACTGGCATTTCCTCCACTGAGGGGGACTATCACCCCACCTAAAAGGGCTCATCCGCCCCTAGCCATTGCCCTCTTTAGGGAGTCAGGTTATTTACCGCCACCCAACACTCGGCTTTGAGTTGCTGGCTGTACAGTCTACTCCATTACCGTAGCCAGACAGTTACATGGACAACTAAGTACTTGGATCCCACTTAATAGGCTATGGATTGTAGTTTGCAGAACTAAGATAAACCTAAGAAAACTGGGTTTTCACAATCTTTACCTATAACAAGAGGGTTGGGCTGTGCGTGTCCAGCATGCGTGGCCACGCCTGGCCCAACCATCCTGTACCAAGCTGGCCACACTTACCTTTTGACCCTGCGAAGATCGCTGCAAGGGTCCGAAAGCCGAGAGTAGGGCAAACGTCCCACTAACATGAACAAAAAAAAAACTACGCTTCCCAGCGTCCCTGTGGACTTCACCACCCAAGGCTGCTAGTCCTCAGGGCGGTCAGGTTTGTTAACCACTGCCTGACTATTGCCATTGAGTTGCTAGCAGTATGATCTATTCCATTACCACAGCAGGATAACCTGGCCAGACTGGAAGCATAATTTAGACAGTCATAAAATCTCTTCTGGTGAATATTGCTTAACAAGCATACAGATTCATCATGCTTTTATCTCTTCGTATTCTTAAATTTAGATTTTGCTACTTTGTCACTATTTTGAATAGCTGAAAATTATCATCTCAAAAGAATCTTTATTTTTGATTCCAAGAAATGATAGCACTTTACTGTAAATTGATGAGAACTGCTAAGCTTTGAGTGGACAGTAATCAGACCTACACAATATGATGCTTAGATATGTAGACAAATAATTAGAACATAACAAATATTTGCCCTTGAAGTCAGTTTTGCCTGTGGGCTACAATTTGTGAAATATTATGCCAAGTAAAACTTTTTTTTTGTTTTTATAGACCCCAAGACTTTGCTGTATTGACTGCAAAAGACTAAAACAGCTACCCACTGGTAATGGAAAACTGCTATATTTGTATGGGGAGAGGTCTTTTTAAAAAACTTTTACTCACTTTAGGATAGATAAATATCAATAATATAATTTCTGATTGATTGGCATTGAGACAAAGGTGGAAAAAACTGTATCTTCTCATATTACTCTTAACAGTGGTAATGTCGAAAATCATGACAGTCTCCGGCAGCCCATACTTTTCACTAAGTACATATGATATAACCATATCAATCTACAGTGAGATTTCAGTTGATTGCAGTTAATACGTACCATGCTAAACCAGAATCCAGCTCTATACATTATTGTCTTTATTTAGAATCAGAAAAAAATGTTAATTCTTATGATTATAGATGCTTATAAGAACATAACTTGTCAAAAAATAAGGTTCATTTCAGAAGAAAAAAGAACAGTCTCCAATATCCTTACAATTTCATGGATAACTGGCAAATATTTACAATTCAAAATTCTTGTCTTTAAGCCATGTGCTATAACAACAATAAAACAAGGGCACTGAAGATCCATATAGAGGAGATACAAAGATGACAGAGTCTTTTGAAGAGGACAGTACCATTAGAGAGAATATGGAGACAGAATGGTTTCGTATAGGCAAAGGTTTCAGACCAGGATGCATTTTATATGTTTAATCTGTACATAGAACATACCATGCAGAAAACCGGAGTAGATTTAGTTGAAGGAGTGAAAATTGGTGGAAGTTATGCAGATGATATTATCTTATTAGCAGTAATCAGCAATAACTCAAAGCAACTTTTAAAGAAAGTGATACAGGTATAAGAAAGTGCCAAAGCAGGACTGCAGTTGAACATTAAGACAAAAATCATGACTATAGAGGAAACAACACAAATTTAACACTGTCAATGAAGAAGTTGAAAGTGAAAGATTTTGTATGCCTTGGTTCAGTCATCAATTTAAATAGAGACTGCAGCCAAGAAACCAGAAGACTGAGATTCGGACACAAATGAAAGAATTAGAAAAGGCTGTGCCACTGGAAAACAAGACAATCATCCACACTCTTGTACTCCCAATTACTATACACAAGTGTGAAAGCTGGACAGTAAAGAAAAGCTGACAAGAACAAATTGACTCATTTGAAGTATGGTGCAGGTGGAAAGCTTTGTAGATATTCTAGACTACCAGAAATTGAGTTCTAGAACAAATCAAACCTGAACTATCTGTGGAAGCAAATATGATGAAACTGGGGTTCAGAACAAGAATGTAAGGTTTTCTGGAAAAGACAATAATGCAGAGAAAGGTTGAAAGCAGACAGAAAAGAGGAAGGCCATACATGGAGTAGACCAACTCCCTAAAAGAAGCCATAGGCTTTAGTTTACAAGAACTGAGCAGGGCTGTTGAGGACAGAGCATTCTTAAGATCACTTATTCATAGGACCCCTAGCATTGCAGTGGCTCAAGTGGCTAAGACACTGACTGGAAGGCGGGAGGTCAGCAGTTCAATTCCTGAGTACCGCAGGATGGAATGAGCTCCCGTCTTTGTCCCAGTTCCTGACAACCTAGCAGTTTGAAAGCAAGAAATTGCAAGTAGATAAATAGGGACCACTTTGGTGGGAAGGTAAACAGCGTTCCTTGTGCTCCAGTGTCCAGTCATTCCTGCCACATGACCATGGAAACGTCTGCAGAAGCAGACAGCGCTGGCTCTTCAGCTTTGAAAGAGAGATGAGCACTGAACCCTAGAGTTGGATACGACTGGCTTTAGAGCAAGGGAAACCTTTACCTCTTCATAGGATCACCATAAGAGGTGACTTGATGGCATGTTACAATAACTAGAGCATGGCTGTTCTTATGTTCTTATGGTCAGGACACATTCTTCACTCTGTCGTCGATTATGTTTTCTGTGTACTTCCCATCCAAAGGTCCAGTTTCTCCACCTATACATGCAGCAGTCAAACTCACATTGTGTTTGCTTCCACCTAAAGCTGTGCTTTGGGTACCCATTCTTCAAACAGCTACTAAGAACAGGGCCTTCTCTCGAATGGCACCATGTTTTCCAATCCCTTCCTTAACTTGGCTTGTTGCTAGTATTGTTGCTTCTTTTATGGCTTCCCTACATATTTTCAATGCTCAAGAATATTTTCTTGTGATTTAGATTCTTTCATATCAAAGAAGTATCTTCCACTTGGAGGGAAAGAATATAAAATGTAAAGAAACAAGTACTTCCACTTCTTCTGCAAAGCCAACACTTATTAAAATGTACAGGTAGGGTAGATCCAACAATAGAGGGAAAGGAGGGGGAAACTATGCCAACATTAACCTCTCCTAGCCCCTAGAGTAGACAATACTGCCAGCGACTCAACTGAGGACTAAAGGCCTTGGGTGCTGAAGTCCACAGGGAAGGGTGATGCTCCCCAAATGGATTAAATCCCACTTGAATCCATCTTGATGAAGGGCAGCAGGTTCATCAATACTGACTTGGGGCTGAGAAGGCCTTTGCGTGCCAAAAAAGGCTCAGGACCAGAAAGTGACTCTTAGAACTGGATCAGTGATGCAGGCAATTGTCTGTTCCCAGAACAATCTTCGTGGCTGATCGCCACGATGATGGCCAATACAGTAGTGTATTTGGAATCGGATACTTGAAGTAGGAAGAGGAGGACGAGGTGATGATGAAGACGGACCCCCCCCCCAAAAAAAAAGTGTTTAGTGACACAGAATGTGTGCTTCAACTTAAGGGACCAGCGGAAGAAAGATAAGAAAACTGGCTATCCCTGTGATGGCGAACCTTGGCACTCTAGATGTTCTTGGACCTCAATTCACAGAAGTCCAAGCCCCCCGTGAATCCACACTAATGGGTTTACTGCGATTCATCCGGCCTGTGCTGCCCTCGTCGCTCCCGGAAATGGAAGTAAAACGCGCACATACAGAGGAAGGGTTAACCCAGAAAAGCCTTAACCGTACGGGCACGTTTTACTTCCGCTTCCGGGAGCGACGCGGGCGGCGCAGGCCGGATGAATCACAGTAAACCCATTAGTGTGGATTCACGGGGGGGGGCGTTTCTGGGAACTGGAAGTTCAAGAACATTTGGAGTGCCAAGGTTCGCCATCATGGGGCTATCCTGTCAGGCATATTATCAGGGCGAAGAAGGGAAACCATGCTCTAGTGTTATTGTTATAACGTACCATCATAGGGGCGGGTTTTTTGGGGGTGGTGGTGGTGGTGGTGGACGGGGAGTCCTGCGTCGTCCTGACAGAAACAACCCCACAACAAGCGGCCCGCCGGCGCCGCTTCCTTTCCTCCCCTCGAGTGCCTGGGCTTGGGCTGAAGCCGGCGGCTGCCTCACAAGGGTTGGTGTGCGTTTGAAAAGAGCTCGTGGTGGCCCCAACCACCACCTCCCTCCCTCCCTCCCTCTCGGCTGGGGCTGACACTCACTCACACACTGACTCTCTCACTCTTTCTCCCAGCCAGCGAGCCAGCCAGAGCCAGCCACTCTGCGCCTGACCCGAGGCGCGGCAGCGGAGCAGCCGGTTACGGCACTCTCGGTGCCTCCCATTCCGCCGCCGCCGCCGCCGCCTCGCAGACGGGGACCCCCCGAGAGCCGCTAAAGGAGGAGGAGAAGCCGGAGCCGCCATGGCCTCAGGCAGCGGCCGGCGAGGAGGCCGCGAGCGCGGGGAGCCGGCCGACGAGGAGCTGCCGATCTACCTGGCCCGCCCGGGCACGGCCGACCAAGTGCCCCGCCAGAAGTATGGCGGGATGTTCTGCAGCGTCGAGGGCGCCTTCGAGAGCAAGACGCTGGACTTCGGGGCGCTCAGCGTGGGCCAGCGGGGGGCTCGACGGCCCCCGTCCCGCCAGCAGGAGCCGAACTTAGCAGCCGCCCCACCGACGGAGGAAGCCCCGGGCGGCGGAGGCGTCGCCATCCGGGCCCCCTCGGGCAAAGAGCGGCTCCAAAACCTCGACCAGGAGGATTGCAAGGTGAAGGAAGGGGGATGGAGGGGCGGCGGCGGTGTGTGTGGGGACTCCTCGTTGGCCGGGCGGGGAGAGCGAGAGAGGGGAGACAAAAGGGGTGGGGAGGCTCGGGTAGCCTGCTTGGGGGGGGGGGGAGGGGGTCGGCCATGGAGAGGAGAGGGATGTGGAGAGAGGGAGGGATGTGACTCCCAAGTGGGTGCCTGCCTGCCTGCCTCTATGTGTGTGTATTGATCATTAATAACATAGAGGCTGACAAGGGGTGCGACTCGAGAGAGTTCGTGCGGTGTTTGTTGAGTTGCAAGCTTTCTTCCCTCCACGCCACCGGACGGGACGGTGGTTTGTTTGTTTTTGGCGCGCTTCTTCAGCGGCATCTTTCGAAAACGCCATTAAAGTCTCTTGAGAGACCGACAGTGTGGTGATAGTGGTGGTGGTGGTGGTGGGGATGTTAATGGCAGCCGAGGTCTCTCGTTCAGAGGAAACGGCGCTTTAAAAAAAAGGCCTCCCTCGCGCCGTTCCAGGCCTCCTCAGGCGACTGTTAAAACGACGGTTTCTCTGTCTGTCTGTCTGTCTGTCTGTCTCTGTGTAAGAGAGGCTGACTGACCCGACCCAGCGCCCTTTTTTCTCTCCTTCTTGAAGAATAAACTTAGCCACTTTAATAATAAAGGGTCCGTGAGGGCTCTCTCTCTCTCTCTTAAAATGTTAGCTTTCGTGGATTAAGTCCACTTCGTCGGGCATTAGAGTGAGACTTGATGGCATTGATTTATACATGGCAGGCCCAGAGAGGTGAACAAATGGTTGGTTTTAGCGTACCTATAACAGAATGAGCACCCGTCTGTGTCCCAGCTCCTGCCAACCTAGCAGTTCGAAAGCAAGAAATTGCAAGCAGATAAATAGGGACCACTTCGGTGGGAAGGTAAACAGCATTCCGTGCGCTTCGGTGTCTAGTCATGCCTGCCACATGACCACGGAAACGTCTGCAGCAGCAGACAATGCTGGCTCTTCAGCTTTGAAACAGATGAGCACTGCACCCTAGAGTTGGATACGACTGGCTTTCAAGCAAGGGAAACCTTTATAACATACGTTTACAAATCAGTGTGTCTTTGTACCTACCATCAGTCATAACAGAAGACCCCTGATTGGTATTCAGACTCTGAAGTTTTGGCTCTGTTGAGTTGTAAATGGGTTAGTAGATGGAAGCAAAATAAATATAAAAATAAAAATTGGTGAGGATGCTCATGTCTTATTGAGTGGCGTTCACCAGGGTTCTAGATTATTATTATATATATATTTTTTGGGGGGGGCAGGAGGATGAATATTTTTTCAGGAGGGGCAACAATGTCACACACACACACACACACACACACCATTGGGGTGGTGGTGGTGGCTGTTAGCTCACCGATTAACCCTCTTTCCACATGCGAAATTGTGGCGGATGGACCTTAGAAGCAATGAGGGAGAAGATCAATTTAGCCAGGGCTATAACTTAATTGTAGAAGTCACATGGACATATTCAAATTACTCTTTGTCATGACCAATTTTTATTTTTACGTTTATTTTACTTCCATCTACTAACCATTTACAACTCAACAGAACCAAACTTCACAGTAATAAATCTGAACCTCAATCTTCTGTTATTACCAATGGTAAAATCCACACTGATTTGTGTGTGTGTGTGTGTGTGTGAACATTTTTTGTCTTTTTGTTTTGTTCTGTTGACTCTTTGGCCGTGACTAAATCTGCTGTTTGTTGTGGCCAGTATATATTGTGTTTCTTGACTTGCTTGCAGAGCTTGTGGTTAACACGAAGGAGACTGTGAGTTGGTTCTCTTTTCCAAAGGAGGTGGGAGAGAGGGCTGTCATCCTTGCCTTCAGCCCCTACTTCACGTCAGCATTTTAATTTTATCAGCATAAAAGCTCCATTTTGCAATTCCAAGAGTGGTCAGATAAGCACATCAGGAGGAAAGGAAGTGATCTTAATCACAGAGTATGCCCTCCCTCTTTCCATTAAAGAAAATGAACTTGGAATTAATTTCTGTGGTCTAGATTTCAGAACTGTGTGAACACACCCTTGTATAAGTACAAATAAAAACAACTGAAATATTGTACTACATTATGAAATCAGGGTTAGAAGCTGTAAATATTCATTCTTCTTTGTTCTCCAAATCTTGTACAGTATTCTCCCCTGCCCCTCTCTTCTTGCCCAAGTTCACAGCTTCTGCACCCAAAGCATGTGGTGCTGAAAACATAGGTAGGTTAAGTTTATACTGTATGTCTGTTACTGCTTTTCTTCAGACTGTTATATTAGAGTGAACTGCTCAACTTTAATTTAGCCAGGTGCAAATGACAGCCTGATGCAGCAGGGTTGAGAGGTTCCCTAGGTACACAAATCCTTCTTGTCATTCAAAGGAACAGGTACAGTATCTATATAACCCAATTGTAGTCCCAATAACAATTGTTAGGGAAGGAGATTCTTAATCAAAGCATCGAAGCAACCTCCCAACCTCCAGCTTTGGTGGATTTGTTCTCAGAGTTATGCAGAGAAGAGGTTTGCAGAAAAATGGTTAATTTCAACCCATTGCT
The DNA here is from genome assembly GCA_035047305.1 of Bradypodion pumilum. Classification (NCBI taxonomy): domain Eukaryota; kingdom Metazoa; phylum Chordata; class Lepidosauria; order Squamata; family Chamaeleonidae; genus Bradypodion; species Bradypodion pumilum. The sequence goes on from JAWDJD010000002.1 coordinate 329,246,145, forward strand.
CTTATCAAGACTCTCCTGCCCTTCAAATACTTTGTGCTGATTTTTACCAGAAGAGTGTGGCTTAATGCTGATTATCAACTCCAACTTCCTATCCAGTAACATTATTTATACTTAATCTTGACTGTCCTCAAAATAACACATGGCACTCCTCTTCCCAATATTATCCTGCCAGCAATTCTCATGAGATACATTAGTGTGAGAGATCAGCTAAAGGTCATACAAAGGAGCTTCATGGCTCATAGGGTAGTTTAACTCCTACATACAGGACTCAAACTCTTATGTTGTATTTGCTTTCATTGGTCGTAATTGGGTGCTTATTTTTGTTTCATTGAATAGCAAGTGTAGGAAGGACCAATCCTGACTGAAAGCTGAAGTGAGATGGGGCCTTAGTGTCATGGTCACACTGTGATCCATCTCCAGATTGGAGCCATATGTCTTATTTAGTATGGCACTTAGTGAATGGGTGTTTACATTGGTTCAGAGATTGGATTCCTGATGATTGTGAAAGCTACTTTACTTTAAATATGCCAACTGTTCTTTAAATATGCAGGTCTTATTTATATTGAGAACCTATAGCAGTGATGGCGAATCTTTTAGAGACTGAGTGCCCAAACAGAGGAGCGGGGTGAACTCTGTGCTGTGGGGAGGGAGGAAGCACTCCCGTTGGGCTGCTGGGCAGAGGGGAGTGAACTCTGGGCTGGGAGAAGGAGGAAGCACTCCCATTGGGCTGCTGGGCAGAGGGGCGGGATGAACTCTTTGCTGGAGAGGGAGGAAGTGTGCCGACCGAGAGGGGTCTGCGTGCCCCTTTTGGCAGACATGCCATAAGTTCGCCACAACTGACCTATAGCATGCTTTCCCCCCCCCCCCCAACAGTGATGGCAGATTGCAGAAATAAAAATAAACTACAGGTACACTAAACAAGCCCTCTCAGGAGAAAAAACCCACAATATAATACCTGAGGTAGATAAGAGATACGATCCCCAGTGTGGTGTGGTAGATAAAGTGAAGTGATGGACTAGAAGTCAGGAAACCTGGGTTCAGATCCCTGCTTAACCATGGAAGCTCACTGGTGGAGTGGAACTGATAACTCCTTAAATATTTCATTTACCTTGAAAGCCCCATTAGGGCTGCTGTAAATCAGTTCTGACTCGACAGCATATAGCAACAGCAACAACAGCTAAGTGGATAGTGCTGGGAATTACATTTCTATAATTTAAGTAAGTAAATTTATACCCCACCTATCTGGTAAAACACCACTCCAGGCAGCTTATATCAAAAAACAAGATCACAATACAAGACAAAATATAAATAAAAGATGAAAGCTATAGCATTTCTTTGAGATTTTTTCTCCAAAGTGATAGACGTAAAATCTATTCTAGAATTTTAAAAGGCAGCAGCATATACAATTAATAGTGCATTGTTTGTTATACCTCAGCTATTAAGGAGGTTTGACTTTACATCCAATCAAATATAGTGTTGCGACTGTGATTGTAAATTGAGGATTTGTTGGCAAATATCCAACATTTGCATCCTTTGACTAAAGCAGCTCTGTCAGTGGAAGCAAGGAGGCATATTTCCCCCTACCCATAAAGCATTTGGACATTACAATATGTTGGTTCTAGAGGGCTAGGAAATTCCTGAAATTAAAGTTCATATGTGAAAGTGAAGGAAAAAGTCTGATGAGACTGTCTAGTCTAGAGATAATCAGTTTATAGTTCTGCTGATGGAGTTAGTTCCATCAGTTATTTTGCATTACTGTATCTTGCCATTTAGAAGAATTTATGCCAGAAGTCTAAAGAGTTACCATGAGACGGGCACAGTCTTGAAAATCCCATGCGTCTTTTCTTTCTACTTTTAGTCAGAAATCACTTCCATTTATGTTTCCCTATATATTAGAATTAGAATTGAGCAAATATATGCCCCTTCAGCAAATACTAATTCTGACTTTCCTAGTTAATTCTTCTCTACAGTAGTCTTTTCCATGACAGCTGGCCATAATGCCATAAAACAAAGGTTTGCTGCAATTGCAAATTACAACTTTGTTGTAGGATTAGGCTAAGGGATGATCTGGTTTTATGAGAGAAAATGTTCCACTCTTCAGCAGAAGCCAAAGGCTGCTAAATAAAACTTCTATCAAAATAAGAGGTTTTTGTATAATTAAATGGCCACCCAAATCTGTTGAAGTATAGATTTGATTTTGCTATAGTTACAGCTACCTGTATACTGTATATAAAAACAGAATTTGCTAAGTTAGCATGTTTTGTTCCTTGTGAATCCAAATCTGACCCAAAGATAAGACCAATTGAATAAAACATGCATTTTTTGCTCTCTGCAGAGGTTTAAGTGGTGTATTTGAGTAATGTCCTCCCAAGTATATGTGGGTTTGACTGTATATCAGTGGACTACTTTTTATTTCATAAATGAAACCATTTACCAAGCTTTCTCAAGTCTATTTAATTTCTCATTTTAGGGAGAAATTGTGTATACAGTGGTACCTCGGTTTACGAACGCCTTGGTTAATGTAATTTTCGGTTTACGAATGAAAATCCATTGAAAATAATGCCTCGGTTTACGATTTCCCCCCACAATATAAAGCAAGTTTCCCCAGGATGCTTTGCACATGGGAGGTTTATAGCACTGCCCCCGTGCATGCTATTGAATTTCAGCTTACAAATTTTTCACAATACAAAATGTCCCAGAAAATGCATTAAATTTGTAAACTGAGGTAACATTGTATATCTTCTCAGGCTGGGAATTACCATGAAATGAAGGATAATAGGCCCTACCTCTGATTTTCTTTTAGGGCTAAACTTCTGTTAATATTTATCTTTCCCTAGGAATTTACCTTTACCTAGGGATTCCTTCCAGCAACTCTTTGTTTCTCTTCATCTGTGATGGCCAAGACTACTATTCTGGGTCAGGAATTGCAGGGAGGGGAATCTGAACAGCATTGTTTCCTGCCAGTATAGGTTTTTAAAATCGATACTCCAGAAGTAAAGAGTAGGGAAGAAGGCAAGTTGTATCTAGCCTACAGGGCAGGGGTCAGCAACCTATGGCCTGCAGGCCGGATCCAGCCCGTGGCACCAAATCATCTGACCTGTGCCCTTGCTCCAGCCGTCGCCACAAGCGGCCGTTGATGCATTTATGGCAGCATTTACGGTGGGGGGCACCAGTCCAGCCCCATCAACTGTCTGAGGGAGCATGACCCAGCCCCTGTCCTAAGAAGGATGCCAACCCCTGCTACAGGGACTTGGCTTTGCTCTTTACCTTCAGCTATACTCATACCAGAGCAAGAAGAGAATGTGGTTATTTGTGTTCAGATTTTTCTGTGCCCTGGTTGGAGCCAATCTCTTTCACTTCTTACTATATTTGTTCATTTTAAAATATAGAATAATGTTTTATTGTTAAAATGTTCAATATTGGAAAGCCAGCGTAAATAAGCAGGTTGGAAGGCCGCACGGAAAGAGCTTTGGGGCCATGTGATGCTTCCAGACTGCACATTGGAACCACTTTGCTAAATCATCCAAGATGATGAACTCCATCTCCAAATATCTGGAGATGGAAAGGTCATCAATTGTTAACCACTCACGTTACCAGCTCTTTTCAAGTTTTTGCAAGTTGTGCATACTTCTGCAGTTAAGCAATCCATAGAAAATGGTCATGGTCTGGCATTGCAATCCATTGGTCCTCTAGTCCTTTCAACTAGCAGAGGTACAGTACTGTATTTCCTTTTCATAAAATAAAGTGCTTTAGCCAGTAAACTTCAGTCCTTCCTGTTGAAACTATGAGGTCATTCATTCACTTTCAAGTGAGACTGTGATTATACAAATAGTCAAGATACCACAACTACAGTGAGCAAAAGTTTTTGATTACCCGCTCCATAGGTTTCTGGGATGAGTTGAGCTTGAAGCAAATTTAGCAACAGAAAAATCAACGTCTCAGCAGCACTAAAGATCTGTAGCAAGTAAGAATATATGAATAAGAATGACAGAAGAGGAAGATGGTACAATGCTTCTGGATAGGAAGGATTAGCCACTTGCTTACTGTTGCCCAGCAGATGCCCAAATGTACTCACTCTATTTTTCATAAAAGGAACCTCCTTCTGTGTCCCACATCCTATGTTGCTTACATCTTGTCAAAAACAGTCTAAACCGTTTTAACATTTTAATTTATTTAAATTTCATCCACGTTTCAGTATGTCCATAATTTTAAATTGTGCAACGCTTTGATGAGAATAAAGAAAGCACAGGAGGGACATGATCTTCCAGTTTCAAGACACTTAAGGAAGCTTGGGGTACGGTCAATGTGCAAAATTTGTGTAATGCTTAAGATTTTGTTTAATGATATTGCCTATGTTGTTCTTGTGTGTCAAGAGTTGCTTCTACATAATGTTAGGATAGGATAGGAGCTTTATTTATACCCTGCCCTCCTGGTGCAAGCACCACTCAGGGCGGCATACAACATAAAAAATATATACAAAAATGCAAAATCACAAATGCAAAAAATTACAAATACAAATTACTAAATACAATTAATTACTTATTACATATAAGAAAAATACAACAATAAATACAAGATGCAACAAGCCCAATACGGTGGACCTTCCAGCGGTACCACCGTTCTAAAGCCAGGGGGTCGGAGCCAAGGCTCAATGACACTACTGGACCTTAACCGGACCCAACCCAGCGACCTTAACAGGGCCCAGGCTCAATGTTCACGACAGAGCCCAGCACCCTGTCCTCAGCGGCATCAACAGAGCGGGTGGGAAGGCAGTGTTGCGGAGCTGAGCGAGGCAAGGCGTTGGAGTTCTTACATCCTCGCACTGGAGCCCCAGGTGAGCTCAACTTCCCCACGGCCAATGCTGGACCGGGGAAGGAGCTGAGCGAGGAGAGGCGGCCGCAATTCTTAAGTCCTCGCACCAGAGCCCCAGGTGTGCTCGATGACTTCCCCATGGCCAAAGCCGGACCGGGGAAGGAGCTGAGCAAGGAGAGGAGAGGCGGCGGCAGTTCTTAAGTCCTCACACTTGAGCCACAGGTGTGCTCGACTTCCCCACGGTTATACCAAGTAAGGCTTGAGAAGGTTATACAGTATAACAATGTACTATGAGATTTTTAAAAACACAAATGCAGGAGGAAGGAGATACCTTTATTGGATCACTGAAAAAAATCCTGCCTGAATGTTCGTGATTCAAAATCACTTCTCCAGGCATACACCAATTTCTTGTGGTGAGTGCAAAAAAAAATTGTCAATGAAGTCCCGAAAATTTATGGCAGAAAATTGGTGCTTGCCTGAAGAAGTCTTCTTCTTCTTCCTTGTGTAGGCCAGACGTGAAACTGCTAAAATGAAATTATCTTAGGGAGTTCATTCTGTAGTTCCTTTTACCTGACCTAGCCAGCATAAGGTAGCCAATGCTCAGGGTACGCCCAGTTGTGGTTCAAAAATACCACAGTCTTTGAGTTAGTTCTTTCTGTGTACCTCACCTGAAGAAGTGATATTGAATCATGAAAGCTTACATGATGTTTTATTCAGTGATGCACTGCAAAAAAAAATTACTACCTACTCTGTGGGCTGGCCAAATCTGTGGGCGGCGCCAAACATCCTGCATTGTGGGCTATGGAGGTGGGTGTGGCCAACCAAGTAGGTGTGACCTGGGGAATTTCCAGAACCTGACAGAACCCTGCTGCAGTGCATCACTGGTTTTATTTATTTTTTAAATTCGAAAAGTATTGCCTTCCTTTTGCATTTGTTTTGTGTTCTTTATCCAGGACATCCTTGCTAACTGTTTTCAAATCTTCTCAATTCCCTCAGGTAGGTGATGACTGAAAGAAAAGGCCATTTTGGCAGACATTTCAAATTAACTAGGCCTTTTTAACTCAGGTATTTTCAGCCACCATTTAAATGCTAGTTAGACTTATTTTAGTGGTTAACATGAACTTAATAGTTACCATTATTTAAGAAAAGTTTGAAGTACCAGTGGAAAATTTGATTAAAGTGTTGGTATCCATATAAGGTTTGCCATGGTTAATTGTGGCTAATTGGGAAGGGATGTACCCTAGTTGCTTGTCTGATCACATGACTTGTGCTGTTGAGATAGACCCCTGCACATTGTTGATTAGCCACAGTGAGTTAGACGAACATTAAGGGTGCATGTGATTTAAATTGATTTAAATCTCAATTTAAATTGCTGTACTAGTTAGTAAAACTAGATTTAAATCATGGTTTTCTACATAAAGACTCATTAAAAACTCAGGTTTCACTTTCATTTTTTTTACTGTTTGCCCTCCCTCACCATACTTAGATTCTTGTGCAGATTTATTTCATTCCTTACAATTTTCTATTCAATTTTTTTAAGCTTAGCAATTAAGTGGTAAGAGGTTGATCTATGTACATAGATTTGCAGAGGAACAGTGGGATTAAGGCTTTTATTTCTCAACTTTATATGTTTATTTTGTAACATTTTTGCTGAAATGCAAATTCACAGTTTTGAGAAATGACCAAGTATCTTTAATAATATCTTCTAGCTAGAAAAATTGCATAATTTACTGAAACCTCTGGAAAATATCAGAGAGTAAACGAAACAACAACAAAAACAAAAACCAGTTAAAGACCAAATGCTGTATTTTAATGTAAACTTTTGTGGATCAAGTCCACTTTGTCAGGCATAAAAGTAAGACCTCTTGGCATCAAATTAAAACATCAGGTACAGAGGCACACAATGGCTGGCCAGCCCAACAAAAAAGCAACATTATAGCTTTTTACAACTGACAATATTGAAAAATCCCTTGCTGTTATTCAAACTTCTTATGAATCCTGCCCCTTTTGTTGTTGTTCACTCGCACAGTCGAGTCTGACCCTTTGAGACCCCATGGACCACCGCATGCCAGGCTCTGTGTCTCCTCCCCCTCCGATCACACGCCGGAGAGGATAAAAGGTTGCCTGGGTCCTGAGGCAGCTGAAGATGCCTGGCGCTGTGTCTCCTCCTCCTGCAACCACACCAACGCCGGAGATTATAAAGGGCTGCCTGGGTCCCAAGGCAGCTGAAGGCACCTGATGCTGTGTCTTCTCCTCCTCTGGCCACACCAATGCTGGAGAGGATAAAGGGTTGCCGGGGTCCCAAGGCAGCTGAAGATACCTGGTGCTGTATCTCCTCCTCCTCCAGCCACTGCCCTGAACCCTCCCTCCTGGGGTCGGGGAGTAAACTGCGTTCCATCGAGGACGTTGAGCCCGGACTCTATCGAAGACGTTGAGCTCCAGGCTCTGACCCCTGGGCCTCACTATTGTCTGGCTGCAGTGCTGACAGAGGACAATGTAGTTTACCTGATTCATTTGTTGTTCTATTGCTTGTATTTATTTATCGGGATTTACAGTAAACCCCTGGTTTACGTTGCATTCGGTTTACGACGTGACTTTTTGTGAAAAGTCATCTCTCGGTTAACGATCTGGCATTGTTATCCAAGGCACCATGTTTCATCTACCTTCCAAGCTGGAAAATCACAGTTGGGGGGGGGCGTTGTCCCTGTTTCCGACTCTCTGTTCTCCCCAGCAGTATGTGGGAGGCTTGGAGGACCGATTCTGCACTATTCCCGCCTTCCTATGTGCTCCCTGTGCTGTGCAACAGCTGATAATAGTTGCGGCCACCATTTTGTTCTTTTTTCTTCTTTCAAAAACGACGGGATTTTTTTCGCCCATTTTCGGATCCCCGCCACCCCTGGGAGGCTCAGGGGAGGTGATCCAAGCTGTTTTCGACCCCCACAGACTTTTTCCGATGCTGTTCCAAGCAGAAACCCAAGGGTAAACCCCTTCATCTGCTTCAGGTTTCTGCTTCCCGGTTAACGACGTTTCCCAGTTAGCGATGCGACGTTGGGAACCAAGAAACGTTGCTAACCGGAGGTTTACTATATTGTGCTTTTCATGTTTATCTGATATTTTGTGATATTCTGTGATACTTTGTGCATTTTACTGTATTGTTATATTTTATTGTACTGTAATGCTTGATATGTTGTGATTTTTGTGAGCTGCCCTGAGTCGGCGTATGCTGAGTGGGCAGCATACAAATTGAATAAATCAAATCAAACCAAATCTTCCATCCTCCGTAGCCTGCCCAGATCTATGCCCACTGTGTCAAGGATGCCATCTAGCCATTTCATCCTTTGCCACCTCCTTTTTTTGCCTTTGAGCTTTCCCAGCATCAGGGCCTTCACCAGTGAGTCCTCTCTTCTCATTTGTTGGCCAAAGTACTTGAGCTTCAGCTTCTGTATTTGTCCTTCCAAGAAACAGACAGGATTGATTTCCTTTGGGATTGACTGATTTGAAATCCATGCAGTCCAGGGGACTCACAAGAGTCTTCTCTAGCGCCACAGTTCAAAGGTGTCTATTCTTCTGTGCTCAGCCTTCGTTATGGTCCAGCTCTCACAGCCATACATTACTGCTGGAAAGGCCATTGCTTTAACTATGTAGACTTTTGTTGGCAGGGTGATGTCTCTACTTTTTATTATGCTGCCTAGGTTTGTCATAGCTTGCCTCCCAAGAGGTAAGTGTCTTTATTTCAGTGATCTTAGATTCTAAGAAGGTAAAGTCTGTCACTGCTTCCATTTCTTCCCCTTCTATTTGCCAGGGAGTGATGGGACCGGATGCCATGATCTTGGTTTTTTTTAATGTTAAGTTTCATGCAAACCTTTGCACTCTCCTCTTTCACCCTCATCAAAAGTCTCTTTAGGCCTTCTTCATTTTCTGCCATTAGGGTAGAGTCATCTACATAACAGGTTGTTGATATTTCTCCCAGCAATCTTAATTCCTACTTGTGCTTTTTCCAGCCCTGCATTACACATGATGTTAAATAAGCAGGGTGACAATATACAGCCTTGTTTTATTTATTTATTTATTTGAATTTATATTGCCGCCTACTCGCCAAAGCGACTGGGCGTCTCGCAAATATAAAACATCACACAAGCATAAAATTACAAGAACGTTAATACTTTAAAAACCATTAAAACCACTAAAATACCCTCCCAACCCCCGCAAATTAAAATTATAGCTAAAAACACGAGCCATCTTCATTATCTAAGCCAGTGGGGGGGGGGTGTGTTACTGCATCACCAGTGCCCCACATCTGCTTTGCCAGTCAGGTTTTTAGATATTTCATGAAGGGCAATAGCTCTGCCTCTAGATGCAACTCAGTCGGCATGAGGTTCCACAAGGTGTTGTACACCTTTTCCTATTCTAAACCAATCACTTGTTCCATATCGTGTCCTAACTGTTGTTTCTTGACCCACATATAGATTTCTTAGAAGACAGGTGAGGTGGTCTGGTACTCTCATCTCATTGAGGACTTGTCACAGGTTGTTTTGGGCCACACAATCAAATACTTTGGTGTAGTCAATGAAACAGAAATAGTCCCCCCCCCCCCGGTATTCCCTTGCTTTCTCCATGTTCCAGTGAATGTTGGCAATTTGGTCTCTAGTTCTACTGCCTTTTCAGAACCCAGCTTGTACTTCTGGAAGCCTAGCTTGTAAGCTCTTGAGTATGACCTTGCTAGTGTGTGAGATGAGCGCAGTTGTATGATAATTTGAACATTCTTTGGCATTGCCAATCTTTGGAATTGGTACATAGGCTGATCTTTTCCAATCCTACCCCTATTGATTTGCAAATGGTTGCAAAACACAGTTCTCTTGCAAGCTGAAAGATAGTGACAGTTTGAATGGGTTAATGGAATTCATTTATCAAAAAAATTAAACATTCCATTAATATACAGCCTCATGCTACATAATTAAAAACTAATCTTTATTTCATGATGAATAACCTTTGAACTCTAATATATCTTAAACAGAAAACTATCTTTACATAGATTTTTCCTCAAAAAGCATTTTATTTTTTAAAAATTGAAACTAAATTTTAAAAATCCAATTAAAATTTTTAAAATCTAATTTTTAATTACCGAGTTTTATTCAACATGTAAACATTATGCAAACACAAAAACAATCTGACAGCAGCCCTGTAAGGTGATTTGAAGTTTATCTAAGATGAATGTGCTTAATGTTGATAGATTTTGTATGCATCACAACTTAGGAAGTCATACAGGTTGAATATGAAAAATGCTTGCATGCAGTAAGCAAGTTTGTCTGTTCCAGTGATCTTTTCCATCTCTTCCCATATTTGTACCCACATTTGGTGGGTGGGTAACGACACTAGAACGGAGCTTGTTATTCCTTTTTAGCTACCAGCCTTTTAGCACTAACATAAACATGCCTTGCTTTTGAGAAGCTCAGAAACAATCTTAGCTACAAAATCTGTCATTATTTTGTGAATGGGCTAATGTTTGTATCATGATGGAAGTGGTTTCTGTAACTCGGCAACACACAGAGCAAAGAGAGTAGCTCAGCATAGCTAAAAGCTTTTGCGTCAAAAGATTCAGTAGCACGTTGTACTGCAGCCGTATGTTAGGCAGGTTTCTGATGTTGATTTTCATCGCACTGGGTTTAGCATTAAGATGCAGAATTGTAGGAATATTTGTGGTAAACAGAAAAAAAGAAAAACTGGAGGAATGTCCTTGCTTGCTTCTACCCCCACCCCCGCTTTCCTTCCTGTCTGACATAATCCTAAATTATAATGTTTAGGCCCTTTCCCTCTGTTACTTCTGCTGTGGAGAAGTAGGATCACGCCTACTTCCTAAACCAGGGGTTCTCAACCTTTTTAAGCCAGGGGCTGGATCATGACCCCTCAGAATGTTTGCAGGCTGGACTAGTGTCCCCTCCACCACTGCTGGCAGCGGCAGGACCACCCTGTGCCCACCACACCCCAAAAAGCACCCTCACTCCCCCTCCCCCCCACCGCTGCCCTGCTTACCAGCCTGGGGGTGCTGCATGACATGGGCGAAGAAAACCGCCCTGCAGCTGCCAGGAATGCCTCTGCGGCCACCGGGAATGCATCCACAGCCACTGGGAATGCACCTGCTTCTGGTGGCAGCTGGAGCGAAGGTACGGGCCAGATGATTTGGTGCTGCAGGCCTGATCCGGTCTGTGGGCCATAGGTTGAGAATCCCTGTCCTAAACCATGTAAAATTTTGATACTAACAGATAATGCCTTAATAACAATTTGCAGTGATTTTTGAAGCTGATTATATCACATTGAAATACTGTGGACTTAAACCTATGTCTAGTTTTTTAAAAAGGTTATGATTTTAATAGTGAAGCTAAAAATCTTCACTAGTATTACTATTCTGCCTTTTTAGAGAGAAACGTGATTTGGAAACAGTTAAGAATCCATATTTATTTTATTAAATTCCTTTGAAGCATGTTGGTTTAAATTAAGGAGAAGTTGGAACATAGTAAAAAAAACTTTTTTGAAAAAACAAATAGGAAAAGACTGTTCCAAGTCAAAAGCATGATTTTTTTAAAAAAAAAATCAGAGTATTCAGACTTCCTCTTTGGTTTTTTTGCTTTTGCTTAAACCAGGAAAGTTTGAAGGGGTCAAGTATGATGTGTACAGGAGATGCCAACATCTGTCTGTTCCTATTGTGTATATTTTATTAACGTTGTACATGAAATCATGCAAGCAGGAGCTGAAATATGATTCAGTTCTTGAGTGAAAAACAGCTGGACTGAAAATTGCAGTATATGTTGTCAAGAAACTTAGTCACTAAGCATTTCAAATTTTCCATACTCAGAGGTAGGTTCAGATGCATCTTAGACTGGGACTTCACCAGTAATGGTTGTTCACTGATCATTGTGACAGTGATTCCTGGCTTTGCTTCTTTTTTCATAGACGTTAAATAACCAAATTTTAAAGCAGTATCAAAAAGTATCTTTGACTTGAGGGTTCTTATTTCACTCTGTTCTTAAGGATTTGTATGGATTAGTGACAACAAATCGCTAAGGGTAAGTCAGTGAAATGTTTCAAATATTTGAAAATGAAGACAGGAACGAAACTGGTTTGTGACAGTCCTATTTATGCCTTGGCTGTTGACACGGCTTCATCTCTGACTTATGATAACAATTTCGTGTCAAAAAATATTCTGGAGAAACTCCGCTCAGGGGATGCCCAAATGAGGCTCCTTTCATGTCCCCAAGGTCTTTTCCCACCGAAATGGTCCCTATTTATCTACTTGCAATTTCTTGCTTTCGAACTGTTAGGTTGGCAGGAGCTGGGACAGAGTCTGGCGCTCAATCTGTCATGCAGTACCCAGGTCTTGAATTGCCAACTTGCTGACCTTCCAGCTAACAAGGCGAGCTTCTTAAACTGAGCCACTGAAGCTATAGATGACCCCTAGACTAGGTTGCATAGAGCCAAAGTTTTTTCAACATGTACTGTACCAGAGCCAGTGAGGCAAGCAATTGTTTAATAAAAATAAAGCCAATATGTATTTGTTGAGATGTGACTTCATCTTCCTGTATAAAAGTACGTTTTCTCAGATCAAATATTTTGGTATTTTCACTCTTTCCCATTAACCAGCCATGTTATTTCTTGTGTTCAGGAATCTAGGTCTGCCAGATAGACCTTATTTCAGCTGCTCAGTGGGAGCATTGGCATTTAATTGTATAAGGCGGGGGTTCTCAATCTTTTCAAGTCAGGGGCCGGACTGGTTGTCCCCCAGCCATTTACGGCTGCCGTAAATGAGTCCATGGTCAACTCTGATGGTGGTGGCTGCGGCAGCTGGCGTGAGGGCGTGGGCCAGATTATTTGGCACCTTGGGTCGTAAATTGAGAACCCCTGGCATAAGGTATTGATGATAAAGACAAGTGCCTGGTCTCAGTTTCTTCTACAATAATGTACGTTCAAAAGGCCAGTCATAAAGGCCCAATTCGTATGATAAATCAGAACCAAAATGGCAGATAAAGGTGGTTTGTTGTACCAGCAAAAGCCAAGGTACATACAGTTCAACATGGTATTTTTTTTTGGCAAATGTGGTTCCACATTTAGGAACATTTACTTAAACAATTTGCCTTTTAGATTATTTACTTATTAATTAAATTTATATCCCGTCTCACTCGACACCACGTGCGACTCGAGGCAGCGTACAACATAGGTATACAATACACAATACAATTCATAATACAGTACAGTTACAGATAAGAAAAAATTGACGGAGTACAAAAAAATGTACAGTTTTCATCTTACACAGTTTACGAGACAAATATCAACTATACAATAAAAATTATTTAAATACTGGAATAACAAAATTAATTGCACAGTACCCTCGGCTACCCAAAGTCCACGGCGAAGCCCCATAGCTTAAACGTCGATGACGGAGCCAGAGAAGAACCGGCCTCGACCCAGCTGAGGCAACAATGTCCTGGCGACTCCGGCAGTGGCGGCATTCGTGGCTCCACCATGGGAATGAGGCACAGCTGAGCTGAGCTCCCACCTCCCCTGACCGGTGGGGCCAGGGGAGGGAGCTGAAGATGATGCAACGGCTCCTGGAGCTCGGCAGCGGTGGCTTTCATAGCCCCGCAGTGGGACGAGGCACAGCTGGGCTGAGCTCCCACCTCCCCTGACTAGCGGGGCCAGGGAGGGAGCCGAAGATAATGTTCAACTGCAGTCCTGCTCTGGCACTTTCTTCTTTCACTTTCACCCAAAATGGTTTCTGCCAGTATGATGGTACCATCTGTGTACCATAAATTACTGATTTTCCCACCACCACCACCACCACCACCACCAAGTACATCTACGTCGCCAATAGATTGTTGATTCTGCTACAAATTTGCCTACCCTTTGAATCCATTACAATGGTAACTTCATGAATAGTTTTGTGTAGATTTTAACATTGATTGATAGATAAGGAAAGCCGATACACAAGAACAGTCTTTACTTCATGACTGGTTTGGTGTCAGTTTTAATGCTGATGATGACATTTAGTGATGTCTACCTGTACATTCATCTGTTCAGTTACTTGACACATGTATATGCAATAAATAGATTGTTGGATTTGCAAATCTCCATGAGTTATTCTCGTTCATTTTTGTCCTCTAATTCAAAAACATTAGGTTCTGTTTTGGTTCCTACTTTTGCATTTCAGTTGCCTATGATGTGATCAATTTCTTCTTGGTTACTTGTGTAAAAGTTTTCATCTATTCTACAGCATCTGTAGTTGGAGCATAGACTTGAATGATATTTTTTCTATGGGTTTTTCCCCTTAGTCTGATTGAGATTATTTGGTCAGACTTTGCATTAAAGCCCCTAATTGTTGTGCTACATCTTGCCTCAGTACAAGAGCTACTCCATTTCTTCTAAGTTTGTCATTTTCAGAGTAGAACAATTTATCATCATCTGACTGAAAATATTGTCCAGTTCACTTTAGTTCACTAGCACAAAGCACTGCAATAAGTTTATATGTTCTGTTTCTTCCTTTACTGTTCCTGGTTTACCTTGATTCATGCTCCTCATGTTCCATGTTCCAGTTGTCTGTGTTGTGCAGCATTGAACTTTCTTTTCACATCTGTGTACTTCAGCTACCAGACATCCTTTTAGTTTTAATCTAGTTGCATCATTAGCTACAGGCGCTATTGATGCTTCTGCTTTGCTCTTCCCTAGTAGCTGATTTAGTGCCTTCCAACCTGGGAGTCTCATCTTTCAGTATGATCTCTTGTTTCATTTTGGACTTTCTTATTATAGGGGTTTCAAGGTAAGAAATGTTCAATACTGATTTACCATTGCTTCCTGCTTTTAAGGAAAGAAAAGTTCAGCAGTAGTTTACAACTGCCACCTTCTTGTTCAGTAGGAACAAAGCTTAGGTTGAGTATCACCACCATTGCCTTACCTCCCAGGCTCCCCTTCAGCTACCACTGCTTCCCAGTAGCTTTTTGCCCCCATCACCACTGAAACTATCTATTCTCTTACGCTGATGTGGCTGTTACCTTGAAGAGAGTAGGTGCATCTTAGTCTGGTGTTTCAACTGTGACCATTCTACCTAGGATGACCTTACTAGGATTATTCTCAGCTTCACTGACACACTCAAACCTCTTCACCACATTAAAGTGTGCATCAGGCCCTACTGTGGTTCAAAATGATGCTAATCCAGTTCTTTTACTGTTCTGTGTTTTATGGATTCACCACAGTTTTGTGCAGTGCATGCAGTCTCATCATCTAGCTGCCTTTCCTCACCACCACCCCTCAGGGGTGCCCTTTTCATGTCTGTTTTCAGGGCTACGTTTAGCTTTAAATGGGCGAATAAGATAAAACTGAAGTAGCCCCTTACTATTCAGGTGGCATCCTGCCAAGCTTCTAAGGAGTTCAGGCGCTAAAGCTGTGGATTAACCTCTGCTTGCCCCTTCTTTACCTCCCTCTTTTGCTATCCCCTTTTTTCTCTCAACTGTTGTTGTATTTTCATTTCTCTTCTTTATGCAGCCATTTGAATATACAGATGGGTGATTCCTTGTCTCAAAACTGAAATTAAGTAACATATGAAGATGCATGTAAAATCTTTCTTAAGAAAAAGAAGGAGGGGTGAGCCTTCATGTGATGTCACAGCCACTTCCCAACATGCCTATAGTGGCAGTCTATGTCTGCCAACCCTGGCATAAAATTTGGACATGTGTTACAAGCAATCTCGCACATGTTTCCAGTTAACCGTCACTAAATATCTTTTCTCTGGATTATTGCAATGGTAATAATCCAGCCCTGGAGAAGAACAAGATGCTAGACAGACTGTATGGCAATGTTTATATCAACCTTTGACACAAAAAAGAACCATTTAGATATACAATAATCTAAGAGCAGTCTGAAAGCATTTGGCTGCAGATTCAGTGAAAAAGCCAAGATCCACTGATGGAAAGCAGTGAGGAAATCACAGTGCAGTTCAGCTATCTGGCATAAAGAACATCAAGAGTGGATTCTCCCAGCATTGCCGGGGGAAAACATTTGAGTGTGACAGGTACCACAAGGCAGCATTTTGTGTGGTTCTTGCTGTGCATATGGGCATTATTCTACCTTGTCTTCGTACAAGTGCTTAAAGTCATACAAGTGAACTATAGGACCCATCTAATCTGTCACTATTTTCCATTGATGCCAAGTACAGTAAAACCCCAGGTTATGGAAATAGTCCGTTCTGTAAAGTTTTCCGTAAAGTGGTTTTACTGTAACCCAAAAAACAATTTCCCATTGGAATGCACTGAAAATTAAAAAAAGGTTTCCAAATGTTAGAAAAGAGCAAAAAAACAAAACAAAAAAAAAACAACTTAATTTTTCTGTTGAAAACTCTTTAAAGTGGTGAAAACACAGTGAAAAATTCCAAAGTGCCCTTTAGAAAGAGTTTGGAACAGAAAAAAATCTGGTTGGTTTGTTGTTGTTTTTTGCATTTAATGAGCTCCAGAGTTGATTCCCCCCATGAATGTTTGTCACATTTTTGACATCGACATCTAGTGGCCAGCCCTGCTAATTGCAGGGAAAGTGCCACCTAACAGCTGATGAGGGGTGGGAAAAATTTCTGGTACTTACTGGTTGCGTTGAGATCTTCTGCTGGAGCCAAAATTTGATGAAAAATTCCAAAACCAGAGCGGAAATGCTCCAACCACCCTCCCACCACCGTGCGAAACATCAGAACACCCAAAAAAACCTGTGCGTAATGTGAGGTTTTTTCCGTAAGCCGGGATGTGATTTCCTCAGAATTTCCTTCTGTAAGTCAAGTTTTTCGTTACTCGAGGCATTTGTAACCCAGAGTTTTACTATATAGGGAATTTACAAAACAATGGCAGTGAGTATATTCTGTTGGATGACCCTAATAGTAGTTGTCTGTAGGTATGCTTTCTTTAAAAACAAATGAGCTAATTTGATTATCATACCTAATAGCGGATGATTTAGTCTCCAAACTGATCTATTTCTTTTCTTTTCTTAACAGCTTTGGCATTTGCCATATCTTCTGTTAGTAGTGCAGGAATCTGAGCCATGTAATTGCCTGAAATATAAGCTCTTTTAGTAAAATTATAGTAACTGTACCATGCTCAGCTTTGTGATTATCATAACTCGAGGATGAGGCGACTAAAGAACACATGAAACCTATAGCTTCAGAGAAGGTTATTCTTGGGGGAAGGGAATATACAAACTCCTTGCTTCCTGCCTTTTAGATTGTAAAAGGATGTAGCTGTTGTCTCTCCCCCCCCAATTCAACATCTAAGACTAAAGACTGACTGGAACTACATAGCCCATGCCATGATATAGGCTGAAGAAGTAACTATGAGATACGAAAGCTTGCAAAGTTTGGGATTTTTAAAGTGACCTACAAGAGGTATCTCACTCCTGCATTTGTTTGAATTTATGGATGGGTCACATGGCTGGATTTTGTTTAATAAGAACAGTGTTAAGGTTTACTTTTCAGGAGGAAGAGGTCATGCAAAAATTGTGAACTTCTGTCTGTTTGAGTATCACTTAAGGCAAAATTAAAAGAATGCTGCAAAGATGCTGTCAAGGCATCTGTTAGAAATAAGTATGTGTACCATATTTGCTGGCATGTAAGACACACTTTCCTCCCCTTAAAATTCACTTGAAAAACGGGGTTCATCTTATATGCCAGTAATCAAAATTCATGACTGCAAATCGCCATTGCCTGCTATCAGCTGGGGTGGAGGGAATGGGGTTGAACGAGGGCTCCTTTAAAGCCTGTTTCCTCCCAGCTGCTAGCAGCCAACAGCTGTGGGGTGGGGGTGGGGGTGGGGAATTGACTTCAAAGGAGAGCCCTCTTTCCACCCCATTCCATCCTCCAAAAAACAGGCTTCTCCCCCATCCCACAGCAACTGGATGCCAGCAGCCAGGGTGGGGGGAATGGGATGGAAAGAGGTCTCCTTTAAAGCCCATTTTCCCCCGGCTGCCGGCAGCCAACGGCTGTGGGATCGGGGGGAAATGGATTTCAAAGGAGCCCTCTTTCCACCCCATTCCACTCCCCCCACAATGGGCTACCCCCATCCCACTGCCACTGGCTGCCAGCAGCTGGGGCAGGGCTGGATGGGGTGGAAAGAGGGCTCCTTTAAAGCACATTTCCCCCAGCCGCTGGCTGCCCTCTCTGGCTCCTGAAGTTAATTTTGAAAATTCATGAAAAAATGTAGAAAATTATTTTTTTCCTTTAAAATGTCTATTAAAAAGGGGTGTGTCTTATACACTGACAAATATGGTATATGTTATAGTGCAATATATAATGCAATTGTAATATTGTTCATATTCTTGTGCACAGGTTTTTGTTTGGGCTGGAGAGCTACCCACTTAAAGGCTCTGCTTCAGGTCTTGCTATTTTGTATAGTGATAATGCATACCAGCTAGCTGCACAGTAGTTGCTGGGCTTAACAGATTTCTACAAGCATAATGTCCAAAGCAACTGGGAAATGCATACTCATCACAATCAGTTTTAAACAAAACATCTGGCCAGCTTTGTCTCTGTGTATATTAATGTTTCTCAGTTGTAGCTGTGATTGTGAGAATTTCTAATCTGTAAAGTTAGATAGAGGGTGTCATTTGTTTAATTGATCATCAGAAGTTTGGCTGTGAATGAGAAAGAACAGTTACAACAGGTTAATGATTGGCTGAATAGAGAAAAAGAATAACTGAAATAAAAACAAGCATCCATTCTGCTTTTCTAGGAATTAGTTAAAGTAGGAAGGCGTTATTGGATCATCCAACTGAACTTTGCATATAACATGCCATTGTTTTCAGCCATTACTTTCCCATTTCTCATTAACAAATTACTGTAAACCTAGAACAGAGGTCGGCAACCTACGGCCCGTGGCGCCAAAATATCTGGGCCCCACCCTCGCTCCAGCTGCCACAACAAGTGGCCGCAGATGCATTTACGAGAGCTTATGTTTATGGTGGGGGGAACACCAGTCCGCCCCCTCAACTGTCTGAGGGAGCGTGACCAAAAGGGTTGCCAATTCCTGGCCTAGAAGATGAATAAAGAAATACAGTAGTCCCAAAAAGACTGTCAGTAAATTAGGTAGATGTGGAATAGTTGCCTTTGTTTTACAAACCTGACTTCATCATTCTTGACAGGGCAGTGAATAGCTAAAAAATACAACTTTCTCTGCATCAACAAGACAGTAACTTTGTACAGGTATATAGTTTTCCCCTGATTGACCAGGTTATCCTGCTTATGGTGGTAGAATAGACCATACTGCCAGCAATTCAAAGCTGACCATCAGGCGGCGGTTAACTAACCTGACAACCCTGAGGACTAAAGGCCTTGGGTGGAAAGGTCCACAGGGAAGGGTGATGCTCCCCAAGTGGATTAAATCCCACTTGAATCCATCTTGATGGAGGGCAGCAGCTTAATCAATACTGGCTCAGGACCAGAAAGTGGCTCATGGAAATGGCTCAGTGGTACGGGTATCATGCTGCAATGCGGAAGGCAAATGGAAGATCATTGCATTATATTGCTCCTAGGACAGTCTTCATGGCTGATCGCCGTGAGGATAGTCAATATTTGGAATCTGATATGGCACTTAAATAAGAAGAATATATGTAGTTTTCAGAGGCTTCGCCTTGCAGGAGTTGCAATGGTCATATGGACATGTTTCCTGTATGTTTTTCCTGGCCCATCTTTATATACATTATGTAATTTAAAATTGTAGCGGTATTGTCTCTGGAAACTTGGTTTTAAAGTCAGGCTGTGTTGTGTAGTTTGGCTTGAAAAAGGAGTCAGCGCCATATATGCTACTATTCAAAGTACTTCTGCCCAATGTTTCTTCTCTTTTATAAATGGAAAGTTCTGGTGCTTTTAAATCCGGATTAGCATATAATATATTCTTTGCCTCTGGCTTTTCTTCTCAACTGATTTAAACAAACTAATGCAGAAATTAGTACTGCTTGTTTTTTTATATCCAGTGAGGTGCAGTGGTGGGCTCCAAAAATGTTTACTAACCACACTGTGGGTGTGGTATGGAGGGCGTGACCAGAGGTAAAGACCTGTGTTGCACCCGAATAGGGACTACTTTACAGTGATACCTCATACAACGTCCAAACTTGGTTCCACAAGTTTGGACTTTATATGGATTTGGACTTTGTATGAAGCATGCAAAATCCTAGCCGCGATGCCGCATACAATGTCCAAATCCTTGCCGCGATGCCTCGTACAATGTCGTTTCCATAGAGATATATTGTACTGTAACAGCACAGACTTCAGGGCAAAGTCAAGGAAACAGACAGGAAACTGACAGAACTTTAAGAAATCATTGTCTAAAGGCCAAATACATTACAAAAATATGTCAAACAACCCTGATTGTCCAAGAACCTGAAGAATGCTGCAAAAATCCCAGGAATGCTTCTAAAAATTCTGATGAAAAAATTCAAAAGAATCCAAAATCATGCTCAAAACCACTCCTAAACACTCTTTGCCTCATGCAAAACCCACAAGAGCAATGCACACGCATGTGTCCTGCCTTTTATACTGCCCAGGCACAATGCAACCTGGGAAAAACCCCAATGCCTCATACAAAGTCGCACAACTTTGTATGAGGCAACTTTTTTCAAGGAATTAGGCGGTGTTTTATGAATCCGATGTTGTATGAATCGGACTTTGTATGAGGTATTACTGTATTTCAAAACTTGAATGGGCGTGCCAGCTAGAATTTCTGCTACCGGTTTTGGTGAACTGGTGCGAACCCGCTGATGCCCACCACTGGTGAGGTGTAATGGTTAGAGTGACCAACAAAGATTCAAGAGGCCTGGGTTTGAATCCTAATTCAGCCACAAAAACTAACTGGGAATGTGGAACTGGTAAAACTACTCCTTAAATATCTAACATATATAGAACACACTATTAGGATCACTATAAGTCAGTTCTGATTTGAGGGCACGTAACTATGCCAGGAAAAGTAGTCCTGTAAACTGAGGATCAAGCTAAGAAAATGCGCTTCTAATGAGATTAGCCTATTTTTTCCTCCCACAATGTCATTTCCTCAGAGATACAAGCCTGGGCAGTCAAACTTGCAAATTAATCTTTGTTTCCTGTCATTGAGCGGTCATAGAATTAAGCAAGCTGGAATACAAATGTATGTATGGGAAATCATATACTGTGACAGATTCTTGAGGAAAGACCTATTAACGCCATGGGGGAGCTCTGATCTAGTTTGACTCCTAAGTTATGGTGAAATATAGTGCCACCTTTTACTTTTACAGTGGAATGCCATTCTTCTTTGGATGTTGAAGCCTATGAACTTTGAAATGATGTCAGATAATACATATTCCTGTGTTTCATACAAATGGGTTTTCCACCTGTGCTAAACAATCCACTAGAGCCATGGTTCCCAACAATGGGGCACATGCCCCACAGAGGGGCAATTAGATTTTTAGGGGGGGGAAAGAGAAATTCGAGAATGAGTTATTAACAGGGGGCATCAGGATTTTAGAGATATGCTTTGGTGGGGCATGGTTAAAAAAAAAGTTTGGGAACCACTGCATTAGGGTTTCCAGAGATAATAGCCTCCAAGCTTTCTTCCTCTGCATGCTTAGCCCTCTCTCCTCAGTCCTTTTCTGTTTGCCACACCAGCAGTACAGTATTTATGGTGTGCTCTGGAGTTCAAAAGGATGAATAGTAAATAACCTCCTTAATATTTTAATTAATCTTTTCTTTGTTTTTCTTCTTCATTGTTCTAAAGGGGGGAGTAGATAGTAGATCTTTGCTATCTTCTATCTGGCCCTTCCCTTTTCAATAGACTTCTCGATAGTTGTTCCCAGCTTGTGTATGTTCTCAGCAATTTTAATGAAAAATTGCTCTAGCTGTGGAGCAAAAATACCTTAGGCCCGTGATAGTGAACTTTGGCACTCAAGCTGTTTTTGAACTTCAATTCCCAGAAGCCTAATGGGTTTACTGTGTACACACAGTAAACCCATTCATGTGGATTCACAGGGACTTGGGCTTCAGGGAATCAAAGTTTGCGAACAGCTGGAGTGCCAAGGTTCACCATCAGTGCTTTAGGCTGATGGCCATGATCAGTGTATTTCCTACTTAGGAGGAGGACATTTGATTTAAAATTGTCAAATGCGTAGACGTTTTACCAAAGTGATACTGAAGACTCAACAGTAGTTTGAAGCATTACTTTTGGGGAAATCCCTTAAAGTTTCAAACTTGCTCTCACAGAAACCCATTGTCAGACTAGTTCAGAGATAATTACAGAAAAAAGAAATACAGTTGGAAAAACTGCTCCTATTAATGTCAGTATCTGTGTCAACTAAGACTTATTGCAGGCAAAGAAAATAAAGTACCACCCATGTGAGTGCTGATGAGCTGAAAAAAATTAAAAGGGTAAGCTTCAGAAAATAACACTAGTGCAATTAGTTGTGGATTATGTTACACAAACTATTTAGGATCTGAACCACATGAAGAACCTTGGGATATAGGTTCAGTCACAGATTGTTAAGTCAGATGTCCTACTCAGAGTCTTCTGATATCATTACTTAAACCACCATCACCAAGATCTCGTCTAGTTGAAATAAGAACTGCTTTTTCCTAAGCAACCTACTCAAAGGAGGCATTCAAGGTCAATCGACATTACTGTCATTGCACAGAAATTCTCAAAGTTGAGTGGAGATTTAGTTTCCACTTTATTGTTTTCCAGTTCCTTATTACTGAAGAAGTATGGATTGACCTTCAGTGTCCTACAAAGAACAACAGCATGCCTATAAAGAAAGATTTCCAGAACAATGAAGTAGATGAAGTTTCCCCCACAAAGATAATTATTTTTCTTGAGAGGAGGCAGTTGGCCAAAATAAAATAAAAACCCAGCCACAATACCATCTACACTGATATGGACTAAGCCCTAAAAGATGATGGAGTCAAACTATTGCATGCTGTATGCCAGCAGATCTGGAAAACGAAACAATGGCCACAGGATTGGAAAAGATCGGTATACGTTCCAATCCCAAAAAAGGGTAATGTCAAAGAATGTTCAAATTATCGAACAATTGTGCTCATCCCACAAGCTAGCAAGGTGATGCTCAAGATAATACAGGATAGACTTCAACAACATGTGGAGAGAGAACTACCAGAGGTGCAGGCTGGTTTCAGAAGAGGCAGGGGGACTAGAGACCACATTGCCAACATACGTTGGATCATGGAGAAAATAAAAGAATACCAGAAACAAATCTACTTTTGTTTTATTGACTACACCAAGGCTTTTGACTGTGTGGACCACAACAAAATGTGGCAAGTAATTAAAGAGATGGGAATAGCAGATCCCCTCTCCCTGGTCCCCTGGGTTTGGTAGGGTTGGGGGGAACAAAAGGGGTCTGATTCCACCCCCACCCCCAAACATTCCGTTTTTAAAGAGAAGAAACTAAATTCCCCATAGGAATATATTGAATGCAATTTCCCATAGGAATGCAATGAAAACCAAAATACTTTAACCAAAAGTTTTCCATAGAAATGCATTGAAAACCAATTAATCAGTTATGAAAAAAATGCCGTAAACCTTGTGGAACAGGCAAAATTCGTATGTAGAGGTTTTACTCTATATCCATACAAGGACAAACATAGTCCTTGTATAACATAGGACAAAATTTGTCCTTGTAAGTAGAATTCTGGGGTTCTGAAGTAAACTTTGTGGAGTTCTAAAATAAGTGTCTTTTGAGACTTCAGCATTGTCACCTCTGTCTTTCTACACAGCTTTCTTGACAGCCACAAGATGATAGAAACACTTGCAAATTCTGAGGATGATGCCTGTTAGGTTTTTTTAATGTGATTACGAAAGCTATGAGGGTCAGAAGAACATTTAAGAAAAGTGCTATATACCGTGTTTCCCCGAATATAAGTCACTGTCTTATATTTTTAAAAACTCCAAAATTAGCTCAAGGTCTTATTTTCAGGGGATGTCTTATTTTTCCATGAAGAAGAATACCAGTCTCGATCGCGCTTCCCCACTCACAACCAAGGGACGCTTCCCTTGGTTGCGAGTGGGGAAGTGTGATCGAGACTGGCCTCAGCTGTGAGGCGGCCGGCGTGGCCCATAAGGCCTGCCGCGTTGGAGTCTCGATCCCGCTCTCACCAGGGGAAACTTCCCTTGGTTGTGAGCGGGGAGGCAATCGAGACTCCGATGCGGCAGGCTTTCTTATGGGCCATGCGGGCCCCCTTACAGCCAGGAGGTAAGGAGGTCTTATTTTTGGATGGGGCCTTATATTTCAAAGGCAGGGAAAAAAGGGGGGTGTCCTATTATGGGAGGAGGTCCTATATTCGGGAAAACAGGGTAATATGTGGCACTGGTACCAAAGATTTAGGGATACTTGCATGAGAAAAACAGTGTTTAAATCTGATAAATACGAGAACTTAGATTCATAATGTCATTGTTTCTGAAGTTATTGCCTACTGTTCTTCCATTTAATGTAAAGGTAAAGGTCACCTTCACTCGAAAGCCAGTAGTATCCTACTCTAGGGTTCAGTACTCATCTATGTTTCAAAGCCGAAGAGCCAGCGCTGTCTGCTTCTGCAGACATTTCTGTGGTCATGTGGCAGGCATGACTGGACACCGGAGCGCACGGAACGCTGTTTACCTTCCCACCAAAGTGGTCCCTATTTATCTACTTGCAATTTCTTGCTTTCAAACTGCTAGGTTGGCAAGAGCTGGGACAAAGATGGGAGCTCATTCCGTCCTGCAGTATTTGAGTATCGAACTGCTGACCTGCCGCCTTCCAGTCAGCGTCTTAGCCACTTGAGCCACTGTTTTCTTCTAAAATCATTTGTACCACACAGGAAACATGTTAGAAGTCCATTGTTGCATAACGAGGTGGAATTTCTTTCACATTTCCTACTATGTTTAGGAAGAGGTAATTCCTGGCATTCTGTGCTCTCCCCCCCCCCCCCCCATATATGTTTCTGTAGTTTTTTGAAAACTTGGTCCAACTTTTTCTTCACCCCTTGTATTATCTGGGCTCCCTTTTGGTTTAGCTTCTGCAAAAGCTAAAGCCAAGAGCCTGCCTCAGAAAGGGCTTTGCCTTACCCTTCGGCAAACGAGAGAGTTCAGCTTTTCCACTGCTACCCTCTAGTGGCTGCCCTGCCTTCATGCAGTAACAGCAGTCCTAAGTGGGTGAGGCAAACCCAGCCAGTAGAGAGAAATCAATTGCACAGAACAGGCTGGGAAGAAGGAGGAGTCGCCTCATCAGCCATTCTTGTCTTACAAAGTCCCAGCTGTCATTGGTAAAAAAAAAAGGGGGGGAGGGGGGAGTGAGGGAGAGAGAGGAGGATTTACTATTGTGTGAAGCAAGAGGGAGGGAGCAAGACAGAAGGGAAGAAGAGGAAAGGAAACACCATTTGTTCCACCTGAGTGTGAGCTTCTTTAAGCTGGTGCTGCTTTGAGGCAGCAGAATAGGAGCCGGTCACCCCTTGTGCAAGGACCATCACACATGATGTCTGGTTACCAGGGCAAGAAAAACATCCCCAGGATAACGGTGAGTGGTTCATCATCGTTTCCTCTTGTTCTTATTCCATGCCTTTAAGTGTCTTTGTTGTTGGTGGTTGGCAACTTAGTCCACTATACCAGTTGTCTGCCTTGTTGCTCTCATTCTGATGGAGTTAGCATTGGGTTGGTTCAGAAGTGTGTGTGTGTGTTTTCAGTATTATATAGCCAGCTTTCCCACAGAAGGAAACGGAGTACAAATAGGGATGCAAATCTTGGACTTTTGTAGTCTGTGAAATCAGAGGGTGTGATTATCTTCATTGTCTCCTGCTGCTAAGGTTAATTTGTTTTTGAAAACCTTTGTACTCGTGCAAAACGCTGAAACCAGTCTGCAGTATCTTCATGCCTTATATTATACCATAGGATTTGACCCTTCTCTCCAAGCTGTTGTCTGTGTTCATGGGGCGTAATCAGGACTGAGTGGCATTCTATTTTTAGACATATAGCGGTAGTGATGTCCCCTTCTGTTGTCCAGTTCAGGATGTCTGATTGTGGTTTTTTTTAATGCTTTGGTCAGACTTCATCCTTTTGGAAGGAGCTGACTGACGGACTCAGTTTGACTTTTAAACAGAACAATTCTTTATCCATATTTTTGTGTTGTTTTTTCCCTGTCACCACTCTTTAAAGCAGGAAACACTGACAGATCCAAGTTGGCTGCGGCATAGTTTTGTTTGCTGCATATTTGGGTGCGTCATATGCTTGACCAGTGCAGGAAAAATGGAAGAATTTATTCTTCTATAGAAATGAAATTGCTGATTTACAAATCAGCATAAATGGTGTCTTCTTTCTCCACTTCTAAATAGTGCGGTTTTTTTTTTGCTAACGTTAAAAAAAAGGTGTGAGGTGGAGAGCATGGAAGTGAAATGCTCTGAAAAATCAACGTTTTGTATCTTGCATACAGCTGCATTTCCAGTGGCTTCATACTCCACCCTGATTTATTGTTGATGCAGTGAAATGCTTTGCAGTGGAGGTACCCCCTACTTTTTAATAGCCTGGGGTTTATTGTTGCTGGCTTCAGATGCAAGGAGTGCAGCTGTGCTTTGTCTCCAGTGCATTTTAATGACATCTTTTGTGGGGTAGGGTGTACATGGGAGGAATGGGTGGTTACTCCATCTTTAAGGCAAACAAAGGAAGAACAACCAAGCGCGTACAAGTGCAAAGCGAGTGCGCGCACACATGCACAGGGTGGGATAAAAGAGGCTTGGCATATATTTTGTCTTCTCACTGTACCTGTTTAGAGGACATGTAATTTACCTAAAGAATTCTTTTTGTTGAGAGCTATAAAAATCTTTTTGATGGAGTGACTTCTTGGTGTATTTATTAGGTTTAAAATATGCATTTCAAATAGTTACCAATGGATTTATTTGTAGCATTTAAGCATATTTTCCTACTTCTAACCTTTAATTAGGAAATTAATTTTAAGCAGAAATGCTATTTAGTGTCGTCGTCGCCCCCCCCCCCCCCCAAAAAAAAACAGCATTTCTCTATCATCCTCTATTGTGAAACCTGTTCCTTTAAGGTGCACTATTCTGAGGATCACAGTCTGGACACTAGAGTGCTTATAAAAAAGGAACATCTATAGGTAACATCTTATTTCACGCGGGCTTATCAAAAACCATTCTCAACACAAGGTTAATGGAATGCTACAAGATTAAACTCATTGGAAATAATTCATTTTTTTTATTTGTTCATTACCTGCTTTCAGTCTACAACTGTATTCATTAGATATATAGCAGCAACATGCAGTCATCTTTATCTCTATTAAATCTACAAGATGTGACCTACATTACTAAAATTCCATAATACCGTTTTCTTTTGTGCTGCTGCACCTGACTGCAGCACTTTTAATTCTCTGATGCTCTGTGCAGAATAGCCACACCTACCTTGATATTCAGCATAGTCAGTGCTTTCTTTAGAACAGTGATAAGCTCACCCCACCCACCCCAATGGCTTTGTTTTTTATTCTGCTACCTTCTATTACTGTACCCTCAGTGCTTTATGGTATTTTGGGCTTTGGGACAAAAATATAACTATGAATTTTGCTATTTGGAGTTCTGCTGTGGGTTTTTAAATAAGATGCTATTAGTTTTATGTTACATTATACCGTATGACTGTTAGCAGTATGAACCATATGTTTTGCAATAAAAGTACTAAAGGCAAAAACATTCTTTCTGAGAAGGTCTTGTTATGTGTCTCAGTTTTGTTTTCTTTTGTCTTCTCATCAACACTCCTTGAATCAAAAAGTAGATTGTGGTGTGGTGCAAGTGAGAAATTATCCCCCCCCCCAGTCATATACTCTAATATTGATGTATATAACAACTGGAAATTGGAAGTTATGTACACCATGGTGACTACATATTATGCTAGTAGAAGGGTTGGAGTATTGTGGAAGATTCCTTTTATTATTCATGAAAAAGTGCAGTTTTCCTGAAGGCTTGACTAACACACGTAAGGAATTAGTTTTCTAAGAGTACTGGGGATCCACACACTTCATAAAGCAAGACATGCCACCTATAGTTTGAAGTGTTTATGCACATTTAAGCCTCATCTATTCCCATTGCAAGATTCAATATGCCACTAAAAGTACATTGCAAGAGTTGTAATGCGGCTCATGATTTTATGTGTCTGCAATATATGTAGACAATACAGGCTTGGCAGAGCCCAACCACCCTTTTTAGAGGCCGCTTGTTAGCTAAGGGAAAACAGGAAGCTACCTTATACTGAGTTGGACTGCTTGTCCATCCTGCTACACTATTGTCAGTTCTGATTGGCAGTGGTTGTCTAGGCCCGGTTTCAGACAGATCTTAACCTAGTCCTACATGAAGATTCTGGTGTTCCCTTCTGGTTTTTGTTTTCTAAATCAAATAACACCAGTGTGTTTAGGTTGCTATAGTATTTTTATGGAGTTTGCTGTGGAAGAGCTCCTGAAACCCACAAATCAGAACTAAAATGCCAGAGAAGTAACCAGCTATGTCAGTAATCAGAAGCCCACTTGTTGCAGAAAGATAGAATTACTTACTTTTATCCCATTCACACGGACATGAAATTTTCCACTCCTTCAAGTTTCTTCAGTTAGTCCTGTTGAAAAGCAATCTCATATTAATACACATGAGCAGCACCTGTTTTGTGTATGTGTGACTAATTTCAGTATGTTTTATGGTCATTACCATCATATATATGTTGAGCTGCCCAGTGCATTGCAGCTGGTCCTGTGATTGTTATCCTGGCAAGAATAGTTGCAGATTTTGATTTGAAAAGCCAGATGGACAGTGGATGTGTGGGTGAAAGTACAGTAATACCTCATAAAAAGTCTGCTTCATACAACATCGAATTCATACAACATCGCCTAATTCCTTGAAAAATGTTGCCTCATACAAAGTCGCTGCGACTTTGTATGAGGCATTGGGGTTTTCCCCAGGTTGCATTGTGCAAAGTTTGTCAAGGTCGTTCAAAAATAGGGGCATCCTAGACAAAAATATTGCAGAACTGGACTTTATATTAGCAACAAACTTGGCACAAATGTAGCAGACAGTCTGCTCTTCCGCTATCAGATTTGAGAAAGTTGGGACAAAGGGGTTTCAGATTATGATTTTAAAAAGATAAAATCATTTCCCCCGATTCTTATTGCATAACTTGAAAGAGAATGGTTGGTCCCACCTGCTTTTTTTTTAATTTAGAAGGAATCCTGGCTGTAGGGGCTGAAATATCGATCCTTTACAAAAAGGCTTCTCAAAAAGGATTTAACAGTGGCTGTGTGGAATAGGTTTGCCAGGACCAATATTCCAAAGTATAGATACATTGTTGCAGGTTCAGAGAGCTCTGGGGCAATTTGAACTTTTGTCCCTGTGAGTTAAGAGCTAATTAGGTGACATTTAGAAGGAGAACTTAAACTTTCCTAGCTAAACAGGTATTACAATGGAATTCTGTTTTAGGTTGGAAATATATTTTTTAAAAATACATAGAACAAATATTCAGAGCTTCATTTGTTTAAATAATCTTTGACAGTATTAAAAATAGATTTACCTTTCGTATAAGCAATCAAGCTTCTTGTAAAAAGCATCTCTTGAATAATTTTCCTTCCTTCACAAACCAGACGTATGCTAACAGTAAAGCCTCATTAGTACTTGGCGAGGTTGATTCATCAACCTGAAGAGAAAATTCGGTGGCTATCAAAAGTTTGCATAAGGAAGCTTCAACATCTTCAGCCATCTCATCCTGAGACAGACGGTGACTTCAGAAACTTGTCCCTGATGTTAATGAAAAACGACAAATCTTTATTTTGTCAGGATGAATTTTTGGCAGCTGCTCTTGCAAACGAGACGGTTTCATTGCCTCATTCGATAACACTTTATTACAAAGTAAACACATGGGTAGTTGCGAGTTCGATGGCAAAGGAACAAATCCGAACTTCAAGTACGTGGAACTGTATTGACGACACTTCTTTTTATTAACCGACATCGTTGGCAGATGCAAAATATGATGAGGGAAAGGTAACTATTTCTCAAAATTAATAATTCACAACCATGATAAAGAACTAATGCACACTTACCTAGTCGACTGGCCAAATAAACAATGAAAGTAAATCGAAACTGAAATGAAGCGAATGAAAAGCAACGCAAGAAACACTGATCAAATCAAACTTTCATATTGAAAGGACACTCAACGCACGCGCAGCGATTAATCGCGCAGGGAAACAGCTGATGCATGTGCTGTGCTGGTTGGGATTAGAGAAGAATCATAGTGTCGAGTTCCTCAAGGTCATCCTACCTAGAATACAAATTTGTTTCGCCATTCTTGGAAGTGCGTGTGGGGAGCTATCGCGTAAGTTCATTTAAAAATTAAGTTCGAATGCCAAAACATGCCCACCACCCCCTACCGCCCAAAACAAGTTCACCGCCCCTCAGCATCCTCTCACCACCCCGTTGAGAACCATTGGTTTAAACTGTAAAATTACTGTTGTTTTTTGTGGCTAGAGATGGTTTTACTTGATGTTAGCAGATCTTTGCTGCCTATTCTTCCCCTATTGTCACTATACATTTGTTTAATAAATAAGAAAAAAACCTCCAAAGATGCCACTTCTGATGTGTGGTAATTATATGAGTTAATACTGCCAAAATGCCCTGACAGACCTGTTCAGACCTTGCAAACCAATAATATCTCTTG
This sequence comes from Bradypodion pumilum, assembly GCA_035047305.1. Classification (NCBI taxonomy): domain Eukaryota; kingdom Metazoa; phylum Chordata; class Lepidosauria; order Squamata; family Chamaeleonidae; genus Bradypodion; species Bradypodion pumilum. Next base: position 329,276,666 of record JAWDJD010000002.1, read on the forward strand.
TTAGGTTGTTCTTTCTTCCCGTGCTGTCCTTTCTTAGCAGTACGGTCTTTTCCAATAAGTTCTGCTCATCAAATTAAAGCTATTGCTATCTTTATTGAGTTATCCCATCTCATTCAGGTGTTTCTATTTTCTTTCTGCCCCCTCTTTTCCAAGTATTATTGTCTTTACTGTTCAAACTTAACAAAGGGCAGCCTGAATGTTGACAACATCAGTGGCAGCAGTCCAGATGGTCTACACATAGAAAAGAGACATTAAGCAGAGGAAAATACCAGAGACGGCTCCTTTTTAAATCAGTTAACACTCCTCATTCAAACACAAAATACTTGTCATTGCTATTTTTCAATAAGTGTGAATGGTAATGATTACAAGAGGGTACCTTGTAGACCTGTGGATCCCAATGTGGGGCACACGCCCCACAGGGGGAATTGAAGTCCAGAAACCAAAGGCTGGGAAACACTGTTGTAGACTATTTTGTCTGCTTGCCCCTCCCCCAATTTCCCTGGAACATATTGGAGTGGTAGGTCACATAGGCTGCATTTTGGCTCCTCCTATTGATGAAACTGAGGCTTTTGTATTGTGTGCACATCAGGAGAAGCAGTAATGCATGAGGAGCTGGAGATTGACCAACAGAAACATGCCCATAAAGAAACATCATCAGATTACATTATCTACAAGATATGTTTCTTCAACCTTCCTCTGATGCAGCCAGAAGGAAGGAAATGCTGTTCCTGCCAGGTGCCAGGAAACTATTCTTGTTATGGGCTGTCAGGTCACCAGGAACCCTATGACCTCCATAATGTCCTGTCATTAACAACTTTGAACAACTCTTGCAAACTCCATGCCGTGGATTATAGAAGAACTACATAAATTTATCTTCATGTTCACTTGCAGTCCTACTTTTGCCCTTTTCTTGTTTCATCTTTATCGGGAGTCATTTCTGCCAATAATATGATGTCATATTAAATCCTACTGTTGGGAGGAAGGCAGCATTTATAAATGCAATAAATAAACCTGTGTATCTTAAATTATATCTTTCCCAACATTTCTCACATTTCTTTCATTTGAAACTAGTACAGATTTCCATATGATAGGTTCTGTACACAGATTGAAGAGATATGGAGATATGGAGATAAAATCCATCTTTGACCCCTTTGGCCAAGGAAAACTATTCTCTTTTCAAGGTAAGAAGTATTTAGAAATGTTTTACCATTTATTTCTTCTGTGCAGCGCTAACAAATCTGCATTGCTGTTGTATGAAAAAGATCCTCTGCTGGTATCAATTTCCATTCACTACCCTTGAGAAGCTTCTTTGCCTCCATCATGATTGGGACTATCCATTCTTTTCTTCTGATGTGACCTATAATCCTGAAGATGGTGGATGCATCTTAGTCTGGTTTCTCAGATTTCATCATTCTATATTGTGTGACACTATCAGGAGTCCAGATTACTAATGGAGTCTAGCCCCTTGATAGCATTGCTTTCAATTTCCCAGAAACATTCAAACCGCATCAGCACATTAAAGATGTTTGACCATGAGAGGAAACCAATTTTTAGCTGTTGGTGATAGCTTTTCTGAGGAACCTTTGCAGGTTTTTCTACATTTTTGAATTCTGTTAATACAATGGTTTTATTTCAGGAAATAAGTTAAATTCATCAGCAAATATATTTAATACTCAACAGCTTGTTCTGATGACAGAATATTTGAAATTATACAGATGGCATGTGGTTGACCATAGAACTAACTGAACAAGGAGGCACAATGAATGGGAAACATGCTTTAAGCCACTGGTTCAAAGATGACCCCTTTATTCTAGTCATTTTAAATCAATGATCAATCCATACTCCAAATTACTGCTCTTAATATAGAAGGGAGAGCAAGATTCCAGAATCTTATCATTATCATTAGGTCCTGTGCAAAGCATATTGGGCAGCAAGTGTTCTCCAGCAATTTCAATTGTTTGCAATAGTTTTGGAATTATCCTAAGAGACATTAATGATTTTAAGATCTTTCTTAAGCTTTTTGTGTGAAATTTTCTGAGACCAACTTTGTTTCCTCTTTCCGTCAGGAGAAATCCATCATAATGCAAATTTCAGATGTTGATCTTTAGGCATACATAGGATGTGGCCAATAAATTGCATCTGACATTCATTCATAGTTCTCAGCAAGTTTTCTGAAGACTAGTACCTCTTCATTAGTGATATGATCACAATATGAAATCTGGAGGATTCTTCTCAGGCAATGTTGTTGGGAAACATTTAATCATTTCGGTTATGTATTTTCACGTTTCACAAGTGTTTATTGCCGTTGGTATGACAAAACTCTTGAAGAGTTTTATCTTTGTGGCATACTTCTGGCTATTGTAGATCAAATTGGGTGCATTGAAACACAGTGGACACAATTCAAATTCAGCAACTGATGTCTTTGTCTGTGCATCCTAATACCGCAAATATAGGTACATTCTTGGACTTGCTCTGTAACCTGGCCACAAACTACTGTAGATGTACTATCTTGGACACTTCTGACCTTCATGAACTTGGTCTTCTCCATATTTATACATAAGCTGATCTTGATGACTTCATTATCTAAACTGACAGTCATTTCAAGCACTCCTTTGTTTCACCAAGCAGTGCAATGTCATCTGCATAGTCTAAACCTGTTAGATAAGCTGTTGCCCATGGAATGCCAAAGATCGGGTTATCCATTATTTCACGCATCACAAACTCCATTGTAAGTAAAAACAAGAATGGTGACAAAATACATCCCTGTCTTACTCCTGTGTTGAGGTTGAAGAAGTCTATGTTGCCAGATTCTGTTCATATGCAGCAACTAGAGTTAACATTCAGGCTCTTGAAGATGTTGATAAAGCATTGAGAAATACCATAGGTCTTTATACTATTTCATAGTGATTCTCAATTAATTGAGTCAAACACCTTTTTGAAATCAATAAAATTGATTACCATTAGCTTCTGGAATTCTATGTTCTGTTCAATGATGTTTCCTAAGGTCAGGATCTGCTTGTTACAGAAGCTTCCTTTTGTTTTTCACACAGGCATGCAATCACTTGATGCTGCAATCTTCTGAGTAACACAAGACAAACACTTTTCCAGGGACTGATAGTAGTGTTATGCCTCTCCAGTTGTTAAAATCATTAAGGTTCCCTTTCTTCAATACAGTACTTTAATAATTACTCCTCACATTCAGTCTTCCAGTACACATTCCTGTTGCCAACATTTGTTTAATAAGATACAGTAGTAAACTCTTGTAGCAATCTATCTCAGGAGCATCTCAGATATCTGATCTAACCAGCTGCTTTGCTGGTTTTTAACAGCCATATTGTGTCCTGAACTACAGTATTTGTAACAGGCTCCATAATAACATCATGTTCCTCTGGTTGTGCAGTGTTGGCAAAATCATACTTTGTAGTTGGACTAAGTTGGTTCGGTATATCACAAAAATAATTGTGTCCTTTAGAATTCTGTGAAGTTATGTTAATCTATTTCACTTTGGAGCAAAGTGGCAGTGCATAGCTCATAGCATTTCGGTGTGGATATTTTGTTTGTCTTGATGCAGCTTAGGTATACAGCTATTTTCTCAGTAATTATCAATATCTGAATACCTTATTTGGATTCATGTATATTAATTTGCCTGTGTGGATTAAATGCTTGTTTTCTTGGTGATTCACAACGAAGACAAAAAGCCATAGAGTTCATAACACAAATATAATTTGTCTATGAAGAATCATAGAGTTTTTATTGGTGTCACATTTTACCTATGCATATTCAGTTCTGCATTGAAAGAAATGTACATGTGAACATTCCTTATATATTCTCTTGGTAATGCCAGTGTTGTACGCAAGATTTGTTGTGATTGAGGAAGCTGTTGTTGCCTTGCCTCTGCCTAAAATCAAGCCATCTATCACCTTGGTCTTGCTCATTTTGAGGTCAGGCAGTACTGTACTGATACATCTGTGAAGAGAAATAGACATATACAGAGATAACCAAAGGAGATTGTTGCTAATTTGTGAAGACTGTACTGTACTGTGCAAAAGTCTTAGGCCACAAATTTCAATGAGTGGTTTGGGTGAGGTAAAACTCAGCCTCCGAGCCACCTAGACACACCAAAATTGGAGAGAGTCTTCTGCTAACTGTCCCATCAACTCTTTCCAGCCTTGGTCTAGTTTGGAGTTAGGGTGTTTGAACTTTCCCCAAACCAGCTGATGGTGGCCTAAGACTTTTGCAAAGTACTGTATATTCCACTTTTCTAGTCCTTTGAAGCTTTTACATTCATGGATATCACCAAACTTAATTCCAATAATTCATTATCGTTAGTAAGAGTTGCCTCTCTAGAGTAAAAAATGAATAAATAGAGGCTATCATACTTTGACCCTATCATGAGAAGACTCATTTCTTCTTTTTCCATGTCTAGGCCAGAGGTGAAACTGTCAAAATGAAGGCACCTTTGGGTAAGTTTATTCTTCAGAACGTTTCACCTGACCTAGTGTAAGAAAGATTAGCCAGCAACACAAGGTTGCCATTACCAGGGTATGTCTAATTGTGGTTCAAAAATACCACAATCTTCAAGGAGGTTCTTTCTGTGTACCCCAGAAGACTCACTATAAAAAAAAAGCTCAGCAAAATTGAAAGTAATAGGAAAAGAGAAAGGCTGAATATAAGATGGATTAACTCAGAAAAAGAAGTCGTAGTCTTAAATTTACAAAACATGAGTAAGGCTGCTAATGAAAAGAGATCATAAATTCATGGAATTTCATACATTTGAGGGAACTTAACAGCACACAATAGTGCCAATCTGTCTTGCCACCACTATTCCGTACTTATCTAGACTCATTGCAAGCAAACTATCTGTAGTCCATGCAGTTGAAAATATTGTGATGAAAAAGAGTGTGGAAGGCCACACACACACACACACACACACACACACACACACACACACACACACACACACACACACACACACACACAAGAACAGTGCTTATCTAGAAACAGACCTTTAGATCCCCCCCCCCCAATTTTTTTTTTTTTTTGAGGAAATATCCAATCTATAGTATAAACAGCTCTTAGGAATAGTGGCTGAGGTAGGTAGGGTCTCCAATAACTGATTACTGTATATATTTTATATTTTATCAACTGAGTTCACAATTCATATCTTCCACCACATAAATACAGACAACTAAGATTTCCTTAGACCAGTGGTGGCAAACCTATGGCACGCGTGCCAGAGGTGGCATTCGGAGCCCTCTCTGTGGGCACCCGTGCTGTCACCCAGCACAGAGTTTGCTCCGCCCTTCTGCCCAGCAGCCCAATGGGAGTGCCCCCTCCCTCCCCCCAGCACAGAATTCACCCCACCCCTCTGCCCAGCAGCCCAACGGGAGCGCTTCCTCCCTCCCCCACCACAGAGTTCACCCCGTCCCTCTGCCCAACAGCCCAATGGGATTGTTTCCTTCCTCCCCTGTTGCTGTGTTGGCACTTTGTGATAAATAAGTGAGTTTTGGGTTGTGATTTGGGCACTCAGTCTCTAAAAGGTTCGCCTTCACTATCGGAGGAAGATTACTATATTTCCTAATGCTATTCTACAAAATAACAGGTGTTGTAGTGATTTCTCTGTAGTTCATGCCAGATGAAAAGTATAAATAAAAATGAGATGAATTTCAAAAGTGAGATGAAAGTTGAAGGAAATTCATTTTCCCCACTTCACCTAAGTCCTAAAGTGACCTTTCTGATGTAATAAACACACTAGACATTATCCAAAAATTCCTAAGATTCCAGTATGTGCACAGGGCTCCTTTTAAGGACAAGCTGTCCCATTCACTTTAGCATTGGAATATGTGCAGAGCACTGCATGGCATTGAAATGAATGAAGAATTATTGGTCTTCACAAAGGACAATATATGATACATTAGAACCTCTTCATAGGACTTAGAGTTTGGATTAGATTTGTCTAAACTTTCGTCTCTTTCTGTGGCAAAGGAAGAAAACTCAAAAGAAAGTCAAAAGGAGAACAAAAAAATGCCAAGCTAAAAAGTCTGTGTTATCAGTATTCATTTAAACAGACTATTTGTTGCCCTGTATGACCCTAGTTGTGTTCACCAAAATACAAGGCTTAAATTAATACCAAAGTTGACAAAAATGCCAAACTACTGTACAGTATTGGATTTTTTTGTGTGTGAACCATATCTTGTATTTTTCCTTTGCTTTGTGGAGTTCAGGTGTTAATAGTTTCTTAGATGGGAAACATTTAGAGTCTACTAACTCTACTACGGTAATAAACTAGAAACAAAACCGAGCACAGAAGATCGTTTTAAAGGGGTTTTGTTAGCATTTTTGAAATATTTGTTTGGAAAAACACTCAATTTCCAATGTGAGTTAGGAGTGAAGCAGACTCCTGTGACATTTTTAAAAGATTTGTTAAAGCTTTATGTACTTTTTCAATGTTTCAAAAATGTTAATTTTTTTAAGAAAAGAAAATTTAGTTTAGGAATAGGATGGAAAACATTATAAGATCTGTGCTCATTCAACACCTCACATTGCCAATGAGCACAATGTGAGGTGTTGAATGAGCACATTCAACATTGCCAATGAGCACAATGTGAGGTGTTGAATGAGCACATTCAACATTGCCAATGAGCACAATGTGAGGTGTTGAATGAGCACATTCGCTTCTTCTGTCCGGAGAAGCCATTAGATTTTCTAAAAAGAAGAGGGGCAGATAAATAGATATTTCAGGTGAGAGCAAATGCAGAACTAAAGTATAGCCTGGATTTTCAGCTGAATTCTTAGTGTACATAATGATGTGATCACATCAAAGCAACATCCTTGATAAATTTCAGATTTCTGCAAGTGAACAAGTGTGCATATGTACATTTCAGTATGACATTGTGTATTTTTTAATAATTACACAAAATTGTGGCATATCCTCTCAGATGATTATATTCAACCCATGAAATATTTCGACAAGTGAGTGGTATATATTGGAGTAAACAGTGTAACTCTAGGCTAGTATGTAACTCCTGTTTAGTTAATAAAGACTTATTCCCAGGTAGGTGTATATAGGATTCTAACCTAATCAGTAAGCCAATGGGAAGACTAAGGAGATAATGATTGCCTGACCAGTTCTGAGCTAGGCTGTCCTACAACAATCAGAGGGATTTTTAAATTGAATCTGGTGCTCTGACATTTTGATTAATTTATGGAATCCTTGGGAGCCTGCTCTGAGTTTCATTGAGTTTGTTGCAGTAGATTTTAGACTTGGGACCCATGTTTTCCAGGAATGGGACTCACTTCTTCGTTTTTACTGTGTTTAAGTCTCTTCTTAGAAGAGGTATGCTTATGAAAGGCATTCATAAGCAATCTCAGTCAGAGCATTGCAGGAAGCACAGAAAATGTAACATTGGAATCGCTTTAGACAAGTGGTCTAAGTCAGTACATTGGCTGATCAGTATTTTGGGGAATTGACTTAGGCTTCAGAGAATTGAAATCCAGAAACCAAAGGTTGAGAAACACTGCTTTAGACAGATATGTTTTTGTTATGGGCCATCAAGTTGCATATGATTTGTGGTGACCATAATAGGGCTTTCAGGGCAAGTGAAAATTTTAAGGAGTGGTTTTACCAATGCCTCCTCTCCCCAGTAAGTTTTCATGGTTAAGTAGGGATTTGAATCCTACTTTTCTAAGTCCCAGGGCAATGGTGGTGAACCTATGGCGCATGTGCCAGAGGGGGCACTCAGAGCCCTCTCTGGGCACGTGTGCTGTCACCTCATCACAGAGTTCACCCCATCCCTCTGCCCAACAGTCCAATGGGAGCGCTTCCTCCCTCCCCCAGCACAAAGTTCATCCCTGAGTTGGCCTACAAACTGAGTAGGGTGGGGTACAAATTAAAAATCTAATCTAATCCTGCCCCTCTGCCCAGCAATCCAATGGGAATGCATCCTCCCTTCCCCCCCAGCACAAAGTTTGCCCCACTCCTCTGCGGCATGGACGGTATCCTGTTGAGTTTGGGCACTCAGTCTCTAAAAAGTTCACCATCACTGTCCTAGCATGTCTTTCTGCCCTGTACTATACCACACTAGCTTCCTTTGATAGATATTGCAAAATCCTGTTAGTGTTTGCATAATGCTTGAGCATTTTGCTGAAGTTAATTGGTTCTAATTGCTAAGGTGCTAGAGTATATATCTCTGTTGCACAATTTGGTATGTGACTATCCATGCAACTGAAACATGCATCAGTTTCGTGAACTAGTCTCAAGTAGCCATGGCAAATTATGCAGACCCTACATGAATAGCAGTAGGATTCTGCCCATAGTTGGTGACTTGATACTTTAGGCTAAATGAAAAGGGCAATGAATCTTAAAATGGATTGATTGTATAGTACATTGTTTATTTATTTAAATTCTAATCTGTTAGAAATTATAGTCCTATGGAAACACCTGGAAAGCTTGTTTGTCTTGAGGCACCTTTAAGGCTAAAGAAGTTCTTAGGTGCTTGGCTTTACAAAAATGGACACAAGGTGTGTTTTGCAAGAAGTATATAGTATGTTTGGTTGTGGAGGTAGACCAAAAGTGTTAATGCACCATGAACGAACATGGTATGTGCATGTTTTATCACTTGTGATTATAGAAAGAGTTATCTTGTTCTTTTGTGTTCATTTGCAACATCTTGGCTTTGGGGAGCTCTTCTGCTATTAAAAGCAACTTTAATGTTCTTGTATTTGTTACCTATTCTATGAGTAAATTATTTTTAATGGTTTGTTAGACATTGGCATTTTTCTCTCTTTGGCATTTGTAAACTAAATTAGGTCACATATCCCAGATTTCTGTGTTGCCTATTATTCCTGTAAAGCCTCTTAAGGCCTGGATGTCTGATACCTAGGATTTTTAATGAGACACTTAAGGGCAGGTTATTGATCTTTGCTATCCTCTTATACATGCCACTTGTCTTCTTAAATTATATCCAACATATAAATTACTTATTGAAAGTCAAAGTCCAGGCCCTGTTAATATCAAATGCATGGAAAGATTGCAACTGAGTTGCTATTGGCCTGGTTTAACCCAGCAAAGCTGTGTGTGTTTGCTTTCATTCCTACTGTGAATGCATTACATTACAGAAAAGGCAACACAAGTATTTCTGTCACTCACAGTTCTTTTTTCCCTCTTACAGAGTGATCGTCTTCTCATTAAAGGAGGCAGAATAGTTAACGATGACCTCTCTTTTTATGCTGACATTTACATGGAGGATGGGCTTATAAAGTAAGTGCACCATTGCATACATAGTCTGTTGCCTGTTTCTTCTCTTGTGGACTGAAGTGGGATTCCAGGAATTCTTCTGTACCAGTTTATATTGAATATGTACAAGCAGTCTACAGTTACTTCATTCACAGTACACAGTCGTCTATGTCATGGTGTTTAAACTGTCACAGTACTGAGATGAAGATAGGATAAATGTAGTTTATATTTGATTTCGGAGTTGTCTGCTCCATAAACATGACTGCTACATTTATTAATGGTAAGCATGGTACAGATTTATCTGAAAGAGGCTATGTCTTTAGATTCTGAGAGATTTTAGGTAATAGCTGTAATATCTTCTGTTTTGTCTGGTTTCTAATTGTATTTATGAAGTCATGATAATGATTCCCATGGTTAAGAATTTATTGTGGTGTGTAAATACATACAATTAAGATTAAATCGCAGTAGAGTTGGGTTTGGATTGTGGGTTCATGGCCAAGGATTTCAAATGTTCTTTGTCCTTAAAGTACTACAGCAAATATCTAGGTTTTGTGCTGGAATTTTTTTAAAACAGTAAAAAAACAAATATTTTTTAAGAGAAGAGAAAGTGCAATTTATTAACTTTTTGTTTTGTTGCCACAAAAGACATTTGGAAATAAGTACCATTTGCAGATAGATTTTCAGATGTGCAGTATCCATGTCATCTTCAAGATTAACCACATATACACTGCATATGTCTAATTAGGAAATCACCAGGGGATGCGCTACTTTGGCCAGGTTATCCCTGTCCAACAATGGCTGTAGCTGGCAGACCACACAAAGCTGGCCCCAAACACTCTGAACCATTGAATTTGTATGAGCTTTCAATGAAAAAGATGAATCTAGGAGTACACACAAACTACACACCTGCTGCTTCAGGGGAAGTACAATTCCATCCAGAACAGATCTCCTGCCCTAGTTCTGGGAACTACCAAGCCACAGAGCTCCCATCTTGTCAGAATTCAGTTTGAATTTACTGATTGTCATGCAGCCTATTACAGCTCCAGACATCGGTCCAACTCCTGTACAGCCTGAGCTGACCCTGATAAGGTGAAGTAGAGCTGAATGTCATCAGCATATTGATAACACCCAACCCCAAATTTTCTGATGACCATTCCTGGTGGCTTTAGATCTTAAACAGTGTGGGAAATCGGATGGAACCCCATGGTAGTCCACAGCTTAATTGCCTTGGAGCTGAGTCGAAGTCCTGCAATACTGTACCACACTTTGGTACCAGTTCTGAAAATAAAAATGGAACTACTGTAGCACATTGCCTCCCACTACCATTTTACAGAGTCTATTCAAGAGGATACCATGATTAATGGTATCAAAAAAGTCCAAGAGAATTAATAGGGCCACATCCCCCTACTTTTAGTCTGTAGCAGGTCAGGGCAACTAAATCTGTTTTTGTATAAAATCCTGGCCTGAATTCAATTTCCTCCAAGAATGTCTGAAGCTGCCAAACCACCAAACTCTCAAGCACTTTGCCCCAATAGGAGATATTTGCAATGGCTGCTGTGCAGTGGGGTGAGAAGTACACCAGCAGCACCCTTGTTCTGTCTCTGTGGCCCAGCATAAGGTACATGCCTTCAGAACTGAGACAGATGGAATCCTTTTGAATGACAGCCCGGCTCTAGAGCTGTGTTTCCCAACCTTTGGTTGTTGGACTTCAATTCCCAGAAGCCTAAGTCAATTCCCCAAAGCACTGACCAGCCAATGTACTGACTTAGGTGTCTGGGAATTGAAGTCCCCCTGTGGAGCATGTGCCCCACGTTGGGAACCACTGCTCTAGAGGGATGGAAGGACTGAAACACAGAATATGTTAAGTACAGTAAAACCTCGCATAAAGAATGCCTCGCTTAGAGACTAACTCACTTAAAGAGAAGAATTTTCTCTAAAACCAACCAAAAACTCGCTTAACAACTAAATTGGGTTTCCCAATCCCCCCACCAGAAGTCACATTTGGTCACTTACAATGGAATTTCGCTTAAAGAGCAAACTCGCTTAAAGAGCAATCCCGTGGAACGCATTATGCTCTTTAAGCGAAGTACCACTGTATCTCTTCTGCCTTGCACTCATTGGCCATATCTAATCCCCAGTGATATATCTTTCTTTGGCTGATACAACATAAATAGTAGCACCCCATTCTTCTCCCCTCTTCAGAAACATATACGTATGTATAAGATGAATTTTTATAAGCTCTCACCTGGGTACTGCACAATTTTTCCCTTTGGGCCATCCCTCTCACACTGCGATTCTGGAGGCAATCTCTAATACTTCAAGCCACACTCTCACTGTGTTTTTATTCACCTCATTACATATGCCCTGCCCTTGTGTCTCCTCAAAGTAGGGGCTCAAACAGCAGACTTTGCCCTTTTTATCCTCAGCTGTTCAGGAAGGTGAAGATCTCGGGGTGGGATGAACGCAATTTGACAAATTTATTATGTTGCTCAAGGAAGGAGTACAGGCTAGTACTCAATATAACACAATGTGCTGTGTCCAGAAACGCAGTGAACTCTCTGTCAACTCCCAGTGAAAGGCTTTTGTTTGCACTGGAGAGGTTTTTGGAGTGCATGGAATTGCACTACTCTGACAAAATGTAGGGATGGTTTAGCAGCCATGTCATTGTGGGATTTTTCATTATTTGTGAGAATGTGGAGTTATTTCTTTGTATCAAGAAAAGGCTATTAGAGATGTTTGAAAGCTTTCCCTTTGCCACCCACCTCTTCAGAAATACAGTAGTTACTTGTAAATTTTGGGATTAAAAAATTAACCTAATTTGAAATGCAGTATTCTCTCTTCGTTCAAAATCTTATCTATTAATGTAAATTAATGTAGTTATGGTAACAAACAGAGAGCTGGAAATTTCATCTTATTTAAATTATGATACATAATCAGTTCTAGATTAGGAAAAAATTAGGTTGAGCAACTTGCTAGGCCTTATAGATAGTTTAGCTAAAATTATTCTATTTATATCTACTCAATTTTACTAGAACCAATTGTGAAGGTTTCTAGTACAGTTGATTTTAAGGGATGTATAAGATAGACAAAAATAAATGTTAAATCATGTCAGTGTGTAGATATGTTTAAGTTGGGAAATTCACTGCCATAACATTGGGTTGGAGGTCACTAGTTTTTAGAAGTTCTCCTTCGTATAGTTTGTGAATCCCCACTATTGGGTTATGCGCCTGCGCAGAACATCGATCGGAGGCTTTAAAGCTGATTGGTCAAAGGTTTGGGTGGTAAGACCGCCCACTGTACCGCCCACCCTTAGGCGCCAGTTCACCATTTTACCTCAGTTCTCTTCTTTCCGCCTCAGCAGCAGGACGATGGTTGAGAGCTTCCTCAATTTTTCCTTGTCATTTCTACGGAAATGACGATTTTCAACAAAAAAAATTTCTGGCGATCTTGTCCTTAGGGCAGGATTGCCACCCCAGTGCTGTTTCTTCTAGTAGGACTCAGTCACTTTTTTGATCAGGTCGCTGGTTCCCCCCTCAAGGGGGTGGCGGTAGGCCGGCCCTTCAGGGCATTCTTCTCGAACGTTCTTCGTTCTCCTTGCCTTCTCTGGAGGAATTTTTTCATGCACTCTGTGGCTTTCAAGCAGTGCACTTCTTGCCACAAGAAGTTCCCGGCTTCAAACGGCCCCAGTCAGTGTCTCTTTTGTTTGGGCGAATCGCACTGGAGTCAGTCTTGTGCACATTGTAAAAATTTCACCCGCCTTGCAGTCCAAAATCGGAGCAACAGACTCAAGGCACACCTAATGCAGCTCGCCCTGGCTCCCACCGCTGCAGCTTCTACTTCTGCCTCCACGAGTGGTCTGCTGCCCAAACGTGCTCTTAAGCCTTCCTCTTCTTCAACTCTCATCCATAAGAAGACGAAGAAGGATAAGAATTGGAAGAAGAAGAAACACAGGACTGAGGTGCGTCGCTCCTTGCCTCCTACTCCTTGTCCACGATTTCTCCTCGCCCTTCTCCACCATTCTCTATAGCGAGATGTCCCTCTCCGGGATCCTCCGCGTGGGGTGGCCGTTCCTCCTCAGAGTCACCGAACAAGGACCGCAGGGCTGGTGCACCAGCTCACCCCTCGCTTCTTTGTCTGTCAACACCGCCTAGTGAGAGGGGCCATTCCACGACGTGGCAAGTTTCTGTGTCTCCCAGGCCGTGTACTCCAATGGTAGATACCCCAGCACCCACCATTTCGGCTACCATTTTGTCTCCCATCATTGCTCCCACTGTTTCGCCTCCCACCGTTTCGTCACCAACGGCTACCATCACTGCTGGCCAGATGGATCTCTTCAAACCAGTGTTTGAGGTCATGGCAAAATCTTTTGCCGAACAGTTTAAGGCCACCATTCCTGCAGCGTCTGCGGCTCCGGGACCGACCATCGCACACCCCAGGGATTCTGACCCTGCTGTCGCTCTGCCGCCCTCTCGAGGGTCGAGCAGTCACTCCGCTGGCCTGGCCATAACGGATTAGCATGGGCCAGACGTCAAGGAAATGAGTGCCCAGCCCGTTGACCCGCCCAAGCCGTAATGGCACGGTCCCAATGTGGCTTTCAGAGTCCCCCCCCCTCATCCTCCGATGATTCCAGCTCGTCTGAGGAGGAGGAGGAGGAGGGTGATGTGGACGCAGAGAAGACGCCCAACCAGGTGATTGGTGCTGTCGATCTGCCCAGAGGAGAGGACCAAAAATCTCTCACGGCAATGCTCACCCATTTAGGAACTGCCCTGAACATACGGGTCAACCAGCCACCATTGGAAGGGGAGGATCAGATGATGGCCAAGCTGGACAAGAAATCCATCTGACCCGTCCACATCACGATGCTTCCTTCCATGTTAACATCTGCAAAGGCCACCTGGAAGAAGCCCGTTTCGGCCACTCCATTTCGTCCAGGCTCGATGGGATGTACTGAGTCCTGGACGAGGACGTCGAATTTCTTCAGGCACACCCACTACCAAATTCCCTGGTTGTGAAGGCCTTCCAACATAAAACTGTGGTCAGCAGCTTCCCGGTACCATCGACGCCTGAGGGGAAGAAACTTGACGCGGTGGGCCAGACGTTTTATGCAAATGGGTCGCTGCTCCTACGGGCCGCGAACTATTCAGCAGCTATGGGCCTCTATCAGTCCCATCTTTGGGAGCGCACCAAGACACTTGCTGCTAAGCTGCTGCCCGACCTCCAAAGGGAACTCGAAAGTCTGTGCGATGAGGGCGATTTCCTGGTGGAGCAGCAAATGAGGATGGCGTGCCATATCAATGACTACGCGGCCAAAGACATGTCTTCGGCGATCCTCCTGCGGCGGCATGCCTGGCTACGGGGAACTTCATTGATGACTCAATGAAAAAGCTCATTGAGGAGTTCCCATTCGATGGTCAGGGCCTCTTTGGCCAAGACACGGACAAGGTGCTCAATGGGTTGAGGCAAACCAACTTGACTGCCAAGTTCTTGGGCCTCACCGCCTCGTCCACGGTATCAACCGTTTACAAGCCGCTACCATGGTAATCCGCAGCAATACCAACAACAGGGTGGACCTGCCGATCACCCCAAGCCTGGTTTCTATCGTCCCCGGCCAAGGAAAATGCAACGAGGGCAAGTCAAAGTCTCGTGTTTGACTTCCCTCTGGCCAAACTCTCTTGCTCCATCTTCTGTACCTCCCCCTTCGGAACTTCCTCAAGGTGTGGTCCGACGTCACGAACGAACGGTGGGTCTTGAAGATCTTGTCCGCTGGTTACATCATCGAGTTCGACCGGATGCCTCGAGTAGGAAAACACCGTTTCACCACCCCGTCTCTTCATCTGGAGGAAGAAGTTGCAACCCTTCTCTCCAAGGGGGCCATCGAGCTGGTACCACCAACCGATTGGAACAACGGTTTCTACTTGAGGTATTTCGCTGTCCAGAAGAAAGACCGAGGCCTCTGCCCAATTCTGGACTTGAGTCACCTCAACAAGTTCATCCACACCAGGAAGTTCCGGATGGTGACCCTCCAGACCTTCCTTCCCCTCATCAACAAATGGGACTGGTTTACGGTGATAGACCTCCACGTCAGCATCCTCAGGGAGCACAGACGGTTCCTCCGCTTCCAGATAGGAGACGCCGTGTACCAGTACTGTTGCCTACCATTCGGTCTAGCCACAGCACCACAAGTCTTCACCAAGTGCATGGCTCTGGTTGCTGCCTTCCTCCACCAGAAGGGGATCAGGGACTTCCCGTACATCGATGACTGGCTGATAGTCTCCCCCACCAGATCGTCTGCCATTCGGAACACGGAGTACACCGTCCATCTCATGGAGAGTCTTGGCCTCAAGATCAACTTCACCAAATCAAAGTTGGATCCTTCACAGCGAGTAGAGTACATTGGAGCGGTTCTAGACTCGCTTGCTGTCAGGGCATTTGCCCCACAAAAATGCTTACTGGACATTGCACAGGTAATAAGCGACTTCTGTACCAAACCCTTCGTCAGAGCGAAGAAGGCTCAACGACTCCTGGGCTTGATGGCTTTCACCACAGCAGTGATTCCTCACGCCAAACTGAAGTTCTGGTCTCTGCAATCGTGGCTTCTCCACGAGTTCGATCCTCTCACAGAGAGTCAGTCCAAACGGTTGTTTCCGTCGCTGGAATTGGTGGACCAACTGTTGTGGTAGACCATGCCTCTCAACGTGGCTACGGGCAAGAACTTTTATCCTCCGCAGCCGTCTCTTCAAATTTTGACCAATGCAAGCAACCTTGGCTGGGGAGCTGCTTGCGGGACTCTAACGGTCAACAACACCTGGTCTCCGCACGAGATCGTCCACCACATCAACTACCTGGAGTTGCTTGCCATATGGAAGGCCGTGCGGTCCTTTGAGACACTGTTTTGCGGCAAGGCGATCCAGATCGCTTCAGACAATACCACCGCGATTGCGTATCTGAACAAGCAAGGAGGGACGAGGTCTACTATGTTGCTTTATCTGGCGGTGCAACTTTAGGAATGGTGTCTTGAACCATCTTTCCAATTGGAGTCTGCATCCGGGGCAAGCTGAATGTACTGGCCGACCGATTGAGCCACCTCACCTCGACGACTCACGAGTGGGAACTGGACAATGTGGTCTTTCAGTCCCTTTGCCAGTCGTGGGGAACCCTGAGCACCGATCTTTTTGCTTCAGAGTCCAACCGCAAGTGTCCCAGATACTGCTCCAGGGCCGGCATCGGACAGAACTCCGAGGGCGATGCCTTCATGAAACGGTGGGATCAGGACTACCTCTACACCTTTCCCCCGTTTCCTCTGGTTCAGAAGGTCCTCATGAGGATGTACCAGCAACGGACACATGCGATTCTCATCGCTCCGGCGTGGCCGCGTCAACCCTGGTATCCACTTCTCTGGTACATGTCGTCGCAGTCCCTCACACTGCCGGACTCTTCAACTCTTCTACAAATGGAGCAGGGACAACTTCACCACTCGGACTTGCCCAGTCTCCACCTCAACGCGTGGAGGATAATCCGATTATCCAGGATCTTGGAACTAGCAAGCTGCTCCTCCACACGGAAGTCCTATGCCTCCAAGTACAGGCGATTTCGTGCCTTCTTGGATACTCAACAGGTGCCCCTGCTCAACATTGGTCTGCAACACGTCATGACATACCTCCTCCATTTGGGGGAGTCAGGTCTCAGCATTACTTCCATCAGGGTCCATCTGGCAGCAGTAGTAGCGCACTCTCCAGCTGGATCACCTGCTTCTGGTGCCTTCCGCGACCAAACGGTGAAGCGTTTTCTCAAGGGTCTGCAAAACGCTTTCCCTCCTGTTAAGACTTCCACCTCGCAATGGTCTTTATCTACCATCTTGAATGCCCTCACTAGGACTCCTTTCGAACCGATGGCCACTGCGGACGTTCGTCTCCTCACCTGGAAGACTGTGTTTCTTGTGCCCATCACGTCTGCTAGACGAGCTGGTGAGCTGGCTGCTTTGCGGGCGGATGCCCCATTTATCAAATTCTACAATAACCATGTGGTGCTCCACGCCGACATCACCTTCTTACCAAAGATAGTCTCCCAATTTCACATGGCTCAGACTATATCTTTATCAACTTTCTTTCCAAACCCCAGCAATGCTCAAGAAAGGACTTGGCACATGCTTGATGTAAAACGAGCTTTATTGTTTTACATCAGCAGGACCCGTGAGTTCCATAAGTCACAGCGTCTGTTTGTTGCCTATGGGGGAAAGTCTAAAGGTGAACCCATCTCTTCTCAGAGGTTCTCCAAATGGATTACATCAACCATCTATCTGGCCTACGAGTCTGCCTCTTTGCCACCTCCTCCACATGTCAGGGCACATTCTACCAGGG
The DNA here is from genome assembly GCA_035047305.1 of Bradypodion pumilum. Lineage (NCBI taxonomy): Eukaryota > Metazoa > Chordata > Lepidosauria > Squamata > Chamaeleonidae > Bradypodion > Bradypodion pumilum. Next base: position 329,294,258 of record JAWDJD010000002.1, read on the forward strand.
CGGTTGCTACCTCCACTGCCTTTTTGGAGGGCACCCTGCTCGAGGACATCTGTAAGGCTGCCACCTGGTCCAGGCCTTCCACATTTGTCCAACACTACAGGATGGACACCAGAGCCACTGCAGATGCCAGACTTGGTCGTGTCATCCTTGCCAGAAGGCTCCATGCGCCTCGTCCTTGAGGATCCATCCTACCTGACTGAAGTACTTCTCATCCGACTGCCCACCGACCAAGTAAGTGTGAGCTTGCTAATCTCCCAATAGTGAGGATTCACAAACTATACGAAGGATATAGTTTGTGAATACACACTACCCACCCTGCCTCCCCTCTTGAGCAGCACAGATGAGATCATTTGGTTTATCCTGTGCTTGTTTTAAGTATGAAACTGAGGTAAAATGGTGAACTGGCGCCTAAGGGTGGGCGGTTTTACCGGCCAAAACTTTAGACCAATCAGCTTTAAAGCCTCCGATCGATGTTCTGCACAGGCGCATAACCCAGTAGTGTGTATTCACAAACTATATACTCAAAGAACGAAAGTTATCACTGGTAAGTGAAACCCAACTTTCTAAAATGCATGCAGTGTAACATATATAGATTTTGAATATTCAGATACCTGCTCATTGCTGATGTTTACTGGCTTACTTTGAGCCATTCTGGTTTTGTCTCCATTTCAGTTTTTTTTTTGTGGGTGGTGGTGGTGGTGGGGGGAGGATGGGAGCCCTGAACTCCTTGAGGAAAGAGTAAAATATAAATGTAATAAAGAAGGTACAGATCTGTGAAAAGGTTATAGCAATGTTGATGTATCTTAATTACTCAAATAATTTTACTTTCCCTTTTCTAGGAATTTTTATGTAGCTTAATATACCTTGGAGTCATTATTCAGCGAGGAGTCTGTGTATTGGCAGACACCTCCGTGAAGACATTCCATACATGGAAATGAACCTGAGAAATCAAGTCCATTTGCATGCATTTTTTTAGCCATTTGGATATGTCACCCACTAACTTAGGCAGACCTCAACATGTACCCTCCGCTTTCACCTTGCCCAAGGGATCTCACCCCGGGAAAGCCTCTTTCATGATCAAGGTGTCTCCCTTGCAATATCCTTAAAGGTGTAACTGTTAATATCCAACATTAGAATAAAGTTGAAAAAATTCTAAAAATAATAGTGATGCTAAAATATAATTTAAACAACATTTCTGATTAATATAAAATCCATATGAGGAACTGATATGCATTATGAAACTCAATTGACAGTGAACCAAAAGAATTTTGAATTGAAACCAGGATATTCTCTAGGGGATGCAAAAAGACTATTCCTGTAGGCCAGTGATGGCTAAGCTTGGCACTCCAGATGTTCTTGGACTTTAATTACCAGAAGTCCAAGTCAGCACTCCTGCTGATCAGGACCTCTGGGAATTGAAGTTCAAGAACTGCTGGACTGCCAAGGTTAGCCATCACTGCTTTAGGCAAAAGAAAAACCTAGATGGACACTTATTATTGCAAGCAAAAGAGAAGCAAAAATGAAAAGTGACAGAAATAGGTTTGGAACCCTAAATGCTGTTTTTCAGCAACTGTCATGTAGAGACAAAAAGAACTATTACAATAACCAGTGCAGCAACAAAAGGGTAAAAATGACAGACCTCTTCTAGAAGATCTAAGAAATCAAAGGGAAATTTAAGAATGGAGGAGACTCTTGAGAGTGCCCTGGACAGCGAGGAGAACAAACAGGTTGATCTTAGAAAAAAACAACCCTGACTGCTCCTTGCAAGGTCAAATAGTAAAGATGAAGGTAAAGTACTTTGGACATCAAATGAGAAGAGAGGATTCACTTGAGAAGGCCTCCATGCTGGGAAAGGTTGAGGACAGAAGAAGAAGGGGACGGCAGAAAATGTGATGGCTAGATGGTATTGTTGATGCAATGGGCACAGAGTTGGGCTGGTTGAGAAGGATGGTGGAGAATAGGGGTGCCTGACGTGCAGTTGTCCATGGGGTCGCAAAGGGTCGGAATCAACTGTGCGACTGAACAATTAAAAAAACCAAAAAAAACGAATGCTGAATGACCAACAAGGAAGCACACTATCTGACCAGGAGAAAATAAAAAGGTGAAACTAGTATACTGAAGATCTAAAGCAGTGATGACTGCAATCCAAAACCCATTTATTTATTGCAAAGTGCCAACACATCAACAGGAAGAAGGAAACACTCCCATTGGGCTGCTGGGCAGTGGGGCGGGGCGAGCTCTGTGCTGGGGCGAGGGAGGAAGTGCCCACAGAGAGGGCTCCGAGTGCCACCTCTGGCACGCATGCCATAGGTTCGCCACCACTGATCTAAATGATGTGTCACTAGTAACCAAGATCATCCATAGATAGATAGATAGATAGATAGATAGATAGATAGATAGATAGATAGATAGATAGATAGATAGATAGATAGATAGATAGATAGAGTTTTATTTCTATACTGCTTTTCTCATCCCAATGGGAGACTCAAAGCGGTTTACAACATTTAAAGTAACAAAAGGCAAAGATACAATGTAAATACAAATAAATTACAATTACAATAGAAATCTCCACAATATGGCAAATTCTCTATTACAGGGTACAATAAATACAAAACACAATATAGGCAATATAAAGCAAAACTACAATAATTCCTACCCGCCCCCCCCCAGCTGATGAAACTACAGACCACAAAAGTTCTACTGCCTCAACTGCCTTTTACAGTCCTGGCGGGAGGTGCGAGTCGGGGCCGGAGGTGCAGCAGTGACGGTGGTTGGTATCTTCGCTGCGGGCCTCACCACCCATTGGGACAGCTGGAGGGAGAGCGGCATCTCTCTTGAGCCCTCCAAGCAGGTGAGGCTTGGGGGCAAGGGAGGCGACGCACCAGACTCTCAGTCCCGGACCGAGGGCAAGTTGCCTCCCATCCTGGAGCTGATGAGAGGAGCCCTGGGAGAGGCATGGCAAGTCCGGCGTCAGTGGAAGCTCGGCGTCTCTTCTACCCCCTGCCCGGACGGGGCCAGGGGGGAGGGGCGTCAGGCTCCGCTGCCTCCCATCCTGGGGCTAATGACAGGAGCCCCGGTAGAGGCGCGGCGGGTCTGGCATCAGTGGCAGCTCGGCGTCTCTTCTACCCCCTGCCCGGACGGGGCCAGGGGGGAGAGGCGTCAGGCTCAGCTGCCTCCCATCCTGGGGCTGATGGGAGGAGTCCCTTGTTGTGGTGTGGGGGCTTGAGTGGTCTAACTAGGCAGTGTTTCCCATCTCTTGTCAATGATGCTAGGCTGGGACTAAAACTCACCAAAGTGTCCTCCTTGGGCCAGGTGAAAATGGAGGGCACGTGTCATGGTCTGCCTAGCCAACAGGTGATGTGATAGCCAAATGGCTAAAAAAAAAAAAAACCTATGCAAATGGACTTGTTTTCTGAAGTCCATTTGTATGTGCGGAATGCCAATGTGGAGATGTCTACCAATGCATGGACTCCTGGCTGAATAATAACGCCAAGATATTCAAGGTGAAAGCTGGACAGTAAAGAAAACTTGACAGGAAAAAATGATTTGTTCGAAAAATGGTGCTGGAGGAGAGCTCTGTGGAGACCCTCTTCCAGAGAGAGGAAAAGTGTGTCCTAGAGCAAATCAATGAACTGTCTCTGATGGTAAAAATATAAGGTGGAGACTGTCCTATTTTGGGCACATAATGAGAAGGCAGGATTTTCTGGGAAAGAGAAGGATGCTGGGATGGGTTGAAGGCCCCAGGAAAACACAAATACAAAATGTGAGATGGATAGATTCCCTGAAGAAAGCACAGCTTCCAGATTAGAAGAGCTGAGCACGGCTTTTGAGGACAGGACATTCGGAGATCTCTTGTTTATAGTGTCGCTGTACTTGGCAGCAAATAATAGTAAAAAAGGAAACATTATGTAAATTCATTTCATAAAGTTAAGCACACTTGTATACATGAAAAATATTCCACAGCTTGTATTTTTCATTTCATTGCAAGTGCAATGATTTGCAAAAAGGAATACAAATAATGTCTATTAACTAGTAGCAGTTAATCACTAGAATTTCTCGTTGCACTGATTTATTTGTTTATTTATATTTACATTGTTTATTTAAACATTTATAGCCCATCTTATAACACATGATATCAGGATGGGCTACAAAGATTAATAAAACAATTTAAAATATAAGATACTTTAAACAATTTAAAATCAAACAACCACAAAAACCCAAACTTAAGAACAACAAAAACTTTGCAATGCCTTTGTTTTGGGAATATCTAAAGTACAGAAGTAGGATGTTGGAAGTAGGAAATAAATGAGAAAGCACTAAAAAATGTGATGTGTTGTTGCGATGGCTGCCAGACCTTGGAGTGGCTGGCCGCAAGAAAGACACGTGAGACAATCGTGCGGTGAAGTCCAGCCCTGATCTGGGTCAGGTGGCACGTATTTATTATCCTGCCTTGGGGTGAAGCGCGCGTAGGATGCGCGTGACACCCTAATACAGAAGGCTTGCATATGTGGCGTTTTCCGGTGGTCCAGCTACAATGCCAGCTCTTGGAAGTTACCCTGGGGTTAATGGACAACTCGCACCTAATTACCTTGGGTTGGCGAAACCTATTGCTCCTGCCCTAATCTCAGAGTCGATGTGTATTGACTCCGGGTACCTAGCTTGTTCTGCTGTCTGGCACAGCTTGTTTTCCCAACTTAATCTGCGACCAGAAGCGGAGGATTATGTATTTCCTTTAGAGTCTTCATCTTTGGTTTCTGCCCTGTTTCTATCGTAGCCATCAGCCAAGGCTTTATGATTTGCCCCCCCCCCCAAACTAACTAGCTAGCCCGTACCCCAATTGCCTTTCCTGCAAAGTCCGGGTGGTCCCCGGATCTGTTGAAGGCTGGGTGAACCCCTGGGGAAGGTTTGCCAATTATTCACGTGGGCAACCCACATTCCCCCTTCCTTTATTAGTTAAATCAGCCTGGCTGAGGGCACGGTAGATATAAGGCATGATCTGCCTGGGCGTGACTGTTTCTCGGGGTCTCTGCCATGAGGTATACATTGACAAGAGTGAAGGAATGCATTGCGCAAAGCAGCAAAGCATAATTCCCACTACAACAACGCCAGCGATAGCTTTAAGCGTTGTTTGGAACCACCCCCATGGCACCCAGGACCAGAGTTCGTCCCACCACCCCCAGTTGGCATTCTCTTTGATGTGTTTAACTATGGTGTCAAGTTCGATGATTTGACTCTGGACCTTGCGATAATTGTCCCTGAGGTTAAAACAACACATGTCCTGGACAGATTCGCAACCCAAATGGTGTAAGAGCAGCAAATAGTCAATTGCTGCACAGAATCACATGCCTCAGTTCAGCCTGCTCTCGGTTTAACATGGCAATGGCTGATGAGGTGTGATTGATGCCTTTTGCTAGCGCGCACGCCAGCTGGCCGATCCTGCGTGCATTGCCTACTGCTAGTCCGGGCACCCCTATAATACTGACTGCTAGGGACTCTGCCTTGCTAAGCACGGTGATATCACTATCACATGTCTCACCTAGCTGGACCGCTCGTATGGGCCGTGCTGGCCTTGGAGTGACTGGGTTTGGGGTGACCATCTCCCTCTCGGGGAGTACCAGGGTTAAGCGACTCACACAACAGTATGAGTCAGACATATTAGCGGGTATGTAGTTTCAAGTCCGTTGGTTACAAGTAAAAAACCATCCTGCAGGCAAAATAATATGAGCATGCACATAACTGATTGTCTCTGGTTGGGTACATTTCCAAGTCTCTTTCCTGGGACTCAGGCAGTGGTGGTGTGGCCCCTTGGCTGTGGAGCAGCCGGTCATCTTGGCACAGGGCGTGCTTGGGCTGATGGCCACCCGAGGTGTGTAAAGGGTGACTGCATCAGCGGGCAAAGTCTTTGTTACCTGAGTCCCCCAGTTCGTGTAAGTCGGCGTACGTGATTCGGTGATGGTGCCTAAACGCGCGCACCCATTCAGTGTCCCCAGCCTGCTCTCCCGGGGCGCAGCAAACTGGAATTAGGCATATGCTTAGTAAAGAAGCAGTGTCCATGGTTTGCTGCAAGCAAAAGTCCGATTGGTTGACAAGTCCGGCTAATTTCTCCCAAATACTGTACTGGAGTCTGGCGATTAAGTCTCTGCCAGGTGTCAAGTCCCTATAAGAAGCTTGAACCCCTCCCCCCATCAGCAAGGAAAGGATCAAGATGACCAATTGTAGGTGATTTGAGCTAGCACTGTGGCCACCACGTTTTGCGGAGTGGGTTCAGTGTTTTGCTCCCTCAGGATGGACATGGCGTCATCACACAAGGTCTTGACCATCCCCCCAGGTCACTCTCTGGTCTGGTCTCGGCTGGGGTCGTCTGCTCCGCCTGGGTCCTCTCATCAGACTCACTCCCTACATCTCGGGCAGGGGGTCAGGGATTGCTCGGTTCCATGCCATGCGGCTCAAAATGTGGTCTCACGCAGCGGGCCAGAATCCAGACAGCTTTATGATTTGCCCCCCAAACTAACTAGCTAGCCCATACCCCAATTGCCTTTCCTGCAAAGTCCGGGTGGTCCCTGGATCTGTTGAAGGCCAGGTGAACCCCTGGGGAAAGATTTGGCCAATTATTCACGTGGGCAACCCACAATGTGTTGATCAGTTATAATTAAAGTTTTAATTTTGTTGTGAAAAAAGTTCTACTTGGAGTTTACCATTGTAAATATGTATGTTTTTAATGATTTAATTAGGCAAATTGGAGACAACTTAATAGTGCCTGGAGGCGTGAAGACCATAGAAGCAAATGGAAGGATGGTTATCCCCGGAGGAATTGATGTTAACACTCACTTGCAGATGCCATATAAGGGGATGACAGCAGTTGATGACTTCTTCCAAGGAACAAAAGCAGCCCTGGCGGGTGGGACCACCATGATCAGTAAGTTGAAGAGGAAACTTTACTTTATTATGACAACAGTAGTTAACAGCTTTTTAAATATAATCATGACTTGTTTAAATAATTACATAACATGTTTAGAGGCTGTAGTGAGTATAGTAGAGCAAGTCAGAGTTAAATTGTTATTATTGGAAAAGACATTTCCTTGAATGTTTCTCTTTAGAAGACTCTGAATTCTGACACTTAGACTAATCTGTAATATTCCCTATGGTGTGAATGGAAGTGGGGTTATATTTTTTCATTTATCTATCTATCTATACGTATAAAAAGAGGGGTTAACCGTTGGGTTCGTTCACAGGCTCCTGCACCAGGCCCAACCATCCCCGACCTAGCCTTCTGCAGTCACCTGAACCCCTGCCTTCTCAGCGCCACGGGGTTTTGGTCGTCGCCAGTGGGGCAGCAGCCCCATAAATGGGAACAAAGAGAAACAACTTCAATTCCCAATGTCCTCTGCACGTGGCGTGCCTCAGCCAATCAGGCTGAGAGGTGCGAACAAAAAGAACGTTGGGAACCGCGGTGTGCCCAATTGAAATTGAGCCGTAGAAAAAAAACGCCGCACGAACGCAAACAAACAAAAACTCCAAGTCCCCGTGTCCTATGCGTCGTGAGCACTTCAGCCAATCAGGCTGAAGAGCGCAAGCGCGCAGAACACTGAGAAAGCCGGCGCACGAAAAATAAAATAAAAACATGCTGGCCCCATGCAACGGGAGTGCAAGTCCACTGCACAGCCTCACAAACAAACAAACACAAACCCCACGCCGAGACCACCGCTGGCCTTCTTTCCCAGAGCAACGGGGAGAAGAGGGACTCCTTCTTCTCCCCGCTACCCCGCCGAAGACGTGGCAAGACCACCGCCTGCCTCAAGGTCAGTTGAGCTGGGGTGGAAAAAAAATACCACCAGCAGGCAGCAGTTTGTCAGGGGAAGCACCCTCCCTGGCGAATGACTGACTGCTGCCTTTGTACTTCCGACAGAGGTAATACAAAAGCAGCAGCCAGCAATCTGCAAGGAAGAGCACCACCCCTTACGGATCGCTGCCTGCCGATCTCCGGTTAGGTAAGCCAGGAGGAGAGAACCATCGTCAGGCAGACATAGCTCTTCCCCCGACCTACCTAACGAACCTTACCAGGGGAAGAGCGAGCTGACTGCCGGCTCCTCTTTTCCCCCATTGCTGCATCAAAACTAAAAATTGAAGCAGCAATGGGGAGAAGAGGGAGAAGAGGAACCGACAGGCAGCCCATTCTTCACACAAAAATACACAACAGCAACAACAAAACCAAGCATTTACCCAAAACACCAAACACCAAAAATAATAAAACACAAATAAATAAATAAACAAACACATTAACCAACAAAACAATAAACAACAAAATCCACAAACAAAAACACCCAAAATACCATGAAAGCACAGAAAAAACACCTAACTACAACACAAAAATACCTAACTCAAACAACAAAAATACCAGAAATTAAACAAATAATCACAAAAGCAATCAGAAACATAAAAACCAACCAGAAATAAACAAAAGAATTAAACACATCTAAACCAAAAAAAAACACACACACACACAAGAAGAAACAGAAACACCTACCAGTCCAACACCAAAAAACAAAACAAAAAACAAAACCCAGATTAAAAAAACCCAGAGAACTCACCAGCACGTCCTCCCTCCATGACTCCAGAACAGAAATGAAGAAACAAAGACTACTTACGAGAAGAAGCCCCACCTAGAGGCAAGGAGAGAAAAAACAAGTCAAACAAAAAGAGAATCCAACACTATTACTAACAGCCCCAACTAGAGGCCACAAGAGTAAAAACAAGTCAGAAAAATAAGAAATAAATCCAAATCACAAATAAATCTAATATAGATCAAAAAAAAGTCACAAACCACAAATGCAAAACACACCCACCCAAACCACCCTTAACCAAAACAAATAAATAAATAAAACAAAAACTGCTTGGCTGGCCGGGCACAAATATACTAGTATATAAGTAAAAGAGAGGTGTTTGTTCATTTGTCCTGTATGCGTTCCCACACCCCTGGACCAACCCCCCTGAAATTTGGCACACACCTACCTTGGGCGTTGGGGCTGAAACCCGTTGGAGTACGGAACACTGTGCGTGCGCCCCACAAATTGGACAAAACTCGCAAACTACAACTCTCAGCGACCACTGTGGGATGCCGCAGCCAATCAGGGAGGTCAGCCCCAGCGAGGGAGAGGCGGGGTGACGTTCGCACGCCATCGGATGTTGCACGTGTGCAGACAGCCGCTGCCCTGGGACTACTGCGGCCGGAGGGGGGAGGCCTGACTACCCATGTTGACGCCATCACACGAGGAGGCCACCGGCGGAGATGGTGCGGGCAAGATGACATGGCTGACCAAGGAGGCAACGAACGCGGCAATAGGGTCTGCGGCGGCTGGGCCGAGGGAGGAGACCACGCCGGCCAGGCACGCATGATACACAGCTGGACAGCCCGTGCCAGGGAGACCACGGTCGCCGGCCTGCACCTCACGTGCCAAAAACCCCATCCAGAGGGCATAGCCACCAGGCCACCGAGCTGGCCCCAGGGGGCCTCGACGGGGCGGGGGCGGGTGGAGTGCCTGCTGGCATACATAACCAGCAAAGGTGGTGTTAACGACAGGTGGGGAGTGCAGTGGAGGATCCGGCCTGGGGTGTCTCCGCAGGCCGGAGGGAGAACACGACCGCCCGCCATCAGGGGCACATGCACTGACCCAGCCAGACACACACACCCGGGCCAACATGCCTGAGAGGCTGCCCTGCTGCCGCCCCGTGAAGCCACAGCACCAAGTGCCACCAACATAAAGGCCAAAGACCGCCGGTGAAACAGCCGGCCCGGGGGGTAAGGCAAGGCTCCCCAAACATGCCCTGGGCAAAGCCGGGCAATCAGCTAGTCCCATATAAAAGTGGTTTGATCATAGAATGTTTGTAGTTGTGTGAAACAATATTCAATGGAATTCCAACTTTGTATTATGGCTCCCATGTTCAGGCTGCCTGAGGTACAAATTGGTCTCCAAAATTGGAATACCTTTTATGTAGTAAACTTGCCTTGTCTTCCTTATGGTGCTTTGTGATTCCATTTAGCATAGGGTTGCCATAATTCTTTCCTGCCAAACCGGGACAGCCTTCGTTTCCCTCCAGAAGGAGAAAAGCAGGAGACAGGAAGGGACTTGTTTTGGAGGAGGAACTTTGCAATGGAGGACTCTTCACTTTCTGTCCACCCTTTCCCCTTCCTCTCTATGAATACCGACCCTATGCAATTAACCCTTTGCGGTCATGTGGAGAAGAAATCCTCCTTCCCAGCGTATGGTGGAGGTTTGGCTTCTTAGATATGGGTGTTTCTTGCTCCCTCCTGGCTTTCAAGGAAAAGGGCTGAGGATGACTCCTTGTCCCCCAAACTTCAAGGTGAGCCAAGGGATTTTTGCAAAGAGTTATTTCACTGCCTCCATGCCTTTCTTTTGATTATCTCACTTGCAAGTGTCTCCCCTCCCTGATGGGCTTCTCAGGGTGCTGTTTTGCCTTTGCCGCTTTCAAGCAGGATAATTAAAAGAAAGTCAGGGAGGCAGTGAATTAACTCTTTGCAAAAATCCCTTTGTGATCTTGCTTCCTTTGTTCAAATTTGAAAATCCGGGACTTTTACATGTTTTTTCTTGAACCGGCCAGGACAGCTTGAATCCGGGAAAATCCTGGAAAACCAGGACATATGGCAACCCTAAATGTGTACCAGAAGAGAAAACAATTCTCCAACAAACAAGTTGAAATGAGAGTGGAAGAGATTTCCATTGATTTGTTGTTGCTACCTTCATACAGCTTATTAAATCAGGTCTATGTAGAATGCAATTGATTGGCTTCCTTCCTGTGCCTCCTTTTTCATTGTTAGTTGAAAGAACTGCAGTATATGCTGTAGCATCTGTTGCATTAAAATATTGCAGCAGTAAATGAAGATTATATTAGTGTAGTGATGGTGAACCTTGGCACTCCAGATGTTCTTTAACTTCAATTCCTAGAAGCCCTGATCAGCAGGAGTGCTGACTGGCTTCAGGTAATTGAAGTCCAAGAATACCTAGAGTGCCAAGGTTGGCCATCACTGTATTAGGGCAATAAAAGGTAAATTAGACTGTGCCTTAAGAAGATAGATTTTAATAGATGGCACTAGGAGGTTGAAAGCACCTGGTCCAACGCCAGAAACTATTAATCCAAAGCATAGTGCTTTTATCCACCACCCACTCCCGCTTCTCTTGGCGAATACACTCATATATATTTGAGAATTTCCAGGCAGTAAGATGCAAGATGCACTCGTGGTTCGCTGCCCATATAGAAACTGAAAAATTACGTTATTTGATCCTCCTGAGTTGCAATTCCTAGGAACCAGTGGTCATACAATAGTTCTATATCACTCCTGACTCAGAGTTCTCTCTTTTGCTTACCCCTTCTCTAGCTCCTTGTCTAGAACTAGCCTGTCCAAAACAGCCACTGTGGGTTCTGATCCATGAAAGCTCACACTGAAATAAATTTGTTTGTTTTTAAAATCCTACACTATTTTATATTTTGCCTTTACCCCCCTTTTTTCCTTTTGCAGTCATGATTCCACATAAAAATTCCTTATATTTCAGCACAAAAATAGCATTGAATTAATATTAGAATGATAGATATTGTAAAAACAGTGGTCCATGGATTGAAGCTATAAGATTTTAGTTTCCTAATTTCTATGGTGCTCTGTGACTTTTTGTTTAATTTAATTTAATTTAATTTTCATATTTCTATAGCTGCTCTGCTCACAAGGACTCTGGGGTGGCTTACAATACTAAAAAAATCCCCCAACAAAATACAAGTACACCCCATTAAAACCCATTTAAAAAAACCACCCACACTTACTAGAAAAAGAGATAATTACTCTGTTACATTAGACCAACCAGCAGGCAGGGGTCACTCCTCTATCAGCGCCCCACAACTGCCCTGCCAGCCAGGTTTTCAGTTCTTTCCTAAAGGACAGCAATTCCGTCTGAAGCCTTAGTGCAACTGGCAGGAGGTTCCATAGGGCCGGTGCGGACACAGAGAAGGCCCTTCTTCTTGTGCTAGAGAGACGAGCCCCTCTAGCAGATGGTACAAGTAGAGAGCCCCTCCGGTCCGCTCTAGTTGGACAGACAGAAATTCTTGGGATGATGCGGTCTCTTAGGTACCCTGGCCCACTACCATGTAGAGCTTTAAAGGTAATGACCAATACCTTGAATTGCACCCGGAGGCAAATTGGTACAGTGCAGCTCCCGAAGCAGTGGTGAGGCGTGCACATAATGCCCACACGCCATCACTACTCAAGTAACCACATTCTGGACCAACTGAAGTCTCCGAATGGTCGTCAAGGGCAGCCCCATGTAGAGCGCATTGCAATAATCTAGTCTAGAGGTGACCAGATCATGAGTGACCATGAGTAAGGAGTCATGGTCTAGGAGTGGGCGCAACTGGCGAATCATCCGAATTTGGGTGAAAGCCCTCCTGGCCACGGCCACCACCTGTTCTTCAAGCAGCAGTTGTGAGTCCAGGAGGACCCTCAAGTTGCGCACCGGGTCTGTCTGGGGAAGACTAGCCCCATCCAAAACCAAGTATGGTAACTCCCGAGATAACACCGGGCCCCTAATCCGTAGCCACTCAGTCTTGCCAGGGTTCAGACCCCAACAGCCTCCAGACACCTGGACAGGACTTTGGCAGCATCACTGGGATCACTACGGGCCGAGATGTACACCTGGGTGTTATCCCCGTACTGATGGTACCGCGCCCGGTGGGAACAGATGATCTCACCCAGCGGCTTCATGTAGATGTTAAAAAGGAGAGGAGACAGCACCGAGCCCTGAGGTACCCCATATTGGAGTAACCTAGGGCTGGACGTCTCACTCTCCAACCACACCGACTGGGTACGGCCCTTCAGGAATGAGGAAAACCAGGACCACACAGTGCCCTGGATCCCCAATCCCTTGAGCCTTTCCAGAATGATACCGTGGTCAACGGTATCGAAAGCCGCTGAGAGGTCAAGGAGAGCGAGGATGGTCGGATGACCTCCATCCCGCTCTTGCCAGAGATCATCCCTCAGCGCAACCAATGCCATCTATGTACCATGTCTGAAAGGGGTCCAGATAATCTGCTTCATCCAGGACCCCCTGCAACTGCCGCGCCACTGTCTTCTCCAATACCTTCCCTAAAAAGGTAAGGTTGGAGACCGGCCTATAATTAGCTGGAATTGCTGGGTCGAGAGAAGGTTTTTGTAGGAGGGGGCGCACCAGAGCATTCAGGAAATACCCCCTCCCGTAAAGATGAATTAATTATTGCCCCAACCCAGCCACCTGTCACTGCCTTAGAGGCTTTCACCAGCTTGGCAGGACAGGGATCTATAGGGCAGGTAGTAGCACAAACAGCTGCAAGGAGCCTGTCCACTTCATCAGGGACAACTGGATCAAACCGTTCCCAGATGACACGGCAAGACTGTGATCCGGTCCCCTCCCACTCTCCCCATCCATGCCAGGGTTCAGTCCTGAGCGAATCTGAGCGATTTTATCTGTCAGGTAATCAGCAAAAAACTCAGCCGAACCCTGCCAACTGGGCACCGGCCCCCCTCTACCGAGGGGAGACCTGGTTACCTGGAACAGGGTGGCTGGGCGATTATCCACGGATGCAATAAGGGTGGTGGAGTGTTGCCATTTCACCACACTTATCACCATCAGGTAGGCCCTAATAACGGCTCTAGCCAGTGTCCAGTCAGACTCAGTCCGGGTCTTCCCCCAGCGGCGCTTTCGGCGTCTTAGCCCGTTTGAGCTCCCGCAGTTCTTCAGTGAACCATGGGGATGACCTAGCCCCACGGGCTCGGAGAGACCATAGTGGCGCGATTTCATCCAAGGCTGCCATCGTCTTCATGTTCCACAGGTCAACAAGTGCCTCAGGCGAATCGTGTAGCTGATCCAGAGGAAAATCCCCCAGTTCCCTCTGAAATCCATCTGGATCCATTAGTCGCCTGGGGTGGGCCATTTTAATACGTTTGAACCATATTGGATATTTGGATTGTTATAGTTTATAGAATGGCAGAGAAATAGATGTTTGGAGAATGTAGACAAGTATGGATTAACATGCATGTATAGAAAGATGAATGGAATTGGAAAGCAGCAGTGGTCATTTGGATATTAAGCACCTATGGGTTAGAAATCTTTTGCAGGCAGGCAGGCAAATTCTCTACTATTAACAAGTATGTGTTTTTCCCTCCCACAGTTGATCATGTTGTACCTGAGCCAGAAGCCAGCCTAATAGAAGCTTATGAGAAATGGCGAGAGTGGGGTGATGGGAAGGCTTGTTGTGATTACTCGCTGCATGTGGACATTACCCATTGGAATGACAGTGTCAAACAGGAAGTGCAGACACTCAGCAAAGAAAAAGGTCTGTCAATAGCAAAGGCTAATCTCATTTTTCCCCTTACCTAATCATATGATGAGATATACAACACATGATGCTTAAAGTTTAGAAGCGCCATACATTAAGATTTACTTGCTCCACCATCAATAAAAAGTATGTGTATTTTTACATACCAAAGTGACAATTTTATTTCCATTTTTTATGTTGTCTGGTTTTTTCCAGAGAGTCTCCAGCTCACGAGAGCAAAATTTTTGAACTATATGTTTCAGTTGATTACCTAAAAACAAGAATTTCACATCCTGTTCCCATAAGGCACATCTAATAGTTCAAACTGGGAAGACTGAACAAACCTAGATGCATGGTTTTAGAAGAATGAGGACAATTTTATCATAATCTTTAAAGTGTAGCAAACAGTTTATATTGTGTGTACGGTTTAGTGTTACAAATGGTTAACTTTTCTAGTCACTTTTGCAAGCTTTCTTCCTTATGTTCCTAGACGTTCCTCATCCTTACTAGATTTTCATGAGAAGTATTTTCAGGGTTATTTTCCCTTGTTATTAATTTGAATTTAATTCTGCTGGTTAACTGAGCTGTTTTTTATAGTGAACTAAGTGATTCACTGTGAGTTAGCTGTCATGTAATAGTAAACCACAATACAGATTTTGGTACGGGAGCCGGGATTTAGTCTTCTAATGTGCTGGGCTCAAGAACTTCCTCAACCTTATTCTTGTTCTGCATAGCAGGGAAGAGATTGTCGACCCCTGCTTTGGCTTGGCAACTATGGTTCCAAGATGCAGCTTAATAGAACAACAAACATAATTTCCCCCTTTGCTGCTAGCTCTTGCCAAAGATTCCCATTCCATGATATATATGTAATTTCTCAAAAGAATTGTGGACCCACTGGTCTTGAATGAGATGAAATGTAGAACAAAAACCTTATTTTATTCCTTGCCAACTTCTTCTCTAATGTAATCTTCCATTTCTTAGGAGTTAACTCTTTCATGGTTTACATGGCCTATAAAGATTTGTACCAGATGTCAAATACAGAGGTAAGAATATATTATGTTGTTTTCTTATATTGTGTGCTTTTTTCCTAAGTAGGGTTAATCTGTACTTATTATCAATAGTTAACAAATGATATTAAATTTCATTTAGTGATTATGAGCCACTCTGGAGGAGGTAGCCGTATCCTTGAGTCAGATGCTGGGGATGAATAAGAGATGACGCCTGTCTGCCCAGCTTATACTCTGAAAGGCACCTGGCTAATAATTCATGTCACAGACAGAATTCTGCCTGGGGTCTCAGTCAGCAAGGACGTTCTTACATTGATGCTTGCTTTTGTGTTAACCTAGACATAACCCCTGGATGAACTGATCTGACTGAATCTTGTCTGATTGCTGTTTTTTTAAGGAGCACGTTCTGTTTTAAATCCAAGCAGGGCAGGAACGTGCTCATGTATTTCAAGTCTGTTCTTTACAGGTAATCACACAAGTAAACAGTCAGTACTGACATCTGGAAGGACTTTTCATTGAAAGAATGAATAGGTATTAATATAGTTATATATGCCTAATTTATCATAGTAAAAAACTTGTTTAACAGAGAGCAGTGACTTAACAGCACTGAGGTTTGGTAAATGAGAAACTCAGGGGGGGAAGAGCCTGTTAGACAGCCAGCATCTTGTTGCCCAAAATACTGCTGCTAATTCAGAAAAATAAACTTATCATTGCAACAGAGTCTGATATACTCTCATCATGTAAATGTTAGTTTTCTCAGCCATTTGGTAAAGCTGTGAACTCACAGGCCATTTACAGTCCCAAGGGTGTTTTTTCTTTTCTTTCTATGACCTGTGCTTAGAACAGAATGTGCAGTTCTGGTTTCTGGATTTCATAGTTAGAGAGGTAAATTATAAAATAGGGTGGGAAATATCCCTGTCTTCAGTGACAAAGTGTTAATTCCTGCAGACTTTACTGAGTGGTGTTGACATGGACTGTTGCTATATTGTTGTGCTATTTAACAATTTTATAGATTGCTTTAAGGATCCTTGATAAATATGCTGAGTAAAATAAATGAGATGTACCCTTCATTTCATGAACGGAGTGAGGAACTGAGCTAGAGCCAGTTTTGAGTGGATTGTTGGTTTTTTAAAGGATTGCCTCCAAATGCAGCGTTTATCCATTTCGCTGTGGATTGGTGTAAACTTACATTGGTAGTAGTTGCATATTTTTAATCATGTTGTTTTCAGAATATTTTTGCTGTCTCTTAGGACACCTGATAATAATATGTAGGTTTGCTTAGGAATATGTAGGTTTGCTTAGGAATTGTAGACTTCAATCAGTAGTACTTCAGGATGGAGTCTTGAGTCCACCACTTTGGTTTTTTTTTTCACTCCAGTAAGTTTAGGTGATTTTAAGTGACAGTGCTTTCATTGGACTATGCTTTTAAAGAAAACATCAACAAAATTACTGTGCTGTTGCCTGAAGCACGTAGAGACAGTATTTGTCTTCTGATACCACTTTTGTTGTTGAATCTTCATTTTCAGCTGTATGAGATATTTACTTTCTTGGGAGAGCTGGGAGCAATAGCTCAGGTTCATGCCGAAAATGGAGATATTATTGCACAGGTAATATTTTACGTTTTCTATGGTAAAAAATATATGTTGCAAGCAAGTCTAATGTAAGGTTTTATCCCAGGGTGGCAGCTAAATTAAATCTGTTTTCTGCACATATAACAAAATCAAAGTACTGTGGCACCTTTAAAATCAGCAGATTTACAGTATTTCAATCTCTGCTTTGAGGAATCACCCTAGAATAAATCTCAGTCTTCAGAATGTCGTATCTGTTTTTTTATTTTGTTTTTATTATATTCCTCAGTGACTTTTCCTGAGCATTTTCTGTTAGATAAGGCATTAGAAATATTTGGAGTCAGTATGAAAATTCTACCAGTTGAAGGCCATAGGGTGTCTTATTGTAGGCTTCTAAAAAATTGATGAAGCTAAGAAAAGAGAAATATGAGATTTAAAATTATAGGCATGTATGCAATTCAAGCGAAGATGCTTGATTCTTTTGATACTAAACATTTAGAAATCTTGGTTCCAACAGTTCAGGTATATTACAACTGATATGATCCACACATGATTTTGTAAATGCTTACTTGTGTAAATGCTTAAAAGACTGATAATCTTTAATTAGTCCACAATCTTAACAGTGTAGCATTTACCAAATTATTGAACTGCATTCTGTCTTCTTCCCACAACTCTCCCTCTGAGAACCTACCTGCCATATTTCATTTATCTGTTTATTTCAAATAGGACTGGAGTAGAAGAAAGGGAGGAGGAGGATTCAGTTTTTCTCAAAAAGGGCTTCATTAATAATAATTTAATCCAAGTCTCAAATTTACATGTGTTTCTGTCATTTAGGAACAAACAAGGATGCTGGAGATGGGAATAACAGGGCCAGAGGGCCATGTGCTGAGTAGGCCAGAAGAGGTAAGTTATCACTGATGGCTCCAATGATGTTACTGCAGTTACTAAACTTTCAAATACATTGTTCACATTTCATAGCAGAGAGAACAAGCTTCCAGTACATACAAGAATAGATTGTAGGTCCAAGGAAAAAGCCACAAAACTAGATAAATATGTTGATTTAGAGAAGCAACCCATGATAACTAGACCAATTAAGAGTACACTGTTGTTGCATCTCTCTTGTAGAATAAATGTCCAGAAACTTTAATTTCTGATAGGTTCTTAAAGGCATGTGCAAAACTAACAAGAGGTTTCCTAATTATAAATTGATATCAGGATGTTAAGTGAATTGAACCCAATATTAGTGTATAGGGACTTTATTACCTTTTCATTGAGGGGCATTTTATTTATTTTTCTGTCTCCATGCAATCCTTTGCACCCTATAAGCAATGCTTGCCATTGTGGTTTTACATCAACAAAGGGAAATCACTACTTATTGCTAGCCTACATAATTCTGTTCCCACAAGTACCAGTACATAATACCTTCATTACTATAGTTTTCTTTAAATAGAAAGGTTGGTATATGTTAAAATGCTAGCATGTGTTTGCCATTGGTTTTGGAAGGTATTTGGTTTAAGTCATCTTAGTACAATATTATACATTTTTGTCTTGCTAGGTTTTTATACTTAACTTTAGGAATTTGGAGAGAAATGAGAAAACTCTGAAACCCATATAAATTGATGTTTGAGACAGCGTCCCCCTGTCTATGTAATCCTGCTGCTGTTTCCTGGGTGTTCTGTAATTTGCTGCTCCTATCATAGAACTGGAGGGTGGGTGGGATTATGTGTTAACCATATATGGGTTTCATGGTACAAATGCTTAGAACAAGTGTGGTGTGGTTTTTGGACCTTCAGCATTGCTGAACGCATGCAGCCATGTGAGAAAGTTGTTCCTGTGGTAATCAAGAACGTTGCATGAAACATTTACAGTTCTAGGACAAAAATTGCTTCATAAGCCAACTCTTAACCTGTTTTGTTTAGTAAGTAAATGAAAAGCAGTGCTAAGGTTTCTCTATCATTCATGTCTTAATTGCATTTTCATGTCTTAAACAAAAGAAGTGCAATGTACATCTTTATTTTTTTAAAGAGTGCACACTCTGTTGGCTCACAAGGTTTTCATCATTTTAATGACTGATTAGTCATAAAATGTTCCCCAGATTGATACTCAAACCTCCTATTGCGCATTCTTAGAAATAAGACTCAACATCAGTGCCGTTCCAGCCCACTTTCTTACTTGGTGTTCTGTGTAAGTACAGTCTGTGTACAGGAGCTTATTTAGGAATAGACAATAAACGTACAGTAGCTGCAGCACTGCCTTTAGTTAGCCGAGTTGGGCAATACTCGTGTATAATAAAATTTATATCTGGAATTGCTTGCTACAGTTTCCATTCTTTAAACTCATGAGGTAGCTGCTACATGAGAAAATACTGTACATAGATATTTGTTTTATAGGTTTGGATTCTTTTGCTTCTTTTACAAAATTCTCTTTCATTTATCAATTCTTCAATAGCCACTCTGATCTTATGCATAAACACAGATGATGCAAAATACAGCTCACCAGACTAATTCAGATAACATCTAGATCAGTTGTTCTCAACTTTTTTTTTGCTATGCCCCAGCTAAGCATCTCTAAAATCCTGATTCCCCCCCCACCCGCCCGTGACATATAATTCTTATTATTCAAAAAGTGAACTATTCACATGGAAGAAGACTAAAAGGCATTCACTGTTAATAACTCATTCTCAAATTGCCCCCCCCCCTTAAAAATCAAATTGCCTCACTGGGGTGTGTGCCCCATTTTGGGAACCACAGATCTAGATGAATACAAAGAGTGGCTGAAATCCTGTTGCTTTTAATAATAAATCACGACTAGAGTAGGCCTGTTGAATAAATGGAATTTATAGAGGATTTGACTCACCAAATCTCCACTAATTCAATGGGTTTATTCAAATTGCAGCTAAGCAACAGGATTTCAAACAATAAATAAGAGTCTAAGCCAACAGGGTTTCAGCCAATAAATACGAGGCTAAGACTTTAAAAACATTTTCAGGGAGTTCATGACAAAAATAAGATAGTAAGCTCCATGTCCGAGTGCAGGGGGCATTTAAAGATATTTCTTTTGACAGGTCTCTCTAATATTATATTGGATTAAATTTGAATTGCTCCCATAGAATTGGAGTTGATTGAATTTGAGGAAGATAGCTCAAATCTGTATTGGTGTTCTTTTGTAATGCGTTTAGAAGAAAATCTATTCTATGTTATGGCAGGGCCATACAGTTTTAAAACAGTGTTTCTTAAGGTCACATTCTTATTTTTCCTTTTCCTCTTTAAAATGTCAGTGTTGAATTTGTTCTAATCAACATCCGGCTGTCAGAAAGCATTTTAGGATGATGTCAAGCTGAACAATGTATGATCTAATGCTCCAAAGATAACTTGCTTAATGAAGTGTTGAAATTTCTAACAGCAATCAAGATATAAACATTACAGGCCCCTGATGTCATGGGAGGCAAAGGTGGCCAACAGGATCATAGGGAGGGAAGAAACTACTAAATGTGACAGTAATGTGAACTTAACAAATGACCAGCTGCAAATCAGCCCCTTTTCAATACAGTTATAGACAAGTTACAGATGAGATGAAGGCTGCATTCCTTAATCAACGAGTTAACTACAGGTTTAGTTCACTATTTATTTCACTTAGTAGATTTTAAAATTGAGAATCTAAGTGTAAGAGACAGAGAAAGGGGGCAGGGAGGGAGGTTCTGTAGTTTCTGTGTAGCAACACCATAATAAAGAGTGAAGGTTCCTCTGTCCTTTTAGCCATCAGTAATAGCTTTTGCTGAATTGAAAAGTAATGGCTAAAATCCAGTAGTAAGTGACAGCTAGGATAGGCCCATTGAATCATTGTCACATACATAGAAGTTGATTCATCAAATTCCTTCTGATTCAGTGGGCCTATCCTAGCTGTCACTTACTACTAGATTTTAGTAGTGGCCTTCTGGATTTCAGCTAGTGTATACTACAAGATTTCAGAAAGTTATTTACCGTATTTTTCGGACCATAAGACACTTTCTCCAAAAAAATGTGGGGAGAAATTAGGGTGTGTCTTATAGTCCGAATGCTGTCCAGCAAGGCTGTTGTAAAAGGATATTTTACAACAGCCGCGGCTGGCTGAAGTCTTCTACCGCAGCTGCCACAGCTATTCTGGGGTTGAGGAAAGAAAGACATATGTTTGGTGGGCCATTACCACAGGTGGCCACAAGAGGGCACAAATTGCAATTTCCCATTTAAATGCATTGGGAATCAATTTCTTGTACAGTATTCTAAAATTTGTGTGTTTGTATGTTCCCAATGCATTTCAGTGGGCAACCAAACCTGTGCATAAAAAGAAAGGGTTTCATTTACCTTTCTTGCCATGCTTCCTGGTTGCAGGGAGAGCAAGAGGCTAGGCTAGAGCATTGCTTCCTGCTTCAGTGCAATTAGCCTGCCCGCCCATTTCTCCTGCAGCGCCACCACTGGTTGGTGGTACAAATACAGTACTATTTATTTATTTATTTTATTTATTTTATTTTATTGTCAAATTTCTATACCGCCCACTCAGCCAAAGCCGACTCCGGGCGGTTCACAACAATGGGTAAAAACATATAAAAACAAATAAAACAGATAAAAACCAGCAATAAGAACCCACCCCTAAAAAGAGAGGGGTGCAGGAACTGAAGAAACCATGGGGCAGGCATCCTCCCCTATATTAACCACCCAACGGAAGCCACCCCTCCACCTGCACCCCAAACTTGGCCCGCCAGCCAAGTTTTTAGTTCTTTTCTAAAGGGCAACAACTCCGTCTGGAGACGCAGTTCCACAGGCAGGAGGTTCCAAAGGGCCGGTGCGGACACAGAGAAGGCTCTCCTCCTTGTGCCAGAGAGGCGAGCCCCCCTGGCCGATGGCACAATTAGAGAGCCCCTCCGGTCCGCTCTGGTTGGACGGACAGACGTCCTTAGGGCGATGCGGTCTCTAAGGTAACCTGGCCCACTACCATATAGGGCTTTAAAGGTCAAAACCAGCACCTTGAATTGCACCCGGAGACAAACTGGTAACCAGTGCAGCTCCCGCAGCAGTGGTGAGGCATGGGCATAACGTCCACACCCCATCACCACCCGGGCCGCCGCATTCTGGACCAGCTGCAGCCTCCGAATGGTCATCAAGGGCAGCCCCATGTAGAGCGCATTACAGTAGTCTAGTCTGGAGGTAACCAGAGCATGAGTGACCATGAGCAAAGAGTCCCGGTCCAGGAGCGGGCGCAACTGGCGAATCACCCGAAGTTGGGCAAAGGCCCTCCTGGCCACAGCCGCCACCTGTTCTTCTAGCAGCAGCCGCGAATCCAGGAGGACCCCCAAGTTGCGCACCGGGTCGGTCTGGGGCAAAATAGCCCCATCCAAACCCAAAGATGGTAGCTCCCGGGATAAGGCGGGACCCCCTATCCATAGCCACTCAGTCTTGCTAGGATTCAGCTGTAGCCCATTTGCCCCCATCCAGACCCCAACAGCCTCCAGACAGCTGGAAAGGACTTTGACTGCATCACTGGGGTCCCCACGGGCCGAGATGTACAACTGTGTATCATCCGCGTACTGATGGTACCGCACCCCGTGGGAACGGATGATCTCACCCAGCGGCTTCATGTAGATGTTAAAAAGGAGAGGAGAGAGTACCGAGCCCTGAGGCACCCCATATTTTAGGGACCTAGGACTGGACTTCTCGCTCTCCAACCACACCGACTGGGTCCGGCCCCTCAGAAATGAGGAAAACCAGGACCACACAGTGCCCTGGATTCCCAATGCTCGGAGCCGTTCCAGAAGGATACCGTGGTCGACGGTATCGAAGGCCGCTGAGAGGTCAAGAAGAGCAAGGACGGACGGATGACCGCCATCCCGCTCTCGCCAGAGATCATCCATCAGCGCGACCAATGCAGTCTCAGTACCATATCCAGGTCTGAATCCTGACTGGAAGGGGTCCAGATATTCCGCTTCATCCAGTACCCCCTGCAACTGACGCGCCACTGCCTTTTCCAATACTTTCCCCAAAAAGGGGAGGTTGGAAACAGGTCTGTAGTTGGTTATGACTGCTGGATCGAGGGATGGCTTCTTCAGGAGGGGGCGCACCAAAGCATGTTTCAATGGTGCAGGAAATATCCCTTCCTGAAAAGACGCATTAATTATAGCCCCGACCCAGCCACCTGTCACCATCTTTGAGGCTTTTACCAGCCAGGCGGGACAGGGATCCAATGGACAATTAGTGGCGCGGACCGCCGCAAGGAGCCTGTCCACTTCATCTGGGGCAACAGGATCAAACTGATCCCAGATAACACAGCACGACTGTGCACTGGCTCCCCCCTGACCCTCCCCATCCACGCCAAGATTAAACCCTGAGCGAATCCGATCGATTTTCTCCACCAGATGGAGATTGGATTTGGTTCAGAATATTTTTTCTTTTTTCTCTGATTTGAAAACTGGGTGCGTCTTATGGTCTGAAAAAGACGGGTGGTAGCTAAATCTATTTACATTTAATTGAATAGTCAGATAAATATTTAATCAAAAGACTGACAAAAACACATATACTGAGTGCTCAGTAGAAGCAGATCAGTCAGATTTTCTTTTAGATCTGTAGTTTGGTTCTTTGGCATATTTTATTTAATTCATGTTTTGAATAAATGCCACGTTTGCTACCTAAGTTCTGCATATCAAAGATGGGGGATTGGTGGCTTATTGTAGGGATGCATTACTACTGTTGGCAAAAGAGTAAATGTTATATTAAAGGACTAACTAGGCATGACATTTTTATTTCTTTTCACCACAGCTACCACAGTTCACTAGAAATTTGTTCAGCCAGAATTCTGGCATCTGTAGCAAGAAAATCCAAGTCTTTTACAGTGTTTCACCAGAGGCCCAACGTTTCTTCTCTGCAGCAATTGCAGAGGTTTAAAAATTAATATGGTCTTTTAAGCTCCATGAAAATTACAAGGTATTGTGAGAGTTGGTAGGTTTCCTTTTCAATGGGCTCTGTACATGGTAGCTCTCAAAAACTACCAATCTCACAATAGCTTGGAGGTCTCATGGATCTTAGGAATTTCCACTCATTCTCTGCAGTAGTAGCAGAGATAATAATTATGATGAGATGAAAAATTAATAAACTGTTGAGATCTGGCAATAATATGGATGAAATGCACTTCAGTGGTCCTTCTAGTCATAAGGGCACTGGGAACTATGCTGTGGAACTTCATAAAATATTACAACCTACTGCAAATCTCTGAAATAACACCATCAGAGCTGCAGAAGAGGAACTACATGTATATTACTCCATTATTTTCTGATACTTAGATATTTTTTGTTTGTTAAAACTTGTGTCTGTGGCACAGTGGTTAAACTATAATATTGCAGCCAAAGCTGCGGACGAGTTCAGTCCTGACAGGCTCAAGGTTGACTCAGCCTTCTCTGAGGTCAGCATGTTGCCCAGCGTTGGGGGGGGGGTAAAAACACTTATTACCTGCAATGGGGCAGCATATAAGTATAATTGCTATTGTTATATAATACCAGTCAATGGTTTTATAATGTTTATTTTGACTGTGTATGTTTGTTGTGTATGCAAGCAATTCATCAGTCACCACACGCAACTCAGCTGCCAGCAATAGTGCAACTGAGGAAGCTCAGCCCATGCGTCCCCAATCGCCCAATCATCAACTAGTGCGGGAAACCTCCCTGCTATAGGTTAGGCAGACCTTAGGAAGGCTCGCAGTACGTCCCCTGATGACGTCACTGTGACTGCAACCAATGAGTGCCTTTGGGGGGTGAAATTCAAATACAGTATATAAGGAGCTGAGTCTCCTACATGTGCCTATGTACAGATTGACCATGCTGAAATAAGTGCTTGGCCCGCCTGCCAGCTCCGTGTGCATTCAATCTGCCTACATCAAAATGTTACATCAACAGCAGCAATAAATATTTATTTACATTGCACTGTACAGCAGAGTGCATTCCAGTGTATGTGTGAGAGAGGTCAGGATAAAATTCCTTGGAACGAGTGGTTGATATTTGTCTAAAGAGCTGCTGCCTGACTAAAATAACCAATTTCCAAGCTGTAAAGTTAAAAATTCAAGTCAAAATACACACTGATAGCTCACCTCTCTCTCCACCTGACACATATGACTCCTAAGCTGAACAGTTAGGTTTTCAGACCTCATATAAATTTGTCCAACTATGGTTACATATGAACGTACTGCAAGAAAGTATTCCATTGCTTTGGAGCCAAGTAGGAAAATGCCCGAAGCTTGGAATTTTCCACAGTTGCCCAACTTGGATTTTATTTTCTTTTATTTTGGACCACAGGTGCCAGAATTCTTGTTTGGGAAGTTCCTGGTGAATTGTTATAATTGTAATGAAAAATTTCCCCCCAAAAAATCTCATGCCTAAAAATTGCCACTATGATTAATTTAGAGAAGCAGCAATTTTCTAACATCCCTATGCAGTCTTTCTCTTTCTTCATATTTTACCCTCCTTTCTTCCAGTTAAATGTATACCTGCTGCATGGAACTTTTCCTCTCTGTCCAGCAGAACATCACATTAATTCACCATCTGGCTCTCTAGCACAGGGGTGCCCAAACTATGGCCTGGGGGCCAGATCCAGCTCCTGACACCATCCGGCCCTCGCTACCCTCACTGCTCCCGGAAGCAGAAATAAAACACGTACTTAAACCCGTACAGGGCCATTTTACTTCCTCTCCCAGGAGCAATGAGGGTAGTGCAAGCCGGATGAATTGGCGTTGGGCTCTGGATCTGGCCCTCGGGCGGTAGTTGGGGCACCCCTGCTCTAGCACATTAAAGTTGAATGCAGCAGTTTAGCTCGGAAATAATAATCTCACATAATAGAAGATGTTATCTTTCACAATTAAAAGTTCCAAAAGCTGCTGCAGCATATGAGATGTATGATATTCCCGGATGGATGGGTGGATGAGAATGTTGGTCATGCAGGAGTCCCTGGAGGATACAGACACCTGTGGAAGGTGCATGTAAGAGGTAATAAGTTGATGCTGTAATTGGTAAAGTTGGAACATGTTTGCCAGTTTAACATGCTACATTTTAATGCTTCTGATATTTACAGGTTTTATTATCTTTCTTTGATTTTTCAAACTGTCACTGTGAAAGACCTCACAACATAGTGAAGTTGTCATGTGAGATTACTGATCCTCTCTGATCTTTAGTGAATTCATAGTTCATCTTTGGTTTCCAGCTGGAGGCTGAGGCTGTCTTTCGTGCTATCACTATTGCTAGCCAGACCAACTGCCCCTTGTATGTGACCAAAGTGATGAGCAAGAGCGCTGCTGACTTAATTTCACAAGCCAGGAAAAAAGGTGAGAAGCCACCTCTTTGTGGCTTTAGATTCCTCCCCATACTTGTTACTTGGCTCAAAAGGTCTTGCTTTCTTCTTTTATCTGCTGCTTGTTTTAATGAATTCTTCTTCAACATTGTTTAGTGACTTTACCTTTCTAAGTTCATATTTTCCTTTTAAAACATCTCCGTGTAGTCCCTTAGAATGCCTTCCAAAAACCCCAGAAGAGCAAAGGCCACCAGCATGAGTAAAGCCAAAAGAAATATTAAAAGTGGCCAGGGTTTGTCTAAACAAAGTGTCTGAATTTTTTTTAGAAACCTCCAAGGAATGGGCTTGTAAGAAATGAATTCCACAACAATGGTGCTACTATTAAGTAGGTCTTGTGCAAGTCAGGCTATTTAAGCAGCTTTTGCTCTACAGGATGATCCCAAATCTCACAGGTTGCTGGTTTTTTTACTATCATGGAGGATTTTAGGATATTTCCTTATGCAGCATATTCATACTGTTGCCTTGCTTCATTCATTTCACCTTCTCAATAGCTTTGTGAAGTGTGATTAATCTGACATAGTTATGACGTTCATTTAGCGACCTTTGGCTAGCTACTGAATATCAGCAATTTGTCCTAGTCCATTTGCTAAGTTTAGTTGTTTAAGCACAGGTTTAGGCATAGGAATTTTGTATTTGACTTCAACCCCTAGAATTGGTTAGCAATTCCCTTAGCCAGAATTTTGAGGGGATTGGTCAAGAAACCAGAGACTTCACATGAGTTTTCTGTTACTTACTGAGAATGAAGGCTTCATCTGTCATTGTATTCCAGTAGGGAAGACAGAGGAAATGGATGGGAGTGGCTAAACTTTTATGAGAGCTACAAGGGATTAGGAGACTGGTAGTTTTTTGAGAGGCACTCTTTATACAGCCTAATGGACAGAGAGAATGTCAGACCTCTAATCCATTGTGTCTCCCATGAAGCTTAGTTCCTCCTACCATTTCCTCTGTCATCTTCTCAGGAACACAATGGCCAACAGAGACTTCATTCCCCACTGAAAACTCCTAAGGATTTAGATTTCTTGGCTAATATTTGTGGGGGAATTTCTGCTGAAATATGGAGGCTGAAGCCAAAGAAATACAAGGTTGACTAGACTAGACGTTACAAGTATATGGCTGTTCCCAAGCAAAGCCACCACATGCCACATTCCTCCCCTCAACCCCTGTTTCTTGTATTATCCTTGGTCTTAACTTCTATTGGGTTTTTCCCTCCTCCACCAGGTAACGTAGTGTTTGGTGAGCCAATTACTGCTAGTCTTGGAACTGACGGAACGCACTATTGGAGCAAAAACTGGGCAAAAGCAGCTGCATTTGTGACTTCCCCACCTCTGAGTCCAGATCCAACAACCCCTGACTACATCAACTCCCTACTGGCCAGGTTGGTAGTTAGTAAGAGGAAAGGGGAAAGCTGTGATTCAAAACCACTGTTACAGGGTTTCGTAAGGTGTGGCAAAGGGAAGCCATTTACATATACACAAACTCCAAATAATATTTTTAAACCTAGTGAGGAAATGTTCCCATTGGGAGTGGATTAGAACAGACTCATGAAGCGGTGCAGTTTGCATCCTCAGTATCCGACTTCCATACATTGGATAGACATACTTCTGGTACTCCAAGTGGATGCTCCTAGGACTGCTTGCCCATCACACCAAAACAAAAGATTCTTTTGTATTTATAAAAACAAAAACCACTGTGCATGGTGTGTCTTCAAAGAGTACTGCCGTATGTGGGTGCTTCTAAGAGCACAATTCTCCATTTAAAGTGGAAGGACAAATTTCAATTAGGGAGTTCAAGGATGACAAAATGAGCTTTGGACTCTCCTTTAGCTTGCAGGTTACATGTCGCCTTGGTTATTTGGAGCATGCTGGGCTTTGTTGTTGTGACATAGACTTGTAAGATGATAAAATATCAAAGTTAGAACAGTAGCAGTGCTGGAAAAGGAGAAATATTTGCTCAGACTGTATATGTCTTATACACTCAGACTAATAATACTAGTGTATTTTGACTGGAGACTGAAGAGACGGTGAATGTTGGATCGGAACCGACTAGCAGGGAAACATCACAAATCGGTAGTCACTGGAGTTGCATATGAAGTCTTAGGCCATTGTTCTGTTGGCATTGTGGAATATATGCTTCACTGACAGCTACTGCCCTGTATTTGGCCACAAAGCCACACCTGCTCCTCTCAAACTCTGTGTTCACTACTCTCTTGGGTTCAGCTCTCTGGAAGCTTGCATGATGGCAATTCATGCTTCTGCCTGCTTATGTTGATTCTAGTAGAACAAATCTGACTGACACAAATCTCTCTACACAGTAAAGCAGACATATGGCACCAAATTATTAAGAGGAGATAGAGATTATCACTGGATTAGTACTTTGGTTCAGAAGTCCAGACTGAGGCCACGAGTCTCTTTGAATCAGACACAGAATCTGTCTGAAAGCCAGACAGTCTTTCTAGTTTCCCTTCTTAGTGTTTAGACAAGGCTTTAAAGGATTTTTCCTTTTCTTCCTTAATTATCATGCATCCTTTCAAATGAGAGTCTGTGGCAGCTAGCAGATGCTAGGTAGTAGGAAGTTTCTTCCCAGGATCCTTGGTACAGTATAAGAGAGAGGTCTTTACTGTTGGTTGTTGCTGCCATCTAGTGTTACAAATATGAGGGTCCAAAGCATGTGGCTTAAT
The DNA here is from genome assembly GCA_035047305.1 of Bradypodion pumilum. NCBI lineage: Eukaryota > Metazoa > Chordata > Lepidosauria > Squamata > Chamaeleonidae > Bradypodion > Bradypodion pumilum. The sequence goes on from JAWDJD010000002.1 coordinate 329,323,221, forward strand.
TTTGTGGTATTACACAAAGTTTGAAACAGATTTTACGGGAGGGGGTGTTCCCTGCATCATTAAAACATGCCTTGGTGTGCCCCCTCCTAAAAAAAGCCTTCACTCGACCCAGCAATTCCAGCTAATTATAGACCGGCCTCCAACCTCCGGTTTTTGGGGAAGGTATTGGAGAAGGTGGTGGTGCGGCAGTTGCAGGGGTTCCTGGATGAAGCGGATTATCTGGACCCCTTTCAGTCAGGGTTCAGGCCCGGACATGGCACTGAGACTGCATTGGTTGCACTGATGGATGATCTCTGGTGGGAGCGGGAAGGAGGCCATCCATCCATCCTTGCTCTCCTTGACCTCTCAGTGGCCTTCGATACCGTCGACCACGGTATCCTTCTGGAACAGCTCAAGGGATTGGGGATCCAGGGCACTGTGTGGTCCTGGTTCTCCTCATTCCTGAAGGGCCATACCCAGTCAGTGTGGTTGGTGAGTGAGACGTCCAGCCCTAGGTTACTTCAATATGGGGTACCTCAGGGCTTAGTACTGTCCCCTCTCCTATTTAATATCTACGTGAAGCCACTGTGTGAGATCATCCGTTCCCATGGGGCGCGGTACCAACAGTACGTGGATGACACCCAGGTGTACATCTCAGCCCGTGGTGATCCCAGTGATGCCGTCAAAGTCATGTTCAAGTGTCTGGAGGCTGTCGGGGTCTGGATGAGAAATAACAGATTGCAACTGAACCCTGACAAGACTGAGTGGCTACGGATTGGAGCCCGGTGTTATCTCGGGAGTTACCATCCTTGGATTTGGATGGGGCGAGTATGCCCCAGATGGATCCAATGCGCAACTTGGGGGTCCTCCTGGACTCTTGATTGCAGCTTGAGGATCAAGTTGCAGCCGTGGCCAGGAGGGCTTTTGCCCAACTTCAGATGATCTGCCAGTTGCGTCTGCTCCTAGACCGGGACTCCTTGCTCATGGTCACTCACGCTCTGGTCACCTCTAGACTAGATTATTGCAATGCGCTCTACATGGGGTTGCCCTTGATGACCATCCGGAGGCTGCAGTTGGTCCAGAATGCAGCTGCTCGGGTGGTGTTGGGGTGCGGGCGTTACGCTTGCACCTCCCCACTGCTTCGGGAGCTGCACTGGTTATCAATTTGCCTCCGGGTGCAATTCAAGGTGCTGGTCATTACCTTTAAAGCTCTACATGGTAGTGGGCCAGGATACCTAAGAAACCGCATCGTCCCAGGAATTTCTGTCCGTCCAACCAGAGCGGACCGGAGGGTCTCTCTACTTGTACCATCTGCTAGAGGGGCTCGTCTCTCTGTTGGGGTTTGTATTGTAAGCCGCCCGGAGTCCTTGTCAGTGGGGCGGCTATAGAAATATGAAAAATTAAATTAAAATTAAATTGAATTGAATGAATTCCAAAATGCACATGTGGGCGATGCCTTTGTGTTGTTTTGATGCCATGGATTGACGTGGCTACCGTTGGTTTTATAAGTTAAGAAGGATACAATAAAGACTAGTTTAACAGTCAATTTGCTATATTAGATAAAACGACAGACTAGGGTTCAGGAAACCTGGGTTCTTAACTTTATTTCGCCACAGAAACTAAGAAAGGAGATAGCACTGGTAAAGGCACTCCTTAAATAATTCACATACATTAAAATCCATGATTTGGATGTGACCTGATGGCACATAACATACAGAGTGGTTTACTATAGTGGTTAAAATAATCCCTGGATTATGTAAACCAAAATAATTGTGGTCTTGCTTTCATCATAAAATGCACCTTCTCTCTGCTTCTTGGGGTAGGTGGGATTTTAATGTGGGTGGGGGTTTTAACCATTTTTATTGTATGGGATTTTTAGATTATGTAAACCGCCCTGTCGAGCTTGCCTGAGTGGGCGGCGAACAAGTTGAAAAATTAAATTAAATCCTACTTTTTCTTGCAATGTAGATAACCCAATATAGAAATAAGTGCAATATATTTTGAATCTGATTGCTTTTCCAATAGAAAATAAATGCAATATATTTTGAATCTGATTGCCTTCAAAACACGAATCTAGGTTTACAAATAATAATAATAATAATAATAATCACAATCATTAGTGCCATTGTGAATATTTTACCTTGTCTTGTATGGCCTTTTCCAGTGAAACAACATGTGGTGAAGAAGCTGTTAGAAGCAGCCACATAAGCAGGTTTCTCTGCTCTAGTGGTCTTATTCCTAGTAAAGATCTCATTGTTACTCTAGTATCTTAATTCAATACAAAGATTTCATTCTACTGATGCATTTTGATTTTGAACATTTTTCACATAGGCACTTGCTTACATGGACACCGTAGGACAGAACCAGTAAACTGCTGCATGATCATAGGCCGTTCTCCATGAAAATGAATGCAGTCTTTGTATTTCTTCTTCTTCATGTAAATAGAGTGGCTTTAGAGTGTACTGTTTATGTGAGTAGACTAAAAGAGCAGGCTGAACCACATTAGCCAGTGCATAAAGAACACAGGCCCTTTTTGTTCAAGAGAGAGGGAAAATAAGGCATTGGGAACGATAGTCTCAAAGGAAACTTTCAGTTATAGTTCTCTTCAGTTAGATACTTTATTCTGTCATTTGTTTACTTCACAAGTGACCCCTTTTAAAACAAATATTGGGTTTTTACACAAAATACATATATAAACACATCAAAACTTATATAATAAAACTAATAAAAAACAATAACATAAGCAAAAAACAATAATCTATTAATTCAGCAGAAACAAAATTTACCTAATGTTGCGTAGTTGATACATGCCAACTTCTAGTCTCTAATTTGTCCTTTTCTTGAACTGCATGAATAAAGTTTTAGAACACAACATCAACATTCTTATTTTATCTCTCCTACACAAATGTAATAAAAAAGAATATATATATATATATATATATATATATATATATATATATATATATATATATATATATATATATATATATATATATATATATATATATATATATATATATATATATATATATATATATATATATATATATACATATACATATATATATATATATATATATATATATATGGAGAAAAAGGAGGGGAAAAAAGGAAGAAAAGAGAAAAAGGGAGGGGAGAGAAGAAAAACAAGAAACAATTAAACAATTCACCATGTGATATGTACATTGCCTGTGGGGGGACGCGGCTCAACAAGTGATCTTAAGATTGTAGAGATGGAAATAATGTGATCATGAGAATGGGCACAATGACAGTTTTGTACTCTCTGCTTTTTAAAAACATTTTATAAGATTTTATTCATATTTTAGTTATATTTGCCCTTTATTTCTGCTCTTGCTGCTTGATATATAGGGAATGACAGTTCGTAATTCTTATGAATGGTTCAAGAATATGGCTGACAAATAAATGTTTTTGTTTCTCCCTGCACCTCCAAGTGGGGACCTCCAAGTCTCAGGAAGTGCACATTGTACATTCAGTACAGCACAGAAAGCAATTGGAAAAGATGACTTCACTGCAATCCCAGAAGGAACTAATGGAATTGAGGAACGGATGTCAGTTATCTGGGACAAGGCAGTGGTAAGAAAAAAAGGAACGGGGAGAGGGATTAGATTAGGCTGCTAGGTAGAGAGGGAGGATTAAATAACTCAATAGAACTGTACATGTATAGTAGAACCCATAATATCCAATTAATTGAGTCAGCACTTAACAAGCAACCAGACCATTTCCTGATAGTGCATCTTCCAGATAAAAACTATCTTTACGAGGGCTAATAAACTGATCTTAAATCCAGGCAAAATGAACAACATACTATAGGTCCATCTGCCTGGCATGGACCCGGTTACACACACCCAAAGGATCAGGTTCACAGCTTAGGGGGACATTTGGACTCCGTCCCCTTTATGGAGGAGCAAATATCTGCCTTGGCCAGGAGGCCCTCTAGTTGATTTCCCAGCGGCACCCCTATTTGGATAGGAAATACCTAGCAACAATGTTTCTTGCATTGGTAATCTCCAAAATAGGCTGCACCGTTCTCTACATAGGGCTGCCCTTGGAGGCTATACGGAAACTGCAATGGGCAGACTTCTTACTGGGATTCAAACATATATCCTCAATTCTGGCATGTTTGCATTGGCTCCCTGTTAGTTTCCATGCACAATTCAAGATCCTGGTTATTATCTATAAAGCCTTTAAGCAAACCAATCACACTTATATACCACCTCATAGTGCTTAGTGCACTCTCTGGGCAGTACACAAGTTAATTTGCATTTTGCCCCCAATATGCTGGGTACTCATTTTATCGCCCTCAAAGGATGGAACTTTGAGTCAACCTTGACCCTTGGTCAGGATCAAACTCATAACCTTTTGATTATTATTATATACCACTGTACCACCAGGGCTCCTTTAATGGTTTAAGATCTTGCAGTGGCTTAGCGGTTAAGATGTTGAACTTGACAAATGGAAGGTCTTTAGGACAACTGCCTGTCCCACTCACTCTTCTCAGTATACAATGTTAAGAACAGTGATAACAAAGGAGGCCAGAAGAGTGATCATAAAGAATCGTGCCTTCTCGTTTGTGGCCCCATCTCTTTGGAACAAGTTTCCAAAAGAAATTCTCAAGGCTTCTTTCCTAACAGTCTGTAAGAAAAGCATGAAAATGGAAATTTTTAGATCTGCTTTTACTAATATGAACCTGGGATGTTAGAAGGGTTGATCAGCAAACTTTGCTCTCTAGATGTTCTTGGCCTTCAATTCCCAGAAGCCCTGATCAGCAGGTGGTACTGACTTTGGCTTCTGGTGATTGATGTCCAAGAACACCTGGAGAGCCACGTTTTCTTACCCCTGGTCTAGGGGAATTGGACTTTTTAATGTTGTTTTGTATTATATGTTGATTTAATTATTTGTCTGAATTTATTGCTGTAAACTGCTGAGTGTTAATTGCTATGTGGCAGTATATAAGTATGAATGAATAAAATATGATGTGCAGATGGCTTGTTGTATGTGCATGTAATATTACCCACCCACCCCAAAATTGTTGCCTCTTATACTGAAAATCCTTGCTTAATCAAGTTGTGTAATGTTACAACTAGTTTCACATAGTATCAAGAGATAGAGATGTTGTGTGGATAGATAGCAAGTGCTAAGGGCAGGGCTGTAGCCAGGATTCTAGATTATTATTATTATTATTATTATTATTATTATTATTATTATTATTATTATTATTATTATTATTATTATTATTATTATTATTATTATTATTATTATTATTATTATTCCCGGTGTGTGTGTGTGTGTAAATTTTTTCAGAAGGGGCAACAATGTCACACACACATATATAACATTGGCATCCCGGGGTGGGTTGGGGGGAGGAGGCTGTTAGCTCAGGAGGGGCCCCCCTCTGGCTACAGCCCTGTTCTTCAAACTCTGAAGATTTAACCTGGATAGGCAGGAGTCAGCTTTACTGCTGACTTGGAAAAGGATGATTGCCAAATATCTAACTGGCAACTAATACTATCTACACAGAATGAGAGAATTCGTTTATGAGATAATTTATGAATGACCCAAAGAAAAAGTTGAAGATAGCTGTTTGGAATGTTAGTGCGTAGGTACCATATGGCTCACCTTCCTTTGCATGGTTTATGCTTAACAGGCTACAGGAAAAATGGATGAAAATCAGTTTGTGGCTGTAACTAGCACCAATGCTGCCAAGATCTTCAACATGTACCCAAGGAAGGGGAGAATTGCTGTGGGATCGGACAGTGACCTGGTCATATGGGATCCTGATGCAGTGAAAATTGTCTCTGCTAAAAGCCACCAGTCAGTAAGTCTTTTTCTGGGCAAGAAGAAATCATAATGGACTCAAACACTGAAAATAGTTGCTTTATGTGCTGCAGAGAATGAATTGGTCTCTTTCATGGTTCTCGTATTTGTTGATATTTGCTTCAACTATGGCAGGGGTGCCCAAACTTTTCATGCCACAGGCCGGTTGCGTGGTTCAGTGGGCCTGTCACATGGTCCCTCCCACCAGAAACAGGAGTAAAACATGCCTGCCCATGCGCAAAATGCTGCCGTAAATGCATTTACAACAGTCGTGGCTGCATTTACTGCAGTGTGATGTGCATGCACATTTTACTTCCATTTCCGAGAGTGGTGCAGGCTGGATGAATTGGCATCGGGGGCCATATCTGGCCCACAAACTGTAGTTTGGGCACCACTGATCTATCAGATCAAAGCTCTCATCTCTTGTTTGCGAAAATACCTGAAACTGTATTTTCAAATAAATCAGACATTGCAAGCTTTCCTAATTCAAGATCACTTCTTCAGGCAGGGCAGGAGAACTACAAAGAAAAGTTCCAGACATTCATGGCATGATGTTTCATCCAGGCTCTGTCTCTTTAATTTTATGTATGGATCACATGGCTTATCTTTGCATAAAGAATACCTCGCTTTAGAGACTAACTTGCTTAAAGAGCAGAATTTTCTCTGAATGGTCGCCCTCGCTTAACAACCAAAAACTTCCTTAACAACTAAATCGGGGTTCACAATCTCTACCGCCAGAAGTCAGAATTGGTCACTTACAATGGCGGCAGTGGCGCTTTTCCAAGTGTTTCACTTAAAGAACAACTCATTTAAAGAGCAATCCCATGGAACACATTATGCTCTTTAAGTGAGGTACCATTGTACAGTATTTGTATTTTCAGTCCTTTAATCCCAAATTGTGTCTCCATGCATGTTGTTTTATCCCCAAAGTTTCCTACTGCTGACAACAAAGTTCATCCCTCATTCCTTCTCACAGCGCTTCACCCTATTACGACACGAAGTTTTCTGCATTTCTGTCTGAAGATGAGGCATTTCACTACAGTGTGTGTTTGATGCATAATGAACATGTTGATTCCTGTGTTTTGTAGGCTGCCGAATATAACATCTTTGAAGGAATGGAGCTGCGTGGAGCCCCACTAGTGGTCATTTCCCAGGGGAAGATCATGCTAGAAGATGGCAACCTTCATATCACCCAAGGGACTGGGCGTTTCATTCCTGGCACCCCTTTCTCAGACTATGTCTATAAGCGTATCAAAGCAAGGAGGAAGGTAAAACAGGCCAGCTTTGTTTGGAGGGCACAGTCTTTGAAGGAGATGGTTTTGGAGAAGGGATACACCTTCTTTTCAATAACAGCTCATCATATATTGCCTTCTGCTATAACTTGGTACTTTTCCACGCTCTGAGGATAATGTTTGAACCACCATGTCATATGGGAATAGCCCCGTGATACCTTAGCTTATGAATGGTTGCATGATGGTAGAACTAAACCACAGGTTTTTGCCCCATGGCTTTGGCCTTTAGACATTACCTGCACAACATACAAATTCACCGGATATTATGGTTGTCACATGTAGGAAGAAGCATGGTTATGTTAGCCATCACTAATGAGAAATACACAGCTGACTTGACTTTTCTACATGGAGTCTTTTCATAATAATTCCTGATAATATTTTGCTGGGCACCATGTTTCTATCACATTAGGAGATTGGTACCTGTCAGCTGTAATTCCCTTCCATGTGAATGTGAGATTAACATCAACAACCAAGCCACCTACCCTGGTTTTCCCTGTTTATTTTGAATGTGTAAAATGTTGGTAGAGATGCCTACACAGTCGTCAGAATCTTGTTAGTTATGCCTGCTGGTGTTTCTTTCAACAATGAATTGCTACAGGCTGAGGAGTTGGTGTATGTATTCTTAGGCACAGCCCAATCATAATTCCTGCATAAATGCCTGCTCTGCTTAACTTGCATCAATTTGCCACTGAAATTTATGCCATTGGTGCCATGTAGTGGAAATAGACAATAAGGTTTCTTACCCATGAGAGTGGAAAGGCTGCTGTTGCTGCTCCTTTTAATGCTACTCCCTTCTTTTGCCTCAACACAGATGGGTGAGATGCATGCTGTGCCCAGGGGCTTGTATGATGGGCCTGTGTTTGACCTGACCACCACACCTAAGGGGGGCACCCCTGTGGGCTCCACTCGGGGATCACCTACCAGGCAGGCACCGCCAGTAAGAAATCTTCACCAGTCTGGATTTAGCTTATCAGGTAAGTATAGAAAGATTGTGCCGGGAAAAAAAGCAACCCAGAAAGGCCGCTGCTGTTCAGTAAATCCATGGCACGGCACCTGACTGACTCGGATCTATGATGTACTGTATGGGGAGACTGCAAATAGGGCAGGGAATATACCACCTGGCATTTTATGGTGCGAACCCTGGAAGGCTACATTTCTTAGGCATTTGTCTACATTCTTTCAGTCAGCCAGCGAAACGAAATAGTCGGAGAGACAAGCCACACCGATGTACTACAAGAAAGGGTGGTTGCTGTCTGTTTGCTCTGTGACACATTGTTGGCTTTTCCTGTGTTGTGAGAATCAGAGAAAGCCCACCGTATCTGCTTAAATAGTGAATAGGCCATAGAGGAGAGGAAGCCCTGTCTTTTCATAGTAATTTGACATTTCGAATAGTCTTGACTCCTTAACCCTGTGGAGAAAGGTTTTTAACTTTCCCATCTCATGTTTTGCCCTCTTTTCTGCATTCCCTGCAGGTACTCAGATCGATGAAGGCATGCGCTCAGCAAGCAAGCGCATAGTAGCACCCCCAGGAGGTCGTTCCAATATAACATCTCTGAGTTAAGCATCCAGTCCTCAAGGAAGGGAAGGGGAAAACCATTATTAGAGAAAACTAAGCAATGGTACCTTGATATTTAAAAAGCAAAGCGCAGTGGAGAAGGTTCAGAGTTTAACGATAAGCCTCAAGCCTTACGTTTCATAAATGCTACTCGCTACCTAGCTTTAAAAAAATTGCGGGTTTTCTTTTTTGTTTATTCATAGCCTTAATATTTCCCCATTTTTTTTTACATGCATGCAAATCTGACAGGTGACTAAGTGAAGAGTATGTAACTGTACATGGTAAGTGCTTGTGTGCACGTTGTAAGAAGGGGACTGGATAAAGGCAGGAAACTAATGACACGAGCAAGCTATTTAGCCAGGTTACTTGAGCAGAATCAACAAAGGAGTTTAGTATTGGGGAAGGGTGGGGGCAGAATGTGGTAGGGCAAGATAGTGGGAGGTGGATATGGGGGACCAAGTAGATCCGTGTATTGTGTCCATGTTCTGTTTCCACTCAACGATGATAAGGCAGTTGCTTTGAAGCCCATGAGGCTGTTGGAAAACTCAGCCTTCTTTGTAATGGCTCTGTTGTATCACCTCTTCCTGTTAGAGACTTTATTACTTTGTACATTTTATTGAATAAAAATTTGAAAGGCATGTTCTTTCTAACCAACTTGCTGTGATGTGACATTTCTTTTCCACCTCTAAACCAGTCCTTCTGTTCTTCCTTTCGTGTCTAGGTCAGCCACCTTTTAGTGAATTCATTCCGTAGTACCTTTCGTCTGACCTAGTGTGAGAAATATTTGCTGGCACAAGGTTGTTCTTGCCCAAGGTACTCCTGATTGTGGTTCAAAAATACCACAGTCTTCTATGTATCCCTATCCTTCTTTTGATTTTTGCTATTTTCTGGGGTTACAGAGGGAAGAATGCCAAGCTGGATATGAAGAAACAGATTCAGTGAAGTAGACTCAGGTTTATCTCTTGCCTGGTGCTTATGTTCTCATCACATACACTGAAAAAAGGGATATATGGCCAAGAAGATCACAGTCTCGGGAGCATTTGCTTAAGCAGCTTTTACTGAAAAGGTTACTGGTTTTCTTTCTGCTCAAATTTTTGGATTTGGCAGAATTCTCCAAATAAAGACCCTATGACTCTGTGAGGCATACCTGCATGTTGACTTTAAAAGCAGGTTAAGATTCAGTCAGTTTTCTGTACTTCTCAAACCATTGGTCTGCTTGATGTTCAGCAACATTGACTGGGCAGCTATGACGCATGCTGGTGCTGCATATTCTGCACAGTGGCAGTTACATTTTAAGCCCATAGTAAATGCCTGGGTTATGCACCTGCTTTCAGGTCAATACTGTATATGTGCATCTAAGTGAGATGAAGGGATGCTTTCTGATAACGGGATCAGTAGAGGAAATTTGCCTTTTGCCAATCTTTTTTTCACTTGAAAAAGAGTCTTGTCAGTAAGATAGTTATATCATGGATTTTGTCACAAATTGGGACACAAACATTAACCATGCTGGATCAAGTTGACTGATCCATATTCTCATAAGGCCTTTTATTCAAGAATGTATAATAAAGGATATCCCATGCAAACATCAGCAACTGACAGCTATTCTTTTTCATAGCTGAATTTAGGACTGTTGTTTTAGTTTTTGGAATCAAACCCCAATCTTTATCTGATGTGTGCTTTCTTATTCAAACAGATAACATTACAGTGATACCTCATACAACTTCCAAACTTGGTTCCACAAGTTTGGACTTTCTACGGTTTTGGACTTTGTGTGAGGCATGCAAAATCCTAGCTGTGATGCCTCATACAACGTCCAAATCCTTGCCGCGATGCCTTGTACAACGTCGTTTCCATAGAGATACATTGTACTGTAACAGCACAGACTTTAGGGCAAAGTCAAGGAAACAGACAGGAAACTGACAGAACTTTAAGAAATCATTGTCTAAAGGCCAAATACATTACAAAAACATGTCAAACAACCCTGATTGTCCATGAACCTGAAGAATGCTGCAAAAATCCTAGGAATGCCTCTAAAAATTCTGATGAAAAAATTCAAAAAAATCCAAAGTCATGCTTCAAACCACACCTAAACACTCTTCACCTCGTGCAAAACCCACAAGAGCAATGCATGCATGTGTCCTGCCTTTTATATTGCCCAGGCACAATGCAACCTGGGAAAAACCCCAATGCCTCATACAAAGTCAAGCGACTTTGTATGAGGTATCTTTTTTCAAGAAATTAGGCGATGTTGTATGAATTCGATGTTGTATGAAGCGGACTTTGTATGAGGTATTACTGTACCAACCAAAGAGACCATCACTGCCAAACCCTGAGATTTAACATTTTGCAGTAGGTGTATCTTAGCCTATAAAATCGAGGGTTAACCGTTGGAACTTTGCATAGGCTCCTTAGCCAGGCCCTACTAGCCCACACTCACCATTCGTGCCCACGCCCGAACTGGGTACGCAGGTAAACGCAAGATTGAGAAATGCGCCAGTGGGGCAAGAGCCCCACAAACGCGAAAAAAGGGAAACAACTTCATTTCCCAACGTTCTTTGCGCTGCACCACAGCCAATCAGGCTGAGAGGCGCGACCACAAAGAACATTGAGAAACGTGCCGCGGCCAATCAAAATCGAGCCGCATGGAAAAAACGCACCACAACCACAAACCCTTAACTACAATCCCCATAGACCTGTGTGACATGAGCGCGCAGAACGCTGAGGGAGCCGGCGCCCGAAAAATAAAAAAACACCACTCACCGCCTCACAGCCACGCAAACACCAACCGCCCTTCTTTCCCTCACCCACGGCACCTAAAGGTCCCGACTGGAGTTTCCCCTTTAATATCAGTGGGTGGGGGGTTGCGATCCCCCTCTCCGCTGGCTCCCCTAGGATTGGGAGGTTTGCGGGGACAAAAGGGGTATGTCACCCCAACCCTTCTGGACCCAGGAGACCAGGGAGAGTGGATCGATTCCCCCCCCCTCCAAAAAAACCACCCCCGTCTTTAAAAAGAAGAAACCAGACAGCTGGGGACATGTGAATGCATTACTGCATGAAGAGAGGCTAGTCTTTTTGAAAGGACTTGCAATGACCTGCGACTAATATCTGTTGTATATTTAAGCAAAACCTGTTGGAATCAGATTGTTTTGGCTGCAAGGCAATATTATGATCAGGATAAGGTATAGATAAAAATATAAAAGGAACAAGTTGAATTTTGTGGCTTGTGATAATTCAGAAAATGCAAATAATTTACTTGAATTGTTTTTTACATAGTTGACACAGTAAAGGGTTTTGGCTTTTCAGACTTATTTATCACATACTGTACAGAAAATGTGGTAGAATAGTTTCTAGAGTGTACAAACACAGGTGAATAATCACAGAACATATTCCAATAATTTAGGTTACCCTGTTTAATAACTAAATTAACAAAATGTAGGAATGAATAAACAAGGTTGTAAAACAGGCTGTTAGCAACTGGTAGTATGAACTTTGTGTTGTATAGGACATTCCAGCACTCTGAACATTAGTGTATTAAGAGACTGAAATGTAAACCTCCCCATTCACATATTCCAAAATATACCAGATTTATATATTCCCATAACATTTGTTATTTTACCATATCTTTAATAAACTGGAGTAAGTTTTCATCATATGTTTCTGCCCACCTAATACAGGTCTCAAAATATAAAGAAGAATGATCATATTTCCTATTTCTCCCTTGCCTGGCCTTTCCTAACTAAAGTTTTGTCAAGTTGCTTTCACGTGTCTTTCATTTCAGTATAAGAGAGCGAAGTTCTCCTCTATGGTGGATGTTAATTCATGTAATGGTGGCCCAGGATTCAGATTAACCTTGTAAGTTCTTTAATAAGAAAATTGTGGAGAAATTTCCAGTGCCCATCACAATAACACGTCTGAGGTGAAAACCAAGAAATGTCCATTAGTGCAAAACCATATTATGAAGTTAATGCAAGGAGTTATATTCCTTATGAATTTAGCCACAGGAAAAAAATCCCCGTGCTTTTGGGTCAGAATCAATGTGAGTTTTCAGGTTTCTAATCACTCGTGTTTAATGTTCCAAGCAATGTCTTCCTTGAAAGTACTGTTTTTTCCTGCTCTAGAACAGGGGGTATAATATTTACTTATTGTTTCCCTACTGCCACATGGTGGTACCAATTACTAAAAGACAGCATAATTTGACATGATTGTGTCAAGTGTAGAAAGTGATGTCATGAGACTTCAACTGCAAACAAAAACAGTTTTAGCTGAATCCCATTCAAGTAAATTCTGACTTATGGCAACCCTTTCCAGGGTTTTCTAAGGTAGAGTATTTATTTTATTTATTTGTTGGATTCATAGAACCGCCCTTTTTGCCTAAGTTACATGGTTTGCCATTCCCTTCTGGGTGCATCCTGGGAATGTGTAGTGTGCCCTAGGTCACAAAGCCTGTCTCTTTTCTCTGGAGGCACAGCAGGGAATTAATTTCTCCACCTTTGGATCTGCAAGAAAAACTGACAGCAGAGGCATGATGCGTGGACTGATCTGAATTTCTTTTAAAAAAACACAAGTTTTCATACATTAGTGACACTTCATCTTTTGCATTTAGTCAGATGCCTATTGGGTAAAATAAAAAATATGTAATTTCTGTTAAAGAAAAAAGAGGGGGGAGAGTCAATGCAGTTTAAGATTGTTATGGAAATTTTAATCTATACCTATAAATCCAAGGGTTAACCATTGGAACTTGCTATACGTTTCTACACCCATCCATCCTATCCCGTACCGAGCCTCCTGCACTCACCCGAACCCGGTACGGTGGTTACTGAATGTTTGAGAAAGGCGCCAGTGGGGCAAGAGCCCCACGAACGTGAACAAAGGGAAAGAACTTCAATTCCCAACCTTCTTTGCGCTGTGCCACACCACAGCCAATCAGGCTGAGAGGCACGAGCAAAAAGAACGTTGGGAAACGCGGTGCATCCAATTAAAATGGAGCCGCAGGGAAAAAACCACCACACGATCGCAAACCACAAATGCAAAACTACAAGTCCCAGCGTCCTGCGCGCTGTGAGCACGCAGAACGCTGAGAAAGCCGGTGCGCGAAAAATAAAATTGCAAAGCGCAACGGGAGCGCAAGTCCCCAGCAGGCAGATGCAGCACCTCACTGCCACGCAAAACAAAACGCTACCGTGAGACACCCCCCATCCTTCTTTCCCAGAGCAACAGAGAGAAGAGGGACTCCCGCTCCACACTACCCCGCCGAAGACACAGTGAGACCACCGCCGGCCTCAAGGAAAGTTGAGCCGGGGTGGAAAAAAACCCAAAAACAGGCAGCAGTTCGTCAGGGGAAGCACCCTCCCTGGTGGATGACTGGCTGATGCCTTTGTACTTCTGAATACAAAAGCAGCAGCCAGCAATCCGCAAGGAAGAGCACCACCCCTTACAGATCGCTGCCTGCCGATCTCCGGTTAGGTAAGCCAGGAGAAAAAGGAGACAGAGAGGAGAGAACCATCGTTAGGCAGAAATAGCTCTTCTCTGCCTCTTCCTTCTCCCCCAACCTACCTAACGAACCTTCCCGGGAGAAGAACGGGCTGACTGCCTCCTCCTCCTCCTTTCTCCCTTGCTTCATCGAAACCAAAATTCAAAACAGCAATGGGGAAAAGAGGAACTTCACGCTAAAGTAACCACCAAAAACAAACACCAAAATTAATAAAAAATAATAAAACAAAAATAAATCAATAATTAAAAAAACATTAATAAACAAAAAACCACAAAATACACAAACAAAAACATCCACAATAACACAAAACCACATACAATGCACCTAACTACAACATGAAAAAACCACAAATTACACAAACAACTAATTACACAAATAAACAACAATGAAATAAGAAAAATTAAACAAAATCAGAAATAACCAAACTAATTAAACAAAACTAAAACTCAACCAAAACAAAAAAGAACAAACAGAAACACCTCCCAGCCCACCACCACGAAAACAAAACAAAGAAAAACCCCAGAAGAAAGAAAACCAGACAACTCAACAGCACGTCCTCCCTCCACGACGGCCGGAACAGAAATTAAGAAACAAAGACGACTAACCGGAAGAAGCCCCACCCAGAGACCAGGAGAGAAAAAACAGTGAAACTAAAACAAAACCACTAGCAGCCCCACCTGCAGGGCAGAATAGTAAAAACAACTCAAAAACACACAACAGCCCCACCTAGAGGCCACAAGAGTAAAAACAAGTCAAAAACATAACAATTAATCAAAAGTTTACACAAATCACAAACATATGTCAAAAAAAATAAAATAAAAAGATTTATAACATGCTGTGTTGAGTTTTAACTCAAATAAAGACCCAAAACATCTAAACACAGTTTTAAAACATTGAATGTAAAAAACATGTACTTTCACCTTTTTAAAAATATTACCTATGGTACAACTATTAACAACAAAAAAAACCCCACAAACTAAAACATTATTTGGTTAAATAAAACAATTTGAAACAATTATATCATCCTTTGTTCTTTTTTTAATCCACAAAAAAAAACCAAAAAGCTGATCACAGTTTATAACAGCCCGGCAATGCCGGGCAAACTATGCTAGTGGACTATATAAAATAGAAAAGGAAACCTGTCCAGTGTTCTGTGTATTTTAATCAAACCTAATGTAACTGCTAAATCTTTGAAAACATATATCGTGAATTAATTGTCTTCTCTCTGTGGGAGAAAAACAACAATGAATCCCAACCATATTTGTTTACTTAATGTAGAAATACACAGATTTAAGTAACTGCTACTATTTATCAATTCATAGACACCTAAGCAATGCAGACAGATTCTAATTTTATTATGTGTTGAAAACAAGGCTGTTGGTGAGATTCTTTTAGAAAATTACTGTTTGAAAATTACAGGAGATAAAAATTATCTCCCAGAAATTCAGCAGTTTTTAGAAATTCTGGGTTTACAATTCCTTTTGCTAAGCATTTTGCGACCAAATCAGCTATCAATTCCTGTCCTCTTTAATTTAGAGGATCAAATCCAGTGTTTCCCTTACAGATGTCTACTAGCATAACAAGACGGCATTCTCTCCTCCCTAAAGCCCTCTGCGCGCACACACACAAAATCTACTCCAGAGCATTTCCTCGTGCTCCAAAGCAGACAATAATATGGCTGTGGCTATTTTATAACAAATATGCATAAATGTGCTAATGCATTTCATGTATTTTGTAGTTGGACCTTGAACCTAACAGATCTATGAAAGTTATTTTTCTAAGATGGCACGTTTGGGTGACTCCTTATTTCCCTGGTTCTCCAAAGTACCTAAAATACTTATTTTAAAAATGCTCAGCTGAATGTCAAAAACCATGGGTCTGTATTATAAAATACACTTTTCACCGGCCTACTATAACACACAATAGCATGAGGCTGAAAACAAGCCAAAAATCCTGAAACATGCAATATTTCTCCTCCGGTACTTAGTAGGGTCTACACACCCCAGTAGCAAACATTACTGTTATACCATGAAGTAAGTAAAAATTAATCACACACACAATTAAGCTACATTTGTAACCTAAGACCCAGTGGTATGGTGAACAGCAGATACAGGCTGTCTGAGGATTGCACCTGCCCCTCTATACATTAAAACAAGTGTGATATAGCAGGGTCAATTCCAGTTGGGGGCTGGGGCTGGACAATCACTCCTGGATTTGCAGAACAGATGTATTGCCTTAAAATGGGTTCTCAACATTTTCCTGCCGTGGGCCGGACCACGCCCCCCCAGCTGACACGTGGTTCTTCCCGCCGTAAACCACACATGCGTTTGCGCAGGTACGTCCGCTCCAGGGATCATCGCCATGGGCCAGATGGAGTGGTGCCACAGGCTGGGACCAGCCCATGGGCCGTAGGTTGTGAACCCCTGTGTTAAAAGGTAGAGAAGGAAGTGTGTGTTCTTTCAGAGAATTGTGCCCCTGGAGATGCAGTTCTCCAATATTTTCCAATTCTTTTTGACTGAGAGGTTTGAGGGCCCTACCTAGGATTGCCATTCCCAGGACATAAGAGACCCCTGCCAGGTTTTGCAGCAGATTTGAATAATGGGATTTTGTCAGTTGTAAAAAACTACAATGTTACTATTCTGTTAGGCTGGCCAATTATTGTGTACTGGATGTGTATATTAATGCCATGAGGCCTCGCTTTTTTCTTCTGATGAAGTGAACTTGGTCCATGAAAGCCCAAATTTAAATATAGGAGTCAGTCTTTTTTTTTTTTTTTTTTGCTGTTCTAATTTGTTTATTCACACATACTATTTTCAAATTGCCACTTTGCCATGAAGCTCACTGGATGATTGTGGACTGGACATTTCTCTCTTAAGCTGACTACACTACCAGGTAAATCCGGTGTATGCTCATGACAAGAGCTACACATACCAAACTTGAGCTCACTAGAAGGAAAATGGGATATAAATGGCAACAAATCATATAAAATAAATAGCTGCTTTATTATTGGGGGGAAATTATTTATAAATATTGTTTTATCTATTATCAGTTACTTCAAGCTCTCCGAAAGCTAATGTGACTCTGAAATGTGGCTGCTGCAGATATTTTCACTGTATTCCATGAGCATGCATTGATGAAACTTCCTCTTCTCCTTCGTATAGTTTGTGAATCCACACTCATGGGTTATGCGCCTGCGCAGAACGGCCGATCGGAGGCTTGAAAAGCTATTGGTCAAAAGTTTTGGCGGTAAGACCGCCCACCGTACCGCCCACCCTGAGGCGCCCGCGCGCCATTTTACCTCAGTTCTCTTCTTTCCGCCGTAGCAGCAGAACGATCGTTTAGAGCTTCCTCAAATATTTCGCACTTCTGAGGGAAAGTCTTTTGGCAAACTTTACAATTTTTTGCGGTGATCTTGTCCTTCGGGCAGGATCGCCACCCCGGTGCTGTTTCTTCCTTCTGGTGGACTCAGTTACCTACTCGCTTCGGTCACCGTTTCCCGCCTCAAGGGGGTGGCGGCTGGCCAGCCCTTCGGGGTAACCGCGTTCCAGAAACTTCCGTTGGAAGAATTTTTCTTTGATGGCCGCGGCCTTCAAACAGTGTTCGGCTTGCCTGAAAAAGTTTCCGGCCTCCAACGGGCATAGCCTCTGCCTTTTCTGCCTGGGGGAGTCTCATCAGAGCCAGTCTTGCCCTCACTGCAAGAAATTCACCCGTCTGGCAGTTCAGAACCGGAGCTACCGGCTCAAAGCCCACCTGATGGAACTCTCTCTGGCTCCCGTTGCGGCCGCTTCTACTTCGGCTAGTGTCTCCCAGCCTCCTCCGCCTTCGGCTTCTTCTTCCGCTCTCCCCATCAAGAAGAAGAAGAAGAGGGACAAGAACGGAGAGAAGAAAAAGAAACACGGGTCGGAGAAGAGGTGATCGCTCCCGCCTACTCCGCACACTCCTGTTTCTCCGGGACCTTCGCCGCCATACTCGGTCGCGCGATGTCCGTCTCCTGGGTCTTCCATCTGGGGAGGACGGTCCTCCTCGGGATCGCCTGAAAAAGGACGCAGGGCTGGGGCTCCAGCTCGCCCACTTCAGGTACTCCCGTCACCGCCTCGTGGGAGGGCCCGCTCGCCTATGAGGCAGGCCTCCGTCTCCCCAAGGCCCAGGACTCCGACGCTCGACGACGCGGCAATCACCATGCCGGCCACCATTTCGTCGCCGATTCTACCGGCCACCGTTTCGTCGCCGACTCTACCAGCCACCGTTTCGTCGGCCACCGTTTCGTCGCTCCCGACGGTGGGGGATCCATCCCAGATGGAGTTCCTGAAGGGGATGTTTGAGGTCATGGCTCAGACTTTTGCCAACCAGTTTAAGACCTCCATGCCTGCGGCCTCTGCAGCTCCGGTACCGACCACCGCAAGCCCCAGGGATGCTGGCCCTGCTGTGGCCCCACCGACCTCCCGAGGGTCGAGTGTCCGCTCCGCTGGCCCACCCACATCGTCACGGGTTGGTCCAGACGTTGAAGCAGTGGACTCCCATCCCGCCGGCCCGCCCAGGCCGTACTGGCGCGGTCCTGACGTGGATGTAAGAGTTCCTCCCTCGTCCTCCGATGACTCCAGCGCCTCTTCGGAGGAGGACGAGGGAGACGTCGACACCGAAAGGACGCCGGACCAGGCCATCGGCGCGGTGGACCCACCACGTGGTGAGGACCAACGCTCGCTTACGGCCATGCTGACGCGCCTGGGGACCGCTCTGAACCTAAAGGTGGACCAGCCGCCACTGGAAGGTGAGGACCAAATGACCGCCAAGCTGGACAGACAGGCGGTACGGCCGGTCCATATCACCATGCTTCCGTCCATGTTGACGTCGGCGAAGGTGACATGGAGGAAGCCGGTGTCAGCGCACTCCGTTTCGTCCAGGCTCGACGGCATGTATAGAGTCCTGGACGACAACGTCGAGTTCCTGCAGGCGCACCCCCTGCCAAATTCCCTGGTGGTCAAGGCCTTTCAACATAGGACGGCCACCAGCGGGTTCCCGGTGCCTTCGACCCCGGAAGGGAAGAAGTTGGACGTGGTGGGCCGTAAATTCTACGCCACCGGTTCCCTCTTCCTCCACGCCGCCAACTACTCGGCCGCCATGGGCCTGTACCAGTCTCACCTCTGGGAGCGAGTGAAGGCCGAAACGGCAACATTGCCCGGCGACGCCCAGAAACGGATCGACGCGCTGGCATCCGAAGGCGATTTCCTGGCGGAGCAACAAATGAGAACAGCCAGGCATATCAATGACTATGCGGCGAAGGACATGGCCTCTGCT
Source organism: Bradypodion pumilum (assembly GCA_035047305.1). Lineage (NCBI taxonomy): Eukaryota > Metazoa > Chordata > Lepidosauria > Squamata > Chamaeleonidae > Bradypodion > Bradypodion pumilum. The sequence continues at coordinate 329,342,668 of JAWDJD010000002.1, forward strand.
ATCCTGCTCCGTCGTCATGCCTGGCTTAGGGGCACCTCCCTCGATGATGCTATGAAGAAGCTCATCGAGGAGTTTCCCTTCGACGGGCAAGGCCTCTTTGGACAGGACACGGACAAGGTCCTCAATGAAATGCGGCAGACCAACTCCACCGCCAAGTTTCTGGGGCTTACCATGCCGGCTCCGGCTGCCAGGCCGAGGTTCCAGCCCTTCACGCGGCGATACCAGGGGAACCCGCAACAACAGGGTGGCCCCTTGGAACAGCCAAGGTCTGGCTCCTTCAAGCAACGGCGCCAGCACAAGCCCCGCTACCAGCCCTACGGGCACGGCAAGCGTTCGGACGCTAAGTCCAAGTCGCGCGTTTGAAGCTGCGACGGCCGAGTCTCTCTCGCTCCACATCCCGTACCTCCCCCTCCGGAATTTCCTCCAGGTATGGTCAGGCATCACGGACGACCGGCGGGTCTTAAAGATCTTGTCCTCTGGCTACGCCATCGAGTTCGTGCGGGCGCCTCGGGTAGGACGACATCGTCTCACCACCTCGTCCCCCCATTTGGAGGAAGAAATATCAACTCTCCTGTCCAAGGGAGCCATCGAGCGGGTGGCGCCGCCCGACTGGGACAACGGCTTCTACTCGAGGTACTTCGTGGTTCAGAAGAAGGACAGAGGACTTCGCCCGATTCTGGACCTGCGCCGCCTCAACAAGTGCATCCACACCAGGAAGTTCCGGATGGTGACCCTGCAGACCGTCCTTCCCCTCATCAACAAAGGGGACTGGTTCACAGTCATAGACCTCAAGGACGCTTACTTCCATTCTCCATCCTCGAGGAGCACCGACGGTTCCTCCGATTCCGCATCGGCGATTCGGTGTACCAGTACCGATGTCTACCGTTCGGTCTGGCCACGGCACCACGAGTCTTCACCAAATGCATGGCTCCGGTGGCTGCCTTCCTTCGCCAGCGGGGAATCAGGGTCTTCCCATACATCGACGACTGGCTGATTGTATCCCCCACCAGCTCGTCGGCCATTCGGGACACGCGATTCACGGTCCACCTCATGGAGAGTCTCGGCCTCAGGATCAACTTCACCAAATCGAAGTTGATTCCCTCTCAACGCGTCGAGTACATCGGAGCGGTACTCGACTCGCTTGCCACCAGAGCCTTTGCACCCCAGAAGCGCTTGCAGGACATCGCGCAGGGAGTGAACGACCTTCGCACCAGACCGTGCATCAGGGCAAAAAAGGCTCAAAGACTGCTAGGCCTTATGGCCTCAACGACGGCTGTGGTCCCTCACGCCAAGTTAAAGTTCCGGTCCCTACAGTCGTGGCTTCTGCACGAATTCGACGCGCTCCGGGAGAGTCAGTCCAAACGGCTAACTCCGTCTCCGGAGCTGAGGGACCAACTGATGTGGTGGACGACGCCACTCAACGTGACAACGGGGAAGAGCTTTTACCCCCCGCAACCCTCGTTGCAAATATTGACCGACGCAAGCAACCTCGGCTGGGGGGCTGCCTGCGGGACTCTCACGGTCAACAACCCTTGGTCGCCTCAGGAGATGGCGCACCATATCAACTACTTGGAGCTACTGGCCATTTGGAAGGCCCTCCGTTCCTTCGAGACCCTGCTCATGGGCAAGGCGGTCCAGGTGGCCTCGGACAATACCACGGCTGTGGCGTATCTGAACAAGCAGGGCGGAACACGATCTACCACCCTTCTTTACCTCGCTGTGCAACTCTGGGAGTGGTGCCTGGAGAGGCACATTTTCCCGATTGGAGTGCACATTCAGGGCAAGCTGAATGTCCTGGCCGACCATCTCAGCCGCCTCACCTCCACGACCCACGAATGGGAACTGAACGACGAGGTGTTCCAGTCGCTTTGCGAGGCCTGGGGGACTCCGAACATCGACCTCTTCGCATCGGAGTCCAACACGAAATGCCACAGGTACTGCTCCAGGGCGGGCATCGGTGTCAACTCCGAGGGCGATGCCTTCATGAAACGGTGGGATCAGGACTATTTCTACGCTTTTCCTCCGTTTCCTCTGATCCAGAAGGTCCTCACCAGAATGCTTCAGCACGGGACCAGGGCCATCCTAGTGGCCCCAGCATGGCCTCACCAACCATGGTTTCCGCTGCTGTTGCGCATGTCATCTCAGTATCGCACGCTACCGGAGTCACTGACGCTTCTCCAAATGGAGCAGGGCCAGCTCCACCACTCGGACCTGCCCAGCCTCCACCTCACCGCGTGGAGGATAACCCCAGACTGTCCAGGATCCTGGAACTAGCCAGGCGCCCTTCCACAAGGAAGTCCTACGCTTCCAAATACAGACGTTTTTGTGCTTTCCTGGCATCTCAGCAGACCCTCCTCTCGCAGGTGGAACTGCAGGACGTCTTGACCTACCTCCTCCATCTGGTGGAGTCTGGCCTCAGCATCGCCTCCATCCGAGTACACCTCGCAGCGGTGGTGGCCAACTCTCCAGCTGGCTCACCCGCTTCCGGCGCTTTCCGCGAACAAACAGTGAAACGTTTCCTCAAGGGATTGCGGAACGCCTTCCCTCCGATCAGGACTCCGACGGCCCAATGGTCACTCTCTACCGTCCTTAACGCGCTCACCAGGACTCCTTTCGAGCCCATGGCTACCGCGGATGCTCGTCTCCTCACGTGGAAGACGGCCTTTCTTGTGGCCATCACGTCTGCTCGGCGAGCTGGTGAGCTGGTCGCCCTGCGGGCAGACGCACCCTTTCTCCAATTCTTCAATGACCGTGTGGTACTCCAAGCGGACATCACCTTCCTCCCCAAGGTGGTCTCCCAGTTTCATATGGCACAGACCATCTCCTTGCCAACGTTCTTCCAGAACCCCGCTAACGCCCAAGAAAGGACTTGGCACACGCTGGATGTCAAACGGGCTTTATTGTTTTACACCAGCAGGACAAGGGAGTTCAGGAAGTCGCAACGCCTTTTCGTGGCGTATGGGGGCAAGTCCAAAGGTGAACCCATCTCTGCGCAGCGGTTCTCCAAATGGATCACCTCTGCCATCTACTTGGCCTACGAGTCGGCATCGCTGCCCCCTCCACCGCATGTCAGGGCGCACTCTACCAGAGCGGTTGCAACATCCACGGCCTTTCTGGAGGGCACACCGCTTGAGGACATCTGTAAGGCTGCCACCTGGTCCAGACCTTCTACATTTGTCCAGCACTACAGGGTGGACACCAGAGCCACTGCGGACGCCAGGCTTGGCCGTGTCGTCCTCACTCGGGGGCTCCGGGCCCATCGCCCTTGACAGTTCACCCTGCCTGACCGACATCATCTTCATCGTGGGATCATCTCATCCGACTGCCCACCGACCAAGTAAGTGTGAGCTTGCTAATCTCCCATGAGTGTGGATTCACAAACTATACAAAGGAGAAAGTTCGGTTTCACTTACCAGTGATAACTTTCGTTCTTTGAGTATATAGTTTGTGAATACACACTACCCACCCTGCCTCCCCTCTTGAGCTGCACGGATGAGATCAATTGGTTTATCCTGTGCTTGGCTTAAGTATGGAACTGAGGTAAAATGGCGCGCGGGCGCCTCAGGGTGGGCGGTACGGTGGGCGGTCTTACCGCCAAAACTTTTGACCAATAGCTTTTCAAGCCTCCGATCGGCCGTTCTGCGCAGGCGCATAACCCATGAGTGTGTATTCACAAACTATATACTCGAAGAACGAAAGTTATCACTGGTAAGTGAAACCGAACTTTCTTAGAAACATGTCTAATTCTTTTAAAAAATCTTCTCCACCCTGGCTATTAAATTGCTCCATGGCAGGAGGACATTTTCCACCTTCGTCCCTGCCACAGAGCCCCCCGAGCTCCTTCCCTCAGCTGGTTGGAGGGGAGTGGGAGCGGCTGTTACCCATGACATGGGCCTTAAGATGCCGGTGGATGTTGCAGAGGATGTTGAGTACCAGGCTCAGTCACTGACATTGAGCCTGGATGCCGTCTCTTAGGCTCCCTCAGATGTTCAGCCACAATGTTTAATTGTATTTCAAGTTTTATGTAATTTACCATCTTTGTTTGTCTGTAAACCGCTTTGGGTCACCACCAATAGGTGAGGACAGCAGTATAAAAATATACTAAATAAATAAATAAATGTAACTTTTTCTGTTTTGCAGGCCACAAAGGTTCATCTCTGGTAAGGTTACTTCTGAGGATAGGGTGAACTATCAATAGAAGAGAGAGCAAAACTCACTAGCACAGCACAAAACTGAAACCCAACATGGTGCCAGTAGGGACAGATAAATCAGGCAAAAGCTTGCATTGAGGGACTATACCAATGTTTCACAACCCCTGGTTTCTGGACTTCAATTTCCAGAAGCCTAAATCAATTCCCCATAGCACCAATCAGCCAATGTACTGACTTAGGCTTTTGGGAATTGAAGTCCCACTGTGGGGCATGGGCCCCACGTTGGGAAACACTGGACTACACAGTGGGTGGCTATTGTTTTCTAATGCCTTGCAATGGCAAGAGGTCGGTTCCTTTAAATGGGGATATAGCTGCAAGGCCTTGACCATTCAGCCTGGCGCAACAGGCGAGACTGAATGAGGTCAGGCAAGATATAGCCTTGGGGGAGGTGGGGGTTGACACCCGATGGTCATTTAGACAGCATAGGATAAACACCTCTGCAATGGATCCCCTTCTGAAAGATGGTATACTTTGTAAACATTGGACAGTAAACCTGGCAATCCAGCAATGAATTCCACTCAGCAAACACATTTCCTGCTTAAGCGACAGCAGACAAGACTTAACAAAGACAAGCCAGGCACTGCAGTTGTACAAAGAGGGGAGGCAGGGAAGTGGAACACGTGGCCTCCACTATGCAAAGATTGTAGCTTTTATTGAGCAGAATGATGACAGCCAATGTTGGAATAACTTTCCAGACGGTTTCAGGAATCTTCCTGGAAGAACTGGATGTCCATTTTGTTCCATTCCAAAACTCCCCGGAGTCTTGCTGACCTTGACCTTTGAGTTAATCTCTGAATAAAACAGTTGGGAGCCTGGGACATGGCCAGTTACCCACATCTGACCTGCTTGGTGGAAGAAATCCAAGGTGTTCCATTGATATATTAAGAATTATATTTTGCACAGGGTGGACATAAAAGTATGCAGTGTTAGCTAATGGGCTCTAGAAAACAGCTCTCTCTCCTCTCAAACAACAAGCTAGCCATTTTAGCATTCGCTCAAGCAGGTTGTGCACAATTCAGTGTCATAATTAAAACTTCAATAATGGACACAATCCAGCTAAAATTCAACTCTTTCTTTGAAATCAGTGAGATACAGAAACATACAGCTGGATTGTGTCTGTTGTTGGCTGAGAATATTTCTTACATCATACATGAAAGAAACACACTTAAAAATGAAATGTTACCAGAGGACATTTGGTCCCCAAGTGACAGCATAATTAATTAGCCAGCACATTTTGATTAAAATTTTAAATAGCCTTGGAAAAGCCTACAGTTTGATTTGATTTTCACATCTGTGCCATTATTCAATCTTCTAGCCAACTGCATTATCAACAGAGAAAAAGAAGGGGGGAATAGTGGAAGAGGAAGAAGGGATCTCAAAATATAAACTAGGATTTTCACGGCATACAAGTGCAAAAATTAAATTAAATTAGGACGGATTAAATTACTCAAAACCCAAATGAATACAATAATTGTTTCCTTTTAAAAACTAATTTTAGTACTGCCCCAAATGAAAGGATTTCTGATTTTAATGCTTTGCATAATACTCCCCCCCTTTTTTAAATCTATACCTATAAATCTGAGCGTTAACCGTTGTGATTTGACAAAGGATCCTTAGCCAGGCTCTACTAGCCCGTACCGAGCATTTGTGCACTCGCCTGAACTGGGTAGAGAGGTTACTGGGGGTTGGAGAAATGTGCCAGTGGGGCAGGAGACCCACAAACACCAACAAAAAGAAAGTACTTCAATTCCCAACGTTCCTTGCGCCACGCCGCGCCACAGCCAATCAGGCTGAGAGGCGCGAGCAAAAAGAATGTTGGGAAACACGCCGTGGCCAATCAAAAATGAGCCACAGAAAAAAAACCACAGCACAAACAGAAACCACAAACACAAAACTACAAGCCCCAAAGTCCTGTGTGCCATGAGCGCGCAAAACGCTGAAAAAGCCGGCACGCGAAAAATAAAAATAAAAACAACGGGAACGCAAGTCCACCGCAGGCGGACACAGCGCCTCGCAGCCACACTACCCCGCGAAGACAAGGCGAGACCACCACCGGCCCCAAGAAAGGTTGATCCGGGGTGGACAAAAAACACAAAAACGGGGGGAGGATTCAAGGGGGGAGGTAATGATGCCTTTGCCCCCCCCTTGAAAGCAAAACAAATCCTCTAGAAAGGAAACGAACGGCACTCCAGTCGCTGCCTTTACTTTCCGAGTAAGTGCTTCACTTTCAAGGGAAGGCAAAGGCATCAGTGCCTTCGCCCCCCCCTTGAAAGCGAAAAAATCCTCCAGAAAGTGAAGGCAGCGAACGGCGCTCCAGTCGCTGCCTTTACTTTCCGAGTAAGTGTTTTGCTTTCAAGGGAGGGCGAAGGCATCAGTGCCTTCACACACACCCCTTGAAAGCGAAAAAATCCTCCAGAAAGGAAAGGCAGCGAACGGCGCTCCAGTCGCTGCCTTTACTTTCCGAGTAAGTGTTTCGCTTTCAAGGGTGGGCGAAGGCATCAGTGCCGCTGCCTTTGACTAATGGAGGTACTCACCCGGCAGCAGCCACCTCTCTCTCCCTCACACACTCAGACACACACATATATACACACACACCTAAATACCTAACAAAAATAAAACCATAATTAAAAACAACCATTACTTAAAACAAAAAACACACAAGACCACTTACAACACAACTAAGTACCAAATGAAAAAAAACACAAATTACACAAACAAGAAAAAGTAAACAAAAACACACAAAAAACAAACGAATTAAACCTAAAAATAAAACAATACAACAACAACCAAGCAGAAAAACCTCCCAGACAACAACCACAAAAGCAAAATAAACCAAAGCCCCAAAATAAAGGAAAACAGCCAACTCACCAGACGTCCTGCCTCCACGACGACCGGAACACAAATGAAGACACAAAGAGATGACTTACCGGAAGAAGCACCACCCAGAGGCCAGGAGAGAAAAAACAGTCAAAGTAAACGAGATCGACTAGCAGCCCCACCTGCAGGCCACAATAGTAAAAGCAATTCAAAAAGACACAACAGCCCCAAACAAAAGGCCACAAGAGTAAAAACAAGTCAAAAACATAACACAACATCACAATTTTACACAAATCACAAACATATGTCAACAAAATAAAACAAAAACATTTCTAAAATCCTGTGTGGAGTTTTAACTCAAATAAAAACCCAAAACATCTAAACACAGTTTAAAAACATTGAATGTAAGAAATATGTACTTTTACGTTTTTAATATTATTACCTATGGTACAACTATTTAAAAAAAACACCCACAAACTAAAACATTATTCGGTTAAATAAAACAATTTGAAAAAATGATATCATATAAACTGATGGGGTCTGAACTCTCTGCGACAAACCAGGGAAGGGACCCTGGTGTCCTGGTGGACAACTCAATGAAGGTGTCAACCCAGTGTGCCTCAGCAGTGAAAAAAGCAAACTCAATGCTAGGGATCATTAGGAAGGGTATAGAAAATAAGTCAGCAAGTGTCATTTTGCCTCTTTATAAATCTATGGTGAGGCCCCATCTGGAATACTATGTACAGTTCTGGTCACCATACCTCCAGAAGGATATTATGGAGTTGGAGAAAGTGCAGAGGAGGGCAACCAGAATGATTAGGGGACTGGAACACTTTCCTTACCATCTGAGGCTGCAACGGTTGGGCCTTTTCACTCTTGAACGACGGCGTCTAAGAGGTGACCTGATTGAAGTTTATAAAATCATGCACCGTGTGGACAAAGTAGATAAGGAAAAACTGTTTTCCCTATCGCACAACACTAGAACTAGGGGGCACTCCATGAAACATTTGGGTACTAGTTCTCAAACAAATAAGAGAAAGTACTTTTTCACCCAGAGGATTACTGGTCTATGGAACTTCCTGCCAGAAGAAGTGGTGACAGCTGTCAGTCTTGACAGCTTTAAGAAAGGATTAGACAAGTTCATGGAGGACAAGGGTATCAATGGCTATAATTATGGATACTTAAGGACAACCTCGGGGTTGGAGAGATAGGCAGGATATCTCTCAATGCCATTTCCAGGGAATCCTAAACAGGTGAAGGCATCTCCTTGGGAATACCCTGAAGGAAACGGTGAGCCACTGTGTGAGACAGAATGCTGGACTGGATGGGCTGTGGCCTGTTCCAGCAAGGCTGTTCTTATGTTCTTATGTACTTTGTTCTTTTTTTAATCCACAAAAAAACCCCAAAAAGCTGATCACAGTTTATAACAGCCCAGGCAAAAAAAAAAAAAACATTGTATAAATAAACATTTTAAAAATAACAATTACAGACTAAGCAATTATTTACAAACATTAATAAAAAATAACCTTCCAAAATCAATTTAAAACAGTCATTTTGTTTCTCAAATGCCCTTGGAGGCGTGGGGGGCCACATGAAATGGTGCCATGGGATGGATTCGGCCCACAGGCCTTAGGTTGGGAACCCCTGTCTTAGAAAGTTAAATCTTGCCACCAGTGTTGTTTTTAACACACATAGGTTCCCATATTTGCAGCTACACCAGATTAACCTCAGGGAGCTAGCTTATGTAGGCTACATTTAGCTGGTATCCTGAATATAAACTTTAGATCAGAGCAGTTGCTAGTATTGAAAAGAGATGGCTTTGACATTTGATTCTGTTGCATGACATCTGCAGAACCGCAATTCAGGCCCGTCTCTTTCCAACATCTATTAAAATAGGCAGCCACGCTTTTAAGCAAGAACTAAAATATCCAAGAGGCTTGCCATCAACATTTTATTTATTTATTTATTTATTTATTTAGCAAGTATATTTTTATGCCGCTATCCTCACCTATGCCATCAGAAAGACTGCATGAAGAAAATTCAGATTTCTATGCTTGTGTTCCTTGGTTTAAAAAAATTTAAAATAAATTCTAGATTCTTTCCCTATGGCCAACATTTTTAAAATAAATATATAAATTAAAATACCCATAAAAATGCAACTCTCCTGCCTTGTGTACTGTTGCAAGAAAAGAAGCCCTAACTCTTCATGGTGGAAGGAAGCAGAGCTTATAGTCTGGGTGCCACTGAGCAAGGGGTCCGTGTTTTCCTGACAGCAGCCTGCCATGTCATTTTTCAAGCAGTTGAAGTAGGAACTCAGCAGCACCTGGACAGGAGCCCCGCTGTCTTCAAATATTATTATTCTGGTCATCTTCCTGGTGGTCTTTGGTTTGTGCCAACATCAGGTTGTCCTGAAACTCGTTGTGTTGTCGCCTCATCCTGAAGCACACATGAGAGAAATCAGAGTCTATAATTATGGAGCAGCCAAGCACAGGAACCAATGAGTAGCCAGCTCACCACTTGCATTTTACTCCTAAATACATATTTAAATGAACCCTTCATTTTAGGAATGCAGGAGAGGCATATCTCCTCATGATCAGTGAGGCCACATAATACCTGTTTTCAGCATATTCTGATTATAAATTAATAATAATAATAATTATTATTATTATTATTATTATTATTATTATTATTATTATTATTATTATTATTATTATTATTATTATTATTATTATTATTATTATTATTATTATTTTGTGTTCAGAAATCATTCTGGTTTGAAAGGATTTAGCCCGAATGAGGCTCCTTTCATGTCCCCAAGATCTTTTCTCACCAAAGTGGTCCCTATGGATCCAGCTGCAATTTCTTGATTTTAATCTGCTAGGTTGGCAGGAGCTAGGACAGAGATGGGCGCTCAAACCATTTATTTATTTATTTATTTATTTATTTATTTATTTATTTATTTATTTATTTATTTATTTATTTATTTATTTATTTATTTATTTATTTATTTATTTATTTATTTATTTATTTATTTATTTATTAGTCATATTTATATATGCCGCCCACTCAGGTAGAACCCGACTCAGGACGGCATTACAACAAGTTCTAAAACAGATAAAAACACTTTAAAAAAACCATATCCCACCCACTTTAAAAGACCCACCCATCCCACCCACTTTAAAAAGAAGAGAGTTCTTAATTGTTTACATAAGCCAGCAGGCAGGGCCCGTGTTCCCATTAGGGCCCCACACCTGCCCTGCCAGCCAGGTCTTCAATCCTTTCCTGAAGGGCAGCAAATCTTTTTCAAGTCTTAGTTCTGTTGGCAGGAGGTTCCAGAGGATTGGTGCGGACACGGAGAAGGCTCTCCTACGGGTGCTGGATAGATGTGCACCCCTAGTTAATGGCACCATCAGAGAACCCCTCCGGTCCGCTCTGGTTGGACGGGCAAACACTCTTGGGACGATGCGGTCTCTAAGGTATCCTGGCCCACTGCCATATAGGGCTTTATACAGTACCCGGGTCTTGAACTGCCGACTTGTTGGCCTTCCAGCTAACAAGGTGAGCTTCTTAACCACTGAGCCACCACAGCCCTTGATTATAAACTACTCCAGAAGTATTCTCGTCTGTCTTGATTTCTCAGGCCCACCAACTTCTTTAACACACATATTTATTTATTTATTTATCACGCTTATATACCGCCCACTTAGGTACAACCCAACTCAGGGCGGTTGGTAAGGTAACCTCCGCAGGATGTTCAGCCAGACTCACTAGGATGTAAAGCTGTGTGCAGATCACCTATCACTCCTGTATTGCTTGGATATGCTGGGAGCACTAGGCCCTTGACCAAATTGGACAGACATCATGGTAATGTATGGTTGTGAGAGATGGACCATTAGGAAAGCTGAGTGCAGAAGAATGTGTTGTTGGAGGAGAATTTTGAGAGTCCCCTGGACAGCGAGGAGAACAAATAGGTCAATCTTAGAAGAAATCAACCCTGACTGCTCCTTAGAAGGACAAATAACAAAGATGAAGATGAAGTATTTTGGACATCAAATGAGATGAGGATTCACTTGAGAAGGCCTTTATCCTGGGGAAGGTGGAGGGCAAAAGAAGAAGGGGGTGGCCAAAGAAAGAGATGGCTAGATGGTATTGTAGACACAATGGGAAGAGAGCTGGGTGGGCTGAGGAGGATGGTGGAGGATAGAGGTGCCTGGAGGACAATGGTCCATAGGGTCGCAAAGGGTAGGAATCGACTGTGTGACTGAACAACAACAACATAGAAAGGGGTGGAGACAGTCAAAACAGAGAAGCAACATATAATGGCAAATCTCCAGCACTCCAGGCCCAGGTAGCCCAAATTGTAATGACCTCTTTTGCCTTCTCGAGTATGGGTGCTAATTTTGCCAAATTAGTACTCCTCCACCCAAGCCAAATTTAAACACAGAGGGTGCCAAAATGTACATACATTTAAAGAGTTGTTATCTATGTATTATTTTTCCATGTTGGTTTGGCCTCAGTTGGCAAAGTACACCATGGCAAAGAGATGAAAAGAGATAAGATTATTCTGGCCAGATTTGTGCTTCACAAATTAAAATATCCTTCCTTAGAATGTGTATAGATTTTGGCACCCTCTTTATATGTGTATATACATATATATGTTGGGGTGGAGGAAGGAGGATATAACCCTTAGGCTTCAGAGATAAGCAAGTTTTGTCCTCAAATCTTCGGAGATTGAATATCATGATCTAAAACAAAACAAAAAACCATAGTTTGTAGCTAGTTAAGGTTCAATGTAAGTCTAAGATGACTTGGATACTGAAATGAACAACATGGCTAAGAAGCCATATTAGCAGGAAAAAATCTGCTGCTCGTACATCTGCCTTGTTATTAACCAAAAGGTCATTTCCCACTCTCTGCTGCACCATGACAATTTTTTCCCCTGAAAAGAGACCAGTGTAGAACAGGAGATGTGCCACCTCCCTGAAGTTCAACATACACCTGAAAGGTCTTTACAAAATGAATTCTGTGATCCCTTGTACAAGAGGGAAATTGGCTAGTGTTTACTTTTAAAATGCATGCATTAAAAAGCAGCATCTCTATTATAGACTACGAATGCTGCCTGATTCCTAACGCTCATATTTTCCTGTGGATTTCATGCCAGACTCACTTCTTAGTTCAGGGGTGCCCAAACCTTTTGGGCCGTGGACAGGTCATGTGGTTCAGGGGGCTGGTGACTACAGCCCAGAGACAGGATCCTGCCCCTGACGCCAATTCATCTGGCTTGCAGCGCCCTTGTCACTCCCGGAAGCGGAAGCGCCTGTACGGGCACATTTTACTTCCGCTTCCAGGAGCGACGAGGGCACCGCAAGACAGATGAATTGGCGTCAGGGGCTGAATCTGGGTCCTGGACCATAGTTTGGGCTCCCCTGCCTTGGTTTATTGAGGACTACTAATCAGACTTCCTGACATCTAAATAGCCCTATTGCCATGCACTAGTACACTTGCCAGGATAATGGCTCCTTTTCCAGGTCAATACTTACTTTTCTCTGTTGAAAATGATGAAGTCCCTTTGGACTAACTCCAGGTGTTTCTGCATCTGACACGCCTTCCATCATAGAACAAGCAGGAAAGATGAAGCGGTGAGAAGTTGTCACTATACCATAAGGCTATCAATATTTTACTGGGATATTGTTAACAGGGTGTTCTGTAGCTTTCATAATGGTAAAAGGTAAAAGTCACCCTTGCTCGAAAGACAGTTGTATCCGATTCTAGGGTTCAGTGTTCATCTCTGTTTATAGCCAAAGAGCTGCAGACATTTCCGTGGACATGTGGCAGGCAGGACTAGACACCAGAGTGTACAGAACGCTGTTTACCTTCCCAAAGAAGTGGTCCCTATTTATCTACTTGCAATATCTTGCTTTCGAACTGCTAGGTTGGCAGGAGCTGGGACAGAGATGGGTGCACACTCCATCATGCAACACTCGGGTCTTGAACTGCTGACCTGTCAACCAGTCATCAAATTCACCATCTGGACCACTAAGCCACTGCAGTCCCTGCAGCTTTCATAGTAGTGCCCAAACTGTTATCTGTCAAATGAGAAGATCTTCACAGAGTCAACAAAGGAGAAGAAAGAGCACAATCCTGGGGATAGTTAGGACTTATCAGCTAAGAACAGCAATTATGTTGAGAAAGATTCAGTCAAAGCCTGTTTTTGAATAAGTGTCTAGCTGTGTCACCCTTTTAATAACCCTAGGATTAGACAGACAGCCTGAGTGACTTTGGGCAAGCTGCGCAGTCCCACAATATGCTTCAGAAGAAGGGAAGGGTAAACTACTGAGTATTCTATACCTAGGAAACGTTGAAAATGGTTGATGTAAGTCAGAAATTGCTTGACAACACATATTACTAGGTAGAGACTGCAGCATAAAACCTCTTGATTACATGTTGTGTGTGCTAATATGAGTTACATGTTGGTTTCAAATTCTATAGAAACTATAGGTTTGCCCCCTCTGATTCAAAGTCTCAGATCTCAGAATGTCAAGTAACAATTTATTTTATTAATTCGCTAAACTATTTATAATTCTCTTTTCTGCCCCATAGGCCCTCTAAAAACAATGCATAACAAAATCACTGTATTTAAAAAACAAAATTTGACTCCAATAATTCGATAAATCTCCCTGAGTGAAGCTCTGTAAGGATAGATCCAGGCTGACTTCCTTTGGGAAGGCGTTCCAAAACTGAGCCTGAGGGGAAACTCCTGTTTTGTTTACTTACCAGCTAATCTATCAGGTTAATGGGGACATGTCACATGCAGCCTCCACTGAAGACCATCAGGGAAAGGATGGAATTGTAGATACACTGGCTCCCACCCACTTAGGGCTTTATAGAGCAAAATCAGCACCTTAAACTGAGCTTTTTAAAAAACAAAAAAACAAAAAACAAGTCTGCACAGTTGGTTCAATACCAGTGACATGTGGTTTGCAACACACTGACCAGACAACAACACATGCATGTTTTGTTGTAACTACAGTTTCCTAAAACATTTCATGTGCAGACCCACACAGGAGGCATTACAGTACAGTGGTACCTCATACAATGATTTTAATACTTTCTACGGGGCTTGTTGTACGAAACAATTGCTATATGATACATGCACTGTGTAGCGATTTTCCCTATGGGATGCATCATATAACGGTTTTTTTGTTTTTTTGCTAAGTGGTTTTTCCCATTGAAAAATTGTTGTACGATTTTTTCCATAGGGAAAATTGTTATGTGGGACGCCATTTCCCCCCCAAAACCTAATTGTTATACGATTTCCTTACTATACGGGGCGATTGTTGTATGAGGTTCCACTGTATTGCCTTCTGTGTGGTGCTGCCCATAAAATGTATGGGGTTGTGTACTCCCTCTGCCTTCAAACAAGCATATAATTGTCATATTTTGTGTCCAAAGTGTCCTTAATTGAAATTGTCAGCAACAAAGAGCAGAAATCAGTCTTGATTGCAAACCATTTCTGAAACAGGCCTTTCTTTCTTGGGATTGGAAACTAATCAGAGAGTTGTGCACATTAAGGTATTAAAATGTACAGTGAATTATCCTAAGTATTTCTGAAGTACTGTGGATGGGCAAATCAACTCTCTTAACAGTTGATGTCAATTATTCTCACTCACCACCAGTAACACCAGAGGCAAGCCAGCCCTGGGCCAGGGACACGTCACTTTCATTCTGGAAGCAATACAACCTGACCTACATATAGAAAACCTGCTCAGGGTTCAATTCATGATTTAAAGGCTGCAGGGACTGCCATAAACAAGACAAGGAAGGCTTCTTTCACCTTTGTCTTAGAACCTGGGTCTTCAAGGCCACCAGCAGTCAATTGGACTCTATTTGCCTGTTCTCTAGGGACTGCAGTGGCTGAAGTGGCTAAGATGCTGACTGGAAGGCAGGAAGTCAGCAGTTCGATTCCCGAGTACTGCAGGACAGAATGAGCTCCTGTCTTTGTCCCAGCTCCTGCCAACCTAGCAATTCGAAAGCAAGAAATTGCAAGTAGATAAACAGGGACCACTTGGGTGGGAAGGAAAAGAGCATTCCGTGCACTCCTGTGTCTAGTCATGCCTGCCACATGACCACGGAAATGTCTGCAGAAGCAGTCAGTGCTGGCTCTTCAGCTTTGAAACAGAGATTAGCACTGAACTCTAGAGTCGGATACGACTGGCTTTCGAGCAAGGGTGACCTTTACCTTTACCTGCCTGTTCTCTACAATGAAGAATCACAGATGTCACTGAACAGTTCAGATGTAGCTCCCAACTTGTGGAAATCACGGTGTGGCACCAGCAGAGACCTGTGGGTTACACCTGTGTTGATTCACTATGCCAGGCTCTGGATCTGTAGACAGCAAACCCAAATTTCCTGTTTCCTAATTAGCCATCTTCATTCTGGAAGTACTTATTTTGTCTACCGAGTCTTTTACATATCGTTATACTATACTCCTTTTCATTCACTTTTTTCTGACTTCATTTTATCTAGAAGCATTCGGAAGTACTGCCTCTGGAAAAGCTGGTAGAAACACCACTTCTCCTTCGTATAGTTTGTGAATCCCCACTATTGGGTCATGCGCCTGCGCAGAACATCGATCAGAGGCTTTAAAGCTGATTGGTTTAAAGTTTTGGTGGTAAGATTGCCCACTATACCGCCCACCCTTAGGCGCCAGTTCGCCATTTTACCTCAGTTCTCTTCTTTCCGCCTCAGCAGCAGGACGATGGTTGAGAGCTTCCTCAATTTTTTCTTGTCAATTTTATGGAAAAGACTAATTTACGAACAATTTTTTCTGGTGATCTTGTCCCTAGGGCAGGATCGCCACCCCAGTGCTGTTTCTTCTTGTAGGACTCAGTCACTTTTCACTTAGGTTGCCGTTTCCCACCTCCCCAAGGCGGTGGTGGTAGGCCGGCCCTTTGGGGCATTCTTCTCGAACATTCTCCGTTTTACTTGCCTTCTTTGGAGGAATTTTTCATGGCCTCAGCGGCTTTCAAGCAGTGCACTTCTTGCCACAAGATGTTCCCGGCTTCGGACGGACACAGCCAGTTCCTGTTTTGCTTGGGAGAATTGCACCAGAGCCAGTCTTGTGCGCACTGAATTTTTTTTACGCGTCTTGCAGTCCAAAACAGGAGTAACCAACTCAAGGCACACCTAATGGAGCTCACCCTGGCTCCTGCTTCAGTGGCTTCCACGTCTGCCTCTATAAGTGGCCACCTGCCCGAAAGGGCTCCAAAGTCCTCTTCTCCAACCCTGATTCACAAGAAGAAGAAGAAGGACAAAAACGGGGACAAGAAGAAAAAGCACAGGGGTGAGGGTCACCATTCTTTGCCCTCTACCCCTTGTCCGCCAATTTCTCCCTGTCCTTCTCCACCTTTCTCCGTGGTGAGGTGTCCCTCTCCTGGATCTTCCGCCTGGGGTGGCTGCTCCTTTTTGGAGTCACCGAACAAGGCACGCCGGGCTGGTGCAACTGCGCGCCCCATGCGTCTTTCACCTTCACCTCCTTCGGGTGAGAGGGGCCATACCATGACACGGCAGGTTCCTGTGTCTCCGAGTCCATTAACTCCTATGGTTGACACCCTTTCAGCCACCGTTTCAGCCACCATTAAGCCTCCCACCTTTTCGTCGCCTACAGCTACCGTCACTGCTGGCCAGATGGACCTCTTCAAGACTATGTTCGAGGTCATGGCAAAATCCTTTGCCAAACAGTTTAAGGCCACCATTCCTGTGGCGCCTGTGGCTCCAGGGCCGACCACCGCACACTCCTGGGATTCTGACCCTGCTGTCGCTCAGCCGCCCTCTCGAGGGTCAAGCAGTCGCTCCGCTGGCCCAGCCATACCAGATTGGCACGGTTCAGACATTGAAGTGATGAGCGCCCAGTCCGTCGACCTGCCCAGGCTGTACTGGCGCGGTCCCGATGTGACCTCCAGAGTCCCCCCTCATCTTCCGATGATTCCAGCTCGTCTTTGGAGGAGGAAGAGGGGGATGTGGACATGGATAAGATGCCCAACCAGGTGATAGGTGCTGTCGATCCGCCTAGAGGAGAGGACAAAAAAATCCCTCACGGCAATGCTCGCCCATTTAGGAACTGCCCTTAATATACAGGTTGACCAGACACCATTGGAAGGTGAGGACCAGATGACGGCAAATCTGGACAAAAAGTCCATCTGTCCCGTCCACATCACCATGCTCCCTTCCATGCTGACATCTGCAAAGGCCACCTGGAAGAAGCCCGTTTCGGCCCACTCCATTTCGTCCAGGCTCGATGGGATGTACAGAGTCTTGGATGAGGATGTATAGTTTTTTCAGGCACATCCCCTACCAAATTCCCTGGGAGTTAAAGCTTTTCAGCATAAAACTGCAGTCAGCAGCTTTCCGGTACCATCAACACCTGAGGGGAAGAAGCTTGACGCGGTGGGCCGGACGTTCTATGCCAATGGGTCGCTGTTCCTCCGGGCCACAAACTATTCGGCAGCTATGGGCCTCTACTAGTCCCATCTTTGGGAACGAGCCAAGACGCTTGCTGCAAAGCTGCCGTCGGACCTCCAAAAGGAACTTTCCCTCCTATTAAGACTCCACCGCGCAATGGTCACTATCTACTGTCTTGAATGCCCTCACTAAGACTCCTTTTGAGTCGATGGCTACTGCGGACGCTCGTCTCCTCACCTGGAAGACTGCGTTTCTTGTGGCTATCAGGTCTGATAGATGAGCTGGTGAGCTGGATGCTTTGCGGGCGGACGCCCCGTTTATCAAATTCTACAATGACCGTGTGGTGCTCCATGCCGACATCACCTTCTTACCGAAAGTAGTCTCCCAGTTTCACATGGCTCAGACTATATCTTTACCAACTTTCTTTCAAACCCCCAGCAATGCTCAAGAAAGGACTTGGCACACGCTCGATGTGAAACGAACTTTATTGTTTTACATCAGCAGGACCCGTGAGTTCCGTAAGTCACAGCGTCTTTTTGTGGCATATGGGGGAAAGTCCAAAGGTGAACCCATCACTTCTCAGAGGTTCTCCAAATGGATTACATCAACCATTTATCTCGCCTACGAGACTGCCTCCTCCTCCACACGTCAGGGCGCAGTCCACCAGAGCGGTTGCTACCTCCACTGCCTTTTTGGATGGCATTCTGCTAGAGGACATCTGTAAGGCTGGTACCTGGTCCAGACCTTCCACATCTGTCCAGCACTACAGGATGGACACCAGAGTCACTGCGGACGCCAAACTTGGTTGTGTCATCCTTGCCAGAGGGCTCCAGGCTCCTCATCCATGAGAGTCCATCCTGCCTGTTTGACGTGTGTCTTCCCATGGATTTGTCTCATCCAGCTGCCCACCTACCAAGTAAGTGCGAGCTTACTAATCTCCCAATAGTGGGGATTCACAAACTATACGAAGGAGAAAGTTGGGTTTCACTTACCAGTGATAACTTTTGTTCTTCAAGTATATAGTTTGTGAATACACACTACCCACCCTGCCTCCCCTCTTGAGCAGCATGGATGAGATCATTTGGTTTATCCTGTGCCTTGCTTAAGTATGGAACTGAGGTAAAATGGCAAACTGGCGCCTAAGGGTGGGCGGTACGGTGGGCGGTCTTACCACCAAAACTTTAGACCAATCAGCTTTAAAGCCTCCGATCAATGTTCTGCACAGGTGCATAACCCAATAGTGTGTATTCACAAACTATATACTCGAAGAATGAAAGTTATCACTGGTAAGTGAAACCCAACTTTCTGGGTTTCATGAGAATGCATTTCTCTAAAAGGGTATTCCTGATCACAGTGAAGTGCCAAGCGCTTGGAAAATGTACTTTTTGGACTACATCTCCAAGAATTTACCAACCAAATAAGCTAGTGGGTGCTGAGGCTTATCACACAAACATCCAAAACTAACCTTTTAAAACTGGATGTGACAGGTGGTCCCACCACTAGATTCTTCTGGTTGGTGGGTGAAATATTAAACCTAGAGAAAGTCACTAGTGATTGTCCAGAAAATGGTACCATTTCCCCCACTGTCTGAAGTAATTGAGAGGGACAAATGTGTCAACATTTACTTTCCCCACTGTCTTCTAACCGTGTCCCCCCCCCCCCCTGGCATGACTTTCAAGCAATCCAAAGCATAACATGTCTGTCTGCAGGAAGAACTGGTTTGAAGTAAAAACCACACAAAAGGTTCTTGCAAACAGCATAAGAAGCCTCTGATCTCAAAGGCCAGAAACATTATTAGCTTTCAGCATTTCTGGTCGTACATGGGAAAAGCTACATGAATGTCAACACAGCAAAGTTCAGGGACAGAGAACTAGGGAAGCATGCTTATTTTGTTCCTTCTTATCCAAATGTACAGAGATAAGCAGAGAGAGGTTAACAGTGTGCCAATTTTGGTTGCAGTCATCCCTTCACACTGTTTATTTGGAGCACTGCCATTAATGTCAATGCAAAAAAGATGCAGGCAAGCAGTTTGTGGACCACAAACTTCTTGGAACCAGTTATGCCAAAAAGACATTTGTAGAAGGTGGAAGATATTAAGACCTTGGGATCCTTAAATGAGCAACAAATCCACTGATATACAGGTGAAACTCGGAAAATTAGAATATCGTGCAAATTTTCATTCAGTTCAGTAATGCAACTTAAAAGGTGAAACAAATATATGAGATAGACTCATTGCATGCAAAGCGAGATAGTTCAAGCCTTACTTTGTTATAATATTGATGCTTATGGCTTATGAAAACCCCAAACCCCCAATCTCATGTACGCCATGATCATCACAATTATAACGAATTAAAGCATAACATATCTTGCTTTGCATTTAGTGAGTCTATCTCATATATTTGTTTCACCTTTTAAGTGAAATTAATGAACATTTGCATGATATTCTAATTTTTTGAGTTTCACCTTTATGCAAAGGTGGACTTGAGAGTAAGATTGAAAAAGAATGTGAATCTCAAAGTAAGCCTGAATAAGATGTATAATTTGGACTCCATGTCTCACCTCTAAAGAATCATTTTTGCTGCCTTCTTTCTCTTTCTTCGCCAGGCGTTTCTTCTTCTTATGAAGCGGTTTGGACTCCAGGATCATTTCTTCTAGTTCAAAGGTTGGATCACAGTTCAATTTCCCTTTCTAAGGAATGGAGGAGAAAGAGCTCAGTGACAACATGAAACTTACACTGTGACATGTACCTGGGAAATGAACTTTAATCAATGGCTACCCCAAACATTCTACTACTAAATTCCCCCCCCCCCCAAGTTTATGTTTCCTATATATTCTGCAGGCAACCTGGATATGGAACTTGCTCCCATACCCTGTGATATAATAAAATGTGCCACAGATGTTCATCTTTTTTCATCACCTTCTCAAGTTTTGCAATTTCAAAAGAAATTAAACTAATATTCTTACAGTGGGAAGGAAGCCAGGAGTTATTCTCTTCTGTAGAACAGCATCCCAGTTGATATCAGCCAAATGAGGAAAGTCCTGGATATCAGCCAGCTGAGAAAATCGCTCTTCTGAGTTTATTTCCAGTAGCTAGAAATAGAAGTTACACCAGATTGTAAATATGAGAAAGACCAGTACACACACACACACACACACACACACACTGTTACGATCTTAGACCAGCCTTTACATTAGACCAGCCCTTACAAATCAGAATTGTATACATCCCAGTCCATCCAAAGTTAGTAATTAGTAAATCCTTATTATGATTTAAATTAAACATGTTGTGTTAGTTTCTACTAATTATTTTGAGATGTTTTGCTGATTCATATGGAATGTTGAATTATATGTATATATAGAAAAATATTATTTGGCTAAAATTGTAAATCTTTAAGCAGAATGAAACCACAAACAGTAAGAATAATAAAGGACAAGGAGAAGTCTCTTTGACTAACCAAAAGCAAACAGACAATAATATATAAGTTGTAAGCACCATAAGTGGGAAGGGGTATCTGTCATGTTTTAAAGATGAAAAAAAATCAGAATCTAATTAAATTATTTTATACATCATAGATACTATTTTAATGGACTGTTTTTGTTGTTTTAATGCAGCTAATGAAGACTTCAGCCTCTTCTTCTGTTCTAAACACACACACCCATCACAACTTTTTCTTTTTTGCATGCACACACCCCTTCCATAGCCCTCTTCTCCTCTTTTGCAACATCATGCCTCACAAAAGACCTCAAAAGTGTGCACACAATTTTTATGCTCACAGTTAGCCTAGTAAAATAGATCATTCTGATAAGAAATCTGGGTTTGGGGCATTATTCATTGATCAAAAGGGCTGCGTAATTCACAGGCACAGAGATATTGGAATCAACACCCAGTTTTCTTTCCCATAGTCTCTACTGACAAAGAACAGAGGAAAATAAACACATACATGCTGTTAAAAGTATTTATGTTTTCTCAAATCCAACACTGAGTTCTACTGAGTTGAGTTGCATTTACTTACTCTAAGGAAAGTGTGCATAGAACTCATAGCACAGGAGTGCCTCAATTACGGCCCATGGGCCAGATCTGACCAACAGGGACAAATCATCCAGCCCATGCCACCCTTTGCCTGTCCTGGAAACAGAAGTAAATTGTGCCCGTGCATGCGCAAAATGCTGCTGTAAATGACCTACGGCTGTCGTAAATGCATTTATGACAGCCACAGGTGCATTTATGGCAGGGTTTTGCGCATGTGCAGGTGTGTTTTACTTCTGCTTCTGGTGGGAGGAGCTACATGACCGGCCCATGACCTGAAAAGTTTTGGCACCCCTGTCCTAGCACAACCATTCAAACCTTGAAGTTGAGTTGCTCCAAGGGCCTACAAGACTCCTGCCAAAAGGGCTGAAATGACATAGCAACAGGAAGGAAATGATGTAGGCTAGCTCTAAGGCTGCCTTAATGTTTCCATATATTAGGGACATTCTTGGGCTACACAGAAAGAGCCACCTCGAAGACTATAGTATTTTTGAACTACAGTCGAATGTACCCCAGGCAATGGCCACCTTGTACCAGCTAACCTTTCTCACACTAGGTCAAGCAAAAAGAACTACAGAATGAACACCCGAAAGAGACTAGGATGGCTTGAATCTTGAAGGTGGCAGAAGTGGAGGAGAGATACTTCACCTTCCTTTGACTTCTGGGACACTTTCAGGGAACAGAGGAAAGCTCTGTAATTCTTTTTGTCTCCAAACATGTTTGTGATAGCTTCATTTAGTTTTTATTTAAAGTAAATTATATGGTTAAATTATGTTGCAGTCTTTCAAACCTGGCTATAATTAATTGTCACTAATTAAGACATACATCTTGGAGATGAAGCAACATTAATTTGTACCATTATATCTGGTATAAAAGGCTGAACTGTAATTCTTTCAATCAGATATTATGTATATTAAAATATGTATTTTAAAATAAATGTGGATAATTGTATTTTTCATCCAGTTTCCTACCATATTAAAGAGATTAATTGGACATAAAAAATTATAGTCGTGAAGCTTTCCAGTATCTTCAATGGGAGTGCACGACTGGGTTGTTTAGCTGTTGAAGTGGATTCATTAATTTAGTTAACTAGACTCTGTCTGTGGCCTGCAGTATTGTCTTTCTCAGCATGCCAAGCTAGGCACCTCTCCTTGTAATTAAATCCATAATCAAGTAATACAAAACGCATGATGTGATATAACCAGTGGTGGGCATCAGCAGGTTCACACCAGTTCGCCAGAACCAGCAGCAGAAATTCTGGCTGGCCCCACTCATCCAAGTTTTGAAATAAAGTAGTCCTAATTTGGGTGCAACGCAGGGCTTTCCCCCTGGCCACGCCCACCATACCACACCCACAGTGTGGTATTAATTTTTTTTGGAGCCCACCACTGGATATAACTGCCCTGTGAGTTATTCCCCACTCCTAAACATTGGAGCCAACCTAGTGCCAAGAATTAAGTATGGATGCTTACAGCATTTGTATGTTTGTGCCACAAAAGTGGTAATGGAGAAGCACAAGGAGAATCACCATGAAGACCTTGCCTTGCCCTGTTTGTAATAGGCTTCAATTCAACTACACGGCTTTAAGGCAAACAATTCCCTCCACCCACCCTGGCATGAACTTGTTCCCAAACAATACTCACTTTTTTAATTAACGATGCTATATCCTTTGACCAAGCAGCAGGATACATTACGGTAGCAGTCTTGAACAAATGGGCAATTTCATTTGTAGCACTACTGGAGCGGATATGATATGGCCTCTAGGAAGAAGAATAAAGGAGAACGTTCAGTTTTTTAATGCAACCTCTCATTTTGAAACAAGTCCCCTCCAGCAACTATAGATATTTTTAAAAAAAAAACAAATTATCTCTTTTAGTCTCTTTCTTTGAAAGAGGCTTCGGTACAAAAGCTCTCTGTGCTGCTTTCCCAGCACCCAGTTCCACCCCTACTCACTCCCCCTCAGGCCCACTGTAGATCTCCATTCAACTTGGAACCTAATTCAATTGAAACAAATAGATCAGTGCTGGTAAGGGCAACCAGAACAAAACTACATTTAAAAAAGGGAGAGGGGAGGGAAAGGGGAGAGATCAAGGCTTTGCACTGTCATGCAGCTGGCATTTCACTAGCACAGCCTGGGTTCATAGGAAATCAATTTATTTCTGATTCTGCATGCATACAGATGTCTTTTTAATATTGCCCGAATTTTTTAAAAAAGCTGTAATTCTCTGCCTAATCCTTATTGTTTGCGTATTAAAAATACCGCTACCATTGAGAAACTTTCTCATCTTATCTCTTTTGAGTTGAAATGAACCAGATTTTTTTTTCATGCATTTGGTACAATGCCATTTAATAAAGGCTCAACACATACCAAAGGAAATTCAGCCCAGTAAAACAAAGTGCAGTATTACAGCAGCATAACCTGTTCTATTCAGTTTGGCCCAGGAAGCAGTGGCAAACCAATGAGGAAAGTTTCAAGTAGTCCCTCAGGATCATGGGTGGCTAACAATAAAGCATAGATAAGACCAGTGGTGCAGGAAGTGGGGATTTGAGTCACTCCGTGTCTTGGATTATGACTCAGGATTCAGTTTCCTTCTCCATCACTACATTGATGCTTGCTTAGGAAGAAAAGCCTGAGGCACCAAGACAATCACACTATTGGGAGCAAGTCTCTTATACTTTGGGCTGCATTTATGACATTTTGTCCCCAACACACTGGGTATTCATTTATGGCCCTCTAGTCTAATCATGCCTGCCACATGACCATGGAAAGATCTGCAGAAGCAGACAGCGCTGGCTCTTTGGCTTTGAAACAGAGATGAGCACTGAAACCTAGAGTCGGATACGACTGGCTTTCGAGCAAGGGAAACCTTTACTTTCACCTTAGATCTTTGCAAGTGATGAAAGCAAAAGAAAGAGCATTAGGGAACAGTGAAGGTTAAGACATACTAACATTTCAGAATGATGGGAAAACCCTTCATTTCCATGACTTAATTGAACAAGACATTTCTGCAGATGATTCATTTCAGTATTGTGGAAATCCATTAATGTTTAAATGACCAGTTGTGCCATAGAATTGGTATGCCACGTCATTTCCCAGGCATTCCATTCTTGTATGTTACTGCAGTACTGATTCAAGGCTTTTTTCTTTTTCAAATTTTTAAATTTAGCTGACATTGTTATTAGTCCTTGATCATCCCACTTTTGATGGGGAGAAGTGTGAGTGGCTGAACCTACAACCAGCAGAGTCCTTGAAGAAGCTCGCACTTTTGAATAACACAGGGCTAAGATTTGTAGAAGAATAAGTACAACTGAATGTTGTAATTGTCCACGGGAGTCGTGGTGCTAAACTCAAGGAAGGTGCGAGAGACGAGGCTATGATGAAAAAGGCCAGCCCCGATACCCCAGGGTGCTCTGTATTTATTGACTACATTTAGGAGTCATCACACACAGCCCGCGTTAGACCCCTGTGACAGAAGGCTTGCTACGTGGCACTCGGCTGGTCGGGTTACACTTACCAGCCTGCGTGCCCAGGTTGGCCATAAGCAGACTTAATCAGCGGATTGTGGTGAGACTCACTGTTCTCATGTTATCTAAGTCCTAGAAGGCACAGTTTACCTATGCATAGCTATTTGGTCTAGCTGTGGTTGGTGTCTGCTCAGCCCTTTACGCGGATGTGAGCCAGACACCGTATGCTGTTTATGAGACCTTGGGTCTCTTTCCTCCTGACACTTGTCCTACTACTTTCAGTGCCCTCAGCCAAGGAAACATGGAGTTCCTATTGCTCCCTATTACTAATTTGCCCATACACAATCACCTTTCCGGTCGAGCCAGGATGGTCTCGGGATTGTTTGCAAAGCCTGACAAACCCATTGGGAAAGGTAGCTGTCCAATTAGTGACCTGGGCAACCCACAATTCCCTTTTCTTTATTTTCTAAAGTAACTTGGCTGAGAACCTGACAGACATAGGGCATAAGCTGTCGAGGCGTGATTATATTTTGGGGTCTCCATTCTGGGTGGCACATGGATAGGAACAAGGGGATGCATTGCACAAAGCAGCATAGCATGACTCCCACTACCACAACGCCAGTGGTGACTTTAAATGTTGTTTGTAGCCAGTTCCACGGCACCCAGGGCCAGAGCTCTTTCCACCACCCCAATTGGTGTCCTGTTGAATGTGTGTGACTATTTTGTCCAAGTCAGTGATTTGGCTTTGGATTCTGCGGGAATTATCTGTGAGATTGAAGCAACACATGTTGTGAACTGTTTCGCATCCTAAGTGATGGAGAAGAAGCAAATAATCAATAGCTGATCGATTATCCAATACTGCGTGTCTAATTTCTATTTGCTCTTGATTAAGTAAAGCTATAGCTGTGGAAGTGTGATTGAGACCTTTGGCCAGGGAGCATGCCAACTGACCAATCTTACGCGCATTGCCTGCTGCAACTCCGGGTACTCCTACAAGACTTACCGCTAAGGTGACATACTCTGATTTACTGAGTAACCTTATGTTGCTGTCACAAGTTTTGTCGAGCTTGACTGCTTGTGTGATCCATGCTGGCCGTGGTATGGCTCGGTGTGGTGTAAGCATTTCCCTTTTTGGGAGAATCAATGTTAAACGACTTATACAACAGAATGAATCTGATACATTAGATGGGATGTAGTTCCATGTGCGTTGGTTACAAGTGAAGAACCACCCTATGGGCAAAATGACATGACTGTATATAATATCGATAATGTCCGGTATCTAAGTCTCTTTGCCTGGGTCAAGGCAGTGATGATACAAGTCCATGACTGTGGAGCAGCCTGTCATTCTGGCACAAGATGTATTTGGGCTGTTGGCCACTCGGGGTGTAATAAGAGTGACTGCATCAGCGGGCAAAGTTTTTGTTATCTGAGTCCCCTAATTTATGCAAGTCGCATATGTGATGTGGCGATAGTGTCCAAGTACATGTTTAGGCACCCACTCAATGTCCTGGGTCTGCTCTCCTGGAGCACAGCAGACCGGAACAAGGCAAGTGCTCAACAGTGAAGCAGGCTTCATGGTCTGCTTTATGCAAAAGTCAGATTGGTTGACAAGTCCGGCAAGTCTTTCCCATATGTTATACTGGAGCCAGGCAGACAAGTCCCCGCCAGGCGTAAAGTCCCCGGAGGAAGCTCCGACCTCTCCCCCCAAAAGCAAGGGAAGGATCAAAACAACCATCAGGGAGTTGTAGGTAATTTGAGCTAGCACTACGGCCACCATGTTTTGTGGGGTGAGCTCAGTGTGTTGCTCAACCAAGATGGACATGGCATCATCACACAGGGTCTTGACGATTCCCCACATGATTCTAGGGTCTGGTCTCAGCTGGAACCGTCTCCTCCATCTGGATCCCCCAGTCAGACTTGCTCCCTCCATCTAGGGCAAGGGGTCCTGGACCAATTGCCTCCAAGCCATGAGGCTCGAGATGTGGTTTTTTCGCAGCGAGCTGGGATCCAAACGACACCTGTAGGAGACAAAATTGCTGCATACCCTCTCCCCCACGTTACCAGGGGAGCCGGACCCTTCCAGGAAGGATCCGGCGGGACCCGGTATCATACCATGGGGCGCGGGAGGTATTCCCGAGTACTGAAATGCTCCTCCTGTGGGGTGCAGTCAGTAAAGATGTTAAGATGATTGTACGTGAACAAAACTTTATGCAAGCGCTGCTGAGCCTGAGTTCTTGGCATGGCTACATCTTCCCTTCTTTCTTGTTTTTCAATATAAAACTTTAGCATCCGGTTCACCTGTTCGACAATGGCTTGTCCTTGGGGATTGTACGGTATGCCGAAAATGTGGCTAATGTCCCAGACGGCTAAGAATGTGGCTAGCTGTCTGGAGCCATAGGCTGGCGAGTTATCGGTTTTCAAGCGATCTGGTTTACCCATGGTCGCGAAACATGCCAAGAGATGTTGCTCTACATGAGTTGCAGATTCGCCCTTCTGAGCTGTAGCCCAAACGAACTGCGAGAAAGTGTCAATGGAGACGTGCATGTACTGCCATCTCCCAAATTGAGGAACGTGCATGACATCCATTTGCCATAATTGATTGGCTCCAGTCCCTCTTGGGTTAACCCCCCATCATGCCCCCCCCCCAGTGCTCCTGCACATTGCTGGCAGGAACGGACTGAATGGGCTGAATGCATTTGTTGATCTCTCTTAGATCATGAAGAAGTCTCCATTTACCAGCCTTTTTCTTAATGACGAATATCGGCGAATTCCAGGGACTGGTGGATTGTTCTATGTGTCCTGCTTCAAGCTGCTCTTTAACAAGCTGCTTTAAGGCTATTAATTTCTCTCCAATTATCGGCCATTGGTTTATCCATACCGGCTCATCGGTGAGCCATTTGAGTGGTAGGGCCATCACCCAAATGTTAGGGTTGCACGATACTGCTGCAGAATGTCCCTACCCCAGAGATTGATAGGCACGTTCAAAATGTGGGGTCAGATGACTGCTGTGCCTTCTGCCTCTGGAATAGTGACCTCTACCCAGTCACGGCTCCTGAAAGCTTCTTGAACTCCTCCCACTCCCTACACATCTGAAACTGGTTCAATGGCCCACTCTGGGGGCCACAATTTCTGGCTGATTACACTAACAACCGCTCCTGTGTCAAGCAGTCCGTCAAAAGGTATTTTATTCAAAAATACCTTAATGACTGGTCGCTGTTTCCACTCTATGTTCTGCTCCACTGTCGCTATGATCTGGAATCCTTCTAGTGCCCCTTCCTCTCTCAGGCAGTCTGTCGACCCGAATCCTGCATCTCCTCTGACAACCTCCTTGCCCCCACCTGGCAGATGATATGGAACCATGATCAATTACGCTACTGAATTTCCTCTGCTAATTGTTTGGGGTAACTGTGTCCAAAGCTGGATCTTAATGATTCTAGTGTAATCGGAGTCAATGACTCCCGGGATCACAAAGATTCCCTTCTTCCCAGCACCACTCTGAGGCAAGACTATTCCCACGATGTTACGGGGCAGGGGTCCCTGATACTGGGAGTTGACCAGATAGACTGCGCCTGGAAGGTCAAAAGTGACCTCCTCCTGGCACACTAAATCTAGTCCTGTGCTGCTCTTAGTCTCTGCCTGTGCCTTGGAAATGCTGGGTGCCAGACTGGATGTGGCTACTGGGATCCCTGCCCTGGGGCTGCCAGGGCAGACGCTGTCCCTATTTGAACCGGGGCTAGGGACACACCCGCTGCTCCATTTCCCGAATTGGGGCAATGACGTGCCCAATGGAAGCCATTGTGGCACCTTGGACACTGGGTGGTTGGGTCGGGTGTATGGCCCGTGGATCGGCCGCCCCCTTGTTTTGGGACTGCTTTGACCTACACTCTTTTGCATAGTGCCCTATTTTGCCACATTGGTGGCAAGCCCTCTTGTCCTTATACTTGGGCCGGTTTCCCTCTTGTACTGCCGCTGCCAACAGACCCATTTTGTAAGAGTGTCCCAACTTCAGCGCAAGCTCTGATTATGTTGGTGAGCGTCAGATCAGGACGATGACCCATTGCCTGCAAAACTTTGCGACAATCGAGATTGGCATTGTCTTTTGCCAATTTCATCATGAGATCTTCCTGTGCCTCCTGGTTGTCTACCTGCCTGCTTATTGCTTCTTCTAGCCTATTGATGAAATCCATGTAGGGCTCTTGCGCACCCTGTTTGATGGAGGTGTAATTCTTAGCTCCCTTGCCGGAAGCTGGAACCTTAAGGTATGCTTTGAAAGCAGCCACTGAAGCCAGCTGGAGTGTGGCTGCCAGCAGGAGAGACTGTGCTTGAATAGTCTCGAATTGACCCGAGCCATAAAGTTGTTCCGGGATCTCTGCTCCGCCCATCTTAGCTGCTCTAGCCTGCGCTTCCAGCCTATACTCGCTATCCCACAAAAGATACTGACTGGGGCTCAACACCATTCGCATGATGGCTTTCCAGTCGTGAGGAATGAGTAAAGTGGATTCGCAGAGCTGCTGGAATGTGCCCGTTGTGAATCTGTTTTGGAGTCCTGTCTCTACGATGGCTTTGCAGATTTCTGCAAGCAATCTGTATGGAATTGGCGTGTACACTGCCGTTTGATCACCCGTGAGGGCGTCCATTTCTACGCGGACTGGACATAGCTGTTGCAGTGCAGCCAACTCATCAGCCAGTATCTCTCCTTTGTGTGTTTCCTCCTCTACCATCAATTGAAAAGGGTTTTTGGTTGTCTGGGAAGCGCCTGCATTTCCCGAGTTTCCACCTCCTCCCACAGCTTCTGCAGTTGCCACTGGAGGAGAGTCCCCCATGCCCCCATGCCTAAACTGGATGGTTGGACAGAGATGCATTGGGGCTGATGGTTCCATGTACTCTGATGTATTGGTCTCTGTTCGGACTGGACTAGCCGCTGAAATTTAGCGTCTACACTCGCTCCAAGTTGCAATGATGTTGTCAGGTGCCCTGGGCTCCTGTTTAAGGCAGTATCCTATCCTATCCCAAACTTCTGTTTCTATCGTTCCTGCCTCTGGGTAGAACAGACAATGCTCCCCCAGATGCTTCACCAGTACCGTCAGATGCTGTCTGCTTATTCTGTACTGGTGTTGCCTGGCCAGGGCTTCAAGCTCACCACGATGAGTCTCTTGCCTGACGGTCAAGGTTTGCCTCCCCAAGCTGGCCCCCATTACCACCCGGTGGGGAAATTCCTTGGATGTCTTACACAACTCACAAGTCGATGCTACCACAGGATGAGTCTGAGTGGTACGGCTGGGTGGGTGAAGCACAGGATGATATCCCTCAGGTTTGGTGATGGATGGTGATTGCGGCCTCGGTTGCTGCGCATCTGCTGCTCTGCCTTCGGTCGTTCCGGATCTTGGCTTTCCCCGGCTGTGGAACGTGTCCGTTCCTTTGCGTGAGGTCTGCCGGCATGTGAGTGCGCTGCCTCCCTTGAGCTGTTCTGAGGTCCTATTGGAGATGCTTTCCAATCAGAACTGCTCCGCTACTCCCGAATAGACACGTCAGAGTCACCATATGTTGTACTGGTCCGCGGGAGTCATGGTGCTGAACTCAAGGAAGGTGCGAGAGATGAGGCTATGATGAAAAAGGCCAGCTCCGATACCCCGGGGTGCTCTGTATTTATTGACTACATTTAGGAGTCATCATGCACAGCCCACGAGACCCCCGTGACAGAAGGCTTGCTACGTGGCACTCGGCTGGTTGGGTTACACTTACCAGCCTGCGTGCCCAGGTTGGCCATAAGCAGACTTAATCAGCGGATTGCGGTGAGACTCACTGTTCTCATGTTATCTAAGTCCTAGAAGGCACAGTTTACCTATGCATAGCTATTTGGTCTAGCTGTGGTTGGTGTCTGCTCAGCCCTTTACGCGGATGTGAGCCAGACACCGTATGCTGTTTACGAGACCTTGGGTCTCCTTCCTCCTGACACTTGTCCTACTACTTTCAGTGCCCTCAGCCAAGGAAACATGGAGTCCCTATTGCTGCCTATTACTAATTTGCCCGTACCCAATCGCCTTTCCGGTCGAGCCAGGATAGTCTCGGGATTGTTTGCAAAGCCCGACAAACCCATTGGGAAAGGTAGTGACCTGGGCAACCCACAACTGAAAATGCATTTTCATAGCTTAATGATGGTTTCACAGAGGGATGGGAACCCCTTCCAGACTGAGGCCCACATTCAGTTTCAGAATTATTCTGAGTGAAGTCTCAAGAACAGCTGGAAGGGTCAAAAGTGAAAGGGTGGGACTAAAATACCAGCATCTTGGCACTCCAGGTGTTCTTGGACTTTAATTACCAGAAGCCCAAGTCAGCACTCTTGCTGATCAGGGCTTTTTGGAATTGAAGTTCAAGAATAGTTGTGAGTGCCAAGGTTCGCGATCACTGTTATAGACTGAAGGAGCTGAGTTTCCACTTCATAGAATGGAAAGTGCATCATGGAGAAAGAGAAAGCTCATGGAGGAGCAGTGTTTGCCACTCTTTTAGAAAAAGCCATTTTCTTCCCATTGCTGATCTGAAATTCAAGCATTTCTGAAGATGTGGGGACACTGGGGAAGGCTTCGGGAATATGTAGGCACAGAAACCTGCTCTGCTATCTCCAATCTTTCCTCCTAAAATGTAACAGAGCTCTGGCAATGAAGCAAGAGATGGCTTTTTTCACAGGAGGCAGAGAGCAGGATCCAAGCCTCAACTGACTATGCAAGGCTCTTTCCTAGGGACCACTGGATTGTTCTATCAAAGCAGCACATCATTTTGGACCATGTTTTCATATCCTTAATCAGGTTGAAAACTGGGCCTTTGTTTAAGGGGAAATCATAAAACGTGTTCTTCCTGAAATAACTTTTCATGAGATTTAATAGGCACAGACTTTTTTCAAAACATCCTCCTCTTTCTTTTTAAAAGGCTATTAAAAATCAAGGTCCACATCTGCAGCCAGATGGATTTTCAAAGTTTCCAAAAGAGATGATGATTATGATGATGACCCAGAAGCCCATGCAAGTATCTTGAACCTAGACCATAGATTGTTGTTGCAGTTGACCAGCAGCCTCAGTTAAAAGTTAAAAACATTTCCCGTGTAATATGAACCTCCCCACCAAAAATAACCCTCATGTATGACTCTCCAGAACTGCAATCAAAGGACTACAGTACTTGTTTATCTCAAAATTGACAGGGTTATTCTTAATGCTAAACAAAACCACCTTTCTATTGTACAGTAGTTCCATTACGTTAAAGCTTCCCATTTTGCATACTTATTTGATGGAACCTAACAGCTTTCTAGATAATGTACATAAAACTTGGCAAATATGTTGCAATTCAAAACAACCACCAAGGCATGCTGAAGCTTGCTAATTCACACCCACCCTACTTCATATCTTCCTCAATTCTGTAATTGTAAAATATAATAGACGGATTTTGCCCCTTGCAGTTTCTGAACCTCTGAGATGTTTATGGTAAAGATAAAGGTAAAGGTTTCCCTTGCTCGAAAGCCAGTCGTATCTGAC
This sequence comes from Bradypodion pumilum, assembly GCA_035047305.1. Classification (NCBI taxonomy): domain Eukaryota; kingdom Metazoa; phylum Chordata; class Lepidosauria; order Squamata; family Chamaeleonidae; genus Bradypodion; species Bradypodion pumilum. The sequence goes on from JAWDJD010000002.1 coordinate 329,375,172, forward strand.
TCTAGGGTGCAGTGGTCATCTCTGTTTCTAAGCCGAAGAGTCAGCGCTGTCTGCTTCTGCAGACATTTCCGTGGTCATGTGGCAGGCATGACTAGACACCGGAGCGCACAGAACACTGTTACCTTCCCACCGAAGTAGTCCCTATTTATCTACTTGCAATTTCTTGCTTTCAAACTGCTAGGTTGGCAGGAGCTGGGATGAAGACAGGAGCTCATTTCCATCCTGCAGTACTCGGGAATCGAACTGCTGACCTTCCGCTTCCCAGTCAGCGTCTTAGCGACTTGAGCCACTGCTTATGACAACTTATGGCTGTTTATGACAACTTCTATAATTGGAATGCACATTAGTCAGTAAGATAATTTCCTTTATAAGTTGAAGGAGTTTCTGTGGAATTTTAACGAATCCATTATAAAATGGATGCAGATTTGGAGAGCAATAATGTTTGAACAAAGAAAATTATGGATTAATGGATGCAGAAGTGAATAAAATGCATTAATTGAGTATACAGTACCCGGCCTCTAAGAAGTTCATAGGCTGTAATGCCTAATGACCACCAGTCAACAGCGTAGGAATAGCCAATAGGTTTTGTAGAACTGAACATCTCAGGTGCTGAAAGATAGAGAAAGTTGTGGTTTTCTTTAAGGAGGAATCATATTAGAAGAAAGCTTGCTTGATTTTTGTTGGTATAACATGAATATTTATTCTGAAATCAAAGCAAAGTAAAACCCCTACTTACGGGGGAAAAGTCTGCTCTGTAGGCTTTTGCTTAAATTGAATTTTTTTGTAACTTTAAACAAACCCATAGGAAAAAATATTTTTATGTAACTTGAAGCAAACCAATAGGAAAGATGAAATTTTTATGTAAATCAAAGCAAACCCATAGGGAAATGAATTTTTATGTAACTCGAAGCAAACCCATAGGAAAAAGAATGTTTATGTAACTCGAAGCAAACCCATAGGAAATCGTGTAAATTAGGCCATGGTTTTAGCATAAAATCATTATGTAAGTCGAATTTTATGTAACTCGAGGCATTTGTAAGTCGGGGTTTTACTGTACAGTATATATGCCAACTGTCCTCAGGTTAAGAGCTTCCAGAATTCACATGTGTGGTTCCTCAATTTGAATACATGTGACGATTCACAGAACAATAGTTTAGACCATCTTTCTAGACTAGTTTGAGAACAAATGACCCTTCAGATATTCTTGTAGTTCTCATCCATTCCCATAACCAATACTGAAGCACCAAGGGCTAAAGGTCCAACAGCTTCTGATACCTACCACTGCCCTAAGCAGTGACATATTATAAGGGTCCAGTTAGCCTATTCACATAGGCTAACCATTTGGCTTCCCCCTGACAAGAAGGTCTATAAAGGGCATCCAGCTTGTTCCAGAAAAACATATCACTTTCTCTTGTCTGCTATCCGTGGCTCTAGCTCAGATACTTTATCACAAACAGACCATGTTTTACCTTGTACATCTGTGGTGGTAAGCATGGACACTAGAGTTATTAAGGCTTCAATCCTACCACTGCACAGGGCCTTGATTCTAGTATGCACACATGCAGGGAATGCTGATGTTCTTTTTCCACAGCGTCCTCAATCGCCTCCTAAATAATAAATGATACTGAAGGCATTTTAAGTACTAGCCATACTATGATAGTCCCCTCCTTATCCATGAGAGATGGGTTCCAAGACTTGTCATGGTTTCCTTCTTCTTCTTCTTCCATGTCTAAGCCAGATGTGAAACTGTCAAAATAAAGCCACCTTTTGGTGAGTTCATTCTGCAGTTCCTTTTCGATTTTAATTTGTACCCCACCCTTTTCACCTTTTAGGCTGATCTACTGTGAGAAAGATTAGCTGGCACAAGCTGGCCATTGCCTGGGGTACGCCTGTTTGTGGTTCAAAAATACTACAATCTTTGAGGAGGATCTTTTTGTGTACCCCACCCTGATTGCCCAAAACAGTGGAACCTAGTAAGCCATATAGATTACATTGTATATAGTGGCTTCTAGTGGCATATTCTGGTAATGCACCTTGGAAATAACATTAGAGCAAGGGTGCCCAAACTTTTTGGGCCGTGGGCTGGTCATTTGGTTGAGTGGGCTGGTCATGTCATTTCTCCCACTGGAAGTGGAAGTTAAACATGCCTACGCATGTGCAAAATGCTGATGTAAATGCACCCATGGCTGTCGTAAACACGTTTATGACAGCCGCAGGTGCTTTACAGCAGCATTTTGCGCATGTGCAGGCACATCTAACTTCCACTTCCGGAAGTGGTGAGGGCAGAATGGGCCAGATTATTAGGAGCCAAGGCCCAGTTCTGGCCCACAGGCCGTCATTTGAGCACCCCTGCGTTAGAGAGTAAATAAAACAAAGTAAAAAAACCAAAAAACTTGTGGCACCTTAAAGACTATCTCCTGTATTTAAGTGTGAGATTTTGTAGATCAAGTCCACTTCATCAGACATAGGAGTAAACCCTCATGGCATCAATTTATAAACATCAGATATAGAGGCACACAATGGCTGGCCAGCCTAACAAAAAAGTAACATTGTAGCTCTTTACAACTGATAATAATGGAAAATCCCTGGTTGTTATTCAAAGTTGTTACAAAACCTGACCCTATTGATTTGCAAATACTGTACAGTAGTTGCAAAACAAACTTCTCTTGCAAGCTGATGCATGATCCAAAGGATGGATGCAAAACAAAAACTGTGGCATTACATATTTGCCAATGAATTAGCATCTATTGACAATGTGGGGTTTTTTTTTGTGACCCAGGCAAAATTGCAGCATATTTGATTTAATTTAATTGTTAAATTTCTATACCACCCACTTGACCAAGGCCGACTCAGGGCAGTTCACAATCATAGATAAAACAGATAAAAACAGAATTAAGAACCCACCCCCTAAAAAGGGGTGCAGGTACCGATGGAACCATGGGGGAAGGCATACTCCTCTATATCAACCACCCAACGGAAGCAACCCTCCCCCTGCACCCCAAACTTGGCCCGCCAGCCAGGTTTTTAGTTCTTTCCTAAAGGGCAGCAACTCCATCTGGAGGCGCAGTTCTACTGGCAGGAGGTTCCAAAGGGCCGGTGCGGACACGGAGAAGGCCCTCCTCCTTGTGCCAGAGAGGCGAGCCCCCCTGGCTGATGCCACAATTAGAGAGCCCCTCTGGTCCACTCTGGCTGGATGGACAGACATCCTTAGGGCAATGCGGGCTCTTAGGTAACCTGGCCCACTACCATATAGAACTTTAAAGGTCAAAACCAGCATCTTGAATTGCACCCGGAGGCAAACTGGTAACCAGTGCAACTCCCGAAGCAGTGGTGAGGCATGGGCATAACGCCCACACCCCATCACCACCTGAGCAGCAGCATTCTGGACCAGCTGCAGCCTCCGGATGGTCATCAAGGGCAGCCCCATGTAGAGCGCATTACAATAATCTAGTCTGGAGGTCACCAGTGCGTGAGTAACCATTAGCAAGGAGTCCCAGTCCAGGAGCGGGCGCAACTGGCAAATCACCCGAAGTTGGGTGAAGGCCCTCCTGGCCACAGCCGCCACCTGTTCTTAAAGAAGCAGCCATGAATCCAGGAGGACCCCCAAGTTACGCACCAGGTCGGTCTGGGGCAAAATGGCCCCATCCAAAACCAAAGATGGTAGCTCCCGGGATAGTGCAGGACCCCTTATTCATAGCCACTCAGTCTTGCTAGGATTCAGTTGTAGCCCGTTGGCCCCCATCCAGACCCCAACAGCCTCCAGACATCTGGAAAGGACTTCGACTGCATCACTGAGGTCCCCACGGGCCAAGATGTACAACTGTGTGTCATCCGCATACTGGTGGTACCCATACCTGTCAACTTTTGGATTTGAAAATAAGGGAAATTTTGGCCACACCCCTCTGTGGGTGTGGCCAAATCTGTGGGTGTGGCCAAATATAGCCATGTGACTTGCTGGGCTCTAGTCATGCCTGCCACATGGCCATGAAAATGTCTGCAAACACAGACAGCACTGGCTCTTTGGCTGTAAATGGAGATGAGCACTGCACCCTAGAATTGGATATGACTGGCAGATTTTACTTTCTTAGGATCAAGGATCTCCTCAGATGGTGATTGCAGCCATGAAATAAAAAGGCAATTGATGCTTGGGAAACAAGCTATGAGAAACCTGGGGAACATAGTTAAAAGTAAAGGCATCACCTTGCAAACAAAAAATTGCATAGTCAAAGCAATGGTATTCCCGGTGATAATGTATGGGTGTGAGAGCTGGACCATAAGGAAAGCTGAGCGCAGAAGAATAGATTCCTTTGAGATGTGGTGTTAGAAATAGGTCGATCCTAGAAGAAATCAACCATGACTGCTCATTAAAGGTCAAATAGTAAAGATGACGCTAAAGTACTTTGGACATCAAATGAGAAGGGATGACTCACTTGAGAAGGCCTTGATGCTGGGAAAGGTGAAGGACAAAAGAAGGGGGTGGCCAAAAATAGGATGGCTAGATGGTATTGTAGATGCAATGGGCAATGTTTTCTTTCTTGTTTACTCAGTGGCTTAAGTGACTAAGATGCTGACTGGGAGGCAGAAGGTCAGCAGTTCGATTCCTGAGTACTGCAGGACGGAATGAGCTCCCGTCTTTGTCCCAGCTCCTGCCATCCTAGCAGTTGAAAAGCAAGAAATTGCAAGTAGATAAATAGGGACCACTTTGGTGGGAAGGTAACAGCATTCCGTGCACTCTGGTGTCTAGTCATGCCTGCCACATGACCATGGAAACGTCTGTAGATGCAGACAACGCTGGCTCTTCGGCTTTGAAACAGAGATGAGCACTGAACCCTAGAGTCGGATATGACTGGCTTTCGAGCAAGGGAAACATTCACATTCATCAAGAATCCTCAGTTTTCAGAATAAGTACATTAAGCATAGAATGAGCTGAGCTTTAACTCAGAAGTCAGGCAAAATAAAAAAATAAAATAAACACAGTCATAGGCAAAGAACAAATGCATGAAGTCAGAGGCTGAGGGATTCATAAGGGACCAAGCTCTCACATAGTACCAGAGGCAGTAGCCTCGAGTGAAAGAGAGAGAGCCTGCTGGATATTTCAAGGAGAGACTAGGCATTAAAGTACTGAAAAGGTAGCTGGAATAAGGACTGATATGAAATAAAATTATTTAGCATAAGGGCAATTTGGGGACAAGCCAAGGCAGCAGGAAAAAATAGATATACTGTAAAGGCAAAAGAAGATGACAATCAGATCCAATCCTTGCTCATCTCAATGTTCTTCAAAATGAATGTACCTGTGTTACACAATGCTCCCCTCCCCTTTCTTTCTCTCTCTCTCTCTCTCTCTGGAAAGGAGGCAGAAGGCAGGCAAAGCGCCCAAGCACAGCAGAGCCAGCCAGGAGGTGGGGGGGGGCTTTCTCTCTCTCTCTCTCTCTCTTCCATCTTCTCCCCCCCCTCCTGCCTCGACTCCCCCCTCCCCCTTTCCTTATCAGCAATTCTGATCCCAACATCTCATGCAAATTCCCCCACCCCCCCCACCACCACCCCTCCAGTAGCTCCTTCCTTTTCAAAAGGAGCTACCAAGAGAGAGTCAGAGAGGGAAAGAAAGAGGGGAGGTTTTTTCCCCTCACACTGGCCAAAGAGCAATCCGGCTCTGTCATTCCATGTTCTGTCCTAACTGTTGCTTCTTGGTTCATGTACAGATTTCTCAGGAGGCATATGAGGTGCTCTGGTATTCCCATCTCTTTAATTACTTGCCACATCTTGTTGTGGTCCACACAGTCAAATGCCTTAGTGTAGTCAATAAAACAAAAGTAAACTTGTTTCTGGTATTCCTTTGTTTTCTCCATGATCCAACGTATGTTGGCAATGTGGTCTCTAGTCCCCCTGCCTCTTCTGAAACCGGCCTGCACCTCTGGTAATTCTCTCTCCACATGTTGCTGAAGTCTATCCTGTATTATCTTGAGCATCACCTTGCTGGCATGTGGGATGAGCGCGATTGTTCGATAATTTGAACATTCTTTGGCATTGCCCTTTTTTGGGATTGGGACGTATACTGATCTTTTCCAATCCTGTGGCCACTGTTTTGTTTTCCAAATCTGCTGTCATATTGAATGCAGTAATTTGATGCCGTCATCTTTTAGCGCTTTGAAAAATTTAACTGGGATACCATCATCTCCACTAGCTTTGTTGTTTGCAGTGCTCTTTAGGGCCCTTATGACTTCGCTCTCCAGGATGTCTGGCTCAAGTTCAATTTTCACTGCCTGCAGTAAGCAGTTTGAATTTCGTTCGTGCGCACGCGATTTCCCACGCATGCAACCAGTCTCTATCAAACTCCGCGATACTGGGTGGTGCAAGTCTCTCCCCCCCCCCAAATAGCTCCTGAGTCCTGGAGCTCCATGGCAGTCGCGGTCAGCGTTTGTGAGGCGCTGTGTTAAACATAAGTATAAATATAAATAAAATACGGGACATTTATTGGGGTAGGAAAAAATGGGTGGGGGCGGGAAATGGCGGTAAAATACGTGGCTTTCCTGGGCAATACGGGATGGTTGACAGGTATGGTGGTACCGCATCCCGTGGGAATGGATGATCTCACCCAGAGGCTTCATGTAGATGTTAAATAGGAGAGGAGAGAGTACTGAGCCCTGAGGCACCCCATATTTTAGGGGCCTAGGATTGGACCTCTCATTCTCCAACCACACCGACTGGGTCCGGCCCCTCAGAAATGAAGAAAACCAGGACCACACAGTGCCCTGGATCCCGAATCCTTGGATACCGTGGTCAACGCTATCGAAAGCCACTGAGAGGTCAAGAAGAGCAAGGATGGTCGGATGACCGCCATCCCGCTCTCACCAGAGATCATCCATCAGCGCGACCAATGCAGTCTCAGTACCATATCCAGGTCTGAATCCTGACTGGAAGGGGTCCAGATATTCCACTTCATCCAGTACCCCCTGCAACTGACGCACCACTGCCTTCTCCAGTACCTTCCCCAAAAAGGGAAGGTTGGAGACAGGTCTGTAGTTGGTTATGACTGCTGGATCGAGGGATGGATTCTTCAGGAGGGGACGCACCAAAGCATGTTTCAACGGTGCAGGAAACATCCCCTCCTGAAAAGATGCATTAATTATAGCCCAGACCCAGCCACCTGTCACCGTCTTAAAGGCTTTTACCAGCCAGGCAGGACAGGGATCCAATGGACAATTAGTGGCGTGAACTGCCGCAAGGAGCCTGTCCACTTCATCTGGGGCAACTGGATCAAACCAAACCCAGATAACACCACAAGACTGTGCACTGGCTTCCCCTGGACCCTCCCCATCCACGCCAAGATTAAACTCTGAGCGAATCCGATCGATTTTCTCAACCAGATGGTTAGCAAAGTCCTCAGCTGATCCCTGCCAACCAGGCACATGCCCACCCCCCATCAAGGAGGGACCTGGTCATCCGAAACAGGGTAACTAGGCAATTATCAGTGGAGGCAATAAGGGTGGTGAAGTATTGCATTCTCACCACCCCCATCGCCACTAGGTAGGCCCTAATAGCGGCTCTAGCTAGTGTCCAATCGGAATCGCTCCGGGTCTTCACCCAGCGGCGCTCAAGGCGTCTCTTTGCCCATTTGAGCTCCCGTAGTTCTTTCGTGAACCACGGGGATTACCTAGCCCCACGGGCTCTGAGAGGCTGTAGTGAGGCGATTACATCCAAGGCAGCTATCGTTGTCCCGTACCACAGGTCAACAAGTGCCTTGGGCAAATCGTGTCGCCGATCCAGAGGAAAATTCCCCAGTTCCTTCTGGAATCCATCTGGATCCATCAGTTGCCGAGGGTGGGCCATTTTAATAGACCCTGCCTCCCTATGATGAAGTGTCGCCCCCAGAAAGTCTAGAGCCACCAGATAGTGATCTGACCATGGCACAGGTGTTATGTCTAGCTTCTGTAATCTCAGATCACTCTGCCACTGATCTGACAAAAAAACTAAATCTGGTGTGTGGCCACTGCCCCTGGTAGGGCCCCAAATTACCTGAGCCAGGTCCATAGCTGCCATGGAAGCCATGAACTCCTGTGCCACCTCGGAACCGGACCCCAGCAAAGGCAAATTGAAGTCCCCCAGAACCATTAGCCTAGGGAACTCCAACGCCGAGACAGCCTCAAGGAGCCCAGGCAGGGAGTCCCTTACCCTGCAAGGGGGCAGGTACAGGAGTAAGACCCCCAACTGACCCTTAGGGCCCAAACGCAGGAGCAGGGCCTCACAACCCAGTATTTGTGGAGCAGTGGCCCTGGTGACTTCCAGTGACTCCCTGGCTATAATGGCAACACCACTGCCCTTACCCTCATCCCTAGGCTGGTGCCAGATACCGAACCCGGCCAGACACAATTCTGATAGAGGAACCCCATCCTCTGGTCTCAGTCAGGTCTCAGTAATACATGCCAGGTTGGCCCGCATATAACAACCTGTTACTTGTGGTGCATCAAATTTGATAATGTCCCAGAAACCCTTGACTAATATTATTAGGTATTTCTGGGATTTTTCAGTGAATATTTTCAGGCTATGGATAGCTGAAACTATGAGTATCAAGCCTGGTGACACAGGTTCCCTACCGTATACAACTGCTGACAGATCCATGGTGACATTAAAAAATTATATTAAATGTTTACTAAAAAGAGAGAGAGAGAAGCTATTGTTACGATCAGTTTACTCATGCACAGTCACAGAATAGAATCTAGATCATGGTTTTTCCACTGTAGGCCCCCAAGTGTCCTTGGACTTCAATTACCAGAAGCCCAAGCCAGTACACCTGCTGATCCAGACTTCTGAGAATTGAAGTCCAAGAACATCTGGGGACCCAAGATTGAGAAACCTGAGCTATAGGATTTTTTTTTAAAAAAACCTGCATAAGCTTTCCTCTGTGACTGTCACAAAACTGATCTTACAACTACAGTAGTTCCACAATGAGCCTCTCAACTAGTCAAGAGTGGCCTCAAGGGAGGAGCATGGAGATGAGGAAATTTGCCACAACATGACTGTACAACTGCTACTACATAACTGCATAAAGCAACAGGCTATGGCAACAGGAAGTAAACTTCACTGTCCAGCGGTGGCCCCTTACTCAGTGGGTATATTTGTTTCACTTCATTTTTTTTCCAGATATACTAGGCCTGCCCTTACTTTTTATGGAGAAATTCTAACTGGTTCGGCTGGGTAAGCGCTGGATCTCAGCCCCTTGATGGCGCAAGTGCTCTCACAGATAAATTCAGAAACTTATGAAGGCGTGGTTAATTTTCAGGAAGAGAATGCTCAATTGGTGATCACTGACAGGTACAAATGATTGGCCATGTGATTCAAAGTGCTTTGGTGATTCTAAAGATACTGGTACCACACCTTCTCCAAATGGTCTGGTAAGTAGTACTGGAATGCAGAAGTACTCTTGCAGTTCGGTTGTAGTCAACCCTGCAAATATAACTGTAGTCCTGAAGGCTACATTTTATTAAAAATCACAATCTCCATGGTAGCTTTCTCTAAAAGATTACTTGTTCCATAGACTGGACCACATAGACTAATACAAAAACTGAAACATCTCAATGTGTGGCTAATATGGTTGTAAAAGGAGGAGAACTTCAGATTCTTTAGAACTATTCTGGCATGGAACAAGCTCCAATGAACTAGAAGAACACCAGACTCCATCTCAGAGACAAGGCTCAGTGCAAAGTCAAGCAGAGTTCACATTAAACCACCTGCCTTCTCCTTACTCCTACCCCACTCATTCCAAACAGCTGCTGCATCAAGTTGATTTTTCCAATCACCCTGATCTGGTCTGAGCAATGTCTTTCCCCTTCCTCTTTCCCCTTATTCTTCTGCCACTTTCCCCAGGACCGACAATTTTAAAGATATACTGTATGTTTCTATTTTCCTGCTTCTGCTCAGTTTCAGCCCAAAACTTACTTCTGATTGGTCAGTAATACTCCCAGTCCCTGTCTCCTCTCAAGATATTATATAAATATGGGATGAATCTATTAACAGCTACTTTTCTAGACTCTAATTTCAAACCTATCATTACAGCAGAGACAAAGAAAGATTTCCTCCCTGTGTAAAGAAGGAAAGACCCTCTAACTCTTTCATTGGAGGGCCATGACATGATACTACTCTTACTTTGTCAGAATTTCTGATGTATAGATGATGTGGTCAAAAGGCAGCTAACAACACATTTGTCCTTAATGAGAAAAAAAGATGAAGATGAGAAGATGTTCCTTTTTTGTGTGTGTTACTCTGGCAACCAAAAACTACAGTTAAAAATGAGAATCAAAAGATTTTTGTCACATTTTATAAGCATATACATGGTAGTTCAGAAGGTCATTGCACAAATGTACTGAGCACTGGGGAACTGGCTCATCGTGTCTACTTTCTCTGATTCTGTACAAGTGCTGATACCTATGCATCACAGATTGGCTAAGTGTTTCTTGCAGTTTTGCTACATCAAATGCATCACCACAGAACAGCCCTCCAACTTTTTCTCAGTCACAGAAACAATACTTGCATTCATTGTGTGAGGGGAAATGCTTGCACAATCACACACACAAAATGATGACAGTTATTCAAATTGACCAAAATATTGTTTTATATTGTTCATGACTGTGTCAATATGTTTGATTAAATATTAGTGGAAGATGCTAACTCCATTGCCATCAATGATTGCCGTTAAAATAAGATGATCATGCTCTAATACAGGGATTCTCAACCTGCTGCCCATGGACGGAATGTGGCCTGTGGCGCCATTTTATGTGGCCCCCTAGCTCCTCCACCACCCCAGAAAGTGCCATGTGGTGGAGCATGGACAAAATGGCCGTCCAGCCTCCAAAGCTGTCTGAGTGAGCGTGACCTGGCCCCCGGCTTTAAAACGTACAATGACTTAGCTATGACTCTAACTCACCATTGAGGTAACAAGTGTGGCATCAGTTTTGATACAATTTACTAAAACCTTAAACTCCAATTTATAGCTTTGGGGTTGGTCCGGATGATATTTCAAAGACATGACCCAGTCTTGCATGTAAAGCCAGTGTACTTGCTGCCTTTGCTGTCCGTATGAGAACAGTTCATTCGATTGCAAGCTATGGCTCTTCAGTCTAGCTGTACTCTTGTAGGACTTAATACATTTGGACAGGTTGTCTCATGAAAACAGCTGGGTGGGTGCGTGTGGTGATGCCCTGACTCCACATCCAGGACTAGACCTGCTGTGAAATATTACCTGAATTGGCTTTTTATCTCTTTATATTCCTCTCATACCTGGCCAGAATCTAGATTAAAATGTTCATTGTGCATCCACAGAAAGATGATATTTCACACAATGATCACATAAATAATATGGAACTTTATTCTTATCAGATTACTCACCCATATAAGGTTTCGTACCAGCGATGGTGGTAACCTGCTTTTCCTTATTTAGCACTGTGGCAATGTTGAAATCTGTGATGTGCACATGACCTGGAAGAGAAATAAACAAACCATTTGAAATGATTAATTTAAAAGGTTAAATATTTTTAAAGTTCTATTTTCCTATGGCAATTAATATACACAGGAGCAAGAGGGTTTGTACATAGAATAATTATTTTTTAAAAAAAGAATCTGTCATCACTTTAACATTGGGTAGAACATTTTACAACCATGTAAAGAATGCACAGGATCCTTTCTTTTACCCTCAATACAATGTGGTTCCAGTCCAATAAAGTCCTCCACACATGCAGGAGCAACTACTGTAGCACCCTTACCAACCTGCTCTGGTAAAATGTAGGTGGTTATACTATTGAGTGAAAATCAAATTTAAAAATTCTGACCTAATTGAAGTCAATAGGATTGTGTTTTCCCAGGAGAGGCATTGTAAGTATGTGAGATGTCATGTGTTGATGTAGATGTGTCTCACCGAAATGAACATGTCTACTGAACATGCCCCTCCCTCAATCTTCTGTCACACTAATAGTTTGACTAGTAGGAACCCTATTAGTTTGACTAGTAGGACTCCCTCCACTAGAGGGAGAATTCTGGATCAAAGTTACCCTCTCTTGGAGAAGACACGCAAACACAGCAGATGCATGTAATACAGTTCCTTCACACTACCACCCAAAACATGGTTGTAAGAATGTAAGACTGGGATGTGCCTCATGAGGGACGGGGCTAGCCAGCACATTGTTGTGTCTATTTCACTCTTGTTTACAATGTGCGAGTTAAGTCACATGTGGCTCCATCTAGTAACCATAGATGAATTCACAAAAATTCTCAAAGATGCATTCACATTTCAAACCTTTATTGGTCAGACAGTCATTGCTTCACCGCAGTAAACCTTGAGACCTACAGTTCAGCAAGAGGGATAGGAAAACAATGTTCCTAATTTAAAAAACAACTAAAACCCATAGCACAATCCCATCTCCCTCTCCTGCAACTTACTTTATATATCTGAAATATATAAACTGAAAATAGGCTCCAGTTCAATCACATGAAAGAAGAGCCTTTACAAACAGTTATCCTCAGCAAACAAACTGAGTTGAAAGCTGTGGGGGATCACTCAATAGACTGAATGCCATTAAAAACACTTAAAAGCTTTAAAACTCAATTCCAAGGTTAGTGAAATGTTTCAAGGCTTTGTGATACAACCCACCAGGCCCATTTCCTGCACAATCCCAAAGAAGAGAAGACAAGATGTACAAGATTAGGTGCCTGCGCCCATTCATTTCAGTTGGTGTTTTGTCAATTGGTAGCACAAAGGGGCAAAAAACTGGGAAGATACGGCAGATGAGCTTCAGAGCTGCCTTCTTTACTCCAACATCACAACTGTAACCCTATATATCCCACAGAGGCTTAGTGGTTAAGACACTGAACTGGAGACTGGAAGGACAGGTTTCGATATCTGAGGGCTGCTCTTGGGGACATGAAAGAATCCTCTGATTGGAGTCTCTCCAGCAAAAATCCTTTCAACCCAGAGTAATCTCTGACATGAAATTATTATTATTACCCAAAAGGATTAGTTCTGATTACAGTAGACCCTCGCATAACGATGTTACTTGGTTCCCCAAGTAGTGTTGCTAAGCGATTTTTGTTGTTATGCGGGTTTCTATGGAATTTCCTGCATAATGACATTTTTAGCGTCATTGTCCGGATAATGACGGTTATTTTAGCGTTGTTGCCCGCACAACGACACTAAAAACGTTGTTATGCGGGGGGACACGTGGTATATAACGACGCATTGTTAAGTGAAAATGATGCTATCTGAACACGTCGTTATATGAGGGTTGACTGTATTTTATTCATTTCATTTTGACATCATTCCAGATAAATACATTTAGGACTGTATCCTTAACTATTATCCTCATGCAGTTCTGGGTTCTCTGAGAGGAGACAGAAAAACATTGGAAGCCCCCATGTACAACAAAAGCCATTGTACTGAGGGAGAATGTGAGTGGTGGGAGAGAAGACATTGAGAAGAGCAAGCCTACCCAAGAGGACCATCAGCAAACCAGCAGTGATGCAGCAAGCCGACCAAAGCAAGCAACAGCCAAAGTGGGGTTAGGCCCGGGGTGGGGGACAGATGGTGCTGCTCCCCTTGCTCCTAGTGTAGGCATACTGTTAAGAGCTTTTTGCCTCAAGCCTACAGTGATGATATTATAAGCAAGGGCCTCTAGGACCCCACTTCCCTTGATGAAGTAACCCAAGGAAGAAGTAAAAGGGGCCCTAGTGGACCTGGACTTTGGGACCCAACCAGTACAAAGAACTAATCTGGGACTATGACATTGGTTTAACTGCAACCACTTGTATTGTCATTCATGGGGCAAGCAATGGAGTAAAGAGCAACCACCAACACTGTTGGTCAGACTCACAGGCAGTGGTAGATAAACATTCCTTTTTTAAAATAAAAAAGTAGTTCATAAAGCACTCCTGATGGATCAGGCATTTAACATGCCCCAGAACCCCAGAAAAAAAACAAGACATCTACTAAACCAGAATGAGGAAAGGTTGAGTATGGAAGCAAGAATGAAATGGCTGAAGGAATCGTGTGAGGCCTTAACAGATGCCTGTTTCAGAAAGGACACGGTAATAATCATGGCTGATCAAATCACAGACAAGTACAATGGAACTCCGGATAACAACAAAACTTGGTTCCACAAGTCGTGTTGTTATCCAGATTTTGACGTTATGCAGTCCCTATGGGAGATGCTCTGCATAAGGATGTTTATATGTTTATGTTTATTGGATTTATACCCTGCCCTATTCAGCACAAGGCTGACTCAGGGTGGCAAAAAAGGCAAAAAAAGCCGTTATCCGGAGCATCGATACCAAATGCCCCACATAAGGACATTTTTTGGTGTTTTTTCATCCTTATGCAGAGCATCATGTGGTGCATAACGAATGTGTCATTATGTGTCGTTATGTGAACTTCTCCTTATCCGGTGCTGTCATTATCCGGAGTTCCACTGTATAGTCTATCTTCCTTCTCCTGTATGCCTCAAATTTACTAACCCACTGCTAGAAAGGCTCTGATACAGTTACTTTTCAGCACTTTCATGTTTAAACATTTGGAGGCCATGAAGCATTTAAAGAACTGAAAAATACAAAAGACTGCAGCCCAGAAGGCAATCTACTTGGATAATAAGCTGAAGTGAACAGGCAGAATTTAGTAGCTGCAACAGCATAAACAATTCCCGGAATCTCAATCTGGAACATGGAAATCTTATTAGCCTCTTTCCCCTCCACCTTTCTCCCCTGTGTCCAAAACCACACACATACTTGTTTCTTCCCTCATTTTTTCATCAAACTGAATGTACCAAGGACTTGATGAAAAAGGACTATGGACTATTTTGTATCTTCCACCTCAGTCCTCCCATTGGCTGGAGGAAACCATCATGATTGGCTGAATAGCATCTGAACACAATAAAACGTTTATTAGCAAATGAAAGTGCTGAAATGTAGCAGGGGGTTAGTAAATAGACCTGTCATTCAGACTGTTTAATATATTCTGCCTTAGCACTATTGAGTCAATACTCAATATATGTCATGGGTTCAAAATCATATGACTGAGGCGTGCTCAGGCACTTCATTGTCCATTGCAGTTGTTTGTAGCAAGTCATGCAAATTTTAAGCAAATACTAATAAGAGTCTGGCTACTCTAGTAAAATCAAGAGTGTTTTGTGTTGACACAAACTCCATCACAAAATGTTGAGGCTTTGGTGGAGGTCCTGACTTGGTTGCATACGTTCTCCTTCGTATAGTTTGTGAATCCCCACTATTGGGTTATGCGCATGCACAGACCATCGATCAGAGGCTTTAAAGCTGATTGGTCAAATGTTTTGGCGGTAAGACCGCCCACCATACGCCCACCCTCAGGAGCCAGTTCGTCATTTTACCTCAGTTCTCTTCTTTCTGCCTCAGCAGCAGGACGATCGCTGAGAGCTTCCTCAATTTTTCCTTGGCGTTTCCTCAGAAACAATGATTTTCAACAAAAAAAAATTCTTTCTGGTGATCTTGTCTTTAGGGCAGGATTGCTACCCCAGTGCTGTTTCTTCTACTAGGACTCAGTCACTTTTTTGATCAGGTCGCCAGTTCCCCCCTCAAGGGGGTGGCGATAGGCTGGCCCTTTGGGGCATTTTTTTCTTGAACGTTCTTTGTTCTCTTGGCCTTTTCTGTAGAAAATTTTTCATGGCCTCTGCAGCTTTCAAGCAGTGCACTTCTTGCCTCAAGAGGTTCCCGGCTTTGGACGGCCACAGTCAGTGTCTCTTTTGTTTGGGCGAATCGCACCAGAGTCTCTCTTGTGTGCATTGTAAAAATTTCACCCGCATTGCGGTCCAAAATCATAGCAACAGACTCAGGGTGCACCTAATGGAGCTCGCCCTGGCTCCCACCACCATGAGTGTTCTGCCGCCCGAACGTCCTCTTAAACCTTCCTCTTCTTCAACTCTCATTCATAAGAAGAAGAAGGATAAGAATGGGGAGAAGAAGAAGAAACACAGGACTGAAGTGTGCAGCTCGTTGCCCCCTACTCCTCGTCCGCCGATTTCTCCTCGCCCTTCTCCACCATTCCTACGGCGTCTGCGGCTCCAGGACCAACCACCGCACGCTCCAGGGATTCTGACCCTGCTGTCGCTCTGCTGCCCTCTCGAGGGTCAAGCAGTCGCTCTGCTGGCCCGGCCATACCATTTTGGCACGGTCCAGACATCGATGCGATGAGCGCCCAGCCCGTCGACCCGGCCAGGCCGTACTGGCGCGGTCTCAATGTGGCTTCCAGAGTTCCCCCCTCATCTTCCGATGATTCCAGGTTGTCTTCGGAGGAGGAGGAGGGGGATGTGGATGCGGAGAAGACACCCAATCAAGTGATTGGTGCTGTCGATCCACTCAGAGGAGAGGACCAAAAATCTCTCACGGCAATGCTTACCCATTTGGGAACTGCCCTTAACATACGGGTTGACCAGCCGCCGTTGGAAGGTGAGGATCAGATGATGGCAAAGTTGGACAAGAAATCCATCTGACCCATCCACATCACCATGCTCTCTTCCATGTTAACGTCTGCAAAGGCCGCCTGGAAGAAGCCCGTTTCGGCCCACTCCGTTTCATCCAGGCTCGATGGGATGTACCGAGTCCTGGATGAGGATGTTGAGTTTCTCCAGGCACACCCACTACCAAATTCCCTGGTTGTGAAGGCCTTCCAGCATAAAACCGCAGTCAGCGGCTTCCTGGTACCATCGACGCCCGAGGGGAAGAAACTCGACGCGGTGGGCCGGAGGTTTTATGCGAATGGGTCACTGCTCCTCTGGGAACTATTCAGCAGCTATGGGCCTCTATCAGTCCCATCTTTGGGAGCGCACCAAGATGCTTGCTGCGAAGCTACCATCCGATCTCCAAAAGGAAATCGACAGTCTGTGTGATGAGGGCGATTTCCTGGCGGAGCAGCAAATGAGGATGGCACGCCATATCAACGACTACACGGCCAAGGACATGTCATCCGCAATTCTCCTGCGGTGGCATGCATGGCTACGGGGAACTACCTTGGATGACTCAATGAAGAAGCTCATTGAGGAGTTCCCATTCGATGGTCAGGGCCTCTTTGGCCAAGACACGGACAAGGTGCTCAACGAGTTGAGGCAGACCAACTCAACAGCCAAGTTCTTGGGCCTCACCGCCTTGTCCCAGCCTTCAAAACCAAGGTATCAGCTGTTTACCAACTGCTACCGTGATAATCCGCAGAAACACCAACAACAGGGTGGACCTGCCGATCACCCCAAGCCTGGTTTTTACCATCCCCGGAGACAACAAAGGGGGCAGCGATTCCAGCCTTACAGCCAAGGAAAACGCAACAAGGGTAAGTCAAAGTCTCAAGTTTGACTTCCCTCTGGCCAAGACACTCTTGCTCCATCTACCGTACCTTCCCCTTTGGAGGTTCCTCATGGTGTGCTCTGGCGTCACGAACAAACGGTGTGTCTGGAAGATCTTGTCCTCTGGTTACGCCATCGAGTTCGACCGAATGCCTCGGGTAGGAAAACACTGTTTCACCACCCCATCTTTTCAACTGGAGGAAGTAGTTACAACCCTTCTCTCCAAAGGGGCCATCGAGCTGGTACCACAAATCGATTGGAACAACGGTTTCTACTCGAGGTACTTCGTTGTCCAGAAGAAGGACGGAGGCCTCCGCCCGATTCTGGACATGCGTCGCCTCAACAAGTTCATCCACACCAGGAAGTTCCGGATGGTGACACCGTCCTTCCCCTCATTAACAAACGGGACTGGTTTACGGTGATAGACCTCAAGGACGCTTACTTCCACGTCAGCATCCTCAAGGAGCACAGACGGTTCCTCCGCTTCCGGATAGGGGTTTGATGGCATCCACCATGGCAGTGATCCCTCATGCCAAACTGAAGTTCCGGTCTCTGCAATCATGGCTTCTCCACGAGTTCGATCCTCTCACGGAGAGGCAGTTCAAATGGTTGTTTTCGTCTCTGGAACTGGTGGACCAGCTGGTGTGGTGGACCACTCCTCTCAATGTGGTTACGGGCAAGAACTTTTATCCTCCGCAGCCATCTCTCCAAATTTTGACTGACGCAAGAAACCTCGGCTGGGGAGCTGCTTGTGAGACTCTTACGGTCAACAACACCTGGTCTTCACACGAGATCGTCCACCACATCAACTACCTGGAGTTGCTTGCCATACGGAAGGCCATGCGGTCCTTCAAGACAGTGTTGTGCAGCAAGGCGATCCAGATCGCTTCAGACAATACCACCGCGATTGCGTATCTGAACAAGCAGGGAGGGACAAAGTCCACTACATTGCTGTATCTCGCGGTACAACTTTAGGAATGGTGTCTTGAATGACACACTTTCCCGATCGGAGTCCACATCCAGGGCAAGTAGAATGTGCTGGCAGACCGCCTGAGTCGCCTCACCTCGACGACTCACGAGTAGGAACTGGACAACATGGTCTTTCACTCCCTTTGCAGGTCGTGGGGGACCCCGAGCATTGACCTCTTTGCATCAGAGTCCAACCGCAAGTGTCTCAGATACTGCTCCAGGGCGGGCATCGGACTGAACTCCAAGGGCGATGCCTTCATGAAACGGTGGGATTAGGACTACCTTTACGCCTTTCTCCCATTTCCTCTGGTTCAGAAGGTCCTCACTAGAATGTACCAGCAACAGGTGCACGTGATTCTCATCGCTCCAGCATGGCCGCGTCAGCCCTGGTATCCACTTCTCTTGAAACTGTCGTCGCAGTCTCTCACACTGCCAGACTCTCCAACTCTTCTACAAATGGAGCAAGGACAACTTCACCACTCAGACTTGCCCAGTCTCCACCTCACCGCATGGGGGATGACCCCAGATTGTCCAGGATCTTGGAACTAGCAAGGCGCCCCTCTACGAGGAAGTCCTATGCCTCCAAGTACAGGCGATTTCGTGCCTTCCTGGATACTCAACAGGTGCCTCCACTCAACATTGGTCTGCACCACGTCATGACATACCTCCTCCATTTGGTGGAATCAGGTCTCAGCATTACTTCCATCATGGTCCATCTGACAGCAGTAGTAGCCCACTCTCCAGCTGGATCATCTGCTTCTGGTGCCTTCCGCGACCAAACAGTTAAGCGTTTCCTCAAAGGTCTGCAAAATGCTTTCCCTTCTGTCAAGACTCCGACCATGCAATGGTCGTTATCTACCATTTTGAATGCCCTCACTAAGACTCCCTTTGAGCCAATGGCCACTACGGACATTCGTCTTCTCTCCTGGAAGACGGTGTTTCTTGTGGCTATCACGTCTGCTAGACGAGCTGGTGAGCTGGTTGCTTTGCGGGCAGATGCCCCGTTTATCAAATTCTACAATGACCACGTGGTGCTCCACGCTGACATCACTTTCTTACCAAAGATAGTCTCCCAATTTCACATGGCTCAGACTATATATTTACCAACTTTCTTTCCCAACCCCAGCAATGCTCAAGAAAGGGCTTGGCACATGCTTGATGTGAAACAAGCTTTATTGTTTTACATCAGCAGGATGTAAGTCACAGTTCCGTAAGTCACAGCCTCTGTTTGTTGCCTATGGGGGAAAGTCTAAAGGTGAACCCATCTCTTCCCAGAGGTTCTACAAATGGATTACATCAATCATCTACATGGCCTACGAGTCTGCCTCTCTGCCAGCTCCTCCACATGTCAGGGCACATTCTACCAGGGCGGTTGCTACTCTACTGCCTTTTTGGATAGCACCCTGCTCGAAGACATCTGTAAGGCTGCCACCTGGTCCAAGCCTTCCACATTTGTCCAACACTGCAGGATGGACACCAGAGCCACTGCGGCGCCAGACTTGGTCATGCCATCCTTGCCAGAGGGATCCAGGCACCTCATCCATGAGGGTCCATCCTACCTGACTGATGTACTTTATCATGGATTCATCTCATCCGACTGCCCACTGACCTAGTGAGTGTGAGCTTGCTAATCTCCCAATAGTGGGGATTCACAAACTATACGAAGGAGAAAGTTGGGTTTCACTTACCAGTGATAACTTTCGTTTTTTGAGTATATAGTTTGTGAATACACACTACCCACCCTACCTCCCCTCTTGAGCAGCATGGATGAGATCTTTTGGTTTATCCTGTGCTTGGCTTAAGTATGGAACTGAGGTAAATGGCGAACTGGCGCCTGAGGGTGGGCGGTACGGTGGGCAGTCTTACCGCCACAACTTTTGACCAATCAGCTTTAAAGCCTCCGATCGATGGTCTGTGCAGGTGCATAACCCAACAGTGTGTATTCACAAACTATATACTCGAAGAACGAAAGTTATCACTGGTAAGTTAAACCCAACTTTCTCATCACAACTTTGGTGAAGAATGAAGGCCCAGCAGAGGTAAGGAAGGAATGCAGTCGCCAGCGCAAATTGCACCAAGCAGAATGCCATTTCATGAAGGCATCAGGCATTTGCCTTGAGTTTCACTTGTCTGGTTGTTTTCTGCTACAGGTGTCCAATCTAGGCTGCCACTGAAGGCTGTTATAGTTGAAACAGCCAAGAGTGTTCAGCAGTACAGAGGGCAGCACAAGCCACACACATTTTAAAGATGGGCCTTCTTTTGTTCTGGACCTGCAGGATTGGTATCCCTGGTTTGTGGTACCGGGATGTGGTCATGAAGATGGCTGATTTGGTTCTGTTTGGGCCCCCGGCTGTCCTGGTGCTTCATGTAGGAAGAAAGGACATGGTTTTTTTTTAATCAGAAGCAGCTTTCATCATGCAGCCCTGCATAATCTCTAAGCAATGGATGAAATATGGCCAGACACACACGTTGTGTGTTCAGAGATACTACAGACGTGGTGTGACTCTAGGTGCAATTTCTTTTGCAGTCCTGAACCATCTCACCTGTTCATCAACAGGTTTATAAGAGAGTCCGTGATTGCCAGTGATTGCATTTCGCACTACTCCAATTCCAGGAACAGGCCTGAAATGTTTCAGGATGTCGATGAGGAACTTCCATAATGGGGGTGAACATTTCCTTGATGGTCTTCAGAGGGGTCTTCTTGCCACCCCTGTTTAGTGTGGGGGGGGGCATAGGTAACTATGTGTCCTCCAGCCTGTGGTGAGTAGTATGGTCAACAGGGTCCCCTAAGGGCCCAGGGGCATGCAATGGAGTTCATGTTTGCTGAATAAGTTGTCCCAGGGTGGCGTATACACCCGGGACGAGGGCTGACTCTTCCAGGCCATGTGTTGGCTGGATGGTCGGCAGCAGAAGGGAGGAGAGTCCAAAGTTGGACTTGGCCCTCCAAGCCTGGGAGGAATATTGTTCAGAGGGACTACCCAGATGGAAGGTGAAGATTCCTGCCGAAGTCCCATTTCTAATGGAGTAGTTGTTTGGTTCCAGAATATTCTGGAATATAATAAACGTGGCCTTAGTTTTTAACCAACACTAGTGTCTGAGTCTTCTGTGGAATAGAGGGGCAAAGGACCCATGAGAAGTCATAGATATAAAACAGCAGAGATAATGAAATGATTATCTATCTATCAATCTATCTATAGATCTCAGTTTAAGTAAAAGGCAATAAAATTACTTAATTTTAAACTCATTAAAGGTTTCCCTTGCTTGAAAGCCAGTCATATCTGATTCTATGGTTCAGTGCTCATCTCTGTTTCAAAGCCGAAGAGGCACTGCCGTCTGCTTCTGCAGACGTTTCCGTGGTCACATGGCAGGCATGACTAGACACTGGAGTGCACGGAATGCTGTTACCTTCCCACCGAAGTGGTCCCTATTTATCTACTTGCAATTTCTTGCTTTCGAACTGCTAGGTTGGTAGGAGCTGGGACAAAGATTGGAGCTCATTCCATCCTGCAGTACTCGGGAATCAAACTGCTGACCTTCCACCTCCCAGTCAGTGTGTTTTTAAAAGTGTTTTTGATTTCTGTTAGATTTGCACATATTGCATTAATGTTTGAATTTTAGTCAGCCTATGGGCTTATATGAACATCAGACAAATTTTATAAATGATTCAAAACACAATGATATGTGGCCAAGTATCTACTCTTCCTCCTTGTTACTTGGGAAAATATATGTTTTTACACATTTATGAAATCTAGATCTAGAATAGATAGCATTCAGGCATAAATGTTCACAGTCATGAAGCTAAATACATTTATGGAGCTGCACATTGTGACAGCTAACTTAAAAATGTGCCAAGCAATTGTAACAGTATCTTATACCATGTGTAGCTAGCTATAAAGGCTATGATGGTTCTTCTTCTCACCCCTGAATTTACACTCTGACAGAACCTCTCCTGATTCTACCACAGCTGGGCACAGGCTTAGGAAAAGTGAAAAAGTGGTAGAACAAAAGTTCAAAAATACCATCCCCAAGGAATGAAAGCAACAGGAAAACATGTTCAATCTTAGTAGTCTAAAGATAGATACTGATTCTGCAAAAAGAATGGCACAGGGAAAAACAAAAAACCCAAAACTGAACTGCAGGTAAAAGGCTCTTTGCATGCTTGAACGGAGTCACACATCTCTCTTGCCACGGTTTGAGAAACACACATAGAAATTACAAAGAAGAAATAGTAGGGAAGGTCATTGATTTCAAGGACATATAACTGAAAGACAATACCAAATGAATTCTAAAGCTACCACTTCTCTGAATGTCAGCAGAATAAATCTGAAAAAGATTTCAAATAGAAAATCCTTAGAAACAGACCCTCATTTTCAATAAAGTGTCCCTTGAGACCATGCTTGCCATCACCATCTGGCTGTAATAGTTGCACAAGATCCAACAACAGAAGCATTTTGAGCCCTTATATCCAAGTGGGTGGGTGTACTGTGCTAGAACTGTTCGTTTATGAATGATATTATAGTAAACATATTGAGGCCTTAAACTATTATGAGCCTTATAGGTTACAACCAGCACCTTAAATTGAACAATGAAACTAAAATAGTGCCAATGAAAGTGTGCCAAGACTGGGAATATGTGTTCATGGCTGTTGATGCCAGTAGTCAGTCTAGCCATTGTATTTTGGATCTGCTGAAGTTTCCATACTGACTTCAAGGCAGCCCTATGAAGAGTCTAATAAACTAGTCTAAAGGCATAGCCGGGCAATCAATTGAAGCTGATAAAAGACACTCTTGGCCACAGCAAATATTTGCACCTCCATAGAGAGAGCTAGCTCCAAGAGTACCCCCAGTCAGTGAACCTTATCTTCAACAGGAGTGTAATCCTATTGAGGCCAGGTAAATGTCCCTCTAACTGGTCTGATGATCCTCCCAACAATAGAATTGCCATCTTCTCTGGAAAAGATTCATTGCAAAACAATAGTTACAGTAGACACCAGAAGGCAATGCCTTGCTTTTTAAAACCTGCTGCTCTGACTGTAAGTATCTAATTTTTTAACCCTGGAAATATACAGGTGAAACTCGGAAAATTAGATTTTCATGCAAATGTTCATTCATTTCACTTAAAAGGTGAAACAAATATATGAGATAGACTCACTGCAGGCAAAGTGAGATATGTCATGCCTTAATTCGTTATAATTGTGGTGATCATGGCATACACTGTACATGAGATTATGTGATGATTATGGGGTACATGAGATTGGGAGGTTGGGGTTTTCATAAACTGGAAGCCATAAGCATCAATATTATAACAAAGTAAGGCTTGAATTATCTCGCTTTGCATGCAATGAGTCTATCTCATATATCTGTTTCACCTTTTAAGTTGCATTACTGAACTGAATGAACATTTGCACAATATTCTATTTTTCCAAGTTTTACCTGTACCTACAGACAATTAAACATTTTAATGACAAACCAGTAAGGTTGAGGCTACATGATTAAAAAAAAGGAAATTATGAAAGTATTTTTTCAACTCAATTTAAGTGGAATATAAATCAATCTTCATGTCCTTGATGAAGTCTTGTAAATTGTCTTATTTTTGTAGTTGTATATTGATCCTTGTGACTATACTGCTTTGCAAATTATTTATTTATTTATTTATTTATTTATCTGATTTTATTGCCGCCCAACTCCGAAGACTCTGGGCAGCTCACAGAACATAAAACCAGTATCACATTTTAAAAACAATAAAAAAAACATTAAAACTGCTGCCAAAAATTACCCCAACAACTACAGATTAAAAGAGATTAAAAGAGGTAGATAATGTTCTTACTAAATCAGACAGCAGGCAGGGGTCATCACATCGCTGGTGCCCTACACCTGGTTTGCCAGCCAAGTTTTTAGCCCTTTCCTGAACTGTCTGGAGACGCAGCTCAATTGGCAGGAGGTTTCATAGGGCCGGAGCAGACACAGAGAAGGCCCTCCTTCTGGTGCTAGAGAGATGAGCCTCTCTAGCAGATGGCACAATGAAAGAGCCTCTCGGTCTGCTCTGGTGGGATGGACAGATGTCCTTGGGATGACACGTTATCTTAAGTATCCTGGCCCACTACCATTTAGGGTTTTAAAGGTAATTACCAGCACCTTGAATTACACCCGGAGACACACTGGCAACCAGTGCAGCTCCTGAAGCAGTGGCGAAGCACAGGTATAATGCCCATACCCATCACCACCCGAGCAGCCGAATTCTGGACCAGTTGCAACCTACAAATGGTCATCAAGGGCAGCCCCATGTAGAGCGCTTTGCAATAGACAAGTCTAGAGGTGACCAGATTGTGCATGACAATGAGCAAAGAGTCCCAGTCTAGGAGTGGGTGTAACTGGCGTATAACATGAAGCTGTGCAAAATATGTTATGCACTGAGAAATTAGATTTAAAGGTACACAGACATTTTCACAAGCACCCCCTGCCTGGTGTTGAAACATTAACTTGTTCCTGAGTAAATGAATTTCTAAATATACTGAGGGGAAATAAACTCTGATTCACCTTGGTACAATTTAATGCAACACAAATATCAGTTTAAAATAAACAACCCCTTCAAGATACTTCCAGATAACCTGTGTGAGGGACATATAATGTGAGATTACATCTGCATTATGTAAGTGAGTAAACTTGAATCAATTTCACAGTGTCAACTCTGATGCAAAAGTGTTACCTTTTTAAGCATGTAACTTCACCTTAAAATATGGCTTCTAATCAATTATTTTTCTGGAAGTAACTTTCCAAGCTCAGGGTTATACATAATGAGAAGCTATTGTTTATTCAAAACCAAAAGAGGAAACTTCCACTTTCTCCCAATCTTATATAACAAGAGAAACAAAGAGAGAACTGGCTTATCATGTCAGTAGGGGAAGATGCATTACAATTTCTAAATGAAACACATACTCACAAAAATGCACACAGAATAGATGAGGATAACTAGCAATTTGTCACTTTAAAACTCAATTCAACAGAAACACAGGGCTCAGGGAAGGTTTTTGCCTCAACTTGTTTCCTATCTAACAAATCCTGCTATATGCTGCCCTATGGAGGAATGTGTGTACACATTATAATAACCAAGAAATAAAGCACTTACCCTGTTCATCCAGTAAGATGTTATCGGGCTTTATATCCCTACATTAAATTTAAAAATGAAGAGACAAAAGATATCAATATTGAACAATGTTAGTGTTATATACTTTCTGAAGAAAAAAAACACCACCTATCACTGAGTGCCACATACCTGGTTTCCACTTGCTATTCAAATTTAAGTTTTTAATTTAAGTTTGGTAGTATAGAGCAGGGGTCCCCAATCTTTCCTGCACCATGGACCGGCTTTATGCCAAACAACCTTTCCATAGACAAGCAAGTGGGTGCTGGCAGGACTGAAAGATGCAAATGCACAACAAAATATGACAACGTGCACAGGTGGGGGAAGGAGCCCCACTGCAGCCCAAAAACAAGGAGGGACCCAGCATCACACTGCACACAGGTGGGGAGGGGGGCAGAGCCCTGCCACAGTTAAGCAAGACAGAAGAGGGGCCTGGCCACCCACCCATCTGCTGTGTCTGAAGCCCACACCCCTGCACCGCTCACTGGGCAGACCCAGCAGAGCATGCAAAGGGTAGAAGGCTACCACTGGGGCTCCAGCACCCCCACAGCCCAGTTCAGGACTGCCTGTGGCCAGGCACTGGTCCGCAGCCCAGTGGTTGGGCCCCACCTACTATAATCTACTCAGTGGTACATAGCAAATACACATCTACTCTGGGGAAGATTTAGAAATCTCCATAACACAGGCTGGTACAATTTTGAAAAATTCATCATTTATAAATTATATTACCACAAACATGTAACACAATACTTTCCCAACACAAAGCTCATCCAAATGTCTGTCTTCTGTGTTTGGGATGGATTATGATCCTACAATGATACTGGATATGTAAACTAATACTACAGATAACTGAATCTGTTTAGTTCCTCTTGCTATGTTTATGTTATAATTATTGTTAGGATACATGGGTTATGTAGTCCCCTACTGCTTGCATCTGCTCAAAGGTAATCTCTGCTTTACTTGGACATTTGCTATCTCTTATGGACTGCTGCCAACTGTACTGAGAGCTGCTTATCTCAGGCACATGTTTTTGCTTCTCCTGTGTTTGCTGAAAAGTAAAGCTATTTTATTTTCCTTATACAACCTGCTTGTCTGTGTGGAAATCTTTCCCAGCTGTCACTGTGTTCACAGCTAGCCGCTTTGCTCTGCTAAACACAGCCAAGCCTAATTCGGGTACCCCCAGCAACCCAACACCCTATCAACTATAACATTTCTTAAGAAATGTAGACTTCTTTTAATTATCTTTTAAAACATTTTTCCAATGTTTAAAAATCTCCTTTTAAAGTCACAAAAAGTATTAATTATTTTGTTCTTTTATTTCATTAAATATCTTAGTGGGATTGTTTTAAAGGTATAGAAATAATTTCAAATGAGTGTATCACATCTGTGTCACTTGGTGTTTTTTTTAAAAAAATTCTACACAAAGAAATTTAGGTTGTTTAATAAAGGAAAGTAGAGATATATTCCAACATCATGGAGAAAAGCCACCATTTCTCTCTTCTCTTTTTTACTGGAGCAAAACTGCAACCGATATGCCTGCTCAATGCACCTGATTGACTTTACAAGAAATTACCTGCTCTTAATGGGCTAATTACATTGCTTCTGAGCATCTGCCATGGGAATTAAACAAGTAGTTTGTAATTTAATATGCAGCACCAACTACATGGAAAACACCATACAAACATATTGACACTCATTCAAGATGTGGCCCACTGGTTGCTGTGTCACTAACGTACCAGTAACTGCACTGCTCAGCCAAAGTGCAGCATTTAAGTCTAGGCTGAATAGTGATTCTCCCCCCCCCCCATTATTTTACCTGACCATATGATTGCTGAAAATGTAATAACACTAGACTCACTTATCACTTTCACCATGGAGGCTTGTTTCTAAAAAGTAATAGTTGTATGCAAAACCTCTAGAGGTCTCCAAGTACAGGTGTTATATTCTACACTCAAAGCAGTGCTTTATCAATTTAATGCCTCCCCATCTGGGAGTAGTCCTAATTACTAACCAGAAAAATCATCCAGGTAGGCACAGCTATTTCATCATGTTACCTTTTGCCCATTTATATAATATAATCTATTTTTCACAACATGTCCAGGTTTCCTTAAGGTTTATAGTTTGACTCCTCCACCTCACGGCTTCCCAGTAAGTTTTGCATGTCACCATTTTAACCAGCTAATGAAGATAACATTTCAAGAAACAGCTGAAATCATATGGCTTAAACTCAACATTATGGAAAGCCTAACAGACATGAATCATGTTGCTAGTCAAATGATCTGGGGGGCTTCAGGCAGTGGTGGTGTTTAGGGACTTTGCTGTTATGTACCATCAGGTCACTTAAAACTTGCAGCAACTGTGATAGGAATTTTGAGGTACAGGGAATGTTCAGGAAGTAGTTTACGTTGTTACACTCTCAAGTGAGCTTCCATAGCTGAGTGGGTATATAAATCCAAGTCTTCTAGCTCTATCCATTACACTACACTGATTGGCAACAGATTCCTGACAACTGAATAATTAACCCAAGTTCCCATATTTACTATTTCTCCCCATTCTATTAATAAACTATCATGCTCCATATTGGTAAATTAAGGGTAAGAAATAGATTACACTGGAGATTTTTACATCATTTTCTCTTTACAAGTTTCAGATGACTGAAACAAAACAATTTGTGAAAGAAAGCCCAACAACTTTAATTTACTGATACTGTAGCACACTATTAAGTGACATAGTACCATGGAATTAACCACACACACTTCAACCCATAATCTAGACTACATTGTATGATCAAAGCCTGCCTAACAATTGTACAAAATGTTCCAACCATTAATATGAAAATGATGGAAACCATAGGAAGCCATCTAATGATGTGATTTTTCCTAGTTCTTTGAAACTACATCCTGTTATTCATTTAGAAAACTGTGCAGGAAAAAGCATACTATCTGTTTTTTCAGAGTCAAAAAGTCATCATCTGCAGATGCAAAGAAAATTGCCTTAAGGCACTGATCACTATTGTTTGTTTGTTTGTTTGATAGGCCACCTTTTTCCCAATGGGGGACTCAATGTGGCTCATGATATTAATAAGATTAAATTAAAACAGTTTTTGTACAATTGTATGCAAACTATAGTTTGAGATGGAGTAGGTATCCTCTGAATTACTGTATTTGCTGGCGTATAAGACCCAGTCCCCCCCCTAAAATACACTGGGAAAATGGACTGTGTTTTGTACTGTATATAGTGGGCTATTTTGGTAATAACAGAGTGTGTCTTATACTCTGATGCATCTTATACACCAGCAAATAAGGTGTGTGTGTGTGTATATATATATATATATATATATATATATATATATATATATATATATATATATATATATATATATATATATATATATATATATATATATATATATATATATATATATATATATATATATATATATATATATATATATATATATATATATATATATATATATACTGTGGTACAAATGCTAGGAGGACAACTACATGAGCAAAGAAGCAGAACGTAGAAAAAGCAGAGCAATTTTTTGTGAGTATAAGCCTGCACAATACAGTACATAGAAACATAGTCCCTGGAGGGACCAGTCCATTTTTGGGGATTGGGGGGGGGGTTGCGATTCCAAGATGCATACATTTCAACCTACTCCTTTCCTTTAATGTTTTTTTCTTTTAAAATTTCATCTTGTTTTTGGAGAACAATTCCAAAACAAAATTCCTAGTTTGCCAGCCCAAATTTCACACACACAATCCATAGCAAACATCACTCACTAGAACTACCTTTAGTCTAAGCAGGAGTAAAAAGTAGGTTGGTGGTCTATCTGGAATATAGACTGGAATTAGGTTGTCCTTGTCTACTGCCATAGGTGATCTCCTCCAAAAATCTCCAAAACAATTTACTAGTTAGTGTGGGGAAATGAGGGTCTTCCCCCCTTTTTTGTGGTTGAACTGTCTTTCAATAGTCTTTCTCTGCACACTCTGTCTCCCAGCAAACCAGCAAGTGCTTCTCCCATATAGCTGTTTTGTGACAACATGCCTTGGTTTGAGGAAGAATCTTTCCTCAGTAGCAAAGCTTTGTGGATGCTGTGCTGTAATGATGCCAATTACTGGTTAAATCCCAAGTTGTCATTAGGTTGTAAAGACTATAGAAAATACTCTGAAACATTTAGACAACACCAAGTAATATTTGTTGATGTTTGACAAACAGTTGGTGATGTAGTTGCTTTCTGGGTCACCCTTATAACTATCACAAAATATAGCTTTGAGTTGTGAAATAGCCATCCAAATCCTGAGGGAACCGAAAATGGCATTGCTAATGCCATAGCAAAATTGGCTAGGCATATGTATCTTCTGTTTAGAATGAGATTTAATCTTAATTTTTTTTATCTCCAAAGGGAGATAATTCATTGTTCCTCCCCCCCCCCCAGCAACCTTACTATGTCATTGTTGTGGTTCTTGTGTGCTGTCAAATCATCCCTGACTAATGGTGACTCTATGAATGAGAGATCTCCCAAATGCCTCCCATATGTCCTCAATAGCTCTGCTCAAGCTATTGTAGGTTACATCACATGTAATACAATTACTTATCTTACAATGTGCAGTCTTGGGATATTTTACCCTGCTCACAATTATCTTCCTTCCCTCTTTTTTTTCATTTTGCTAGTATATGTTCCAGCCTGAATAAGAATTCTGTGGAATAACAAAGGCTGGCTCATTTCCTTGTCGTATCTCAGAAGTTAAATAATATTATTGTATAGTGTTATGTCTGTGAATAAAGTATAAAGTAACATATACAAAGTATATACAAGAGCAGATATCATATAATTCTGGACAAGTGGAATTATATATCTGCAACATAATTAAAAAGTCTGCAGAAGTCAGATGGATATTTACTGGTATTAAATTCAACCAGAATACATTCCCATTTCACAATATAGTACATGTGTACATACATAGATGTAGGTTGGGTCTTTTTTTTTCCTAAGATCAGCTGCTAAGCAACTATTCATATTTACATTTCTCAAATAGGTGCCCATTTTCTTATAAATATTAAAAATATTATAAATATTCAGATACTCATTTTACCAAGAGATTGGAATCTTTTGGAATACATTAATTTCCAACTATTTCAAACAGGAAAATAACATAAAGCCCAGAAAACTCATCAGACCCCACAATTCCTCCCCCTAGACATCTCCTTGTTGTTGTCTTTTGGGATGCTTTTCTTTTCTTTTTCTTTTATTATTATTATTTTAAACTTTATTACATTTTCAAAAAATTATAACAAAATCAAGACACAAAAACAACTACAAAAACAAAAACATTAATAAAAAAACAGAATACAACTTTAACAATGTAGTACCTTCCCACTCTTTGTTATATCTCAATAATTATATTCCAATAAATTGTATATAATCTAAGACTTACTTTTATTATCTTGTCTATTTTTTATTCATTTTGAATATCCAAATCTATACTCAATTATATGTACTTGTAACTATTTATAGCTACCTTATTTAATCTAACAGTATCTTGTTAACTATTATCGTACTATTATATTTCTATATTTTTTTACATTATTATTAATTTTAAATATATAACATACAAAACTGATCGACATAATACAAATCAGGTCAAATACACAGAACAATAAAAAAGAGAAAAAAACGTATTCCAACTATTACAAACAGGAAAATAACATAGAGCCCAGAAAACTCATGAGACCCCACCATTCCTCCCCCTAGACATCTCCTTGTTGTTGTCTTTTGGGATGCTTTTTCAAGAAAATCAAAACAACAAGGAAATAAAATGTCTTTGTGGATTTTATAGCTTTGCAGACACAGAGACAAGAAGGTGCTAAAATCGCATCCACCAGCTAAAAGTCACCATAGCCCTGAATGAATAACCAACTATTTCTGAGAATCGTCTCTCCTGCCCAATACATAGTTGTATGTCCTTACTCTCTGAGCAGGTTCCACTTTTGTTGTTGTTTAAAAAAAAACCCAAAGAAACCCAAGTATCCTTGCAAGGGATGGTCATGAAAGAAATGTAATATGCCTAGCAAAGTAATCAATAGCTTGCTACTATAAAATGATCTTGATAGAAGTTGGAGATATGTGGACTTTGTCCTGTGCTCAAATGGCCTAGTCACCTTATAGAACAAAGTAACAGACAATTTGCACAAACTTACTTTGGTACCATTTAGTCCCACTATGCATCATGCTTATCACATTGGTAATGTGTGGCACCCTTGGATAACTATCTCAAACATGCAATTTAGCTCTTTAAAGGTTGGAAATCTAAAATGGTAAAACTGACTGCATGTAAGAAAGAGCTCTTTCCTTACCTCAGAGACAATCCTGTGTGCTTTAAGATCAAGCAGTTATGAAATGTAGCGTGAAAATCCTCTTTCTAATAGCAGTAGCATAAAAACAAGATTCATTAAGATTTCTCTTAATTTAGTAGCTAGAGAGACAGACTAAGACTCTGGAGACCTCAGTGCAAATCTCTGCTCAGCTATGGAAACTCACTGGAAAAGTGTTGGTAAAAACACTCCTCAAATCTAGATGTGGTTTGACAGCACATAACAAAAGTATAGTAAAACCTCGACTTACATATGCCTCAAGTTACATAAAATTCAACTTACATAATGATTTTGTGCTAAAACCATGTCCTGATTTACACGATTTCTTATGGGTTTATTTCGAGTTACGTAAAAATTCATTTCCCTATGGGTTTGCTTCGATTTACATAAAAATTTCATCTTTCCTATGGGTTTGCTTCGAGTTACATAAAAATATTTTTTCCTATGGGTTTGCTTCGAGTTACATAAAAAACGATTTAAGCAAATGCCTATGTAACGGACTTTTTTCGTAAGTAGGGTTTTTACTGTAAATGTTA
The DNA here is from genome assembly GCA_035047305.1 of Bradypodion pumilum. NCBI lineage: Eukaryota > Metazoa > Chordata > Lepidosauria > Squamata > Chamaeleonidae > Bradypodion > Bradypodion pumilum. Next base: position 329,407,540 of record JAWDJD010000002.1, read on the forward strand.
TTTATTTTATTGTCATTTATTATCACATATCATCATCATCATTGATAGAACACTATCAGTCTTTGCATCTTTGCCCAATACAGCTTCCAGGCCTCTTCAAACCTTAATGCAAAACAACTTTATTCCCAGTGTCTCGCCAAGTGTAACTTATCCTCATTCATTATTTGGTGGCTATGTGAACAGATGAATAGTAGAAAAAGTTAACCTTATACCTTCATTACCACACAGTTTAATTTTTGAAGGCTCCTCTGGTTGCATAAACAGGAAACAAGTGGTTGAATCTGACATGGTACAAGCAGCTGAACCAGTAAAAAAAGAAAATTTAAAATGTAGATTTTTTAAAAAAAATAGATTACAGAAGTCAAAAAGCCTAGATCCATAAAAAGCCATTTCTAACCTTGCCCTGCAATATGTTAGAAGCCTCAGAATGAAACTTGGAGAGAGCATACACATAAACTATTAATACTTTATGTTCAAACCTCACACAATGAGTTTTAACACAGCTGTTTTCTCCAATTAACAGTTTCGGCTGTTAATCTATCTGCTACACTAAACTGGATTTTTTTTATCTCAAAAAATGGGGTACACAGAAAGAGCCTTCTCAAAGATTGTGAATACAATCGGGTGTACCCTGCGTGGCAAACTTGCAGGCTAATCTTTCTTACACTAGATCAAATCAAAGGAGATGAGGAATGAATCCACCAGAAAAGTCTTTGTCAAGACCAAACATAACAAAGATCTCAATAAATATTGAAGGACTTTCGAGTAATAAGCGTGTTCTACTAGTGGACATGTCCAGAAAATATAAATGTGACATCTCTGCGGATAACACAGCAATGGCCGTTCAAGGATCAAGCTTTGATGTGGTAGCTGGAAAACTTAGCAAAATGTTAATTAACTTGTGAATCCAGAGAGTCCACTAAGTGGAGCACTTAAACACAGTAGTACAACCTCAACCATTCAAAGCCTAATCCAAGCAAGACTCAAGTGTGTGCTTTCCACCTTTGAAACTGAGAGGCAAGGGTTGAGTTGGAAGTTACATGGCAAGGGAACCGATTACAGCATTGTTCAATATCAAAATACCTCGGTGTAACACTTGACAGGATATTCTCTTTTAAGCAGCACTGCCTGAACACCAAAGCCAAAGTTAGTACAAGGAACAATATCATCAGGAAACTGACAAACTATAAATGGAGAACTCGACCACCCATGCTGCTTATATCAGTTTTGTCCTTGAGCATCTAGGCAGCAGAGTATGCTGCTCCAGGATGGAGCGCATCTACACAAAAGAGGTTGACATTGCTGTTGATGAAGCTATGTGTATAGTGACAGGATGCCTCAAACCTACACCTAGGATAAGGAGAGAAGTAGCAGCAGATGCTGAGAGACATACCTGTCAACCATCCCGATTTGGCCGGGATTACCCCGTAATTTGACGTCGATTGACATCATAACCCGCCCCGCGCTGCCAAAGCCCCGTAATTTGGCAGCAGGAGAAAATGCTTTCCACGCATGCGTGGAAGTGCTACGCCGCTTGTGCAGCCCCTACGCAAGCGGCGTAGAGCTTCCATGCATGCGTGAAAGGGGTAAAACCCTTCCACGCATGCGCGGAAGCACTACGCTGCTTGCGTAGGGGCTGCGCAAGCAGCGTAGCACTTCCACGCATGCGTGGAAAGCGACCTGCGCACAAGCGATCTGCGCAGGTCCCGTTTTTACAGAGCCGCGGGTTGACAGGTATGCTGAGAGAACTAAACAAGAGCTTTGACATCCTCTGAAAGGATATGAGCTTCAAGTCAGCCAGCTCAGATCCAGGAAGAGATTTATGGCAAAAACACACATTCTTGAATGTACACAAGAGCAAAACCAAATTAGAAGATGGAGGAAGCAGCTCACTGGGCAAGGAACAACATTAAAGGAGGATATAGCTGATGAACTCAACTTTCTCTATGTCACTTGGAGGACCCTGAATAGGCGGAGGATTGGAGTTCCTAAATGCAAGACCAACATGCTCAAGTGTGGCTTGCTGGCAGACAACAACATACTGTGTGAACATGGAGAGATACAGAATTCAGCTCATTTACTGGTCTGCCAATTATGGCCAGAAACATACACTGATGAGGACTTAAATTTGGCCAACAACAAAGCGAAGAAAGCGGCTTTATTTTGGCAGTCCAGGGTTAGATCAGGACACGAAAAAAGAAGAAGGATCTTCAAAAACTAGCTATGACTGGTGATATTTTTCACTTTACATGGTTGCTTAGTAAACCAATATTTGCATTATTTAAATGTTATCAGTGTTATATAGTAAGAGCAATTACACTTATATACATCCCCATAGCACTTAGTGCACTCTCTGGGAAGTTCACAAGGTAATTAGCATTTTGCCCCAAACATGCTGGGCACTCATTTTACTGACCGCAGACTGAGTCAATCTTAATCTCCTTCAGGATTGAACCCAGATTGTGAGCATAATTTTGACTGCAGTACAGCAGTTTAACCATTGTAACCACAAGAGTGCTTGTACCTTCTTAATTTGCGTTTCCCCTACAATACTTTTTTAAATTCATGGACCTTTAGAATTTTATAGCATCTGCACTGTAAAAAATGGATGAAGCAGCAAATAATAATGTTTTGATATGATACAATTATCTGCTTAGAGCGGAATCATCCAGTAATTGCTCAAATCACAATCATATTTGATGCTTTTTTGACTGAAATTAAAATCCTTGACATGCAACATTATATATCATAATGGCTGTCAAAAGAACACACTATCAATATTGGTCACAAATTAGATATCCATAGAGGTAATGATGTCTGAACAGCAAGGTTTGGTATATGTTTCCTGAATAGGATACTCGAGAATTCATTGAGTGAAGAAAAGATTAAGGCAAGAATCCAGGCTGGGAATGTTACTGCTCATTAACCCACCTACCCTATTAACATCCAGAAATGTATCACAAGAGCTCAAACTCAGGTTGTACAGTATCAAACATTAATAATACATGTAGTGATTTATGGCTAACCAATCCAAGATCCATCTACTAGGTGCAGTGTTTCCCAAACTATGTTCTGTGGTAAAATGGTGGACTTCAATTCACAGAAGCCTAAGTCAGTATATTGGCTGATCAGTGCTTTGGGGAATCGACTTAGGCTTCTGAGAATTGAAGTCCAAAAAACAAAGGTTGGGAAACACTGTACTAGGGAATGAAGGAAATACCACACAGGTATATCAAGTTAGCTTTGGAAACCATCATATCTACTACTGTGGGCAAGAAAACCTCAGAAAAAATGGAGTAGCCATAATTGTCAACAAAAGAGTGAGGAAAGCAGTAATGGGATACAATATCAAAAATGATAGAATGATGTCAGTCAGAATCCAAGGCAAACATTTCAATATCACTGTAATCCAAGTCTATGCACCAACCATTAGTGCAGATGAAGCCACAGTTGACCAGTTCTATGAGGACCTACAACACCTCATAGAACAGACACCAAGAAATGATGTCCACATTATCTTAGGAGATTGGAATGCCAAAGTAGGAAATCAAAAAGTAAATGGAATAACAGGCAAGTTTGGTCTTGGAACACAGGATGAAGCAGGGCAAAGATTGATAGAGTTCTGCCAAGAGAATGCACTAGTCATAGCAAACACCCTTTTCCAGCAACACAAGAGGTGGCTTTACACATGGACATCACTAGATGGCCAGCATCAAAATCAGATTGATTACATACTCTGCAGTCAAAGATGGAGAACCTCCATTCAGTCAGCAAAAACAAGACCTAGAGCAGACTGTGGCTCAGATCACAACCTATTGATCGCAAAATTCAGGCTTAGACTAAAGAAAATTGGGAAAACAATTAGACCAGACAGATATGACCTACACAACATCCCTAAAGAATACATGGTGGAGGTCATGAACAGATTTAATGTCCTGTACCTGATAGACAGAGTACCAGAAGATTTATGGACAGAGACGTGGGACATCATGCAGGAGGCAGCAAGAGAAACCATACCAAAAGAAAAGAAGCGTAAGAAAGCAAAGTGGTTGTCTGATGAGGCCCTTAAAATAGCAGAGGAAAGAAGGAATGCAAAAGTCCAAGGAGAAAGAAAAAATACAACCATCTGAATACAGAATTTCAAAGAAAAGCAAGGAGAGATAAGGAAAACCACCTGAACGAACAGTGCAAAGAAATGGAGGAAAACAACAAAAGAGGCAGGACTAGAGATCTTTTCAAAAAAATTGGGGAAATCAAGGGAACATATAAAGCAAAAATGACCATGATAAGGGACAAAGATGGAAATGAGTTAGCTGAAGCAGAAGAGATCAAAAAAAGATGGCAAGAGTACACAGAGGAACTCTACAAAAAGGACCTCAACACTCCTGATTCTTACAATAATGAGAAATTTTAACTTGAACCAGGCATTCTGGAGAGTGAAGTCAGAAAGGCCCTAAAAAGCACTGCAAACAATAAAGCTAGTGGAAATGATGGTATCCCAGTTGAATTTTTCAGAGCCCAAAAAATGATGGAATCAAACTACTGCATTCAATATGCCAGCAAATTCGGAAAACAAAACAGTGGCCACAGGATTCGAAAAGATCAGTGTACATTCCAATCCCAAAAAAAGGCAATGCCAAAGAATGCTCAAATTACTGAACAATCACGCTCATCCCACATGCCAGCAAGGTGATGCTCAAGATAATACAGGATAGACTTCAACAACATGTGGAAAGAGTACTACCAGAGGTGCAGGCCGGATTCAGAAGAGGCAGGGGGACTAGAGACCACATTGCCAACATATGTTGGATTATGGAGAAAACAAAAGAATACCAGAAACAAGTCTACTTTTGTTTTATTGACTACACCAAGGCTTTTGACAAAGATGAGATGGATAGATGGTATTGTAGACACAATGGGCACAGAGCTTGGTGGGCTGAGGAGAATGGTGGAGGACAGAGGTGCCTGGAGGAAAGTGGTACATGGGGTCGCAAAGGTTCAGAATCGACTGTGTGACTGAACAACAATGATATAAAGTTAGAACTCAATGTTAGGGATCATTAGGAAGGGTATAGAAAATAAGTCAGCGAGTGTCATTTTGCCTCTTTATAAATCTATGGTGAGGCCCCATCTGGAATACTGTGTACAGTTCTGGTCGCCATACCTCCAGAAGGATATTATGGAGTTGGAGAAAGTACAGAGGAGGGCAACCAGAATGATTAGGGGACTGGAACACCTTCCTTACCATCTGAGGCTGCAACGGTTGGGCCTTTTCACTCTTGAACGACGGCGTCTAAGAGGTGACCTGATTGAAGTTTATAAAATCATGCACGGTGTGGACAAAGTGGATAAGGAAAAACTGTTTTCCCTATCGCACAACACTAGAACTAGGGGACACTCCATGAAACTTTTGGGTACTAGTTCTCAAACAAATAAGAGAAAGTACTTTTTCACCCAGAGGATTACTGGTCTATGGAACTCCCTGCCAGAAGAAGTGGTGACAGCTGTCAGTCTTGACAGCTTTAAGAAAGGATTAGACAAGTTCATGGAGGACAAGGCTATCAATGGCTATAATTATGGCTACCTAAGGACAACCTCCGGGTTGGAGAGATAGGCAGGATATCTCTCAATGCCATTTCCAGGGAATCCTAAGCAGGTGAAGGCATCTCCTTGGGAATACCCTGAAGGAAATGGTGAGCCACTGTGTGAGACAGAATGCTGGACTGGATGGGCTGTGGCCTGTTCCAGCAAGGCTGTTCTTATGTTCTTATGTTCCTCTACAAGGAGCTTAACGTTGTTGGTTTGATGAAGAAAAGAAGACCTGAATGGGTAGGGCATGTGGTGAGAATGAAGGAAGAGTGGCGGCTGAAGATATGATGGATATGATTCAATTGGGCAGGAGACCAGTGGGAAAACCTAGAAAGAGATGGATGAATGGATGGATGGAGTAACAGAGGATATGCTGCAGCTGAGAGCCTGGGAGAACTGGAAGCAGATTGCAGATGATGGTGATCAATGGAGAGCCTTATTTGTGACATTACGTGGTCCTTTGGGTCTGATCTTGTGATGATGGAGAAGAAGATATGATGTTCAAATAGCAAGGTATGGGATGTGCTTCCTGAAGAGTGGTATTCTTACTCCCTCAATAACTGTGTAACAAAACAATGGTGAAAGTCAGGAAACAAAACATGAAAACAAAACACTAAACAACCTGGATAGGTTATGACCTATCCCAAGAGAGAAAAAGCCATGTGTAGTGCTGGCAGTGTAGGCTAAGAGTTGTGTTCATTGTGTTGTTGGCAGCAAGGCAAGGACAGGAGAGAAGAGGAAGAGGAAAGCAGAATGGTAATGATAGTAGCAAGGGGAAGGGAGAACAAATTCACATACATGAGTCAAACAGAGGTAGCTCAATAGAGTAAACTCAATAGAAACTGGATAGTTTCAGGAGCCCCTCTTTTTTAAAGCAAAAGTCACTGTATTTTAGAGACTGCCCATCAGACCCTACCCAAAGAACCCAAAACTCAAAGGAAGCACCTCCTTCATGACCCTGTTCATCTGGTACATCAAAAACATCCATCCAAAACACATGGATTTTGTCTTTTTTCTAATATGAGAGCAAAGCCATTGATCTCTTGGAAAAGGGCAGCTTCTCCCTTTCAATTCCTATCTATAGGAATTGATAGTTCACATTGTTAGTGTCTTTAAGCTATAAAAATAGGAAAATGCTGGCACGAACATAATGATTATTCCAGTAATAATGGCATATGTCATAATACAGGTGCACACAAATATATCCCCAAGCATTTGTTTTATATGCATAATATACTACATACTCCTTTAGCAATATATTTTACACTACATCACACTTGCAACACCCACACATGTATTTTCACCTTGCTATGCCAAATGAAGGCTCTCTGTTTAATATGCACAAATATCAGTTAACCAGGAAGCACTGTTATGCTTTGGCACTACAAGTCAATGGGATAATTAATAAAGCCATTAATCTGGGTTAAGAGAGATACACAAGAATTACAGTATTAATAATCTTAGAGCCCAGAATTTACCTGTGGATGATGTGCTTGCTCTGGAGATAGTCCAGCGCCAATGCTAACTCACAAATGAATAGCTTCACAGACCTTTCTTCAAAGCGGACCTTTTGCTGCAAGTGGTAACGCAAGTCCCCTCCAAGAAGTAGATCCACCACCATAAACATGTCTTCTTCATCCTGGAAGGAATACCTAGAGAAAGACACAAAGCACAAAACAGATATGACTTGACTCGCACAGTGGTCACAGTGAAGAGAACAGTACTGTAGGACATCCTAACACAGCGAGGCATGCTTGTGTATATAAAAAAGTCTACATGCCAGGCTTGCATAGCAACCAGCCAAAAGTCTTGAAGATTGAATGTTCCAGATTAATTTAGATTGCAATGAAGAATATGTGGTGAAAGGTTAATTTCAGTAATGCCCCCAGATGACCTGGAAAGCTACTGAGTGAACTGGGAATATATGCATTCCTTCTTCAGTCCCTGAAGTGTGGAAGCCTAATATCTTAGATACAGAGCGAATAGATTCTGTACTTGCTGGGGGTCATTTACATCAATTCTTATTTCTGCTACTACGAAATTGAGCCCTGGCACTGCAGCAGTATACAGCAGGGCTGAAGCCCAGCACAGACAAACCCCTGCTTTGAGCACTTCTGATTCCCTTTCAAAATTTATTTTACACTAGCTTCTTGCATTTTAAAGCAAAAATGAACATGATAAGGGACAAAGATGGAAAGGAGTTAGCCGATACAGAAGAGATAAAAAAAGATGGCAAGAGTACACAGAGGAACTCTACAAAAAGGACCTCAACACTCCTGATAATAACAATAATGAGAAATCTTAACTTGAACCACACATTCTGGAGAGTGAAGTAAGAAAGGCTCTAAAAAGCACTGCAAACAATAAAGCTAGTGGAAATGATGGTATCCCAGTTGAATTTTTCAAAACCCTGTTACCTGAAAATTGGCAACCTTTTACGGGACCATTCACAGGCAGGGTTGAATCAGGAACAAACTCACAGACAAAGTGTTTTGATACAAATTTAAAGATGTTTACTTAAGAATCAAATAAGGAAATAAAGTACCAAATAAGAAAAATAAGAAATCCAGTTAGATTGAGTTCACTTTAAAAATACAGAAGATTGCTTAAAAATACTTAGACATATGGAGTTACTCAGGAATAAAAATAAATGAAGAAGTTACTATAAATGAAAAGCTTACGTAAAGACAGAAATTACTTAAAGGTAAAGAAGTTACTTTGAAATAAACAACGTAGTTACTTAAAGGCCTACTTAGAAATGAATAAACCTTAAAAGGAAAGAATAAAGAAAAGCAGAGAAAATTAGAAACAGGGGAAAGGAAGAGAAGATTGCTTAGAAATCACATGCTTAAGATTTGCCTAAGGAAAAGAAAGAGATAGGGAGGAAAAGCTTGCTGGAGGTAGAGAAGGGGTGAGAGAGAAAGAGGGGGGGGGGTTAGTGTTTGGGAATCAAGACAATGGAAACGGCTGTAAGCTAGCCTAACACATCTTTATTGCATAGAGTACAGTACGAACATGTGGTAATGGCGGACAAACAGCTCTTTTTATACGGTGGCTATCTAATTGAATCTGGCTCTTCGACAGGCATTGGCTGCTGTCCAAGTGACGTCATCCTTGGTCACGCCTTTCTTGTCCAGGTGAGGTGAGCGCGGGAATCTTTCCCGCGCGGCTGAAGGCATTTGAGTAATGTGAACCATGTGAGCTGGGCGCTCGCTATTGCCCCCGGTGGCCACTAGCTCGCGTCCTCATACAGAAGGTTACAGTGTTACCTGTACCCATTCATGTGGTTACAAATACATTCAACACACTACATTCAGTACACAACATCGGGAGAGAGAAAGCCATCCTGACCACGCTGGATCAGGGAGTGAGAAGGTGAAGGTGCAGAAGGCCGAGAGTCTCAAGAAACCCTTCCTTTATAGATGAAACAATTCAAAAATCCAGATAATTTCAATTGGTCCAAACAGGATCACATGGTAAATTAGTGATAGACATGTCCCCTCCTCCATGAAGTGATGCCCAAAATATCAGTAGCAAATGGCTAAACCCCCAAATTGCATAACTATAAATCTTAATACAGAAATCTACATAGCCCCCTCCCAAACAGCCCATTTCCTGAGATAGTAGTCTTTGATCTGTGGATGAAAGCAGTGTCACCTCCTTGTTAAATCCTCCAACCTGTCCCATGCATAAACAACTATCCTGATGTACTTCAAGTTTTAAAGAAAAAGAAACATTTTGGGAATTCAGAAAATACAGAGTCATTTTACAATATTCTTCATGTGGCAGAAACAGCATTTTACAATTATTTTTCATGTAGCAGAAACCAAATAGCTATTGCAAGTGTTACAATTAAAGATTTGAGTAAAACAAAAGGCTGGATAAGCAACCATGGCAACAAATATCTGGATGATGATAGTTGTCTCCTTCTTTGACAACAATTCCTTGAGAGCACAGGGTATGGTCATTGATATATATATATATGCTTTTATCAGAATTTATCAGCACTGTTCCTTGAAATGATAAGATATAACATTCAGTGTTAAAAATCATGCACACAGAGAGGCAGGTTTTAATGAAAGTTACCTATTTTAAAAGAAATCACTCTAATGCCACTCTGAGCTTCAAGTTTAACAATAGCTCTTGGGCTGCCAGGACACACAAATTAACATCCCAAAAGGCAGCTTCCAAGAAATCAGGTGCCTGGCTTATTGCCCATTAACTTTCAGCTCCACCTGAGTCAAGAGAAATTGGAAGTTTTAAGTAACTTTATTTAAGAATATAGAAATCAGACAAAGGGTGATATTATAATATTTCAAAATATTTTGCATTCAAAATATCATGTTACAGCCCTAAAAGATGATGGAATCAAACTACTGCATTCAGTGTCAGCAAATTTGGAAAACAAAACAGTGGCCACAGGATTCAAAAAGATCAGTGTACATTCCAATCCCAAAAAAAACGCAAAGCCAAAGAATGCTCAAATTATTGAACAATTGCGCTCATCCCACATGCCAGCAAGGTGATGCTCAAGATAATACAGGATATACCTCAGCAACATGTGGAGAGAGAACTACCAGAGGTGCAGGCCAGTTTCAGAAGAGGCACGGGGACTAGAGACCACATTGCCAACATGGAGAAAACAAAGGAATACCAGAAACAAGTCTACTTTTGTTTTCTTGACTACACCAAGGCTTTTGACTGTGTGGACCACAACAAAATGTGGCACGTAATTAAAGAGATGGGAATACCAGAAAACCTCATATGCCTCATGAGAAATCTGTACACGAACCAAGAAGCAACAGTTAGGACAGAATACGGAATGACAGAGTGGTTTGGAATAGGAAAAGGAGTAGGACAAGGCTGCATTTTATCACCCTGCTTATTCAATCTATACACACAGCACATAATGTGCAAAGCAGGGATGTAGGAATCACAATATGGGATCAAAATTGAAGGGAGAAACATCAACAATTTGAGATATGCAAACAATACCACCCTAATGGCAGAAAGTGAGGAAGACCTAAAGAACCTCTTGATTGGATTGAAGCTTAATATCAAGAAAACCAAGATAATGGCAACAGGCCCGATCAGTCCCTGGAAAATAGATGGGGAAGAAGTAGAAGCAGTGACTGATTTTACTTTTCTAGGATCTAAGATCACTGCAAATGGCGACTGTAGCCATGAAATAAAAAGATGACTGATTATAGGGTGACAAGCTATGAGAAACTTGGGGAATATTGTGAAAAGCAGAGACATCACCTTGAAAACAAAAATTCGCATAGTCAAAGCAATGGTATTCCCGGTGGTAATGTATGGGTGTGAGAGCTGGACCATTAGGAAAACTGAGCACAGAAGAATAGATGTCTTTGAAATGTGGTGTTGGAGGAGAATCCTGAGAGTCCTCTGGACAGCGAGGAGAACAAATAGGTCAATATTAGAAGAAATCAACCCTGACTGTTCATTGGAGGGACAAATAGTGAAGATGAAGCTAAAGTACTTTGGACATCAAATGAGAAGGGAGGACTCACTTGAGAAGGCCTTGATGCTGGGAAAGGTGGAGGGCAAGAGAAGAAGGGGGGGTCCAAAGATGAGATGGCTAGATGGTATTGTGGACACAATGGGCACAGAGCTGGGCGGGCTGAGAAGGATGGTGGAGGACAGAGGTGCCTGGAGGAAAATGGTCCATGGGGTCACAAAGGGTCGGAATCGACTGTGCGACTGAACAACAACAACTTGCCTCCCCACTTTCAAATAACAGTATGTTAAAAGTGTACTCAAGAAATCAATACATTTCAGACTTGGAGCATTCAATGCTCCTGAATACAGGGAGGAAAATTGGCTGCCTTCCTACTGAGAGATTCCCTGATGGGCTGACATAATTAAATGCAAGTGGAAATCACACCATCTCCAAGTCAATGGGCAGAGCAGGATGCAGAAAGATAAGCAACCAACATAGGAAATGCTGTCATCTAAGTCTCACTCAGGAAGGTGCAAGAACACTCCAGACACTTCTTCACATACAGCAAGGAAGTGCAAAGTTTGGTTGCTTTATTTGTTCCTTTGGGGAATGGTACGACATGCATTTCGTATGCCACAAATTCAATCCATTCCATCTGCAGGGAAGATTGAGAAATGCCCCTCTCTGACACCTGAGAGGAGAGCCACACAGAGAATAAGAATAAGGCAGCTTCTCATGCATGCCTCTATACTGTAGTCAGGAAGACAGACTATCTGTGAAAGCTGAAGACATTGCATACATATGCCCCCCCACCTGGTCCCGCTTTCAAAACAAGAACATTTGTGAGTAGTTATAATTAACCTCTGAATGTATACATGTTCACGCAGAAATAGCTGAGGAGAAAAGGACCCTAAAGATGTGTCTTCACTATATCGTCACATACACTTAAATGTACAGAGTGAACACTGTTTGAATTACAGCTGACTATATATCTCCCTTGTAAATACAGTAAAACCCCAATTTACGTACGCATTGAATTACGTAAAAATCGACTTACATAATGATTTTTTGTGGAAAACACATCCTGTTTTATGCGAATAAATCATTTTACATAAGGGGTTTCTTTGTGTCTTGTAATTCTAAAATGGCGCTGCCACCATTTTAAACTCTAAAATTGCGGCCCCACACCATTTTAGAATTAAAAATTCAACTCTGCACCACCCGCCCCCACCGCTGGATGTCGCAAGACATCACTTACCATGGTAGCAGTGGATGCGGCAGAGGTAGCGCCGACTATTGTGGCAGTTTTGCTGCATTTTCTAGAGTCCACAGAGGGGCATGTCCACTCGGTTGAGCTTTTCATCAAAGGTTTCTCTGCCGTGTGCTTTGGCTGGGAACACACATTGGGCAAAGACTGCTCCATCTCGCTCTTTGTCTGATGAGTGTTCCCAGCTAGAGTGCACCACAGGGGGACCTCGGACAAAGAGCAGAACTGAGCAGTCTTCGCCCAATGCGTGTTCCCACCTGCAGTAAGCGGTGGGGAGGCCTTGGATGGGGAGCATGGCTGAGCAGATGTGGGCCTCCCCCCATGCTCTACCAGTACCATTAAAAGTAGCAGGGACAGAAGCAATGGCAGCAGTGCTGATAGCAGTGGCGGTTCCCGCTCCCCTGGCAGGCAGACAAACCATTCAGGAGGATGTAGCAGCAGTATGGATAAGGTAGGCAGATCATTTCATCATTCCCTTTGTGCTGATTATTTTTTGGATTATTTTTGGTGCATTCTTGAACATTTTTTAATTTTAATTTTTTTTCAGTGCATACCTATGGGAATGCATCGATTTAGGTAAAAAACCATATTACGTAAAAAGCTACATAATCGACTTTTTACATGAATCGAGGTTTTACTGTAAATATGATTATGGAATAAAATGCCAGCTAAAAAAAGATCAACAAAAAGTTACAACCAAATTCAGTGATTTGTAGTAAAAAAATTAGTTTAAGGTTCTGCAGTGGCTCAAGTGGCTAAGACGCTGACTGGGAGGCGGAAGGTCAGCAGTTCGATTCCCGAGTACTACAGGACGGAATGAGCTCCCATCTTTGTCCCAGCTCCTGCCAACCTAGCTGTTCGAAAGCAAGAAATTGCAAGTAGATAAATAGGGACCACTTCGGTGGGAAGGTGAACAGCGTTCCGTGCGCTCTGGTGTCTAGTCATGCCTGCCACATGACCACGGAAGCATCTGCAGAAGCAGATAGTGCTGGCTCTTCGGCTTTGAAACAGAGATGAGCACTGAACCCTAGAGTCGGATACAACTGGCTTTTGAGCAAGGGAAAACCTTTATATTTGCCCCAGTAAAGAGAGAAATTTTCTGGCAGTACAAAAAAAAAAATCATGTGGCAATACTATGACACCTCTATACATATACAAGGAATGCGGCATTATTAAAGCTCTTTAATTCTGAATCAGATGAGCTTTATAGAATCATTTAAAGATACTGTTTAACAGAAATAAGTAAGAAATCAATATAGTGCAAAAGCATATGGTGTTTTTTTAATGGCCTTAATGTTTTCTACAGGTTTCTCCATCACTGAAGAGTAAATGACCTGTGTCTTGAGAATGAAACAAAGCAAGCAGTGCATCCCCCTAAGTCCTAAAGCACTTTTTTTTCTACACAGAACTGCTGGGCATCATCAGTATAAGGTCAGGAAATCAGATAGTTCACCAGTGCATAATCTCATCAGATAATTTCTCTGCAGGTTGTCTCTTTGACGCCATCAATATCCAACATGGTAAAAGCCAGTCTTAGGATTTGTTTTTGAAAGCCATCAAATGTATTTTAACAACTTTACCTTTGGAGACCAAATGGACTGCTTTAGTTCTTCCCTCTAGAAGCCAGAATATACACAGGCCCTTTCGGTATGCACAGGAATCATACATACCTCAATATGTGCAGTCTCTGAAACTTTGACTTTTAGTATGGGGGTGAGAAAGGAGAAATACTTCCCTTTTCCTACATTAATGCATGTGCTCCCATTTGAAGCTATTTGGAAAGAGTTGCACACTTAGAGATGAATTTGTCACACACAGACAAAAGAGATTTTCTCCTTCTACAGTGGTGGCTTTTACAGAGAACAAATTGGGGTGAATCCTTCCAACCACCACCACCACCACCAAAACAGGAAGTAGACCACTGGGTACTTCCAGTTTTTAATCTTGGGAGACTGGAAGGCTGGGGTTAGATACCTGAGTGCTGCACGATGGATTTTGGGGACATGAAAGGGGCCTCATTCGGGCATCCCCCTGAGCAGATTTCTCCAGCAAAAATCCTTTCAACCCAGAATAATTTCTGACACAACATTTATTTATTTATTCATTTGTCATTTTCAGGCCTGGTTCTGCTTATTACACAGGTGAAAATCCCCCCCCCCCCTGCCCAAGCCTGACAAAGTTTTCACCCTTGCCTTAAAGTCAGAATGGTACCAAAACCAGTAAGAACAACACAGTGTCAAGCTATGAGAGCAGAAAGTTGCTGTGTTTGCTTTCAATCTGTGTTGAGTCTGGATCAAGAAGTACTCTAACCAACAGGATCGGGTTAAACAAAATGATTCTTTATTTTAATTTTTTTAAAATTCTATAGTCATATTTATATATGCTGCCCACTCAGGCAGAACCCGAATCAGGGCAGCATTACAACAAGTTCTAAAAACACATAAAAACCACTTTAAAAGACCCATATCCCACCCACTTTAAAAGACCCATATCCCACCCACCCATCTCACCCACTATAAAAAAGAAGAGAGAGTTCTTAATTGTTTGCATAAGCCAGCAGGCGGGGACCGTGTTCCCATTAGGGCCCCACACCTGCCTTGCCAGCCAGGTCATCAATCCTTTCCTGAAGGGCAGCAATTCTCTTTGAAGTCTTAGATCTGTTGGCAGGAGGTTCCAGAGAGTTGGTGCGGACATGGAGAAGGCCCTCCTTCGGGTGCTAGATAGATGTGCACCCCTAGTTGATGGCACTATTAGAGAGCCCCTCCGGTCCGCTCTGGTTGGACGGGCAGACACTCTTGGGACGATGCGGTCTCTAAGGTATCCTGGCCCACTGCCATATAGGGCTTTAAAGGTCAAAACCTGCACCTTGAATTGCACCCGGAGACAAACTGGTAACCAGTGCAGCTCCCGAAGTAGCGGTGAGGCGTGGGCATATCATCCGCATCCCATTCTGGACCAGCTGCAGCCTCTGAATGGTTGTCAATGGCAGCCCCATGTAGAGCGCATTGCAATAATCTAGTCAGGAAGTGACCAGAGCGTGGGTGACCATAAGCAAGGAGCCCTGGTCCAGGAGCGTGTGCAACTGGCGAATCACCCGAAGTTGGGCAAAAGCCCTCCTGGCCACAGCCGCTACCTGTTCTTCTAGCAGCAGCCGCAAGTCCAGAAGGACCCCCAAGTTGTGCACTGGGTCTGTCTGGGGCAAAACAGCCCCATCTAGTACCAAAGATGGTAGCTCCTGGGATAACACGGGGCCCCTTATCCATAGCCACTGTCTTGCTGGGATTCAGCCGAAGCCCATTGGCCCCCATTCAGACCCCAATGGCCTCCAGGCATCCGGATAGGATTTCAATGGCATCACGGGGTCCCCACGGGCCGAGATGTACAACTGGGTGTCATCCGCGTACTGATGGTACTGCACCCCGTGGGAACGAATGATCTCACCCAGTGGCTTCATGTAGATGTTAAATAGGAGAGTAGAGAGCACCACGCCCTGAGGCACCCCACACTTGAGGAGCCTAGGGCTGAACCTCTCACTCTCCAACCACACCGACTGGGTACGGCCCTCCAGAAAAGAGGAAAACCAGGACAACACAGTGCCCTGGATCCCCAGTCCTTTGAGCCATTCCAGAAGGATACCATGGTCGACGGTATCGAAAGCCGCTGAGAGGTCAAGAAGAGCAAAGACGGATGGATAACCCCTGTCCAGCTCCCGCCAGAGATCATCCATCAGTGCAACCAATGCCGTCTCCGTACTATACCCAGGCCTGAATCCTGATTGAAAGGGGTCTAGATAATCCGCTTCCTCCAGGACACTCTGCAGATGGCATGCCACCGCCTTCTCCAAAACCTTACCCAGAAAGGGAAGGTTGGAAACCGGCCTGTAATTGTTAAGGACAGCTGGGTCAAGAGATATATTCTTCAGGAGGGGGCGCACCAAAGCATGTTTTAGTGGTGCAGGAAACACCCCCTCCCGTAATGATGCATTTATTATCGCCCCGACCCAGCCACCTGTCACCACCTTGGAGGCTTTCACCAACCAGGTGGGACAGGGGTCCAAAGGACATGTAGTGGCACGCACAGCTGCAAGGAGCCTGTCCACTTCATCAGGGACAACAGGATCAAACCGATCCCAGATCGTACAGCAAGACTGTGCTCCGGTCCCCCCCCCCGACCCTCCCCATCCAGCCCTGAATTCATTCAGCCCTGAATGAATCCGATCGATATTCTCCACCAGATGGTCAGCAAAGTCCTCAGCCGAACCCTGCCAACCGGGCACCGATCTCCCCCTACCGAGGAGGGACCTGGTTACCCAGAACAGGGCGGCTGGGAGATTATCAGCGGAGGCAATAAGGGTGGTGAAGTATTGCCGCTTCACCACCCCCATCGCCACTAGGTAGGCCCAAATAGCAGCTCCAGCTAGTGTCCAATCGGAGTCATCCTGGGTCTTCACCCAGCAGCGCTCTAGGCGTCTCTTTGCCCGTTTGAGTTTCCGCAGTTCATCCGTGAACCACGGGCATGACCAAGCCCCACAGGCACGGAGAGGCCGCAGTGGTGTGATTTCATCCAAGGCTGCTGTTGCCATCCTATTCCACAGGTTGACAAGTGCCTTGGGTGAATCGTGTATCCGATCCAGAAGAACATCCCCCAGTTCCCTCTGGAATCCATCTGGATCCATTAGTCGCCGAGGGCGGACCATTTTAATAGGCCCTGCCTCCCTATGATGAAGCGTCGCCCCCAGAAAGTCAAGAGTCACCAGATAGTGATCTGACCATGGCACAGGTGAGATGACTAAATCCTGTAATCTCAAATCACTCTGCAACCGCTCCAACAAGAAAACTAAGTCTGGCGTGTGCCCCTGGTCGGACCCCGAACTACCTGAGTCAGGCCCATGGCTGCTGCTCAGGGCCCAGAGATGTACCTGCGGGGCTGGAACAAGGGACCGCACTTAAACATTGGACCCGCATTCCCCGAGTGCGGCCCGCCCCTCGGTACCTGCCATACCACCCCATGCCCGTCACAACACCTATATGGGTCCCTGGAACCCCCTAGATGGAATGCTGCCCCTCCTTCCTGGCTGGCAGGACCAGCTCCCTCTCCTCCTACCCCACCCACAATCCCCCCTTGGTTCCAGCAGCAAAAATGGTAAATTGCCCCACAGCAAGTTGCCTTCTTCTCTCGCCCCCATGTGGGAGGATGAGGCCAGGTCCGGTGGCAAAGGCACCCCCCACCCCCAACCCCGCCAGTCTGAATCCACAAAGGAGGACACCGAGGCTGGTGGGCAGAG